>JALAZF010000272.1:0-1200000 GCA_022829125.1 Lathyrus tuberosus
AATGAGAGCTCAAGAGATCATTAGAGCATCAATTCCATAATCCATCTTCACCAATCCCATGAAGATTTTAGAACTCAATCAATTGTTAAGGTGGGGATAATGGATTATTGGTGGTGTGACTACTTGTTTAATTACTTGATATAATGATCATTTTTATTAAGATTGTTGACTGTGATTGTATGCTTAATTTCTACCCATAAAATGCTTGGATTGTGTTTGAGATGCTATTTGAGGATATGAAGAATTAAGAAACTAGTTTGGTTGCATGAAAATTAAAAATAAAAATGTTTATTCAATTCTGGAAGTACGTAATCGATGGTATTATGTTTATAATCGATTACATGTGTAAGAAATATGAAATTCTGTGTTCTTTTGATAAGTATTGTAATCAATTACAAGTAAGCAAAATTGCATTATTTGAGTTTTGGATGATGTTGTAGTTGTTTACAACATGTCTGCAATTGATCACAATTGGTTCTGAAAGAATCTATTGAAATACCTTTAACAAATGTCAAAATAATTAGTGCATGCCTATTTATAAACTCGTAATCAGGATGGTCAATCAAGACACTGTTATAGTTCACATTTTAAAACCCTAATTTAGAAAAGAACTAGTAGGAAGTCAACAATTTTAAAAAACAACGCTTGATATGAGAAGAGCTATACGACATTTGTGGTTCCTTGAATCTAGATTCCTCCCGAGCTGTACATGGACGTTATAGCGAGTGTATCGACATTTCCACATTGTATGAGGCGGGTTATGCCTCGACTCACTTTTATTTCGTTTTTAAACATGTGAGTGTTAGAACCTCGTTGAATCTCTTGTAGTCTTAGATGCCCCTAACCTTTTAGTAAAGCGTCGTTGAAGTGTTATCATCTCACCCCATATTGTTTCTTACAATTTCCAGTTGATCAAGTTTTTGGAAAACGAAAAGGCAAGTCAATGGATGCAGTGTAATACACCATATTATTTAAATGCTCAATTGGATATCAGATGAGATCAGATGAGCTTTTGTGTGCTCTATCTTTAGTAAGTTGGATTAATGGAATCCTCTAAATACTTTAAGTATTATAAATTGGGATCAATAGAGCAACTAATGAACTCCGAAGAGATCAAATTATTTTATTATAGAGACAGATCAATTTCATTAATTCAAGAGAGGACTTTTGTAATAACTCTAATAATTGATCAATTGGTGTTAGACGATGAAATATCAATTGGAGATATTTTACTCTATTGGATTATATTATATAATAATAGTATTATATATATATATATATATATATATATATATATATATATATATATATATATATATATATATATTTGTAAAGAAAGAAAAGGAAAAAGGATAGTAAAGAAGAAGAGAAAGAAGAGAAGGAAGAGAGAAAGAAGAAGAGAAAGAGGGAAAGCTTGAGAAAAGCTCATGGATCATCACATCTTCTTCAAACTCCTCTTCGATTATCAGGTCGGTTCTAGATAGAAACTTTAGTGGTAGAATCCTTGAGTTTCTAGAGTTAGGTTAGGTTTTGAGAGAAATGAACAATTTTGTAAACCAATGAAATCTAACGGATAAAACGTGAAATAAATCGCGTAATATAATCGGGTTATGCATGAATTTAATCGAGGATACTTGTTGTTGTGTTCCAATATGTTATGATGAGGTTTGATTGGGTTTTGTATCGATAAAAACAGAGATCTTGGGATTCTGCAACAGGGTTAATCGGTTAACCAAATGTGTTAACCGATTAACCAGTGAGAAATATGTTGGCCTGCCCTAAATTAAGACTGGTTAACCGATTAACGGGAAGTGTCTCAAAACTTCATTTTGCCACTAGAACTTGGTTAATCAGTTTACCTAATGTGTTAAGCGATTAACACTGTAACCTTTTGGAAAAAATATTTTCTAAAATTCATAACTTTTGACTCGGGTATCCGTTTTAAGCATTCTTTATATTGATGTAAAGCTAAGACGATCCTCTACCCAATAGAAAGTGAAAAATATTGTTTTCAATACCCAATTAAATGAATCGGACGGAACCCAAAAGGGGTGTTTTATGTGATATGTTATTATATGTGTTTACTTGTAATATTTGTGATTATACCATGTCTATCTAATTGTGAATTATGAATGAAAGAAATATGCATGCTTAAAATGAATTAGGAAGAGTGATGAAACTTTACCTCAAAACAAATGACATAGTTAAGATTGGTATAATTCTAGGTTGTGAATAGATTCGTGATAGAAACTCTGGATGGCGACCCTCGTGCATTCATTGGCGAGTTCTGGCCTAGAGTAGTTAACCTAGATGGCAAGGCTCGGGCACCTGATGTAGGAAGGTACATCTGTGACAAGATTGGTCTAGGAGAGAATGAAACACTAGTATGGAACATGTTGAACTTTTGTGATTATGAGAAAAGGCGAATGTGGCCTTAAGGCATTGTGGCCTTGTGATTGTCGAATAAAATCATGTCTGTGTGTGAGATCACGTAATCGTAACCGTTTATCTTGAGTTGCGTTTCATGAGTCTCGAGCTCCTCTGAAACATATGCATGACTGCTTGGCAGGTTTGATTCTCGCGTGCAGTACGAATGGCGCTCAGGGAGCGTATGCTTGTGACGGTTAATGGCCCGTGTGAAGTGACGGTTCATAATGGTTAATGGCCTATAGAACCCGAATCCATTCTTATGTCAAGTAGGTTATCAGGATCCGTGACTCGGGTCGACTTCTAGACATAGAAGCAGGCGGGAAAAGGGGATGCCTTGGTGTGGTTATCGATTAGTGATATTTTGACTTGATGAACTCATGAACATGTTTCCATATAGAGTAAGATTGTGAGATTGTGAACTCAAAGTCATTTCCCTTCCCCTTGACTTGAGTTAGGATTGGCTAGAACCTTGTAAAGCCGAGAGAATCTATAAGATAGGGAACTCACTGAGATTTGATGTATCTCACCCCACTATAGTTGCTATATTTCATGTGTGGTTTGCAGGTTTGATTTACAAGTGGAGCTATGCTTGGATGTTTCATGAGAAGCTTGGCTTTAGTATTTTTTTCCGCTGTGTTTTTGTTGTATACAATTGAGGATATTGTATATTGATCATAGATTTTATATTTTTGGCTAATTTCCATGTCTTGTACCATAGATTGTATTATGTTTTTAGAATGGTCAAGTATGTGAATTACGCCATTAGGCACTTATGATGGTGCCAGTACCAAATAAAATGCTTGTATTATTCTAGATATATATTATACAGGGCATTACAGTTGGTATCAGAGCAGGTCGTGTCCTCGACCTAGCCTTGAAACATCATAAGTAAATATATTCCTGCCTCTTAAGCGTGTCTTGCCAGCATAACTCTTAATATCATACTATGTAGTGTTGGGTCTGATCAACCTAATACTATGTATGCGATAGGTAGAATCATGGTTGAGCGACCACGAGGTTTCCAAAGTGTTGTCGGAACTTGTGCTGTGAGGGTAGGCTCAAGCCACGAGTTAGTAGTGTGGAGTTTTGGTCAGCTCATTAGAGGTCTTAGTAGAAGATGTGCCTTGGGTAGCATGGAATTTAAGAGTGGTGTGTTGTTCAAGTAATCCTTTGGAATGGATGGAGTCCGAAAGTTAAGGATCTCTATCGGACGATTGGTCAAGGTATCAAGAAATATGTAAAATCGCTAGTGGAGCTGGATTGACCACTAGTATGGATAAGGATTTCAAGTAATCTCATTCTGTGAATAAGAAAGGTTGTTTTGTGGAACGCGTGGCGTAAGGTCCGGAAGTGAGATAAGTTTTGGTTCTTTAGTTCTAAGGTTGTTATGGTATCTTAAATGGACGAGAGTACTTTAAGGAGGGTGTTCGGGAGAATATCTTCCGACTGGTTAAAAGTTGAGAGTTAAGGAAGTTCGGCTTTCATGGGAACCTAAAGTAGTAGAGAAGCGTGAGAAGGAATACAAGGGTGTGTGACATGCTTCAAGTGAAACAAGTGTGCGTCGAACGAAGAGTAGGAGATGAATTGTGTATCTTCAGTTATGAAGAGAGATTAAGTTCGAGATGATACATCAGGATTTCTGTTTTCAATAAGAGACTAATTTGGAATTGTTAAATTACCCAAGGAACAGTATAAGGTATTGTGTCGGAGGAAGTTTGGGCTTTATTTAGTAACAGAAAGTGTAGTGATACGGGCCAGAAGAATTTGTATTAAGAAACAGAGTAAGTACTTTGGATTCAAGGAAATATTATTAAGATGGTTTATATTTGGACATATGAGGATTACAATGGAGATCGAAGTAAGCGCGGTATGGAAAACGGTATGTTATGAGGAAGTGATAACGGAATGTATCTTGGACGAATGTGCAATAGAGTTATTAAGATGTTGTTAAAGCTAAAATTAAGGAAGTGTAATCAAAGATGATTCACCCACGTGAACCCTAGTAGTACGATCTGAACTGAAGAAGTTACACCTCGGTATTAAGAACAAGCGTAGTAGTAGCACCGTAGTCACAAGTGTACGTGGTGGATTCTTATTCTTGAGATAAGTGTGAAGGGACATACTTTATGGAACAATGAATATTGTATTTTAAGAAGCAAGATTATGGTAAAACAATGAGAAGCAAATCAGGACTTATTATGGACTAAGTGTAAATTATGGAACGATTTATACCAGAAAGGTTTTGTAAAGAATTGAGGAGAATTGTCGGTTACGGATTTTCTAGTAAGTGATTTCGGTTATGTGCACGAAGTGATGGAAAGATCCTTCAAGAGGATGCATTTCCCTGATTTATTTTCAAGTATTGAGAACTTCTGTAATTGTGAATAATCAGATTATTCGGAATCAACCTTTTGTTGGACTAAGAACGTTGTTGTTTTATTTCTCACCGAGGAGTTCAAGTGAGAGAATGAGGTGGTATGCTTGACATGTTGTATCTGCCACTTTTTGATATTGTTAATGGTTGCGTGTTTGGTTTTTCTTGTGGACAAATCAAGTACGAGTGTGTCTTAAGCATTAGAATATCGTCATCTTTTAGCTTCCTGCTAGTGTAGTTGTATGAGCAGGGAATGAACTATCCCGCGGAAGTTTTGTAGTGTGTCTGCGTCAGAATTTGGAATTTTGCCTTGTCACTTGGTTGGAGTGTGTCATCTGTATGTTTTGACATTGTTCGGTATTACCTTGAGTGGATCATGGTTGGTGAATGTTATATAAGTTACAGAGTCACGAGTTGAGAATGATATTGTGGGTTAGAGTAAGACGGATGGATGGTTTTGGGTAGGGATGGCTTCGAATTAAAAGAAATTGTTCAATTTCAGTTTCTGCAGCAGTGTTAACCGATTAACACAATGGGGTTAACCGATTAACACGTGCATAAAAGATGTTTTACGTTGGATTTTGAGAAGTTAACTGATTAGCTCAGATGGGTAATCAATTAACATGTGTGTAAATCGTGAAATCCCTCAGGAACCATCATCTGTGTTTTGTTACCTTATGTTGCTCCGACGGGAGAGTATTGTGTGAATGGAAAATGGAATTGCAAGTAAATGAAAGATGGATTTGTGTTTTGAAATCGTAACTTCTGGAAAGGTGTTGCATAGTTGACCACTTGTTCAGACGATGAGGGAGTTTGACTTTTGGGAATGTAATCTTGTGAATTGTGTGGAGTATGAGAATGTCGTAAGTGTATTACTGTTGAAATCCTTGAGGGCGAAGTTAGAATGCTCACAAAGTCTTTATCTCACAAGGAATGTTTTGGTGTTAGTAAGGTATGAATGGTGGGTTCGAGTTAGTAGTTATCAACTTCCGTGCGTTCATGGTATCAGATTTAGACTCCGTGAGAGTAGTACCAGTTGTGTACAGTCGTGTTTTACCCAGAGAAGGAAGTTTGAAAGTTATCTTTCCAAGTTCGAGTAAGAATTGGGCATTCCAAAGTTGAGTATGTAACTTGGATCGTTTAGGGACAAAACGATGAAGGGATGAGGATTTAATTGAGAAACGTGGTATGGACTTTGACAGCGTATGTACGTGTAGAGTGTTGTTGTGAATTGGTGAGTGGTATGGAAACTCACAATTGCGATTTGGATGGTTTAAGTTGATAAGTGATGACTCGTTTATGATTGTAGTTCTATGTTGGTTTTACGTTGGTATTTGGTTGATGTTAGTTCTGAATTGGCAGCAATTTTGGTAAAACAATGTGGTACATCAAGATGTCTTTCATGATGTCTTAACATGTTGTTCTAACATTATGCAAGTGGTGTTTTTATTAGTGTTGCAGGACTGTGTGTATGATGTCAAGACTGATGTCTTAACATCTGCTGTGCTGACAGTACATTCTGTTAAGAATGTTTTGTTTTATGGGCTGCGCGTTATTTAGTAACGTGTGAGATTTTGTTTGAGAGATTGCAGGCGAATTTATTGGAGAAGATTTATTCTGATACAATCAATTCCTATTACTTTGTTGGAGTAAATTTTGTTACTATTTTAGGGCGAAGAGATTTGGAGAATAAATATGCTTTATTGTTAAATCAAATATGTGATTTTATAATGCCCAAGCCCAATGTAAGGAATGTTTATGGGAATATTATGTTATCCTTTGTGGAGCTGATTTAAAGGTCTGGAAGTTTCAAGATAAAATCAAGAAAAGATTGAGAATTTAAATATGGATATATTTTAGGAAGATTTGATTGAAGACCTATTTTTGTAGGAGAATCTTTTGCAGATTTGTAGCAGCTGATATGCTGTGATTTAAAGCCCAAATCCAGTTGGGTATAGGTTATAAATAGAAGCATTGTAACCTAGAAAAAGTAAGCCAGCCGTCATGTAAATTATAAGGGATGTGTTGGTCGATGAACCACTCGGTTTGTGGGATGGTCATTGTGTTTATCTCGAAGCCTGTAGGTAAGAGATGTATTGTTCTTGGAGGAAGCTTTTAAGAAACTTCAAGATGGTGTTCTTAGTCAAGAGTCTTGGCTGAGTATTAGAATATGAGTGTGTCTTCTATTTTTATGTGTTTGAAGAGTTGTTGGAAATCAAGCTGTTGATGCAGTGGCTGAGGTGTTGACTTCTAGACATCATTGCGATGATTGGAAGTGAGATGGAGTCTCTTACCTACGGAGGACTTAGGTAGAAGGGTCATTGGGTAGTTATTAAGTGAGTAGATCATCAACGGGTGTGTTGACTGTAGGTTCTACGAATTGATACTACTAATAGTGGACTTTCTTCCTGGCTTGGTATGCCCCCAGATATAGGTTGTTAGACCGAACTGGGTAAATAAATTCTGTGTGTTGTTTATGATTTTTAGTACTGTTATTGTTTATACCTTGCCATGTTATCTGTAACAGACCAGATGTCTCAACATCCTGTAGGACATCTGGGATCTGTCATACCAGAATTTCAATTGGTATCAGAGCAGGCATCCTGTCTGTTTCTGGATGAGATCTAGGGAAGATACTTTCTGGTTCATGTGCAAGGAAGATAGTTTTACTGAGTTATGGACTTGTTCAGTTCATATAGTTGTTTGTATGATCCCTTAAAGTGGAGGATGGACTATTTGTGGCAGGGTATGTATTGGCTCTATTTGAAGTTGTCAGACATGTGGTGAGCTGCTTTGTAGGGTGATTTATTTTCAACCTATGCTGACCTGTTGCACCTAGAGTGTGGTGTTTGTGCAATAGTTATTAAGGTTTTCCTGAAGGTTGTTGAGGGGTTTTCTTTATCTGTGTTCCGCTGCATGTGTATTTGTCAGAAAACTCTTGGTGGTTTTGTGTGTTGAGGCCACAACACTCTGAAGGTGTATCACATGGTGTTGTGATACTTGAGGATAATATTAACTAACTTATTAAAGTGACCAAAGATACTTGAGGTTTGACCCAAGTCCACTCAAAAATGCATTTTCATTAAGTTTGTTGATGAGAGATCAGAAGGATGCAATTTATTTTTGCTTTCTTCACTGAAAGACCATCCACAGGTATATATTGAAGGATCCCTTGGTACTGTTCTTGAATGATGTTCTACCAGTTGTTGGGACATCAAACCAGCAGAGTGTGCAGAATCTTATGGATTAGGGGCTAAACAAATGTGTATTGATCACATCTGTCTGGAACCTACTCCTGGCTTGCATAGAGGAGGTGTAATAACCTAACTGGTTGACTGGTGTTGGAATGTCATCCAAACCATCTAGGATGAGCAGTTGTGTTTAGATCAAGGAGGAGTTGGTGGGACCAAAAGATTATGGTATCTGCATGAGAAGCTGGATAGTTATGTGGTGTCCTCACATAATGGAACATCCTTTTGTAAGGATTGAAGAGCATCCTCGTAGGTTGAAGTGTTGGGAGAAGCATATTTGTCTATGCTGTTTGTGATGACCAGTCAATGGTTTCCCTCCTTTAGGTGCAGAAGAATGGCATCCAACATCTCAAAGACAGACAGGAGGTCTGAACATTAGAAGTTTGAGAAGAAGATTCTTGAGATGTAGAGTATGCAGGTTCCTGCTTGTGTGTATGTTCTGGGTTTGAAGGTTGATAAGCTACTGATGGTCAATCCTCTTGTGTCCCTTGCAAGAGATGTGTCTGGTTTACTATGGTTGTTGTCTCCAAATCCAGAGTAGATGTTTAATGTGATTTACTATGGTTGCTGATGTCGGAACTGATATTGAAACATCATTTCAGTTCTTAGCTGCAGGAGGAGAAAATGTTACATGACCATGGCTTAGGGAGTCTAAGTGTGCTTGCTATTGATTAATTGGAACATGTGACTTGAAGATCAAGTTTCCTTGGTGGATCAGGATATCTTTGTGAGAGTTCTGACAAACGTGAAAAAGATCAAACTGTGGCATTTGGTTGATCTCAGAAGTGGATTTGAAGAATCAAGATAATCAGAGTGTGGCAGCTGGTTAGTATTGAGGATGGTCTTGGAACAAGTTACTCTTGGGCAGAAGGGTGATGAGTTGAAGACTCAAGGAGATTATTCTTCTTGAAGGTGGATGAGAGTTTATTTCTCTAGTTCTTTGGATTACTATACTATAGTAAGTCCAGTTGGTGGAGCATATCAAGAATCATGGTGATGATGTCTTGGTGTGTGGCACATGTTCTAACTTGTGTTGGGACATTATCTGGTTGGATATCCTTGGTGAAGGATGATTATGCTCTGGTTCAGAAGCGTGGTGCCTACATTATGCCTAAGGAGCATCTACATAGTCATACGGGAGAATGATGAAGTAGAAGGTATGCCTTGGATGGAGAATGTAGAGAAGACTGAAGTAGATCAGGTATTGATTGATTGGAAGTATGAAGATGAAGAGTATGATAGGGAATGACTGCCTTTGGAGAGTTGGGGGATCTATGTGACTTTGATCCTTATCTAACAGTTTGTTTGAAGGAGGATGGAGATTCTTATCTTCCTCACGAATAGCCTAATTGCAACTTCATGTGAAGTTGGATGCTCAAGCATTATTGTCAGAAGAGGTGTTTTCTGACTTTGTGGATTAGAATGTGGGGATTCTGAGCTTGTTTTTAGTAGTATGGTCTGGAAAAGCATGACTACTAATTTTGAAGACTTCACTAGTATCAACAACTACAAGTGAATGTAATGGCAGAGGAATTGTGTCATATGATGTGATCTGATCAGAAAGTTTCTTTTAAGAGCTATTCTTTCTTCTGCTACAAGTATCTCTTGAAGAGATTGGATCTCAGTAAAGCTGAGAATTCGTTGGGTCTGTATGAGCATGAAGATGTTAATGTGCTTGAACTGAGGATTGGTGTTTTTGTTTCCGTTGTGTGCCTCAGGGGGAGTAAAGTGGTGTTTTGTTTTATGTTTATGATGTCAGATCAGATGTCATGACTTTATGTCATGTGTGTACTACTGCTTAGGAAGAGTAGTTACATTTTTGTTTTTTAACTTATGCAACTATTTAGGGGGAGCATGATAGTCTGTCATGCGTGATTGCTGTTGCTGAAAAGATATCGAACTCCTTACTGTGTCTGGGAGAATTTATTTTTCTCTGCAGTTTTTTTTGGAAGAACTCTGTAGGGGTCTTGGTTGATGGGATATGTCACAATTGTCTTGGTGTGTGTCATTAATTCAAAGTAAGAGGACTTTACTTAGAGTGTAGTGGAAGGCAGTGTGTTTGTGCTTCAGATTTTGTGGTTGATTATGTGAAGCATTCCTGATTCTATTGGATTGTATCTCAAGGAACAAGAATGTCCATGGCTGTAAATTTCAAGGTGGAGTTGTACAGGGTATGGATGGTTTCTGGATGAGAGAGATCAATGGTGATTTTGGTCTCAATCCAAGAGTTTGTTGGTTGTAGTACAAGGATGTGACTTACTATATGGTCATAAAGGTGTCATGGGATATCATTGGTGATTTTGTGGTGGTTCTTGTTGAAGGAGTAACTTCTGTCAGTTAAATGTACTAGTGTTGTTTGAGGATCGAGCATTAAGTGAATGCGTTCAGCAGGTGTGTTGAATAGAGGGCGCGCTCTTGAAGACATGAAGATGAGTCTTATGTTTTCCATTCATTTAAGGTGTTCTTCTTGCAAAGGAGCACTGGGTATCTTAGATAGGGGGAATTGAACTTTTGTTGTTGAAGTAGTGCAGTTGTTTATCAAGATTGTTTGTGGCTCTAGTGAGGGTGTTATGTCAGACAAGATGTCGTGACATTGTGTTTCTGGTGAAGTTCATGGTGGACATGACAGTTTAGACCTGGTGTGTCAATGGATTGAACCAGAAGTGTACATTTACCCCAATGTTCTGTTCTGGGTATGTTGGTTGGATGATTCAGAGTTTGCCTTTGGAACTTTTTGTGCTTGGTCTGTATTAATGTACTCTCTTCTCTATGGATTTGGCCTGAATGTTGCTTAGTTGTTCTGGTTGTTATGGACGTTTCCTAGTGGAGTTTGTCTAATTATGGCTAAAAAGGGGGAGAGTAGTGTGGCATCGTAATGTTGACATAGTAATGATATATGTGCATTGGACTTTCTGGGTTAGATGTGGTTGTCTGGTGTGAGCTGTTTCTGCTGCATGGATCTCTGATATGTTTTGTGATCATAAATTGTTTTAGCCAAAATTTGCCAAAGGGGAGATTGTTAGTTCTGAATTGGCGACAATTTTGGTAAAACAATGTGGTACATCAAGATGTCTTTCATGATGTCTTGACATGTTGTTCTAACATTATGCAAGTGGTGTTTTTATTAGTGTTGCAGGACTGTGTGTATGATGTCAAGACTGATGTCTTAACATCTGTTGTGCTGACAGTACATTCTGTTAAGAATATTTTGTTTTATGGACTGCGCGTTATTTAGTAACGTGTAAGATTTTGTTTGAGAGATTGCAGGTGAATTTATTGGAGAAGATTTATTCTGATACAATCAATTCCTATTACTTTGTTGGAGTATATTTTGTTACTATTTTAGGGCGAAGAGATTTGGAGAATAAATATGCTTTATTGTTAAATCAAATCTGTGATTTTATAATGCCCAAGCCCAATGTAAGGAATGTTTCTGGGAATATTATGTTATCCTTTGTGGAGCTGATTTAAAGGTCTGGAAGTTTCAAGATAAAATCAAGAAAAGATTGAGAATTTAAATATGGAGATATTTTAGGAAGATTTGATTGAAGGCCTATTTTTGTAGGAGAATCTTTTGCAGATTTGTAGCAGCTGATATGCTGTGATTTGAAGCCCAAATCCAGTTGGGTATAGGTTATAAATAGAAGCATTGTAACCTAGAAAAAGTAAGCCAGCCATCATGTCAATCATAAGGGTTGTGTTGGTCGATGAACCACTCAGTTTGTGGGATGGTCATCGTGTTTATCTCGAAGCCTGTAGGTAAGAGATGTATTGTTCTTGGAGGAAGCTTTTAAGCAACTTCAAGATGGTGTTCTTATACAAGAGTCTTGGCTGAGTATTAGCATATGAGTGTGTCTTCTATTTTTATGTGTTTGAAGAGTTGTTGGAAATCAAGTTGTTGATGCAGTGGCTGAGGTGTTGACTGCTTGACATCATTGCGATGATTGGAAGTGAGATGGAGTCTCTTACCTAGGGAGGGCTTAGGTAGAAGGGTCATTGGGTAGTTATTAAGTTAGTAGATCGTCAATGGGTGTGTTGACTGTAGGGTCTATGAATTGATACTGCTAATAGTGGACTTCCTTCCTGGCTTGGTATGCCCCCAGATGTAGGTTGTTAGACCGAACTGGGTGAATAAATTATGTGTGTTGTTTATGCTTTTTAGTACTGTTATTGTTTATACCTTGCCATGTCATCTATAACAGACCATATGTCTCGACATCCTGTAGGACATCTGGGATCTGTCATACCAGAATTTCAGTTGAGATCTCGAATCAGCAAGGAATCTTGAGTAAGTCGGAAAACCGTAAGGATAATCGATTTGGAATGTGGTAACCAGGATTGAAGTTTATTAAACTACTTTTGGATGAATTAATCAAATTTGGAATGGATTTGGAGTTGTTTATGTTATGTTAGTAACAGGGTAACTCCTGCATCTTTATCGTCTAAAGAGTGTTGGACCGATGTTTGTATATTGTGTGTTGGCGAGGAAATTGTTCTACCATAGGACGTTAGTAAACTTCCTGTATCATTGGTTAGTAAGGACCCCGGTGGATAAGTGTGATTCCCGCATACTGTTATCTATTTAGTAGTGATTGAGAATCCATGGTGTTCTGCTGTTAGAATTTGGGTTACACAGATGAAAGAGTTATGTCAGAATAATAAGAATTTAGAATGATTGTTACTTGTAAGTATGGAAATAAGAAAATCTCGTTCTAATTGTGTTACCTTTTGGGGTGATATGAAAGAGATGAATTATCAGATGTAATGGTTACAATGTTTAGTATCAGACCAGAGGGAACTTGTAAAGGAGTCGTTTGACTAATTAAAAAGTGGTTTTGAACGTTACAGGATTTAAGAAAAGATAAATCGTCGAAGGTTTGCATGAAGATAAGAAATCACCGAATTACCTCGCGAAGATTGTTGAATATTTGTTATCTCAGATCAAGATGAGGTGTTACGGTTTTGTTTTGTTGCTCAGTAGGGAAATATAGAATGGTGTATTCCTTCCCAAAAGTAGAATGCGACCAAGTCTCTTTGTATAAAACAACAGATGAATTGGGAAAAGCAAAGTTTAAAGTTAACCCAATATTCGAATAAGATTATAACTAAGGACACGAAGTTTGATAAATTGTGAAAATACAGATTTTTGACCTATAAAGTCAAGTTGGAATGGATTACATCAGAAAGTTTAACGAGAGTAAAGTTGAGTGTGGAACTTGTGAGGGATATTCTCCTAGCTACCTTGTTTTAATGATGTCAACAAACATATTAGATTGTAATTTGAGCGGCATCACTTCACGTGTCGGGCATATAGCGTCTAACCATTATCGTTCATATGTCTAGATGCATAGGATCTTGTCCTCTCCAAAACTAAATGTCCACTATCGTTTTAGTTGTGTCTAGTATGTGTCTCTGATCTTGGTCTGGTAAAAATGCTCAGAAAAATTGAATTTCCTGAAAATATGCACTTCATGCGCTGACCCTTCCAGTCCATGCGCTAACCCCGAATTTCATGCGCTAACCTCCAAAACTTGCGGGAAAGTGCACAAATCTGTGGACACCAAATTCTTCTTTTATGCGTCGACGCATGAAG
This sequence comes from Lathyrus tuberosus, assembly GCA_022829125.1. NCBI lineage: Eukaryota > Viridiplantae > Streptophyta > Magnoliopsida > Fabales > Fabaceae > Lathyrus > Lathyrus tuberosus. Next base: position 13,649 of record JALAZF010000272.1, read on the forward strand.
GCTGGAGGTCGACGCATGACTTCAAATTCTGCATTTTTTCACTTAATTTCTTTTCTGTTATTTTTCTGTTATTATTTTTGTTGGTCATTTTTTTTCATATAAATAGTTTTGGTCATCCTTTTTATTTCCAACAAGAAACGTGAAAGATATATGTCATTTCTCTCTTCATCTTCATCTTCTTCATTGTGTAAACAAAAAATCACACATAATCATCTTTGTTTGTGTCGCCCATTGATCGAAGTGATAACGTTCACAATTTAGGAAGTGTAATCTTCATCTTCTGGATTGAGAGTTTGGCAGGTGTTTCTTGAATAAAACCAGTTGGTTTTGTCCTCCAAGAATCACATAGATTTTGGGGGTTTTTGCACAAACTGTTCTTTCTACAGGGATTCGGCTGGGCGAAGGTAACCGGAAATTGGGGCAATTGTTCGGTTTATTAGCTGTAATCAGAGGATCGTAGAAAGGAGGTTTGGGTTCGAATTCTTGGTAGATCGCAATTGACCGAGTGAAGGTAACTGAAGAACGGTGGTTTCTTTCGGTTTAGTAGCGTGGGACGGTAATTGGATCAACCATATTCGGAGCACTTGATTCATCTTGAATTAAGGGAAGAGAAAATTCTGCATCAACGATCGAAGACGTTGGAGGGTTTGGATGTTCATTGTTTTCTCTTGTAATAAACAATTTGCAACAACTATATATATATATATATATATATATATATATATATATATATATATATATATATATATATATCAATTCCATTTGTGGAGTTGGGGGCAGACATACCTAAAGTGAGGACGATTGGGGAACTGCCTAATCAAATCGCGTTTGTTCTCTCTTTCCTTAACTCTTTTACAATTCACTTCATTCGAATTTGTGAAGTCGCAAGTCATAGAAATTTCTGTAGTAGAGTAATTGTAAGCTGATAAATTTTTTTGTTAAACTGATACATTTCCTTGAATTGTATCTTGGAGAAGCTTTACATTACCCTTCACTAAAATTCTACACTTGGTGTGTTTTCGCACACTAGGTGTTTGATAATTTGTTCCAAAGCAAAATTCGAACTTGTTGTCTTTAAATTGTTTATCACTTTACCTCATTGGATTGGAATATACATCAACCAAATGATATTTTGTTGATTGCGTATCTTAAGTGTAATATTCAAAACTGAATTTTTTCTCTTCTGTACTCATCCGTGATATATTCGTGCATATCCGATCCTTTTGGTAGAAGGTTCGTTGTAGACGTTCTATCCAGTGGTTACAATTTTTAAAAACAAAGTTTGTAAAACATTTGCGTGTAAAACTCAAGGAATCTATTCAACCCCCCTTCTAGATCCATAGCCATCGTCTAACAAGTGGTATCACGAGCTCCGGTTAATTCTGGTGCTTCGGTAAAACTTCTTGGATCATGGTGAACGAACCTAAGGGGGCTTATAATAGAGCTCCAGTTTTTACAGGCGAAAATTACGGCTACTGGAAGGATTGTATGCACGTTCATATTAATTTCAATGATCGGAAGGTTTGGAACGTTATTTTAAACGGTCCCATGCAAATTACTATGACTAACGCAGAAGGCGTTGTCGTTCCTAAACCCGAAGCTCAATGGACTGAGGAGGACGAGAAAAAGTACAGCTATGATTGGAAGGCTCGTAATATGATCATCTCCTCCTTGGGAGTTGACGAGTATTATCGAGTCTCCCATTGTGAAACGGCCAAAGCCATGTGGGATGCCTTACAAGTAGCCCACGAAGGCACTAATGATGTTAAGTTGGCTCGTATTAATACACTAACGCAAGAGTTTGATTTGTTTTACATGAAGCAAGGGGAAACCATTGCGGATATGCAAAAACGATTCACTCACATTATCAACAAACTGCATGTTCTTGGTAAACCAATTCCAAATGAGGTTTCTACTAACAAAATTCTGAGGTGTCTTAACAGGGAATGGCAACCGAAGGTCACCGCTATCAAGGAGGCCAATGATCTTGCTACACTAGACCTCACGACACTGTTTGGGAAACTTGATGAGCATGAGCAAGTGCTCATTAGCTTGGATAAACATGAAAAGAGTATCAAGAAAGAGAAGGCAAAAGATATGGAGAAGAAGTCGATAGCTCTTAAGGCTTCTTGTTCAAATTCCACACATCAAGAGCTAAGTGATGATGAAACCAATAATGACAAAGATGAAGAATCCAGTGATGATATGGGCTTATTTGTGAAGAGATGCAATAGATATGTTTGTAAGAACGATATTCAACACTCGGATAGAAATCTAGTCAAGTTTAGGAAGCAATCTAGAAGCGAAGGAAATAAAAATGGCAAGGTAAAAGGTACGTGCTACAACTATGGAAAATCCGGGCACTACAAGCCGGATTGTCCATCTCTAAAGAAAGACAAAGATAAGGAAAATGACAAGAGTCGCTTAAACAAAAAGTCCAATAAGTCTCGACGAGCATACATCGCTTGGGAAAGCGATAGTGAGTCGGAGAAAGATGATTCCTCAAGTGACGAAAGTGAATCCGTTAACTTTTGTCTTATGGCACGCCACAACAAAGCAAAAGAGGTAAAGAATTCTAAATATGATCATGTTAATACTATGTCTCATTTAGAGTTACGAAAGTCTTTTGACATGTTACACTATGAAGCTAAGGAAGCATTTCAATGCTTAGCCTCAAACAAAAGGATTTTCACATATTTGGAGAAGAAGGTTTCCGATTCCGAAAAGGAATTGGAAGCTCTCAAAAACTCTATAGTGGACACATCAAAAGCCAAGATTGAAAAGGATCCTACCTCTTGGTTCAACTGGGGCTGTGACACTTGTCATATTTGGCAACGAGAGGTGAGAACCCTCAAGTCCAAATTGGACAAGGCTCTTAAGCCAAAAGTTACGTTTGCTATTGATCGATCACATTTTCGTGAGAGCATGAATAATCCATATCAAAAGTATACCTATGTGATTCGAGATAGTGACAACAAAAGTAAATTCCAAATGAATCGTAATTGTCTTTATTGTTGTAAGCCTGGTCATTCTATTGCGAAATGTCGCTTCAGAAGGTTTCTTGTTCCGAAAGGCATCTACCAATGGTTGCCCAAGTGCGGTTTTGGTTTCACTCACCTTAAAGGACCCAATGAGAATTGGGTACCTATTCTCCCTTGATTGTTTTTGTAGGTACAAAGTCTTGAGACCACCGAAAGAAGATGGGTTCTGGATAGTGGCTGCTCGAGACACATGACCGGAGACATATCTCTTTTTATCGACTTTGTGGCGAAGAAAAATGGGTTTGTCACCTACGGAGATAACAACAAGGGACAGATTCTCGGCAAAGGTGTAACTACTGAAGACATACTCAAGGACACTGATAAGGGAATTGATCAGCCTGAAGTAGTGCGTATTGAGGAGGAAAAGGATCACCAACCAGTGAAAAGTGAGGATGATCATCATGCTAATAAAGATGAACTTACTCCAGCTTGGAAGTCTTCAAAAGACCATCCAATTGACAACATTCTTGGTGATATCTCTAAGGGAGTAACTACTCGCTCTAAACTTAGTAACTTTTGTTATTACTCTGCTTTTGTTTCCTAAGTTGAACCTAAAAACGCTAAGGATGTGTTACTCAATGAGCATTGGTTTCTATCAATGCAAGATGAACTAAATCAATTCTGGAGAAATGAGGTTTGGGACCTTGTCCCCCCTCCGCGAGATCATCGAGTAATCGGCACCCGATGGGTGTTTAGGAATAAACTTGATAAAAATGGAGTAATAACGCGTGACAAAGCTAGGCTTGTAGCGCAAGGCTATAACCAAGAGGAAGGAATCGACTATGAGGAAACTTATGCGCCGGTTGCCCGACTCGAGGCCATACGCCTTCTACTTGCCTATGCTTGCACAAAAAACTTTAAATTATTCCAAATGGATGTTAAAAGTGCGTTCCTTAACGCATACATAAATGAAGAGGTTTATGTAGCCCAACCTCTGGGTTTTGAATCCCACGAATATCCTAATCATGTCTATCAACTTAAACGAGCTGTGTACGGACTTAAACAAGCCCCTAGGGCTTGGTATGAACGTCTAAGCAAATTTCTACTAGATCAAGGGTATTCAAGAGGAAAGGTTTACACAACCCTCTTTATTAAACGTCAAGGAAAACACTTAATTTTGGTACAAATTTATGTTGACAATATCATATTTGGGTCTACTAACATGACCTTGGTCAAGGAGTTTTCTAGTTTGATGCAGGGGGAGTTTGAAATGAGCATGATGGGGGAGCTCAACTATTTCCTCAGATTGCAAATCAAACAACTTGAAGAGGGCACATTCGTGAGTCAAACGAAATATTGTCTTGAGTTACTAAAACGTTTTGATATGCTGAACTGCAAAGCAATAGATACTCCTATGCCTACAAGTGCTAATCTTGATCGTGACGAAAAGGGTAAGGATGTTGAGGTAAAGAAGTATCGAGGTATGATAGGGTCTCTTCTTTATCTTACCGCATCACGTCCCGATATAATGTTTAGTGTATGCATGTGTGCGAGGTATCAGGCACATCCCAAGAAATCCCACCTAAAGGCAGTTAAGCGCATACTTCGATACCTTTCTGGTACTCTAAAGTATGGGCTGTGGTATTCCAAAAGTAGTGTTTGTTCCTTAGTTGGCTACTCCGATTCCGACTTTCCCCGGTGCAAGTTGGATAGGAAAAGTACTAGTGGCACGTGTCACTTTTTCGCAAATTCCTTGGTGAGTTGGCACAGCAAGAAACAGGTTTCCGTAGCTTTGTCAACAACCGAGGCGGAATACGTTGCCGCCGGTAGTTGTTGTGCTCAAGTCTTATGGCTTAAACAACAATTACTTGATTTCAACTTAAAACTTGAACGTATTCCAATTTTGTGCGATAACACTTGTGCGATTAATCTAACTAAGAACCCCGTATTGCATTCACGCACCAAGCATATCGAAAATACGCCATCATTTTCTTAGGGATCATGTAGAGAAAGGTGATGTAATTTTTGAGCACGTTGACACTAAGAATCAACTTGCTGATATTTGCACATAACCACTAGCTACAGAGCCTTTCTTTCACATCCGTAGGGAACTTGGCACTCTCGATATCTCGGATCGTGCTTAATAATCCTTTATAGTATTGATCTTCACATATATATATATATATATATATATATATATATATATATATATATATATATATATATATATATATATATATATATATATATGCTTGTTTATTCTTTTCACTAACAATGCAAAGAGATATTTAGCCATATGTGAGGGATCTTATCGTCATGTTGATCAAGGTAATATCGTTCCGATTTATAGATGTTCATCAATATTTTGTGCCATATTAATTACTCTAATCTTGATGTTTATTGTGTTTTGAGCACTTATCGTTCATGTGGATGTTTTGTTCTGTATGTGCATATGTCTATTTATCTGGTTGGAACTTAAAAATTGCAAAATTTCACTTTTATATGTTCATGCGTTGATGCATAGATTCATGCACTGACCTACTAAATTTTAGGGATAACGCATAAACACATGTTCAACTTTTTTTTTTTAAATTCAAGAATCATGCGCCGACGCACAGATTCACAGGTCGACGCATAACTTGACCGTTCAGACTCCCTTCTTTACTGGGACGTGTGCGCCGACCTAGTGTTGTTCATTTTTCCCTACATATTCTCAATGCACATTAATCTATGGTTATTGCATGTCATCTCATTAGTCTTTGTGGTCAATCTCTCCCTATCCTTCTCCATTAAACCTCATCAATAACAATTACTCTCCACTAAATCCTCATCAAAACCCTAGAAATCAAAAACCCACCAAGAAAAAATCTTCTATATTATTGCTACAAGGTTTTCTAAGGGCTGCACATATCTCCTCTTTACTCTCAACGAAAAATAAGTGTCATCATCCTCTCTCAACTTTTCATCAACAATGGCTTCAAGAAGAAACCCTAGTAGAAGGGGAACAAGAGGATCATCTTCACAATCAGCACCAACCAGAGCATCATCATCTTCACAACGGGTAACCTTTAAGTCTTTAATTTCTAAAAGGTTAACTACTCCTTTTGAGGAACTATTTTCTAACCGGGCTGTTATAAGACAACATGGGTTTTATCCTCTGATGGGTCCAGATTTTCACATTCCTGAGATTTCTGAACTTATAAATTTTCAAAATCTTAGTGAATTTGTAGAATGTGATGACAAGTATAGTGAAGACTTGACTCGGTTGTTCTATTGTGGGATCAAGGGCAAATTTCATGGGGTTGAATTTAAATTCTCCATGAATAATACAGAATTTTAAGTGACAAATGATGTATGGTCTACATTGTTTGTCTTGGACACTGATGACACTCTCCCAAAGGTTACTGATAAAACCTTTGTTGAGGACTATGAATTCAAAACTGCTATGAATTCAATGTTGCGGGAACCGTATTTAGCTGATTTTGTGGCAAGTGAATTATTTCCTAAAAGTGTCACTACCGGTCATCTAAAATTCAAAGACCGTATTCTTTAGTGGATTGTTGCTCGCATCTTGAGGCCTAAGAAAGGAGGATACTCAAGAGTTGAGCAGGCAAAGGTTCACCTCATCTATATTCTCAAGAATAAGATCAAAATTAACTGGCCTTATTATTTTGCTTATAGGATGTTCATTACTCCCAGCTCCCACAAATTTTTGGCACTTGGTTATGCGTCTGTTGTTGCAAACATCTTGAATCACTTTGATGTTCCTATTCCGCAGATTTGTCACATTCATATCACTGCTGAACAACAATTTCTTGCCAAAACCCTTTCCATGATGGGTTACTTTTGGCAGTCACGTGAGAACAGGTTCATCTATCGACCAAGATCCACCCATCCTGAACATGACGAACCGGTTCACCTTGAAGGAAGTGATGATGAAGGCATTCCAGGAAATGAAAATCAAGCTGGTAATGATGAAAATGTGGTTATATAGGAAGATGTGGTTATGGACGAAAATGTGGCTATGCAAGAAGAGGACAATGAGGCATGGATGGGCCATCAACCTGAAGAAACCTCTGAAAATCAGGGCTGGGGTTAGTGGCAACAAAACTGCTGGACTGTGCTTGGTGCTGCATATGTTCCTCCATCTTATGGTGAGGACTATGAATGGCAGCAACCTGAAAATTCTGCTCCTCCAACTCCACCATTTCAGCATGATCAGCAGTCGTCTAAAGAAATTCTAGCGAGCCTGAATGAGTTGTCTCTGCAACATCAAGAATTCCAAGCGCTGTAGGACACTCGATACATGACTCAGCAGGAACAGTTCACAAATCTGTCTAACAAAATATCTTCTCACGTCACCAACTTCAACAATTTCACAAATGCAGCCATGAATCGGTTCAATCAGATAGATGCCAACTTGACTCAGCAAAATCTGAACTTGGCAAATAGCCTTGGTAACCTCAACAGCACCTTGATTGACCTCAACCTTCAACTCGAGGACCTTCCACCACCAAGTCAACATTATAGGGGAAGAAGTCATCCTTTTAGGGGGAGAAGACCATAGAGCTTAGGGCATTATGCTTCATTTTGTGGTTTGGTTTTTTTTGTTGCTTAACTTTGACGTGTGCTTCCGTTTGTTTAAACTCTTCCGGAGTGAATGTTTTGCTTGTATGTTTTTTTTGTTCCTTATTTAATCATTCCTAAGTTTACATTAGCGGTATCATATGTGCATGCATGTTAATGTTTGATTGTTACAAATATATGATGATCCAATACGTATTATACTGCATTATTTTGACCATTGTCTTTTCTTCTTTTTGATATTGTCAAAGGGGGAGAAGAATAACAAGCATAAATTTTATTAACCAGATGTCAAAGACAGTGGGAGCTTTGTTCACTCTCAAATTACATATCTTGTGACATCTAAGAAAGTGTTGCCATCATAAAAAAGGGGAGTATGTGAGGGATATTCTCCTAGCTACCTTGTTTTAATGATGTCAACAAACATATTAGATTGTAATTTGAGCGGTATCACTTCACGTGTCGGACATATAGCGTCTAACCATTATCGTTCATATGTCTAGATGCATAGGATCTTGTCCTCTCCAAAAATAAATGTCTACTATCGTTTTAGTTGTGTCTAGTATGTGTCTCTGATCTTGGTCTGGTTAAAATGCTCAGAAAAATTGAATTTCCTGAAAATATGCACTTCATGCGCTGACCCTTCCAGTCCATGCGCTAACCCCAAATTTCATGCGCTAACCTCCAAAACATGCGGGAAAGCGCACAAATTTGTGGACACCAAATTCTTCTTTTATGCGTCGACGCATGAAGGCTGGAGGTCGACGCATGACTTCAAATTCTGCATTTTTTCACTTAATTTCTTTTCTGTTATTATTTTTGTTGGTCATTTTTTTAATATAAATAGTTTTGGTCATCCTTTTTATTTCCAACAAGAAATGTGAAAGATATATGTCATTTCTCTCTTCATCTTCATCTTCTTCATTGTGTAAACAAACAATCACACATAATCATTTTTGTTTGTGTCTCCAATTGATCGAAGTGATAACGTTCAGAATTTAGGAACTGTAATCTTCATCTTCTGGGTTGAAAGTTTGGCATGTGTTTCTTTAATAAAACCAGTTGGTTTTGTCCTCCAAGAATCGGATAGACTTTGTGGGTTTTTGTACAAACTGTTCTTTCTACAGGGATTCGGCTGGGCGAAGGTAACTGGAAATTGGCGTAATTGTTCGGTTTAGTAGCTGTAATTAGAGGATCATAGAAAGGAGGTTTGGGTTCGAATTCTTGGTAGATCGCAATTGACCGAGTGAAGGTAACTGCAGAACGGTGGTTTCTTTCGGTTTAGTAGCGTGGGACGGTAATTGGATCAACCATATTCGGAGCACTTGATTCATCTTGAATCAAGGGAAGAGAAAGTTTTGCATCAACGATCGAAGACGTTTGAGGGTTTGGATGTTCATTGTTTTCTCTTGTAATAAAGAATTTACAAGAACTATATATATATATCTCAATTCGATTTGTGGAGTTGGGAGCAGACGTACCCAAAGCGAGGACGATTGGGGAACTTCCTAATCAAATCACCTTTGTTCTCTCTTTCCTTAACTCTTTTACAATTCAGTTTGTTCGAATTTGTGAAGTCGCAAGTCATAGAAATTTCCGTAGTAGAGTAATTGTAAGCTGATAAATTGTTTTGTTAAACTGATACAATTCCTTTAATTGTATCTTTTAGCAGCTTTACATTACCCTTCACTGAAATTCTGCACTCTGTGTGTTTTCGCACACTAGGTGTTTGATAATTTATTCCAAAGCAAATTTCGAACTTGTTGTCTTTAAATTGCTTATCACTTTACCTCATTGGATTGGAATATACATCAACCAAGTGATATTTTGTTGATTGCGTATCTTAAGTGTAATATTCAAAACTGAGTTTTTTCTCTTTTGTACTCATCCGTGATATATTCGTGCATATCCGATCCTTTTGGTAGAAGGTTCATTGTAGACGTTCTATCCAGTGGTAGCTTCCGTTTAAACAATTTTTAAAAACAAAGTTTGTAAAACATTTGCGTGTAAAACTCAAGGGATCTATTCAACCCCCCTTCTAGATCCATAGCCATCGTCTAACAGAACTAAGACAATGATGCAAGTTGTGGTTATTGTTGAGCGAAGGAAATTCGGGGGCGAATTTCAATTTAAGGAGGGAGAGTGTAATACCCCATATTATTTAAATGCTCAATTGGATATCAGACGAGATCAGATGAGCTTTTGTGTGCTCTATCTTTAGTAAGTTGGATTAATGGAATCCTCTAAATACTTTAAGTATTATAAATTGGGATCAATAGAGCAACTAATGAACTCTGAAGAGATCAAATTATTTTATTAATTCAAGAGAGGACTTTTGTGATAACTCTAATAATTGATCAATTGGTGTTAGATGATGAAATATCAATTGGAGATATTTTACTCTATTGAATTATATTATATAATAATAGTATTTTATATATATATATTTGTAAAGAAAGAAAAGGAAAAAGGATAGTAAAGAAGAAGAGAAAGAAGAGAAGGAAGAGAGAAAGAAGAAGAGTAAGAGGGAAAGCTTGAGAAAAGCTTATGGATCATCAACATCTTCTTCAAACTCCTCTTCGATTATCAGGTGGGTTCTAGATAGAAACTTTAGTGGTAGAATCCTTGAGTTTCTAGAGTTAGGTTAGGTTTTGAGAGAAATGAACAATTTTTCAAATCAATGAAATCTAACGGATAAAACGTGAAATAAATCGCGTAATATAATCGGGTTATGCATGAATTTAATCGAGGATACTTGTTGTTGTGTTCCAATATGTTATGATGAGGTTTGGTTGGGTTTTGTATCAATAAAAACAGAGATTTTGGGATTCTGCAACAGGGTTAATCGGTTAACCAAATGTGTTAACCGATTAACCAGTGAGAAATATGTTGGCCTGCGCTGAATTAAGACTGGTTAACCGATTAACCATTCTGGTTAACCGGTTAACGGGAAGTGTCTCAAAACTTCATTTTGCCACTGGAACTTGGTTAATCGGTTAACCAAATGTGTTAACCGATTAACACTGTAACCTTTTGGAAAAACTATTTTCTAAAATTCATAACTTTTGACTTGGGTATCTGTTTTAAGCGTTCTTTATATCGATGTAAAGCTAAGACGATCCTCTACCCAATAAAAAGTGAAAAGTATTATTTTCGATACCTGATTAAATGAATCGGAGAGAACCCAAAAGGGGTGTTTTATGTGATATGTTATTATATGTGTTTACTTGTAATATTTGTGATTATACCATGTCTATCTAATTGTGAATTATGAATGAAAGACATATGCATGCTTAAAATGAATTAGGAAGAGTGAGGAAACTTTACCCCAAAACGAATGACATAGTTAAGATTGGTATAATTCTAGGTTGTGAATAGAATTGTGATAGAAACTCTGGATGGCGACGCTCGTGCATTCATTGGCGAGTTCTGGTCTGGAGTAGTTAAACTAGATGGCAAGGCTCGGGCACCTGATGTAGGAAGGTACATCCGTGACGAGATTGGTCTAGGAGAGAATGAAACACTAGTATGGAACATGTTGAACTTTTGTGATTATGAGAAAAAGTGAATGTGGCCTTAAGGCATTGTGGCCTTGTGATTGTCGAATACAATCACGTTTGTGTTTGAGAATACGTAATCGTAACCGTTTATCTTGAGTTGTGTTTCATGAGTCTCAAGCTCCTCTGAAACATATGCATGACTATTTGGCAGGTTTGAATCCCGCGTGCAGTACGATGACACTCAGGGAGCGTATGCTTGTGACGGTTAATGGCCCGTGTGAAGTGACGGTTCATAATGGTTAATGGCCCGTAGAACCCGAATCCATTCGTATGTCAAGTAGGTTACCAGGATCCATGACTCGGGTCGACTTCTAGACATAGAATCGGACGGGAAAAAGGGATGCCTTGGTGTGGTTATCGATTAGTGATATTTTGAGTTGATGAACTCATGAACATGTTTCCATATAGTGTGAGATTGTGAGATTGTAAACTCAAAGTCATTTCCCTTCCCCTTGACTTGAGTTAGGATTGGCTAGAAACTTGTAAAGCCGAGAGAATCTATAAGATAGGGAACTCACTGAGATTTAATGTATCTCACCCCACTATAGTTGCTATATTTCAGGTGTGGTTTGCAGGTTTAATTTACAAGTGGAGCTATGCTTGGATGTTTCAAGATAAGCTTGGCTTTATTATTTTTTTTCCGCTGTGTATTTGTTGTATACAATTGAGGATATTGTATATTGATCTTAGATTTTATGTTTTTGGCTAATTTCCATGTCTTGTACCATAGATTGTATTATGTTTTTAGAATGGTCAAGTATGTGAATTACGCCATTAGGCACTTATGATGGTGTCAGTACCAAATAAAATGCTTGTATTGTATTATTCTAGATATATATTTTACAGGGCATTACATACAGGGAGGATTTCCTTTTTATTTTGTCCTTCATTGCGTATTATTATTATATTGTATATTTGAACATGTTGTACACATTTGATGTATCTTATGTGACTTCATATACTTATATAAGTTTTATGGTACTTTGATGTATTAGTACAACCTTTTTAATATCCTGGTGAGGATATTTTAGATTCTATCTGGTTAGGTTATTACAAAATTTGTACCTTAAATGTATTTTGATTGAGAGTGGAGACAAAATGACAGTGTGATCTTTACCTAGTTATAAAAAAATTCTTTTTTGGATAAATTTCTTTGTTCTTATTTTGAAATTTTTATTTTAAAATGTATGTTAATATCTTAATTATATGTAGTTCAAACATATAACATAATATTTTTCATTCTATATAAAAATTATATAATCCATAGAAATATGAAAATGTTCCTTCCTTACTATAATCCCTTATATATAAAAATTCAAAACTCAGAGCTATTAATCATTACATTGGGTAATGTTCAAATTCAGATATATATCAACCCTATTTTTTTTACTCATTGAGTAACTTTTTCCATGTAGGACTAGCAAATCATGGAAAAAAAATGATGAAAAGTTTTGAATATTTATTTAGTAAACTATTTTCCTTTTGAAATAATAAAAAAATAATCAATTTAAATTTTATCATAAGTAATTCAATATCTTTATTTTACTTTTGCTTTTACCTATTTATCATTTCATTTCATAAATAAAAAATAATAATTTTATATTAAGAACATAATTGCAATAATAATATTAACAATTGGTAAAATAATAGTAATAATATGCTCATATTATATATTAAGTAAATTACTTTTATAATTCAGATTTAGGGAATGGTGTTTTTTTTTTGTTGAATATAAGATTTTTTTTCATTTCTTTTACATACGTTTGAAGATATTACGCATGCATTTTATGACTATATATAATGTCATATGCAGAACTTATGAAAATCATAAAAAATTTAACATAAAAAATTGATAAGAGATACACATCAAAAAAAATTATGACAATGGGCACCGTAAAAATTAGTGTTGTGGTGATGTTAATGATTATGTTCATTGTAGTACAAGTTGAATGCATCTCCGGATCTCAAGAATATGGATCAATCAAATTAGCAGAACCATTTTGTGAAATAAAGTGTGACGCACAATGTATTGGAGAGCGGTTGAGTGATGATTTTGATAAGCGTGTGAAAGAATGTCGAAGTAAATGCTAAAAAAATCATCCTTAACATATGGCATGGTAATTAATTTTTCTTTCTCTTCATCGTTTGTTTAGATTTTCAATAAAAAAATCCAGATACTTATAAATATTTCTTACTTTGCAGGTGCGTGCATGTCGTGCATACATATATTGCTTTATGTTTGGAGAGTTTGAATAAAATTAAATAAGTTATTCATATGTATTGTGAAATTCTATGTAATAAAATGTATCATGAAACCTAAATAAATAAATTTTAATTCTCTATGCCTATTTTTTATTATTCATCATATCCACCTTTATAAGTGTTTTTAACTCTTGTATGTTTTGTATAGTAGATGATTCATATAATTTGTTTCTTTAATAATATTTTAATCAAGATTAAAAACCAATAGTAATTCCTTTTCTCTTAGAAATAGAATGATATAGAAAGGGAATATAATGAATTAAATGATAATGTTATTACATAAGTCTAAAAATGTTTTAATTGATCTTGTAAAATTAACGCAATAGTAGTGAGTTTAAGACAAATGAAGACATATTTTTTTTCTTTGAATGACATAAGATACTTGTAATTGAATATAGTGAAAAATTTCACAATATATGTAATAAGATCAAAATATGAATTTACAAATGGATGAAGCCATCTCCTTTAAAGTCATTTTTGTTAAGTTAATTTAAGTCTAATTCGCATATGTTATCAGAGTCCAAGTGTCTAACAAAGGTTCTTGGGCAACCAATTATAATCAACTCATTACCATTAAGTTTTATTTAATCTTAGGAGTTTAGCTAAATCTAATTTTTATTATAGCTATAAAAAAATAAATAGAAGAGTCATCCCTTAAATTCAAAGATAGTCATTGTAATTTTTGTTTTCATTCTATTTCTTAGTTTTTTTCTACATCTCCAACAAATATCTTTTATAGGAATTTTGTATAATTTTTACAACTTTAGTAGTCATAGATTTTGATTTTGTGCTAGGAATTTAGGTGTTTATAAGATCTATTGAATTTCTAAATGATGGGCCAATCAATGGCATAAACAATCAACTGCAATCTATATGATCAACCAACAACCAATTTTTGTTTAAAACTTATATTTATTACTCTTAACGTTATAGTTTTGTTTTTTCTTTCTATATTGACATCTTATATATAAACATTTGTGTAAGGGAATTCCATTGTAGTTTTTGGCTACATCTTTGGTTATTTGAGATTTAAAAGTTATTTTTTTAGAGGTTATCTACTTCTGTTGTAGTTTTGTTAGTGATTTTAATAGATATTGGTAACACAAAAATATTTTATCTATATGCGGATATTATAAATGTTCTATGACAATTGTTTTTTTTTTAAAATATACTTGTTGTATGTTTGAAAATGGAAAAATATATACATACTGGTTATCTGAATAAAAGAAAAATAAATATAATTTTCATTAAATTTATTTTACATTTTTATGTGTTGATAACATTTAAATTTGATAGTATTAGTTTAGTTATTTTACATGTCTATGTGTTAAAAAAATTTATGATATGTTCACGTGTAGTTGATCTGTCATATATGTATGCATAACTATACTAGAATTACTTATAAATAATGTTTTATTTTAATTGTTAGTCTCATAAGTAAATAAGTAAATCCCTTGATATATTAGGCATATCATTAGTAAACTCTTTTATATGTACCATGTAACAACATTAAACACATTTATAGTGTTTTAGTGATTTATATAAAGAGTTTTTATTATATAAACATTATATTATTTAAGTTACTATTTTAATAAGAGTATTTTAGATGAATACCTTTTTTGTGATGTGTGGTATATTAAAATAAATCAATGTGAAACAATGTTATAAAAATATTAATTGTTTGATTTCAAATTTCAATTTATTTATTTTTATCTATTCATATATTTCTATTTTGGAATTTAAACACCTTTCTAAAAGTATTGTTTTCTTTAATTAAAATTTTTCACATATTTTCTATCTACATTTGTAATACCACACTTGCATCTTGATTAAAATGTGACTTATTGGTTTTAATGAAGAAAGTTATCTTTAGTAAGTTTGGCAGGTAAAACCATTGAGGGTATGTTGGAAAACTTGGTTAGGAAGAGCGACAATTGAGTCTTTTCATTAGTGTCATACCCCAAATTTTGACCACTAAGATTTCCCATCATTGTACAAATCATCATCACAATATGGATGAACCATTAGTCTCCCCAAAGATGGGTGAGCCTTCACTACAATCAGAATTAGGGTTTCAAGCCCTCTCTGAGTGCTTAGACAAAGGATCAATAAAAAAATGACATGATCTTCAACTTTTCTAACCTCTCAAACATCCCCAATGGATCAAGAGGACTCCCACATCAAGAATTAAGCACAAGGCTACAACATTTTGAGTGGATCAAGCCTCAAGATCGCTAGTGTCACCAAATTAGGGTTTTTGTCGACCAGGGCCTCCAGATGGGAATTTTCCTCTGGACATGAGCCAATGCTTCAAAGCATAACCTAATATACCCTATGGAACTTCATGGACCCAATCATTAATTCAATTTAGCCTCAGGGGATGCATCCACTAAAAATCAGGAATTAGGGTTTCTTGACCTAATTCATCCCTAAGTTGACTTTTGGGACAAATCATGAGCCAAGACCTCAAGAGAGGATTTGAGGGTCTCTAATAAACCACATTTATCCATTTGCAACAATGGATTGATCCAAGAAGCTTGATCAACAAGTTTCAAATTCATCAGAACCACAATTAGGGTTTTGAGGGAAAAGTCAACAGTGCCTTTGACTTTTGACCAAGACATGCTCCCAAACCTTGGGACATGATTTAATACACCCTATAACACTTATGAAATCAATCCATCAAGTTTTATTTAGGTCAAGGACTTGATTTCATAGAGGATCGCACAGTTTGGAATTCATCTGATAAAAAGTCAACTGTGCACAAAAGTCAACTTTGACTTTTTGAGATTTTTCACAATTATGGTTCCTTAACCCTAAAATGATGTTAATGTGTGATTGGAATCATTATTCATTAAGAAAAATCAAGAAAAGTGGAATAGCTTGTAAAAGGGGTAACCATAAAAACTTAGAAATTTTTCTAAGTTATGGAACAAAGTGGCTAGGGTACCAACTTTGGAGGATCATAACTCCTAAACCACAAGGCCATTTTTCCCCATCCAAAGCTGGATTTGTAGCTCTCATGGCACTCTACAAAATCTTCAAACATAACTCATTCCAATTCCTCATGGATTTTAAGTTATGGAATGATCAAAATCAAAAAAATTGAAAATGTCACTTTTTTCCAACACTTAGTGAAATTTTCACTAAGTCAGAATCTGTCTTACTTTTTTCAAAATGTAGGGCCATTTTTCACTTGGATCCAAAAAGTATCAAAACCAATTATGATCAAACAGTTGTTGTATCATATGAGGGCTTTCCAAAATGGCCAAGAACTCCATCAAATTCCACTTGGGCCATGAGATATGACCATGCCAATATGCCTTGCTGCAAACTGTCATGGCAAGGTAGATTTGGGAGTTTTGCTCGATTCGCTCAAATTTTGCAAAGGGCAAGCAAATTTATCCATCTGAACACCCCAAGGGGGGACCAAGGAGGGACAAACACTAATCCATCAACCTCCCAAGTCCTTGGAACTAAAAATAACATGCCAAACCTATAAATCCCTAAGGAGGGGACAAGACTCGAATTTTGTTTTGGAACATTCAATGGATGCACCAAGGTGGCATGGGCTGAGCCATTTCCAACTGAATTTAGTCAAGTCTTATCCAAGACCCAGGGAACCAGCAGCCTGTGCCCTAATGACTAGAGGAGACTTGGATTCTCATTGATCAACATTGGCCAAACCTCTGCTGCAGTTGCCATTCACTATTGCAGCCAAAACAAACTTGCTCTACTATAAATAGAGCTCAATTGTGTTCAGTTTGAGTACACCAAAGCACTACAACACTTGCTTTCCTCAAAATCTCTTTCTCTAGGCAAAAATACCTTCTTTAGCAAGGTAACTCTGAGTTTTTGAGTTAGAGAGCAATTCTACCACAGCTTATGATCCAAAAACATCCAATATGTCATATCTAACCTGTCCAAACTCTCATAAGTGACCTGTAACACCAAAATCACAAAGTCGCCTCTCAAAACCTCAAAAATAGGACTTTTGTGCATTTTTCAAGCCATGTATTGATTCAGTCACTTTCCAAACCTGATAAAACCTCAAACACACTCCAAATATCATCCTTGAACTATCCCAAATGGTTCCCCCCATCTGGAACACCATTTGAGAGAGTTGCTATTTTGGCCACTTTTGCCACTTTTGCAAGAAAGAGCTCAAACTTGTTCCTGAAGTTTCCAGCTAATTCCAACCATCCTAAAAGCTTCTAAGGGATCATTTGAGGTTGTTCAAAGCATCGAATCATTTCTGGAATAAAGCCCTTGGCAGATTGCACAAAAGCTCCAAAAAAAGGTAAGCATCACAACTTGGATTCTTTGAATCATGCTTTCTTTTGATGTCCACTGATCATGCATCTCTTATACATGTTATATGTGTTGTGTTTGCACCAATTTATCATGTAATTCATCCCTGTACCAAGAGATGGCACAAAAAATGCAAATCATGGCCTATTTCAAAATCACTATCGAGTTTTTCAATAGGAGCATGATCTGAAAAAAAACACCACCGCCATTGGATTTCTTATGAAATTCTAGGCAGGATAGACCTAAATTTTGTCCTAATCCATGGAGAAATGAGAAAGTTATGGACTTCACGTTTTCAACCAAAATCTTGTCTTGCCTTGCCTTGGGCCAAGCCAAAAACAAGGCAAGCCTTGTATATTTGTGGTTGTGTTTCAATCAACGGATGTATCACCACCCCAGTGGTAAGGCGCGCGCCCTATACACAAGAGGCATGGGGTTCGAATCCCCCTCGCCCCAGATCCTCTTTTTGCAATTTTTTCCACTTTTTATTGTTTTTCTTATTATTTTTAATGATTTGAAAAATTAATAACTCTCTTAATTTTAATTATTTTTTATTGGTTCTTTTTGAAAAAAATCACAAAAATGTTGAAATATTTTATTCAACAAAAAAATAAAATTTATATTATTTATTTAATATAATTAGTATTTTTGTGAATAAATTTCTTTTTAATTGTTTTTAAACATTTAAAAGTGAATATTTACTTTGAAAATCAAGACCGAATGAGTTTAATTCATCTTGTGATTAAAACCTCATTTTTTCAAACCTTAAACAAAAATCACAAGTGGTCTATTCAAACTTATTTTCTATTTTTATCATTTTGTTTGATTTTCTTTAAATATTTACTTTTAAAGGAAAACAAAATTAGGGTTTCTTTGATTTTCACCCTCGCATATCATTTTAAAACACTCATGGGCCTCTAATAGAGTGTAAAACCCAACCCATTTTTGAAACCAAAATATTTGGGCCTCAGTCATTGTATAAGGCCCACTGTGCTTTCAAAAACCTCGGCGCGATCGCTGTTTTCAAAACAAATAACCATGGGCCTCTCCTTGAGCTGTAAGCCCCACCACTTGTACAAAAATAAATCATTGGGCCTCTATTATAGTGTAAGACCCAACCCCCTTTTGACCAAAACTTTTTGGGCCTCAATGTATTGTATAAGTCCCTCTGCGTTAAAAGAAAACCTTGGCATGATCGCCAGTTCAAAAATCAAGATATCTGGGCCTACCCTCATGTTATAAGCCCCATTATTTTTCTTTAAACACCTTTGGGCCTCTTGAGAGAGTGTAAGACCCATCCCTTTGTACAGAAAACCTTTTTGGGCCTCAGTCACTTGTATAAGTCCCTGTACAAAACAACAGTGCAATCACTGATAAAACCTTGGGTCTCTCCTTGAGCTGTAAGCCCCAACAATATTTTCAAAGCACTTTCTCCCTTGGTTTTTAATATAATATATCAAAGCTTTCTTTGTTGAACAACTAACCAAATAGCATGGAAGCTTTACAACCGAGTAAGTGTTTACCCGCTTTCTTTATCCGCTTTCATATATATATAACTGTATTGTGGGGCTGCTCACTGTAAGTCTTCTTTCACCAACTTTTATATACCTGTCAAATATCAACTGTGTAATACTAGTATAGTTATTTAGAGTTTTCCCCGGCAACTACGTCTAGCAGTAGGTAAAGCCCTTTGTAGCGAGCGATTTTGGACGTGGTTCTTAAGCACTGTCGCTCTAGGGCACTACAGGTCGATTCATTTTTATCCTATTGAAGCTGATAAAGGAAGGGAAATAGATGTCTCCAACTAACCCTGCTTACAAACTGAGGTTAAACAGTCAAAGTTGTTGGTTTACAGATGCGATTTTAGTTCGTGGGCCTCTCTCTGCTTATTTTGTTCAGAGCGAAATACTGGGACTGTTCATGCGGAATTTGTTGGGATCCTGCGCCAGATTGGATGGAGGTAGGGGACTTTGGGGTTTTTTGAAGATTCTTTTTCAATCTTATGCCTACGTATTCCCGGGATAGGGAAATCAAAGCGATCGTAGTTCCTCCTATTCTATGGGAGGAAATGGTGTTTTGGTGTCTTGTTCAAAGCCCAAGACATGAAGCTAAAGGTGGTTTATATCTTGTTCAAAGCCCAAGATTTGAAGCTGAAAGGTCTATTTGTATCTTGTTCGAAGCCCAAGATGTGAAGCTAAAAGGGTGTTGACTTTAGAGAGAATTTGTCATCTCTAAAGGGGGATATTTGGTCTGTTTGGCACAACTGTTGGGTGACTGATTATAAAGGAGAATTACTTGAACTGGGATATGCGAATCCAGCAATGCCATAATTTCCTTTATAGGGGATTTTCAACCTGAAGGAGAAGACTTTAACTCAGTTTAGAGCAACGCCATCTTTCCTTGGGAATTTCTCATGCTAAAAGAGGGATAGTGGCGTGGATGTAAATAATCCAGAGGCTTGCTGCTTACAGCAATTAGACAAGGGAAAAGGAGTTGTTGATGTTTGTATGC
The DNA here is from genome assembly GCA_022829125.1 of Lathyrus tuberosus. NCBI lineage: Eukaryota > Viridiplantae > Streptophyta > Magnoliopsida > Fabales > Fabaceae > Lathyrus > Lathyrus tuberosus. Next base: position 33,858 of record JALAZF010000272.1, read on the forward strand.
TGTGACCAAAGCATGATTTGATGCTAAAAGGTTGATTGAATCAAACGGGGATTTATTTATACAAAGCCTAAGAGGAGGCTATTGACCCAACAAGAGGATGCTTTTGTGTCTCGTATGAAGCCCGAGATAGAGGCTAAAAGGGTTGACTCAACAAGAGAGTATTTTTATTTGTGTCTTCTACGAAGCCCAAGACGGAGGCTAAAAGGGTTTGACTCAACAAGAGAGTCTTTTATACTCACCAAGAGAGTGATTTGTATCTCGTACGAAGCCCGAGATGGAGGCTAAAGGTGATTGATCTAACAAGAGAGTCTTTTTATATCCAACAAGAGAGTGTTTCGTATCTCGTACAAAGCCCGAGATGAAGGCTAAAAATGTTTGACTCAATAAGAGAGTCTTTTATACTCAACAAGAGAGTGATTTTGTATCTCGTACGAAGCCCGGGATGGAGGCTGCAAAGGTTTGACTCAACAAGAGAGTCTTTTATACTCAACAAGAGAGTGTTTTTGTATCTCGTATGAAGCCCGAGATGAAAGCTGCAAAGGTTTGACTCAACAAGAGAGTCTTTTATACTCAACAAGAGAGTGATTTTGTATCTCGTACGAAGCCTGAGATGAAGGCTGCAAAGGTTAACTCTGCTGGGGAGAATCATTGTACAAAGCCCAAGAGGAGGCTAGGGTTACTATTTCAGTTGAGTGACAGGTCCAGTATGTTGGTTAAAAGAGAAAATCATTTCTTATATGGGTAATGTTGTACTCATGGATTTGATCTGAGGACCGGGATTATATCCTATTCTTTAAGGAAACGGGGAATCCGAAGGGTATTGAGATTGCCCAAGTCTACGGGTGTTTTTTCCTATTTTTGAAAGGAACTTGAGAATGTCTTCGAGACTCAAGGAGACTAGACTGTCCAAGTCTAGAGTTTTATCTTTTGTGCTAGGCTTAAGAGAGATCAAGAGACAGTATGTTCGCTGTAGGAAGATCTAGACTCTTTGAAAGAATGTTCTATTAAGATGACTAATTTCTGTTCCTATACCTTTAAGAGGTCGTCGGGACAATTTGTAAGTAGCCCAAGAGGAGGCGAGAAAAACTTTTAAGAAGCCGAAGGGACAATTTGTACGAAGCCCAAGAGGAGGCTATCTCCCCGGAGGAAGAATCATTATACGAAGCCTAAAAGGAGGCTGTGAAAACTTCTAAGAAGCCGACGGGTCCTTGTACAATGCCCAAGAGGAGGCGGGGATGCTTTTAGGAAGCCTGTGGGTCCTTGCACTAAGCCCAAGAGGAGGCTGATGAACAGTTCCAGAAGGGGTTTCACTTGGAACATTGGTCTTCTGTATATGAACTGTTCAAGGGGGAGATTTCTTAGATCTAGTTATCTAAAATTATTGTAAAAGAAAATTCTCATGGTTTAGGTTATGTTTGAAATATCCGGGAGAACGTCGGATGTAAGGAGACGAGGTTTTGTCTAGTTCTAGACGTAGTTGCCGGGGAAACTCTAAATATCTATACTAGTATTACACAGTTGATATGAGTTTATGAAAGAAGACTTACAGTGAAACAACCCCACAGTACAATTATAAACATATGAAAGTGGTAAATGAAAGCGGGTAAACACTTACTCGGTTGTAGAGCTTCCATACTGTATTGTTAGTTGTTCAATAAAGAATTTAAAAATAACATTATGTTACAAAATCAAAGGATAAAATGCTTTTTGAAAGGAAAATTGGGGCTTACAGCTCAAGGAGAGGCCCAGGGTTTTATCAGTGATCGCACTGTCGTTTTGTACAACGAATTATACAAGTGACTGAGGCCCAAGAAAGGTTTTCTGTACAAAGGGATGGGTCTTACACTCTCTCAAGAGGCCCAAAGTGAACAAAGATGGGTCTAATAGCTCAAGGAGAAGCCCAGGGTTTATTTTGAAAAGGGCGGAGGTCGCGTCGAGGTTTTGAAAACGTCGTGGGTCTTATACAATGACTGAGTCCCAAAAGTTTTTGGTTTCAAAACGGGATTGGGTCTTCCACTCTATTAGAGGCCCAAAATGATTTTGAATGGGTCTTATAGCTCGAGGAGAGGCCCAGATGGTTTGTTTTAAACGGGCGATGATCGCGCCGAACTTTTGAAATACAATGGGACTTATACAACATTTGAGGCCCAAAATAGGTTTGTATTTACAAAGGATTGGGTCTTACACTCTATTAGAGGCCCATGAGTGTTCGAAAAATTTTGTTAGGGTGAAAATCAAGGAAACCCTAAATTTGTTTTCTTTTAAAAGGAAATATTTAAAGAAAATCAAATAAAATGATAAAAATGCCAAATAAGTTTGAATAAACCACTTGTGATTTTTGTTGAGGGTTTTAAAAATGAGGTTTTTTATCACAAGATAAATTAAAACCTACTTGGTTTTGATTTTCCAAAATGGATATTTATTTTTAAAAGGTTTAAAAACAAATAAAAGACATTTATTGACAAAAATACTAATTATACTAAATAAATAATATAAATATAATTCTTTTAGGGAATAAAATATTTCAACATTTTTGTGATTTTTTACAAAAAGAACCAATCAAAAATAATTAAAATTGAGGGTGTTATTAATTTTTCAAACTATTAAAAATAATATGGAAAATAACAAAAAGTGGGAAAAATAGCAAAAAGAGGATCTGGGGTGAGGGGGATTCGAACCCCAGACCTCTTGTGTATAGGGCGCGCGCCTTACCACTGGGGTGGTGATACATCCGTTGATTGAAACACAACCATAAATATACAAGGCTAGCCTTGCTTTTGGCCTGACCCAAGGCAAGGCAAGGCAAGTTTTGACAAGAAACGGGAAGGTCCATAACTTTCTCATTTCTCCATGGTTGGGGACAAAATTTATATGTATCTGGCCTAGAATTTCACAAGGAATCCAATGGTGGTGATATTTTTTTTCAGATCATGATCCCTCCTTAAAATCCGATAGTGGTTTTGGAATAGATCATATTTTGCATTTTTTGTGCTACATCTTGGTACAGGTATGAATTACATGATAAATTGATGCAAACACAACACATATGACATGTAGAATAGATGCATGATCAGTGGACTCCAAAGCAATGCATATTTTGGAAAGTTCAAGTCATGATGCTTACCTCTTTTTGAGCTTTTGGAGTTTTTTGTACAATCTGCCAAGTTTTTTGTTCCAGAAATGGTTTGATGCTTTGGACACTCTCAAATGATCCCTTAGAAGCTTTTAGGATGATTGGAATCAACTGGAACCTGTAAAAACAAAAACTGGCCATTTCTTGCAAAAGGGGTTAAAATGGCCAAAATAGCAACTCTCTCAAATGGTGTTCCAGATGTTGGGAGCCATTTGGGACAGTTCAAGGATGATATTTGGAGTGTGTTTGAGGTTTTATCTGGTTTAGAAAGTGACTGAATCAAGACATGGCTTGAAAAATGCAAAAAAAGCCTATTTTGAGGTTTTGAGAGGTGACTTTGAGATTTAAGGATTACAAGTCACTTGTGTGAGTTTGGACAGCTTAGATATGACATATTGGATGTGTTTGGATCATGAGCTATGATGGAAATGCTCTCTAACTCAAAAACTCAGAGTTACCTTGCTAAAGAAGGTATTTTTGCCTAAAGAAAGTGATTTTGAGGAAAGCATATGTTTGATGGCTTTGGTGTACTCAAACTGAGCACAAATGAGCTCTATTTATAGTAGAGCAAGTTTGTTTTGGGATCAATAGTGAATGGCAACTGCAACAGAGGTTTGGCCAATGTTGATCAATAGGAATCCAAGTCTCCTCTAGCCATTGACTAGAGGTTAGAGCACAGAGTTGTGGTTCCCTAGTTGTTGGATCATTCTTGACTGAATTCAGTTGCAAATGTGTCAGTCCATGCCACCTTGGCGCATCCATTAAATGCTCCAATCCAAAATTGGAGTCTTGTCCCTCTTTTAGGGATTTCTAGGTTTGACATGCAACTTCTTGTTCCAAAGACTTTGGAGGCTTGGATCAGTGTTTGTTCCCTTTAGATTTGATACTCAGATGTGTCCAAAGTGATGACAAGGCTTGGAATTATCTGATTTTGTCAAATCGAGCAAAAGTGCAAAATTCTGCCTAGCCTTGGCAGTTTTCAGCAAGGCATATTGCCATTGTCATATCTCATGGCTCAAGTGGAATTTGATGGAATTCTTGGCTATTTTGGAAAGCCCTCATATGATACAATAATTGTTTGATCATAATTGTTTTTGATACTTTGTGGATCCAAGTGAAAAATACCCCTACATTTGGAAAAAAGTGAAGGCAGATTCTGACTTAGTGAAAATTTCACTAAGTGTTGGAAAAAAAGTGACATTTTCACTTTTCTTGATTTTGATCATTCCATAACTTGAAATCCATGGGGAATTGGAATGAGTGGTAGTTTAAGCTTTTGTAGAGGGCCATGAGAGCTACAAATCCAGCTTTGGATGGGAAAAAATGGCCTTGTGGTTTAGGAGTTATGATCCTCCAAAGTTTGTACCCTAGCCATTTTGTTCCATAACTTAGAAAATTTTCTAAGTTTTTTTATGGTTACCCCTTTTACAAGTTATCCCACTTTTCTTAATTTTTCTTGATGAATGGTGATTCCAATCATACATTAACATCATTTTGGGGTCAAAGAACCATAATTGTGAAAAATCTCAAAAAGTCAAAGTTTGACTTTTGTGCACAGTTGACTTTTTGTCAGATGAATTCCAAACTGTGCGATCCTCTATGAAATCAAGTCCTTGACTTAAATCAAACTTGATGGATTGATTTCATAGGTGTTATAGGGTGTATTGAATCATATCTTAGGGTTTGGGAGCGTGTCCTGGTTAAAAGTCAAAGATACAGTTGACTTTTTCCGCGAAACCCTAACTGTGGTTCTGATGAAATTGAAAATTGTTGCTCAAGCTTCTTGGATCAATCCATTGTTGTAAATGGATCAATGTGATGTATTTGAGACCCTCAAATCCCCTCTTGAGGTCTTGGCTCATGTTTTGTCCCAAAAGTCAACTTAGGGGTAATTAGGTCAAGAAACCCTAATTCCTGATTTTTTTGATGAATGCATCCCCTGAGGCTAAATTGACTTGATGATTGGGTTCATAAGATCCCTTGGACCATCATAGGTTATGCTTTGAAGCATTGGCTCATTCCCAGAGGAAAATTTCCATCTGGAGGCCCTGGTCGACCAAACCCTAATTTTGGTGACACTGGCGATCTTGAGGCTTGATCCACCTAGAAGGGTGCAGCCTTGTGCTTAATCCTTGAAGTGGGAGTCCTCTTGATCCATTGGGGATGTTTGAGAGGTTTAGACAAGTTGAAGATCATGTCATTCCTTGATTGATCCTTTGTCTAAGAACTCTGAGAGGGCTTGAAACCCTAATTCTGATTGTAGTGGATGTTCACCCATCTTTGGGGAGACTAATGGTTCACCATATTGTGATGATGATTTGCACAATGATGGGAAATCTTAGTGGTCAAAATTTGGGGTATGACAGATGCCCCTATTTAATCTTCTTGGATCCCCGGGTGTGAATGGCGAAGGTATTCGGGCATTCGGGGTGCAAGAGGATTAAATATCGGAATACTCGAAATTTTGATGGTGGTTATGAATGGCAGTTCGCGCATCCTTCCTCTTTTGCTAAGCAACGATGCTTAGAAAAGGTAAACTTCCCCTCGATCCTGGTTTCCTACCAAGGAACTTGTCTCAGTTTCTAATTTAAACTTCCCCTCGATCCTGGTTTCCCACCAAGGAACTGGTCTCAATTTCTGAAATAAACTTCCCCTCGATCCTGGTTTCCTACCAAGGAACTGGTCTCAGTTTCCGAAATAAACTTCCCCTCAATCCTAGTTTCCTACCAAGGATCTGGTCTTGGTTTCTTTTGTCAATAAACTTTATTGACAAGGGACACTATTTGTAGCGGTTCTCCTCAAACTTCTCGCCAAATTTTCCTGGGGAGATGCCATTTGATGGAAAAAATTTTGATTGTAGAGAAGCACAAACTTCTCTGTTTGAGACGCCATTTGTCGACTCTACTAGGGAAAATGAGTCTTCTTGAGAGACTACTTTCGTTTGGGGATATTACATCATACTTTTCTCGAGATCTTCTCAGAGAAATGCCATACTATGTACCCCAATTTTGAGGTGCCGATGACTTTGTTGACATTGACATTCTGGAGAGAAGGACCAATGTGTTTGTGAAAGTCTTTAGTTGAGAGGCTTTCTCTAGGGATTTTCCTTAATCCAGGAAAGCGAAGATATCATCTTCCATGGCGAAGAGTGATGCTGGCTGAGGGTTCTCTGGTTTTTCAGAGGTTCAAGTTATCAAGTGGTCAAAGGCATACTTCATCCTAGAAATAAACTGGAGGAGTGAGGGAGTTCAGATGTAACATTTCCTGATGAGGAAAGAACTGACAACTCGATTGAGAGAACTGTTATCACTAGGGGATAAGACCGACCAGAGTGATAGTGATGCAACATGAATATGAACGCAAAGTAGTAATGCATGATGTATGTGTGTATGTGCTGACAAAACTGACACGACATACAAATTAATAGATGAACATGACTGGATACTCGGCCACTGCTGGGGACGAAGAGGTATCGCTGGTTCAAGATAGCAATTCAACCTTGCTTAGGAGAAGTAGTCCTTGTGGGGAGCTACGTTGGTCGGGCTTAGGAGATAAGAACTCTGTCGGGGGTGTCAGATGAAACAATGGTCTCTGACACAGCTGATCCTTCAGTCAGGTGCACTGGTTTAGAAGGAGTACTTTGATTCTGTACTTTAAAGTTCGCTTACTTCTAGAGAAGCGATCGATGTTCTTTCGATGTTCGACAGTCAAAAGAAATTGCCATATTTATTTTAAGCAGAAAAATTTTACAAGTAAATTCATTTTTGTTTTATTTCAAGAATCGTTGATCATGTTAAAATGGCGTCCTGTAAAGCTAAACCAAATAAGAATTGCAAACAAAAGCACAATGGCTCAAATTTTATTGATAGGATGGAAATCAGCCAAACGCGTGATTCCATAGAGTATTTACAAAGTTTAGAAAATGGTAATTTAAGGGAAAAGGGGCTACATTGAAACATAACGACCACTATCCTTCTACCAACTTTGACTTCGGGGCATCCTGAGCTTCTGTCAAAGATGACCTTGACCGGAGTTTTCCTGACGGATGATGTAGCTGCTGCCAGGGGATTTGCCCCTTTTTTGGACGTAGTTACTTGCCATGAATCCCTAATTTTTGCCTGGATTGTACTTTAAGATTTTCAATCCACCGGGATGATTTTTGATTATGTCTCTAATTTTTGCCTGGACCGCCCTTTCGGGTTTTCAATCCACCGAGACGTTTTTTTTTTTAATTCAGGCAAAGTATTTCTTAACTACGTCAACATTTGTGGGGTAGGCAAATTCCTCTCCATCCATGGTTGCAAGTCTCAGGGCACCGCCTGGGAAAGCTTTCTTGACCACATAGGGGCCGTCATAATTCGGAGTCCACTTGCCCCGGGAATCGGTGAGAAATGATTGTTTCTTCTTGAGCACAAGGTCTCCTTTTCTGAAGATGGAGGTCGAACCTTTTTGTCGAACGCCCTCTTCATTCTTTAATGATACAACTGACTGTGGCATAGTGCCGTGATTCTATTTTCTTCGATCAGATTCAGTTCGTCGTGTCGACTTTGACACCATTCAGCTTCTGTTAGCTTAGCTTCCATCAATACCCGAATTGATGGGATCTCTACTTCGATGGGGAGCACTGCTTCTATGCCATATACTAGAGAGAAAGGGGTTTCCCCTGTTGAAGTGCGGACAGATGTGCAATAACCGTGAAGAGCAAATGGCAGTATTTCGTGCCAGTCTTTGTAGGTTACAACCATCTTTTGAACAATCTTCTTGATGATTTTGATACCCGCTTATACCGCTCCGTTCATCTTGGGTCGGTAGGGAGATGAGTTATGGTGTTCGATCTTGAACACTCCACACAACTCTTTCATCATCTTATTGTTCAAGTTGGATCCATTATCGGTAATGATCTGGCTCGGAACACCATAACGGCAGATGATATTGTTTTTGATAAATCGGACCACCACTTGTCGGGTTACATTAGCGTATGACGCTGCTTCGACCCACTTGGTGAAGTAATCAATGGCTACCAGGATGAAACGATGTCCGTTCGAAGCCTTGGGTTCGATCATGCCAATCATGTCGATTCCCCATATGGAAAAAGGCCACGGGGAAGAGAGAACTTTGAGATGTGTTGGCGGTACATGGATTTTGTCGGAGTATATCTAACACTTGTGACATCTCCTCATGTACTGGTAGCATTCGGATTCCATGGTCAACCAGTAGTACCCTGCTCTCAGAATTTTTCTCGCCATTGTATGTCCGTTGGCATGAGTGCAAAAGGACCCTTCGTAAATTTCTTTTGTCAGCATGTCTGCTTCTGGTTTGTCTACGCATCGGAGCAAGACCATGTCAAAGTTTCTCTTATAAAGTGTATCACCGCTCAAGAAGAAGCAGCCAGCCAGTCTTCTGAGGGTTTTTCTGTCTTTTCTTAGTGCCCCAGGTGGGTACTCTTGTTTCTGAAGGAAGCATTTAATATCGTGATACCAAGGTTTGCCGTCTATAACTGCTTCAATCGTGAAGATGTAAGCAGGCTGTTCAACGCGTATTATGTCGATCTCAGGTAAGTCATTCCATTGACCTACACTAATCATGGAAGAGAGAGTGGCTAATGCATCAGCCATGTTATTTTCCTAACGAGGGATATGATGAAACTCGGCTCTGTTGAAGAAGGGTAACAACCTTCTTGCGTAATATTTGTACGGAATCAATCCTGATTGGTATGTGTTCCAATCTCCTTTGATCTGATTGACGACTAAAGCTGATTCACCATATACATCCAAGTTCTTGATCCTCAAATCAATCGCTTCCTCGAGACCCATGATACAAGCTTCATATTCGGCCTCATTGTTTGTGCACTTGAACGTAAGTCTAGCGCTGAAAGGAATGTGGGTACCCTGAGGTGTTATGATAATTGCCCCAATTCCGTTTCCGTAATGATTGACAGCTCCGTCAAAGATAAGTCCCCATTGGGATTCTGGTTCTGGCCCTTCACTGGGTAGCGGTTCATCACAGTCTTTCATTTTTAGATACATGACATCTTCGTCTGGGAAGTCAAATACGATTGATTCCTGATCGTCAATCGGTTGATGAGCCAAATGATCGGCTAAAACACTTCCTTTAATGGCTTTTTGAGCATGGTACTCTATGTCATATTCTGATAACAACATCTGCCAACGGGCAATCCTTCCCGTGAGAGCAGGCTTTTCAAAGACATACTTGATTGAATCCATTTCAGATATTAACCAAGTGGTGTGACGAATCATGTACTGGTGAAGACGTTTGGCTGCCCAAGCCAAAGCGCAACAAGTTTTCTCAAGCATAGTGTACCAAGTCTCGCAGTCGGTGAATTTCTTGCTCAAATAGTAGATGGCAGACTCTTTCCTTTTTGTTTCGTCTTGTTGGCCAAGCACACAACCCATTGAGTCCTCTAGGACTGTTAAATAGATGATCAGTGGTCTTCCTTCCATTGGAGGTATTCCTTGATACTGTCTGTCGCTCCCGAAAGATTCGCATCCAACGGTAAAAACGCGAGAGTGGCGCGGAAAACAGAGTCGCCAGCAATGTGTATTTATCCCAAGAGAGGGAAAGGAAACACTGCGTAAACCTGAAGGAAGGAAGGAAAAAGCATGGTCTTACGACCAAGAGATCTGGGTTCGGGAGTCGGTTACGCGTGAGGAAGTTATTAGCACCCCCACGCGTCCATCGTACCTGATGGGATCCACACTTGCTTGTCTCGATCAAAGGGTGTCGTCAACTGGAGATCCGCTGCTACTGGAAGGGAAAAGGAACGGGACAAAGGAAAAAAGAAAGGAGAGAGAGAGAGCAAGAAACAAATGTAGGGAAAATAAAAGAAGTGCTCGCATGGGCCCTACCCCACTGCCTACGTATCTCATCGGGAGCATGAGAATCAGAGCGACGTAGTTCCCCTCACTAGGGGTGGATTGTGTTTTTTAGAGAACGGCTTACGTTCTAGCTCAGGTGTTGTAGCTCGCTGAATCGAGACTTAGGCGTTACCGTCTTGCAAGAGAACGAGTAGGAGCACGTCCGTGCGTTGAGAGCGAGTGAGATGAGAAGAGAATTCCCAAAGGAAAGGCGTTATTGTTGGTTTGAATTTTTTTAAACAAGAAGTGTCTTTTACAGTTGTTTGTAACTTGCATTGGACCAAAGTCTTAAATACAGGAACGAATACTTTCGCGCATCGTCCCCAACAGGACGTACACTAGGTATCCTAGAAGAATGAGAGGAAGCCCCCCGTTCCCCACTTCCCACATATAAGGCTCAAGCGCAATACACGTTAACCTTTATTAAGTGTTTTTTACTTTTATTTTGAGATGAGAAGAGAGAAAACACAAGGGAAACTCTAAAGGGAAACTAAGAGTCCTAATGTTATCATGCATGGATGACCTATGGTTAGTGAGGCTTAGGAGAAACCTAATCCTAAAAGAAAAAGAGGGATAGCACTACCTAATGCATATCCTACCTCACTTTAATCAAAGATTAAAGTTGAGCTAGGATCCCAAAGGGATGTGAGAAAATTCTACACATAGCATTATATCATGCTATTCATAAAAGAGAAATCAGAAATTAATCAACAATGAGCAATTGAAATTACGGTCAACAATAACCAAGTTAGAATTAAAAAGCTAAGCAAGATTAAATTCTAACAAGAAAAGTTAATCTAGTATTAAAAACTAATTCTAAAATTACTCCTAAAATTAGTTCAAGGTAATTCTAAACTAAATCTAAAATTAAATCTAAAGAAAACTAATCCTAAAATTAAATCTAGAATTAATTCAAGTTAATCTCTAAAAGAAATTCCACTTAATTTCTAATTAAAGATACCTCTAATATTAATCTAATTAATTTCTAGAAAAAAACTAATCCTAATATTAAACCCTAATTAATTCTAAAGAAAATTAATTCTAAAATTAAAATCTAATATTCTAATTAACTCCAATTAGCAAAACAATTAAAAATAAAAACCAAACCAACAAGGGGTGCAAAATAACGTTGGAGTGGTGTAAATAGAAGGTAAGGCGAGTAGGCTTTACATGTTTGGCCCAAGGGTTTGTTTCTTTCACAGCCAGGGGTGTATTGGTACTATAGGGGGATGGTGTGGAAAGAAAAAAACAACGTTTGGGCTTAGGAGGTTTCAGGCCCAGTTTTATTCAAAGGAGTTTGGGGGTGTATGAGTGTTTGTAGAGGGTATGAATAGAAGGGAAAGAACAAGTGGGTTCTCAGAACCCGGCCCATGAGAAACACACGGTTTTTAGAAAACCCTAATGGTCTCCTTCTCAAACACCAAACGCTTCCTTCTCTTCAATTTACCTTCTTCACCAGAATGCCATCCCCTATCCGTCGTCATCTTCCCAACTCCATCGCCGTCGTGGCTTCTCTCTGTCTCGCTTCCGTCTTCTCCGCCGTGCCATCTTTGTTTCGCCCTCGACATTCCTCACTCAACGCTCTGCTTCTCCTTCTCCATTTGCTCGTCCAGACTTTCCTCATTTCCTTATTGCTGGAACTCTTATCTTCTCCTCTGATGTCGCCGCATTCCTCTCTTAAGCCACCACGAACGAAAACTCTGTTCGCATAGTATCGTTCTCCTCACCTCCTCTCACACCGCCGGAGTTTTCTCCGCTCACAACAACCACAACAGCGGCTTAACTCTCCAGTTTCTCCGTCACTCTCTCTCTCAACACACTTCGCAAACCTCCCCGCTCAATCCCCATGCCGAAAACTCGACTTCTCCGCTTATATGAACAAAACGCAGAAGAGCATACAACAAGGTTTGCAGCACATTCAACATCAACAACACAACTCGCTCGAGAGACAAATTCAAAAGCAATATTAAAGAGAAAGAGATTCAGAGTACCTATCAGAGTCGATCCGATGGCGCTTCAAACCGCGAATTCAGGTTTACGTACTTTATTTTCTAGCACTCGATTTTAATCTACTCTTCTTCTTCCACTTCTTGAATTTCTGCGAATATTGATGATCATTGCGTGTTGAATCGATTTGTTGCCGTGGTTGGCGCTGAATTTTGAGTCTCTTCTGCTCACTGAGTTGAACACTGATTTTGCAGGTGAATTGAAGTGAGTTGAAGATGGTTGAGGCTCAATTTAGGAGGTTGAGGTTGAGTTGATGAATGAATGTTGCTTTCTGCGGATTATTTCTTTTTCTGATGTGATTTCTGCAGTTTGGAAATGGTCAATTGTGTCGATTTCTGTTGCAGGTTTAAAGATGGAGGTGGATTGGGATTTGTAGGATTAATGAAGAAGGTAGTGAGGGGAGTGAATCGAGAAAAAATGGAGAGGAGGTGCCTTCCAATTCTGTTGCAGCTGCTATACATACAATGAAATTTTTGGAGGGGTAGTATGGTATTGGCAATGTAATTATGTTATGAGAATTTGGAGTGGTCATGCGTTTTGCACAACGCTGTGTAAAGAGTCACACGTTTGGTGGCCTTGAATTGGTAATTATGAGTGTAGCATCATGTGGGGTCGCGTGAGTTTCTTCTCTTTTCTTTTTTGTATTTTCTGTTGTGAGTGAAAGAACTGATGAAATTGTGAACCAAATTATTTTTCGTGACACTACCATGTGTTCTTTTTTTTTACCCGTGATGTACTCTCCTGTTATGTGAATATTTCCTTTTCAAGACCTTTATTCTAATTTTGGGGACTGATGTGTAATTTCCTTGGCTTTAGTGGTAAAATAAAAATATGGGTTTTGAATGTGGTTTGGTTATTAGTAAAACAAATGGAAATATATTCACATAAAAAAAATGATTCTAAAGTAGATATGGTTTGTGGATATATGCATTGAATTCAATGAAATAGCTTTAATGGATAAAAAGAAAAGAAATGGATTTGGAATGGTATTGGATAGAACAAATGGATAATTGAATGGTTTAAAAAAAGTGGATACAAAATGAAAGTTGAATTCAATTTGGATATGGAAAGAAATGGTTAATTGGATTGGAATAATAGAGTTGAAGTGCATTTGGAAATATAGGTAAAATAAAAATGTGGATTAAAATAATGAATATTATGAAAAATTGATTAAAAAAAATGGATATTGATATTGAAAATGGTTATGGACTTTGATGGGTAAAAATGGATATTAAAAATGATGTGGGTAAATTGGCTTAGAAAAAGGATATGGATATGGGTTATGGATTTGTACATGGACAAAGAGAAATGGTCCTAAAAAAGGATAACCACATTATACCAACTCTCGACTCCACAACACCCGATTAAAGGCACACAACTACCACTGAATCAAAACACCTCAATTACACATCCTCTGAATCTTTGATCAAGTGAATCCTCACCTGAGCCTGTCTGAATAAATCTCTGGGAAAATAAATCCACATATCTTGACTTTTAAATCAACCCCACAGGAACCAATGCTTGATAACTTGACAAACTGACCCTTGATGCGCACTTCCTAAGAAATAAACCAATAACACGGATAACTTGCACTTGAAGTAAAACTCCTGATGATTTGACCAAGATGAAGTCAAACTTCCACCTGATCATAACTGAATGAGCTCTTAACCTGGAACCAATTCTCTTGAGATATTAAGAAGGATCCAAACCCTGATTCACACCAATGAAACCCTGACTCAATACTTTTGATGCCTCCTCTGAAAATGAGAAACCCTGGGAGAACCATGATCCCACGTCTTAAGAACCAATGCGGATGATTATGAGTTATGACCTGAAAAATGCAGAAAGAAAAAGAAACATAAGCCAGAAAACGGTAGGGAAAATTTTGGGGTGCTACAGCTGCCCCTATTCAATCAACTTGGACCTAAAAGGATGATAGCAATTACTTTCAGACGTTCAAGGTACAAGGTGAGTGAATACAAAAGAACCGCAAAATTTGCACTCTGTGGACAAAGAAAAAAGTTGTAAACGAAGCAATGGTAAGGAAGAAAAGTTGTGAGAAAGAAATTGGAACCATTGGACCCTATAGGAAACCTGTCGGGAACTGGTGAACAACCTGTCGGGAACTGGTGAGATACCTGTCGGGAACTGGTGCAATACCTGTCGGGAACTGGTGAGCTTGGACCTGTTTTGCCTATCAGGAATGGGCAAGTGTACCTGTCGGGAACTGGTAAGGTTCCAACCAAAGGGAGCTGTCGGGGACGGCTACAGTTTATAACCAAAGCTTACCTATCGGGAATGGGTAACGGAGCTTCTCGGGAACTGGCATGGTTAAAACTCAAAAGGGAGCGGTCGGGAACGGCTGCAGTTTATGACCAAGGCTTACCTATCGAGAATGGGTAACAGGAGCTGTCGGGAACTGGCATGGTTAAAACTCAAAGGGAACGGTCAGGAACGGCTGCAGTTTATAACCAAGGCTTACCTATCGGGAATGGGTAACGGGGCCTGTCGGGAACTGGCGTGGTTAAAACTCAAAGGGAGCGGTCGGGAACGACTGCAGTTTATAACCAAGGATTACCTATCGGGAATGGGTAACAGAGCCTGTCGGGAACTGGCGTGGTTAAAAATCAAAGGGAGCGGTCGGGAACGGCTGCAGTTTATAACCAAGGCTTACCTATCGGGAATGGGTAACGGGGCCTGTCGGGAACTGGCATGGTTAAAACTCAACGGAGCGGTCGGGAACGGCTGCAGGAATCCTATCGGGAATGGTTCCAAGAGACTTGCAAGTTGAGAGATATGACTATGTGGGGAGAAAAATGATGAAACCCTTTATATCGTTTCGCAATGTCTGTCAGGGAATGAACTAGGCATTCTTTCTGGCTTTGTCAATGATATAAGGAGCAAAGTTTTGGACCCTCGCACGAGTTATCAAAACTGGCCTATACTTCACATGCACATGTTTGAATTTTTCCATAATGCTCCATATGAAATGGAATGCTACGCATTTTGGAGGATGCTATGTGTACTATATGCAAAATGTAAAGAGGTCCACAGCAAAATAAATGCTGAGGAAAGGAAAGTAACTTCGCTGGGGATAACTAGCTGGATTGACTTCGCGGTCGTAAACCGTACTGGAGAAGACAAATTGACCTGACCTCCTGATCTGGGCACTGTCCTGACAAATTTGTTAAGGCTACTGTAGGAAAAGATAACTTTGCTGGGGAGGCATCATCTAAACCAGTCTGCTTGGGGAATAACTATAACCATAGAACTTTGCAGGGGATTAATGAGCTGACGACAAACTCTGCTGGGGAGATGTCCCTTGAGAGGATTTTACAGAAGACCACGCCTCTTCAAACTCTACTGGGGAACCAGGTTTACAACAAACTCTGCTGTGGAGAATCACTTCAAAGTGTCTCATGCCAGGGAAAGTTTCCTAAGAGAATTTTACGGAAGATCCGACATCTTCCCACTCTTAAACTAATACCGAGACCTGAGCTAGGATGCAGTAGATGGGAGGCCACCCTGTTGGGGATAATAGATCTGGAATACTCCTGCCGGGGAATTTCGTGATGCTCCATGCTTGAGATGGTCAACCATTTGATTTTGCCCCAAGATACAAGTCTGATCTGGAGAAAATGTCCCAAGAGGATTTTACAGAGGATCCGACATCTTCCAACTCATGGACACTTACTGAGTCTTGAACATCAGCTGCAAGGTGTGTGAAGAAACTCTACTGGGGAGCTTACAACCGTTATCAACACAGAAAAGCTTGTAACTATTGGAAGTACTGAATAGGATACAATACTACCCTTTTGACAACGCTGCTGGGGATCATGAAGCTCTGTAAATACGCTGGGGATGACTACCTCCAAGAATAACCTTCCTGCTGGGAAGCTGTCTTTGCTTGGGGAGGAATAACGATTCCCACACCTTGCTGGAAAAAGATACCCTCTGGCTCTTTACTGGAGGGAAAAGACTCGAAAAGTCCCACACTGGGAACAACTCAGTGCTGATTGTCAAGAGCGAAACACAGTTCCTTTAACTCTCCACCTTGCCCCAGACCACAGGGTCTACTTGAAGCAATCATCTTAAGAGGATTTTACAGAAAACCTGGCGTTCAACAATTCCCCAGGGTCTTCCAACTCTTAGAGATGTATCCGGTCTGGACATAACTGTCCCATACTTCATGATTCGTGAAGTAAACCACCTCGAGAGGGTTCGTAATGACCTGAAATGTTCTGCCACAATATTCTGAACCTTGCGGAGGTGCTATTGATTGACTGTGTTCTGAAGTAGGATAGCTTCTCGTGCTCTTGAGGTGGCCTGCTTCGATATAATCCTTGCAGTGATTTTGCCCTTGACGGATTGATCTTCGAGGGATTTGCCTAATCTCATCGTGATTGCCCCAGTTTACACGCTTGTGGAGAGATTTATCGGATCTCGACATAATTGCCCCAGTTCGAAGAAATTTTCTCAACATGAATGCCCCATCTTGGCTACATTTTGAAGAGATTTCCCAGTGTTATTGTCCCAGATTGGTTACATCTCAACACAAATAGCTGGGAACGCCTTTTTCCCACATAGTCTTTCAACAACATGTCCTCTGGAATCTCAGGCACCTCAACTTGGCCAGTTTAAGCTTCTCGACTGATGTTCATCGTGTAAGCTTCTTTGATGTCAAACACATGCAAGCATAAAATGTTTATTATGAGAATGACAAATCTAATGCAACACTCGTGTTATCCTTGAAGTCCTTATTGAACATATGTCGCACAACCGAGTTACGACACTTATCTTTGAAAAGAAAGTAACACGCACATGCAACACCAGCGAAAATCTTATTAGCACAACTCATGGGAGTCAGGAACACTGTCTCGTTGAAGTACGCCTTCAGACTAAACCCTATTTCAATTAGGACTTTTAAGGGTTGTAACGTGGCCTGGTTCATGGTTTTGAGAAAAAAGGATTTATGGCTCAAAGTTTATTGGTACCCACCCACTCTTCATGATATTCTCCAGTCCTATGTTCAGCTAATTTGGCACAAGCGCTCATCTCTCAAAAGGTTTTATGATCTTAAAAGAACCCATGCAATTGATGGTTCGAGACCTGATGAGGTTTTGGATCGACAGTCACCCCTTTTGTCTTTTGTATCTATAGTCACACGACTTTGTTCTTATCGAGGATTTTCTTTGTAATCCTTTTGGGTTTCCACTTTTCATTCTTTTGCTTTCTGTTCCCTAATTTTTGCCTGGACTGACTCTTTTCAATTTTCAATTTTGAAGTCCAGCGGGATGCCTTAACTTTTGCCTAAGTCTCTTGCTTCCAAGCTTTTCGACTTAGCATGCTTTTTCTCTCTTTTTTTTTTCTTCTTCTTTTTTTGAACAAGTCGTGTGACACCGTTTTGCCTGACTTGTTTGAAAGGGCTGTGACTGTTTCACTCTTCGGTTGGTGAGGAGTAACCATTGTGGTTCTACACCTCTTAACCTCTTGATAGTGGAATGGAAGGTAATGGATCCTCAAATGTACACTCCTTCTGAAAGTTGAACACTTGGTCAAACTAACTGACGCCTACCCTGCCCCTGGGTTAAAATTGAGGGTTTTTCATTTTCACAAAGAACTCCTACTACTAGGCTCAAAGGGGTTGACAAAGGTCTATCTCCTTATCTCTCCAGTGTTTGTGAATTGGAAACAATGGTTGTACATCCTTAACAGGGTTTTATCCGAAAGCGTACCATTAGAAACTTGTGTTCTTATTTCGTCATCCTCCCTCAAAGAGTTTGACCAAGAAGTTGGTATTGCAGTGTGTATAAGCATTAAAAATGAGTAAACACGAATGGAACGCTTCAAGAAAAACATACCTATTGCATTATGATTATCATTCAAAAACAAACGAGTTCTTACATGCAAGCAATGTTTAAACAAACAAATGAAAGCTACATATGAAAATGCAATAAAGGAAGCTGATGATTGCCATTGTTGAGGAGACTTGACTCCGTCTGGACTTATTGCTTCTGATGACGCTCTTGCAATCTGGTGCTTACTCTGACGAAGAAGCTTCAATCCCAAAAGGGTGCCATCTGGCGTGATGACCTTTGAGTCGACCAAGTCTTGCACCTTGTGCTGGAATGCATTACAGTCGTCAATTGTGTGCCCAAACGTTCCCGAGTGGAACTCACAGCTGGCGTTCATGTCAAAGTCCGGAGGGATAGGGTATGGCACTGACACGGCATTCCTCAGCTGGATCAGAGAGTTCTTGAGTATACAAGCAAACAATCGACTATAAGGGATAGGAATAGTGTCAAATATCCTCTTGGGCCTTCTCGGTCTGAGTTGCTTCTGCTGCTGATGCTGATTTGGGCGTCCAACCTGCCCCTGTTTTTTTCTTTCCCACACTGGACCCAAACAAGGGTTGCTGACTTAGAACTTCTGAAGCACCAGGTTGTGGAAGAGATACATGGCGTGAGGTGGATCCTCTGGAAAAGGAAAGAGTCCCCAATTCTTTTGCAACAATAGGAGTAACATCACTTTGTTTACCAGTGCTAATTGACGTAAACTTGATTGCCCCTGCATCAATGATCTCCTGGACTTTATGCTTGAACCTGGTACAATTCTCAACATGGTGACCAGGTGCCCCAGAGTGGAACTCACATCTGACATTTGCATTAGGTCCCAAAGGAATCTTTGTTGAAAGGGGTCCCCCACTAACACGTTCAACTAGTTTGGGCTCAAGCGGATAAGAAAGTAACCGCGCATACGCATTGGAATGGGATCAAACTTCCTCTTAGGCCTCTCTGGCTTAGGATCCTCTTGGAGAGCAGGAAGTGATTGCCGAGGAGAAATCTCTGAAACTTCAGTTGGTGGAGGGGATTCCCGAGGCAATCTGTGATCTGGAGCAAACCCCACAGAGATGGGAGGAGTAAGAGCTTCTGTAGCAGAAAGCACATGATTGTTTTCCATTTTTATCACCGTATTCAAAATTTCCATGTCCAAGCTCATCTGAATTTTCATCTGGTTGACCTCTTCCTTCAGCACTTTCTGGTCTTGAAACAAAGCTTGCATCTTCCCCATAAACTGCCTCATCTGAATCTTCATTTCGGTCATTTCTGCACGGAGTTGTTCCATGGCTATCCTCTGATTATCACAGGCCGAGTAGTGGTGGCAGGTCAAGCTGGCTGTCCTGAAGATCGTACCAAGTCAGAATGAGAAATCCGCTCCGGAACACCTGTTATGCGTATGAGTATGAGAATGCAATGCAAAATGCCATGTTCGAATATTTCCAAGGAATCATTATGCTTTGATTCAAATTTGTTTTACAAACCACAAGAAATGGATGGAAATGCTCAGCAGCAAGTCTCAAAGTTAACGTCCCTTGGAAGTATAAGAACATGTATGCGAAGATGATGATGCAGATACAACAGACATGGGATCAAGGTGCCATAATGCTCAATACTGTTGTGCTGCCGAATAGATAAGTTCACAGGTCTGCTCTGAAGAGAATACCGGAATACCAAAATATCCGAATAACCAGAATACCAGAATAACCAGCATATCGGCATAATCAGAATACCAGAATGCCAAGGTGCCAGAATAATCAAAATACCGGAATACCAGAATATCGGCATAATCAGAGTACCGACCTAATCAGAATGCTGGGATGGTCAGAATGTCAGAATACCATAATACCAGGCTGATGAGTCCACACTGATAAGAAAACAAGAATACCGGGTAGGTTGAAGGTCAAGGTTACCTGCAGACCTCTAAATAATCCCCCCAATCTCACAGGTGGGTACTAGGATGTTCAATATCCCGGGCTCTCAGGTCGAGAAATAATGATACGTTCACCATTTCTGGTTTGCCATCATCATCAATCGAGGATGCCTCAACTGATTCTCCAAGACGAAAGATCCTCAGCTTCAGAGGTTTGAGAAGCAATAGCACATTCATCCCGAAGGATACAATGCTATCGCCAATCAAAGAGGTCGTCCGCTGATTCACTTCAAAAGGGAATCCTATAGCAAGTTCCCAGCATTGGGTCCTCGGATCGAGAATGTGCAATGGGTTTGCCACAGAACGTGGGCTGCCACTGTCACATCTCGGAAGGAGTGCCGCAACTGAGTCCTCGGGAATGGTCATCAGAGTCGACAATTCCTCCAGAGAATAACTACTGGCCTGTATCAACATATAGTAGCAGATAGCTCTGGATAGAACCTCGTCTGATTGTAGGGATCGTGATCACCCACACGTGGCCAACACCACGGGAGCGTCACGCCTGCCCACGCTAAAACCTAGGTGTATGCTCGAGCCTGGGTATTGGGCTTATCTCTCAGAACATCCCAACCCGCCAAACAGAAAACCAGCCAACACATCGCAGTAATATCCAGTATGACAGTAATATAATGGAATGCAATGCAATAAAAGCTGTAAATACAGTAAAACAAATAAAACAGCAATACAGTAATATACAACAAAGCAAAGCACCACAGAAAAACACCCGATGAGAGAAAACAAACAAGAGCTAGGATTGACTCGCTAAAGGGGATGGACCAGCAGTAGGTCAACCAGAGTCCCCAGCAGAGTCGCCAGCTG
Organism: Lathyrus tuberosus; assembly: GCA_022829125.1. NCBI lineage: Eukaryota > Viridiplantae > Streptophyta > Magnoliopsida > Fabales > Fabaceae > Lathyrus > Lathyrus tuberosus. The sequence goes on from JALAZF010000272.1 coordinate 54,462, forward strand.
TCGCTCCCGAAAGATTCGCATCCAACGGTACAAACACGAGAGTGGCGTGGAAAACAGAGTCGCCAGCAATTTGTATTTATCCTAAGAGAGGGAAAGGAAACACTGCGTAAACCTGAAGGAAGGAAGGAAAGAGCATGGTCTTGCAACCAAGAGATCTGGGTCCGGGAGTCGGTTACGCGTGAGGAAGTTATTAGCACCCCTACGCGTCCATCATACCCGATGGGATCCACACTTGCTTGTCTCGATCAAAGGGTGTCGTCAACTGGAGATCCGCTGCTACTGGAAGGGAAAAGGAACGGGAAAAAGGAAAAAAGAAAGGAGAGAGAGAGAGCTAGAAACAAATGTAGGGAAAATAAAAGAAGTGCTCGCATGGGCCCTACCCCACTGCCTACGTATCTCATCGGGAGCATGAGAATCAGAGCGACGTAGTTCCCCTCACTAGGGGTGGATTGTGTTTTTTAAAGAATGGCTTACGTTCTAGCTCAGGTGTTGCAGATCGCTGAATCGACACTTAGGCGTTACCGTCTTGCAAGAGAACGAGTAGGAGCACGTCCGTGCGTTGAGAGCGAGTGAGATGAGAAGAGAATTCCCAAAGGAAAGACGTTATTGTTTGTTTGAAGTTTTTTAAACAAGAAGTGTCTTTTACAGTTGTTTATAACTTGCATTGGACCAAAGTCTTAAATACAGGAACGAATACTTTCGCGCATCGTCCCCAACAGGACATACACTAGGTATCCTAGAAGAATGAGAGGAAGCCCCTCGTTCCCCACTTCCCACATATAAGGCTCAAGCGCAATACACGTTAACCTTTATTAAGTGTTTTTTTACTTTTATTTTGAGATGAGAAGAGAGAAAACACAAGGCAAACTCTAAAGGGAAACTAAGAGTCCTAATGTTATCATGCATGGATGACCTATGGTTAGTGAGGCTTAGGAGAAACCTAATCCTAAAAGAGAAAGAGGGATAGCACTACCTAATGCATATCCTACCTCACTTTAATCAAAGATTAAAGTTGAGCTAGGATCCCAAAGGGATGTGAGAAAATTCTACACATAGCATTATATCATGTTATTCATAAAAGAGAAATCAGAAATTAATCAACAATGAGCAATTGAAATTACGGTCAACAATAACCAAGTTAGAATTAAAAAGCTAAGCAAGATTAAATTCTAACAAGAAAAGTTAATCTAGTATTAAAAACTAATTCTAAAATTACTCCTAAAATTAGTTCAAGGTAATTCTAAACTAAATCTAAAATTAAATCTAAAGAAAACTAATCCTAAAATTAAATCTGGAATTAATTCAAGTTAATCTCTAAAAGAAATTCCACTTAATTTCTAATTAAATATACCTCTAATATTAATCTAATTAATTTCTAGAAAAAACTAATCCTAATATTAAACCCTAATTAATTCTAAAGAAAATTAATTCTAAAATTAAAATCTAATATTCTAATTAATTCCAATTAGCAAAAAAATTAAAAATAAAAACCAAACTAACAAGGGGTGCAAAATAACGTTGGAGTGGTGTAAATAGAAGGTCAGGCGAGTAGGCTTTACATGTTTGGCCCAAGGGTTTGTTTCATTCACAGCCAGGGGTGTATTGGTACTATTGGGGGATAGTGTGGAAAGAAAAAAAAACAACGTCTGGGCTTAGGAGGTTTCAGGCCCGGTTTTATTCAAACGAGTTTGGGGGTGTATGAGTGTTTGTAGAGGGTATGAATAGAAGGGAAAGAACAAGTGGGTTCTCAGAACCCGGCCCATGAGAAACACATGGTTTTTATAAAACCCTAATGGTCTCCTTCTCAAACACCAAACACTTCCTTCTCTTCAATGTACCTTCTTCACCAGAATGCCATCCACTATCCGTCGTCATCTTCCCAACTCCATCGCCGTCGTGGCTTCTCTCTGTCTCGCTTCCGTCTTCTCCGCCGTGCCATCTTTGTTTCGCCCTCGACATTCCTCACTCAACGCTCTGCTTCTCCTTCTCCATTTGCTCGTCCAGACTTTCCTCATTTCCTTATTGCTGGAACTCTCATCTTCTCCTCCGATGTCGCCGCTTTCCTCTCTTAAGCCACCATGAACGAAAACTCTGTTCGCATAGTATCGTTCTCCTCACCTCCTCTCACACCGCCAGAGTTTTCTCTGCTCACAACAACCATAACAGCGGCTTAACTATCCGGTTTCTCCGTCACACTCTCTCTCAACACACTTCGTAAACCTCCCCGCTCAATCCCCACACCGAAAACTCGACTTCTCCGCTTATACGAACAAAACGCAGAAGAGCATACAACAAGGTTTGCAGCACATTCAACATCAACAACACAACTCGCTCGAGAGACAAATTCAAAAGCAATATTAAAGAGAAAGAGATTCAGAGTACCTATCGGAGTCGCTCCGATGGCGCTTCAAACCGCGAATTCAGGTTTATGTACTTCATTTTCTCCCACTCGATTTTAATCTCCTCTTCTTCTTCCACTTCTTGAATTTCTGCGAATCTTGATGATCATTGCGTGTTGAATCGATTTGTTGCCGTGGTTGGCGCTGAATTTTGAGTCTCTTCTGCTCACTGAGTTGAACACTGATTATGCAGGTGAATTGAAGTGAGTTGAAGATGGTTGAGGCTCAATTTGGGAGGTTGAGGTTGAGTTGATGAATGAATGTTGCTTTCTGCGGATTTTGCTTTTTCTGATGTGATTTCTACAGTTTGGAAATGGTCAATTGTGTCAATTTCTGTTGCAGGTTTAAAGATGGAGGTGGATTGGGATTTGTAGGATTAATGAAGAAGGTAGTGAGTGTTATTTCCTTGGTTTTATGGTTGGCATTATTTTGCTAAAACTCATGTAGCAGCAGATGTTGAATCTTAATGTTTTAAGTGGCTGTTTTGGTTATTTGTTGGTTTTCAACATGTCGTATGCAGATGTTCCATGGCAGCTCATAGGACATCGCGCTGTGGAGTTAGTTTTAATGCAGATTCTGTTACTATGATTTGTAACTGAATATTCTGTGAATATTTGGTTATCCTATGTGGCATCCAAAGCATTTTTGGATTAGGGTTACTTGTTGGTTTTCGGATTTGCTGCTGTTTCTAATTATGGAGACATAATAGGAAACTTTGGATTGAAGACCTATTTTATTGGAGTTATTTTTGCAGATTTGTGAGCAGCCTAATTGCTGCGTCTTTGAAGCCCAAATTCAGTTCAGATTTCAAGCTATAAATAGACTGATGTAAACCTAGTTTTAGGTGTCGAACTTACATGTATTTTTAGGGTTGTGTGCTTGTGTTTTGTGAGCCTAACTGGTATCTTATGATAACAGTATAAGGACTGTAGTGTAAGTTGTGTAAGGTTGCTCATAAGCTTTTAAGCATTGAGTAGCTGTGTGTTAATTCTCATAAGCTGTGAAGTATTGAGAATTTGTGTTTCGACCATTGTTATTTATCTTGTAAGGAACCAGTCACGGGTTGTGATTGAAGAGGGATTTGAGGAGGGCCTCATACCTAGGGGAGTCTTAGGTAGAAGTCATAGGAAGGGTAGTGATTAAGTGAGCTGATTGAACCGGGTGTGGTTATCAGTGAATTGATACTATCGAATATTGATTTTATCCCTGGGTTAACAATTTCTGGTGTTCTTTACTTTTTATGCACACTTTTGTATTGAGCTTGTTCATTGTTGTTGTATATCAGTGTCTCGACATCTCGATAGGACATCTGATATACAGGCCAGAATTTCAATTGGCATCAAGAGCAGGCACCCTTTGTTGTTTCTGGGTGAGATTCAGGGAAGGTACTTTCTGGTACAATGGACAAGGATGGAGGAGCTCTGAATAAACCACCTCTGCTGGATGGTTCTAACTATGAGTATTGGAAACCTAGGATGATAGCTTTCATCAAGTCCATGGATGATCAAGCATGGAAAGTTGTTCTCAAAGGTTGGGAGCCTCCAAAGGTAAGAGATGGAGAAGGAAATCTTACTGATGTTCTGAAGGAAGAAGAGGACTGGGATGATGCTGACTACAAAGGATCTGTTGGAAATTCTAAAGCCATGAATGCATTGTTCAATGGTGTCAACATAAATATCTTCAGGCTGATTGAGCATTGTACTATTGCCAAAGAGGCTTGGCAGGTCTTGAAAGTTTCTCATGAAGGGACCTCAAAGGTGAAAATGTCAAAGCTTCAGCTTCTCACTAGCAAGTTTGAGAGTTTAAAGATGAAAGAGGATGAGAGCATTCATGATTTTCATATGAACATTATTGAGATAGCTAATGCCTCTAGTGCCTTAGGAGAAAAGATGTCTGACAGCAAGCTGGTCAGGAAGATTCTCAGGTCTCTTCCTAGGAGATTTGATATGAAGGTTACTGCTATAGAGGAAGCTCAGGACATTGACAAAATGAAGGTAGATGAGCTTATAGGATCACTCCAAACTTTTGAGTTTGGATTCAGTGAAAAAGCTAAAAAGAAGAAGAGTATAGCATTTGTGTCGAATGCTGATGACTCAGATGATGAAGGAGAACTGGTCAAAGATGAAGATGTGTCTAAAGATCTGGTATTACTTGGTAAACAATTTAACAAAGTGTTGAAAAGGATTGACTGGAAGTCGAGAGCAAATGCTCAGAACAAGTCACTCGACATCAGAAAGAACCAGGATGGAGGCAGAAGATCCAGAACTGAAGAAGACTCTAATCAAGGGAAGAGAATTCAATGCTATGAATGTGAGGGATATGGGCACATAAAGACTGAGTGTCCCACGAAGGGCCTATCCGTGTCTTGGTCAGAAGGAGAGTCTGAGAGTGATATTGAAGAAGAATCAGCAAAATTGGTGACAGCTTTGACTGGAGTCTGTAAGGCTGATGGAGAAACTTCTTGTGAATCTGACTCTGACAAAGAATCTTATGTTGGAGAACTCACTAAGGAAGAAGTATTCTCAGGGTTTTCAGAATTGTGTATAAAGAATGAAGAAAGGTGCCAGATTATATTGGAGCAGAAAATCTTGATAGCTCAACTGGAAGCTGAGAAGGAAGAACATCTATCAACCATTGTTGATCTGAAGGAGGAGGTTGAATGGCAAAAGTCAAAACTTGACAATATGACCAAATCTATAAGAATGCTGAACAATGGTACCACGCAGCTGGATGAGATCCTTCAGAATGGGAAAGAAGCTGGAAATGTACAAGGCCTTGGTTTTAACGATCAAACAGAGACTTCCAAGAAGACTGTATTGAAGTTTGTTCCTCAGAAAATAAAGCAAGAAGTAGAGATGTCAAATCACATGTTTAAACATCAGATGAAGCATCAGAAAAGAGTTTGTAGATCAAAGTATAAACCATGGAGATGCCATTACTGTGGCAAGATTGGTCACTTAAAATCCTTTTGCTACAAGCTGCATGGCTATCCCAAAACTACTCAGCAACAAAATAAAGAACAGAGTTGGGGTAAAGTGAAGAGAAGATGGATTCCTAGACAAATGATGGCTGGCCTCATAGCACATACTTCTCTTAGAGTATTTGCCAGAGAAGATTGGTACTTTGATAGTGGTTATTCAAGACACATGACTGGTGTGAAGAAGTTCTTGTCTGACATTAAGCCTCACTCCACCAATTATGTCACCTTTGGGGATGGATCAAAGGGTGAGATAAAAGGTGTTGGAAAACTGGAATACACAGGACAACCAAATCTGGATCGTGTTCTCTTTCTCAACGGACTGGCCGCAAACTTAATCAGTATAAGCCAATTGTGTGATGTATGGCTCAAGGTAAATTTCACCAAATCTGAATGTCTGGTAACCAACGAGAAAGATGAAGTTGTTATGAAGGGTACCAGGTCTAAGGATAACTGCTATCTGTGGAATCCTCAAGAACCTGAAAATCTGTCTACATGTTTGATGTCAAAGGAAGATGAAACCAAGCTGTGGCATCAGAAATTGGGTCACTTACACCTGAAAGGGATGAAGAAGGTTATGTCAAGTGAAGTTGTTAGAGGTATTCCCAAGCTGAAGATTGATGAGGACAAAATATGTGGTGAATGTCAAGTTGGGAAGCAAACAAGGGTGTCACACAAGAAGCTTCAACATCTTACCACAACTTCTAGAGTTCTAGAACTTCTTCACATGGACTTAATGGGACCTATGCAGGTTGAAAGTCTTGGTGGGAAGAAGTATGCCTATGTTGTCGTAGATGACTACTCTAGATTCACTTGGATAAGTTTTATCAGAGAAAAGTCTGAAGTGTTTGCAGCCTTTAAAGAATTGTGTCAAAGAATTCAACGGGAAAAGGATTGTGGTGTTGTTTGAATCAGAAGTGACCATGGGAAAGAATTCGAAAATAGCAGATTTGAAGAGTTCTGCCTATCTGAGGGAATCACTCATGAATTCTCATCACCAATCACTCCTCAGCAGAATGGTGTGGTGGAACGCAAGAACATGACCATACAAGAATGTGCAAGAGTCATGATTCATGCCAAAAAGCTTCCATATCATTTTTGGGCTGAAGCCATGAATACTGCTTGCTATATACATAATAGGGTGACTATCAGATCAGGTACCTCTGTCACTCTTTATGAGCTATGGAAGGGTAGAAAGTCAAATGTGAAGTATTTCCATGTGTTTGGTAGTAAGTGCTATATCTTAGCGGATCGTGAGCAAAGGCGAAAGATGGATCCTAAGAGTGAGGAAGGAATATTTTTGGGTTACTCTACAAACAGTAAAGCATATAGGGTGTTCAATTCCAGAACTCAGGTGATGATGGAATCCATAAATGTGGTGGTAGATGATTCTGGAAACGATGAAGATGTCCCAGATGATGTTGGAGCATGTCTGCCCATGAACAATGAAAACTCTCCAGACATTGAGTCTGTAGAAGATAGTGCTCAAGAAATCAACACCATACCTGAGTATGAAGAGGTAGAGGATGCTAACAGGGGACCCTCGATAAAGATCACCCTAGGGAATTACTTATTGGAGATCTGAATGAAGGTGTGAGAACCAGAAGAAGGGAGACTGTGTCAAATGCTTGCTTTGTGTCAAAGATCGAGCCAAAGAATATCAAGGAAGCTCTGACAGATGAGTTTTGGATAAATGCTATGCAAGAAGAACTAGAGCAGTTCAGAAGAAATGATGTGTGGGATCTTGTACCAAGACCAGAAGGGGTGAATGTTATTGGAACAAAGTGGATCTACGAAAACAAGTCTGACGAGCTTGGAGTGGTTACAAGAAACAAAGCGAGACTTGTTGCACAAGGTTATACTCAAGTTGAGGGAGTTGACTTTGATGAGACTTTTGCTCCAGTGGCTAGATTAGAATCCATCAGACTACTCTTGGGGATGGCTTGTAATCTAAAATTCAAGCTGTTCCAAATGGATGTGAAGAGTGCTTTTCTGAATGGCTATCTGAATGAAGAAGTCTAAGTAGATCAACCTAAAGGATTCACTGATCCAAACTTCCCCAATCATGTGTACAAACTGAGGAAAGCGCTGTATGGCTTGAAAGAAGCTCCAAGGGCCTGGTATGAGAGGCTGACAGAATTCTTAGTAGCAAATGGTTATAAAAAAGGAGGGATCGACAAAACTTTGTTTTTCAAGGAAGAAGACGGAAAATTAATGGTTGCCCAAATTTATGTGGATGACATTGTATTTGGGGGAATGACAGAAGCTATGGTGAAACAGTTTGTTCAACAAATGCAATCAAAATTTGAAATGAGTTTGGTTGGAGAACTTAGCTACTTTCTTGGATTACAAGTCAGACAAATGGAGGATTCTATCTTTATTTCTCAAAGCAAATATGCTAAGAGCGTAGTAAAGAAGTTTGGCCTGGATAATGCCAATCACAAAAGGACACCTGCTCCCACCCATTTGAAGTCATCCAAGGATGAGAATGGAGTAAGTGTGGACCAAAGCTTGTACAGAAGTATGATTGGATGTCTACTGTATCTCACAGCAAGCAGACCTGACATTTCCTTTGCTGTTGGAGTGTGTGCCAGATATCAATCTGATCCTAAGGTGAGTCACTTGAATCAAGTGAAGAGGATTCTGAAATATGTGAATGGCACAAGTGACTATGGGATGCTATATAGCCATGATTCTGGGACTGATTTAAGAGGATACTGTGATGCTGATTAGGCTGGAAGTGCAGATGATAGGAAAAGCACTTCAGGTGGATGCTTCTTTCTAGGAAATAATCTTATTTCATGGTTTAGCAAGAAGTAGAATTCAGTATCCCTCTTTACTGCTGAAGCTGAGTACATAGCAGCTGGTAGTAGTTGTGCGCAACTGGTATGGATGAAGCAGATGTTGTCAGAGTATAATGTCACACAAGATGTCATGACACTATTTTGTGACAACCTGAGTGCTATTAATATTTCCAAAAATCCCATCCAACATAGCAGGACAAAGCACATTGACATCAGACATCACTTCATCAGAGAACTTGTGGAGGACAAAGTCATAACACTTGAGCATGTGAGCACAGAAAATCAGCTTGCTGACATATTTACCAAGGCTCTGGATGCAGTTCAGTTTGAAAACCTGAGGAGCAGACTTGGGGTGTGCATTCATGAAGACCTATAGCAATCAATGTGCTTTCTGGCTGCCAGACTGAAAAGACTAAAGGAGGTTCTGGTAGTGCAGTGTGAAAGTGATGAGGTCGCTGAAGAGGACAGTGCTGAATAGCTATAGTCTATCTGCATGTTTACTTTCTGTTTTTTGTTTTTTTCCTTCTTTTAGGACAACTTAATTTTGTTTTAGTTTTGAACATTATACTGCTATGTGATTTGGTGACATTTGTCTATGACCTCTCTTTGTCATATTTGTGGCTAAAAAGGGGGAGTAGTAAGTGTGAGGGGGAGCAGCATTGTTATGTGCTTGTGCTGTTGCAGGTAGAATATGTGTGCTGCAGGTAGATTATGTGTTGCTGCTGTTGCGGGGGAGTTGCTATGATGAGATGTTTGCTGGACTGTGTGTGTATGCAGCTGAGCGGGAATGCAGCTGAGAGGGAGTTTTTTTTTGTGTGTGCAGCTGAGGGGGAGTTTTTTTTGCTGCTATTAATGGTGTTTTTTTCCGCTACTGATACTGATGGTGTTTAAGTGTGTGTGGAGTTTTAGCCAAAAATAAGCCAAAGGGGGAGATTGTTATTTCCTTGGTTTTATGGTTGGCATTATTTTGCTAAAACTCATGTAGCAGCAGATGTTGAATCTTAATGTTTTAAGTGGCTGTTTTGGTTATTTGTTGGTTTTCAACATGTCGTATGCAGATGTTCCATGGAAGCTCATAGGACATCGCGCTGTGGAGTTAGTTTTAATGCAGATTCTGTTACTATGATTTGTAACTGAATATTTTGTGAATATTTGGTTATCCTATGTGGCATCCAAAGCATTTTTGGATTAGGGTTACTTGTTGGTTTTCGGATTTTCTGCTGTTTCTAATTATGGAGAAATAATAGGAAACTTTGGATTGAAGACCTATTTTATTAGAGTTATTTTTTCCGATTTGTGAGCAGCCTAATTGCTGCGTCTTTGAAGCCTAAATTCAGTCCAGATTTCAAGTTATAAATAGACTGATGTAAACCTAGTTTTAGGTGTCGAACTTACATGTATTTTTAGGGTTGTGTGCTTGTGTTTTGTGAGCCTAACTGGTATATTATGATAACAGTATAAGGACTGTAGTGTAAGTTGTGTATGGTTGCTCATAAGCTTTTAAGCATTGAGTAGCTGTGTGTTAATTCTCATAAGCTGTGAAGTATTGAGAATTTGTGTTTCGACCATTGTTATTTATCTTGTAAGGAACCAGTCACGGGTTGTGATTGAAGAGGGATTTGAGGAGGGCCTCATACCTAGGGGAGTCTTAGGTAGAAGTCATAGGATGGGTAGTGATTAAGTGAGCTAATTGAACCGGGTGTGGTTATCAGTGAATTGATACTATCGAATATTGATTTCATCCCTGGCTTGGTAGCCCCCAGATGTAGGATAGTTAGATCCGAACTGGGTTAACAATTTCTGGTGTTCTTTACTTTTTATGCACACTTTTGTTTTGAGTTTGTTCATTGTTGTTGTATATCAGTGTCTCGACATCTCGATAGGACATCTGATATACAGGCCAGAATTTCAGTGAGGGGAGTGAATCGAGAAAAAATGGAGAGGAGGTGCCTTCCAATTCTGTTGCAGCTGCTATATATACAGTGAACTTTTTGGAGGGGTAGTATGGTATTGGCAATGTAATTCTGTTATGAGAATTTGGAGTGGTTATGCGTTTTGTACAACGCTGTGTAAAGAGTCACACGTTTGGTGGCCTTGAATTGGTAATTGTGAGTGTAGCATCATGTGGGGTCGCGTGAGTTTCTCCTCTTTTCTTTTTTGTATTTTCTGTTGTGAGTGAAAGAACTGATGAAATTGTGAACCAAATTATTTTTCGTGACACTACCATGTGTTCTTTTTTTTTTTACCCGTGACGTACTCTCCTGTTATGTGAATATTTCCTTTTCAAGACCTTTATTCTAATTTTGGGGACTGCTGTGTAATTTGCTTGGCTTTAGTGGTAAAATAAAAAGATGGGTTTTGAATGTGGTTTGGTTATTAGTAAAACAAATGGAAATATATTCACATAAAAAAATGATTCTAAAGTAGATATGGTTTGTGGATATATGCATTGAATTCAATGAAATAGTTTTAATGGATAAAAAGAAAAGAAATGGATTTGGAATGGTATTGGATAGAACAAATGGATAATGGAATGGTTTAAAAAAAGTGGATACAAAATGAAAGTTGAATTCAATTTGGATATGGAAAGAAATGGTTAATTGGATTGGAATAATAGAGTTGAAGTGGATTTGGAAATATAGGTAAAATAAAAATGTGGATTAAAATAATGAATATTATGAAAAATTGATTAAAAAAAATGGATATTGATATTGAAAATGGTTATGGACTTTGATGGGTAAAAATGGATATTAAAAATGATGTGGGTAAATTGGCTTAGAAAAAGGATATGGATATGGGTTATGGATTTGTACATGGACAAAGAGAAATGGTCCTAAAAAAGGATAACCACATTATACCAACTCTCGACTCCACAACACCCGATTAAAGGCACACAACTACCACTGAATCAAAACACCTCAATTACACATCCTCTGAATCTTTGATCAAGTGAATCCTCACCTGAGCCTGTCTGAATAAATCTCTGGGAAAATAAATCCACAGATCTTGACTTTTAAATCAACCCCACATGAACCAATGCTTGATAACTTGACAAACTGACCCTTGATGCGCACTTCCTGAGAAATAAACCAATAACACAGATAACTTGCACTTGAAGCAGAACTCCTGATGATTTGACCAAGATGAAGTCAAACTTCCACCTGATCATAACTGAATGAGCTCTTAACCTAGAACCAATTCTCTTGAGATATTAAGAAGGATCCAAACCCTGATTCACACCAATGAAACCCTGACTCAATACTTTTGATGCTTCCTCTGAAAATGAGAAACCCTGGGAGAACCATGATCCCACGTCTTAAGAACCAATGCGGATGATTATGAGTTATGACCTGAAAAATGCAGAATGAAAAAGAAACATAAGCCAGAAAACGGTAGGGCAAATTTTGGGGTTCTACACTGTCGAAGGCGGTTTGGCAGTCTTCTGTCCAAACGCAATCCTGATTCTTTTTGAGTAATTTGAAAATCGGCGCACATGTCGCGGTCATGAGGAATATGAATCTAGAAATATAGTTCAAACGTCCCAGGAATCCCCTGACTTGTTTTTCAGTCTTTGGAGAAGGCATTTCTTGAATGGCCTTGACCTTTTCAGGATCAACCTCAATTCCTTTCTGGCTGACGATGAATCCTAAGAGTTTCCCTGAACGGACACCGAACGTGCACTTGCTGGGATTTAAGCAGAGTTTGTACTTTCTCAAATGCTCGAATAGTTTTGACAGGTGGGTCACATACTCCTCTTCTGTTTTAGATTTGGCAATCATGTCATCGACATACACTTCGATTTCTTTGTGTATCATGTCATGAAACAGAGTAGTCATGGCCCTTTGATAGGTTGCCCCGACATTCTTCAAATTGAATGGCATTACCTTGTAACAAAAAGTACCCCATGGGATAATGAACAAAGTTTTCTCCATGTCTTTCGGCACCATTTTGATTTGATTATAGCCCGAGAATCCATCCATGGAGGAGAAAACTTTGAACTTTGTTGTACTGTCTACCAGCATGTCAATGTGTGGTAAGGGAAAGTCATCCTTTGGACTTGCCTTATTCAGATCTCGGTAGTCGACACACATTCTGACTTTTCCGTCCTTTTTCGGAACTGGTACTATGTTGGCTAATCATTGAGGATATTCTGACGTAGCGAGGAAACTCGCGTCAATCTGTTTTTGTACCTCCTCTTTGATTTTGACAGCCATGTCTGGATGAGTCCATCTCAACCTTTGATTTACCGGCGGACATTCTGATCTCAACGGTAGATGATGTTCCACGATGCTGGTATCCAACTCTGGCATATCCTGATAGGACCAAGCAGATACATTGGGAAACTCTTTAAGAAGTTTCGTCAAACTTTCTTTGACAGTTGGACTGAGCAGTGCCCCAATCTTGACTTTTTTTCTCTCTTCTTCTGATCCTAAGTTGACTATTTCCAGCAACTCTTTGTGAGGCTCAATGGACCTTTCCTCTTGTCTGAGTAGTCGGGAGATCTCCTCTGGAATTTCGTCGTCATTTTCTTCTTTAGCCTTTAATACCGGGAACTCAAAGTTGGGAGAAGGCATTGGATCGTATGTTTCAACGGGGTTTAAAATAAGCAATCTGCATGACATGATGATTTGTGTTTAGAAGAGATAGAGAGAATGCAAGAGTGTGTGCAGTGTTTTATATTTTTTTTGAACAATGCTCATTTTTATTTATTTTTTGTTTTTTAGGATTACCATTTTCTGGAAAAAGTAGAAAGAGAAAACAGTAATAACTGCTGAAATTATAGAACGACGTTATTTTATTTATGAACAAGTCGATTCTTGAAGCTACAGCCCTATAAAACAAAACTTTGTCGCTTTGGGCAAAACGAAGAGGGATATTTACAGAAAGTGAGCCCTATCAAAACATCTGTTTCACCTGGGCAAGGTGAAAGGTTAAAGTAAAGATGGCAATTACTTAGACTTATGAACAATCTTTGGGACATTGACAGCAGCCCATTGGCGGAGAACTCCTCGATGAATCGCATAGTCTGGTACCTTCCTTGATTTGTCTTCAGAAATAACGCTGATTTCTGGTGGAGCTGGATCATTGGAATCTGTCTCCCAGGCAGAGTTGTCGTAAGAGGATTCCTCAGTTGTATTTTGCATAGTATTTGTACTCTCAGCTGTATCTCCCCATCCAGTTGGCTGGATGTCTTCGAGCCTGATACGAGAGCTTTCAGGAGCGGTGTATTTGACCTTGAAGTCGTATTTTCCATTCGGCTGTCCTAAGGTATCCCACACTTCTTTGGAACTGGAGGAGTCATCTCCCTCGATGACATTGACCTCGGGAAAAGCATAGTTGATGAATTCTAGTCCGGCAAGCTTTGCCAATTCATCATCGTACTGGATAAGTTCAAAATGACCTGAGTGTTGATCCCATGACATGGCGGGGACACAGGTATTCTATTCAATGATGCTCAGCTGATTTTCATTTTTTGGCTGATTTTCTTGCCCCAAGTCTCCGGGATACGGCTGCCAGATAGGCAAGCCATCCATTGGGCCATAATAGTCGTGGTCAAAGTTATATTTCATCGGAGTGTCTTCCTCTAATGAATTTGGCAGAGCACGGCATCCTTCCGGATCACAATCTCCGTATATCATATCGACCTCTGACCTCAGTATAAATCTCAGACTCTGTGCGAGATAGCAAAAGGGAGTCTGCGTTTCGCCCTGAGACGTATAACCGTCCTCGTTGAGATAGGACTTCCATTCTTCCTCCGTATCGGAGGAATCATCTTTATTGATGGTATGCACTTCTTAAGTCACTGGTTGAAGAAAGCCTCCACTGTGGAAAAAGTTCTGAATGGGATGAAAACTTTTATTGTTCGCAGCCGTCTGAGTACAGGTTGAGGAAAAGCCAAGACCTTTCTTTTTCTTATTGTCAATAGGAATGACACGCTGCCCCCATCCTGTGGTATTGGTATTCTCGACCGCTTTGATAGCATCTTTGTACAAGGAAATCGAAGTTCCCCCTTCGGATTGATTGTCCTTGTGTAGTGAAAGCGTTTGGAACTGGGTTCCGATTACCCCCTCTGGTTCTACATAAGTGGATGACGATAATTTGCTTACGAGCAAGGCCTGTTCTCCACAGACTATGACGAGTTGGCCGTTCTGGACGAACTTTAGGTTTTGGTGGAGGGTTGAAGTGACTGCCCCAGCCTGATGTATCCAAGGTCTTCCTAATAAACAACTGTATGTTGCCCGGATGTCCATGACCTGGAAAGTGACTTGGAAAGTGTGAGGACCAATAGTTATGGGAAGGTCGACTTCGCCGATAACCGTTTTTCTAGATTCGTCAAATGCTTTGACGATGACCTCATAGCCTCTCATCAAAGATCCTTGAAATGATAGTCGCATTAGAGTATATTTTGGCATAACATTCAGGGCTGACCCTGTGTCTACTAGTACGCTGGCTAAAGCATCATCCTGGCAGTTGACTGTAATGTTGAGCGCCATGTTATGACGGCGACCTTCTTTAGGTGATTCCTCATCACTAAATCCCAAGTTATTACAGGAAGTGATGTTAGAGACAATGCTATCGAACTGTCTAATTGTTACATCCTGTTCCAGAAAGGCTTGCTCCAAGACTTTCTGTAGAGCCTCCCTGTGCGCTTTTGAACTAAGTAACAGTGATAATACCGAGATCTTTGAAGAAGTTTGTAACAGCTGATCAACAATGTTGTATTCACTCCTTTGGATGAGCTTTAGCATCTCATCATCATTTTTTGAAAGGTCGGTATTACTGGATTGACCGACTGGTGGATTGGGAACTTCTGTCTAAGGTTCCTTTTCTTTGCTGGGTTCTCCAACTCCTCTGTTGAAGATTCTACCACTCCGTGTTACTCGACTGATGTCTGCAATATTCACGATGGAGGGTAACCGAATTTCCTTTCCATTCTCAATTATTTTTGCACCGCATTTGTAAAGCATAGCCTTAGTTGATTCATACGGTAGCGGTCCCGGTAGATAGATGATTATGGGAGCCTTCTGGTTTTTCCGACCATCGTAAGTAATTTCGATCCATTCTTGGTTGGGAACTCTCAATTCGTCAAGTTGAGGGATGATGGCACAAACATCCCTAGCCCTTTGATGATCAGAGATTGTGACAATGTCCTCGATTTGACCAGCGAAGTAGTTAACTGATCCAGAACTTGACCATGGTTTAATCTCTTTGCGGTCCAACTGACTTTGAAGGGTTGCTCGCACGAAGTAGCATCCTTGATTATCCACTGGGCAAACTCCACACCGCTCATAGTTGTGTAGTGGCACCTGGCCATGTCCGCTTTGAATACAGTGTAACCTTACTAGATCTGTTTCCATCGACCAAACATCCTGACTTTGATATCTAGTAGGATTCCCGTTAGTGATACTAATTTGCTGGGTGTCTTCAACCATATAGATTGGAAGCCACCAGTGGTTCAACAAGTGCTGAAGTGTTTCCTGGACAAGGGCATAACCCTGATCGTCTTCGCAACCCTCTTTACAGCCTTGATAATCATGTGATACCAGGAACCCGAGCCGGACCTGTTTAGCATGTAACTCCACCAGGCTGGTATTCATCAAGCGAATATCGATGATTTGAATCATGTTGATTTGATAATGATTCCTATCATGGTAGTCCTGGATCCATCCAAGATCCATCTGACGCTGAAGGGTCTCTTGTACAAAAGAGCATCCCTGTTTGTTTACCGAGCAAGTCAGACAAGAATTGTAATCGTGACACGGCAGATTATGATACTGGCTTTGCCTTGAGTGCATTGCCACCAGGTTGACATTCATCGCACGGATATTGTGGTTTGGAATGATGTTGGAATTAGTATAAACCATGTTAACTCCACGAACTCGGTGCTCTTGGATCCATCTGAGATCCATCTGTTCCTGCAGAGCTGATTGCACCACAAAACATCCTTGATTTCTTTTAGAGAAGATATCACACTGGTGATAATTATGAGGTGGCACATGGCCATATCTACTCTGTCTACAATGCATCTTGACCAAGTTGGCCCTTAACAAGAGTACATCATGAATTTGATAGATGTTGTTAGACTCTCCCTCTATCAAATTGACTGTGGCCTTCTCATGTTGAGGCAGCGGGTTCGTGAGAACATTCAGATTCGTATCTTTGAAAGATAAGACCCCGCTCCTAACAAGCTTTTGTACGTTGGATTTGAAACTGAGACAGTTTTCTATGTTATGCCCTAGTCCTCCTTGATGGTAAGGGAAAGTCTGATCCACCTTAAACCAAAAAGGCGGATTTTCTGGTACTGTAAGAGGAGACTTAGTCTGGACATGCCCCTTGGCCAGTAGTAACAGAAATAGTTCTGTGTACGATACGGGTATAGGATCAAATCCTGGTGGCTGCGTTGTACGGTTGTTGTTGTTGTATTGAGGACGAGCCTGCTAAAGAGGCTGTTATGTCCTTTGCTGAAATTGCTGCGACTGCGGTTGGCTTTGAGCAACCTGAGGTTGATACGTAGAAATAGGCACAGGGTTGATAGCAGGAGTTACAGCTGCTACTGGTTGGTATCGTCGCCTTTGCATTCCGAGAGAGATATTCCCAATATCTTGCTCCTTTTTCTTAGGGAGAGCACTACCGTATTTTTTAGTACCGCTTGCCTACCCAGTGTCTTTAACTAGACGTCCTTCTCGAACGGCCTCCTCAAGACGCACTCCCATACCGACCATTTCGGTGAAGTCGCTAGGCGCACTGGCAACCATTCTGTCATAGTAAAATGAGCTCAAGGTCTTTCAGAAAATCTTTGTCGTCTCTTTTTCCTCAAGAGGTGGACAAATTTGAGCAGAAATTTCACGCCATCTCTAAGCGTACTCCTTAAAGGTTTCCTTGTCTTTTGTGACATTGATCTGAGTTGATCTCTGTTCGGTGCCATGTCCAGATTATATTTGTACTGCTGAACGAAGGCAGCGCCCAGATCTCTGAATGTGCCGATCGTGGCGCGGTTTAATCCCATGTACCATTTTAATGCGGCTCCGGTTAAACTATCCTAAAAGTAATGAATTAGTAGCTCTTGGTTCTTTGTCTGAGCTGACATTCGCCGAGCGTACATCACCAAATGGCTTTGAGGGAAAGAGTTACCCTTGTACTTTTCAAATTCGGGTACTTGGAACTTGTGCGGGACTTTCACATTGGGGACCAAACAAAGGTCTGCGGCGTCCTTTCCAAATAAATCCTGACCGCGAATAGCTTACAGTTCCTTCTGCATTTCTAGGAACTGCTCCTGGAATTCATCCATTCTATCGAACATACTTTCCTTTCTACCAAAAGGTATCTGTGGAATCTGTCCTTCTAGGACAGTGTGCACCACAGGGGGTGGTACCGTTACTACGGCAGTGAATCTTGGCATTTCCCGAAGTTTGTAACCTTCAGCAGTCCTCATTATGCCTCTGGCATCCTCGCTTTCCCAAAGTTTGTAACCTTCAGGCCCAACGGCTTCTGCTATGATTCCCCGATCTTCAGTGATCGGCGGAACATATCCTTCTGGGATATAGTTAACAAGCATGCCCCAGGGACGATCTTTCGGTATTTGATATCTAGGTTCATACTTCTCTACTATGGGCGTTGAGGTGATCTCCAAGATCACAGTTCTTTGTAGTTGAGCTTCTTCTATGGCTTACATGTAATTACGAAGCTTTCTCATATCCTCTCTTAGAGCGTCGATCTCTTCTTTCAACTCTCTGTTCTCTTCCTCGAGATCATCCATCTTTTTCTGACGATTAGCCCGAGTATTGTTCGAATGAGACATTTTGACTCTAGAACCGAGACACAATTGTGAGATTTGTAGGTAAGAAGAATACATGACGTGAGAATGATGAATGCAATGATTATATTAATTGTTTTTTGGTTTAATCAAAATAAACTTCGACAATTAGATTGCAAATATCAAACAGTGGGGACACCCCCGTTTTATTGAATTCAAAGGATTGCGGAAATGGAAATACAGTAAATTACAAGGTGCGGAAACAAAAACCTAAGCTAATGGGTCCCGAGTCCTCTCTGAGGAGAACTCGGGTGCTGATTCTGGTACTTTCCTTTTCTTGGACCGGGGCTCTTGTGCCGTTGTTGGGTTGTCATTCCTTTGCCAAGCGAAAGGAGCGAGCAAATTCCTTTGGTCATCCTGATTTTCTACAGGATGTTGCTCCAAAATCTCAATTAGAGCATCCTTATCTTTCAACAGTTGCTGTATTTTGCTACACTCCACATTGAGAATGCGGTACTTGTTCTTCCTAGACCCCCTCTCCTGTTGAACTTTGTTGAGAGTAACCTGAAGTTTTTCCGTTCAGTCATGAAGTACATGACAGGTTCCCTTGGCGGAAGAACTCCGTGACGAGGATAAGGCATCTTTAGCTTGAGAGTTCTAGTTTGTACCTAGTGGAGATAAGGCTCCACCGAGACACAATCCGGTTTTCCTAGAGACTCCCGTCCTTTCTTATGAGCGTGTTTCCAAGCATGCACTATTTCAATATTTAGTGCCATGTCATTTTCTCCTTCCTTGAAGAAAAGACCTTCCAGATGAGCATTACGCGGGACATGCCTCATCGGGTATCCAAATTGACGACGAACTAAGACTGGATGGTAATTGATTCCTCCTTTAATTCCTATGAGGGGTACGTTGGGGAAGTTTCCACAATGGTCAATGATCCTGATCCCGTCATAAATCCTATTGTACCAATCAATATCAGAGTTGGTAAGAGACATGATTTTTTGCGACCAACGTAAGGCACTCTTATGATCCCAAAAAGCGGCAGACTTAGGCAAATGGGAGATAAACCATTTATATAGCAGGGGTACACAGCACGTGATCATTCCTCTGCTGTATAAATTCCTTAAGTGTACAGAATGATACGCATCTGCGAGCAAGGTTGGTACGGCGTTTCCAATGAGAAAAACCTTAATGGCGTTGATATCGACAAAGTTATCAATGCTGGGAAACCGAAATAACCCGTAGGTGAGTAAAACAAAGATGCTTTCAAAAGCAGTCACATTCCCTATATTAGCAAAGTATAGAGCCTTCTTTACCAGAAACTTGGCTGGTAAACCTGGGATTCCTCCTTTGGTGGTCATGTGAGTCTTGACTTCTGAATCATCCAAATAGATTGCTCTCGCAATGATTTGATCCTTTGGAATTTCTTCTAGTACAGAATAGGGAGCTTGATCAGTAATGGGTAGATCAACCAGATGAGAATACTCCTCCAGCGTTGGTGCGAGCTGGTAATTCGAGAATGTGAAACAGTGATAGACCGGATCGTAAAACTGAACGAGTGCCTCCAGGATTCCTTCAATTACATGGACCCTTAACAGAGGTAGCATACCTCCATACTTGGCTCTGAAAGCATCAGGGTTAGTGATCATCCTTGCTAATCCTCTCAAATCCTCTAGTTTTGGAACCTTGAAGGTATACTTGTGAGTTTTCCGTCTACCGAAATCCATGAGCGCAATCCTTTTCTATCTGACATTTGCAATCATTGTTTTAGTTTAATTTGAAAAAGAGAGACTAGAATAGAAAATTTTTCTTTGCTTAATGTTTTTTTAAAATGAATGCATGAATGCAGCACACAAAAACATTAAAAAACATGGGGTCAAAGGGTCGGTGTCATGAAGTCAAGGCTCTACCCATCCCAACGGTTTATACTAGTGATTTTTGTACCTGTCTCTCAAAATCATTGATTCTTGTCGAGATAACATCAGCGGGCCAGGAACCGTGCTAGGTGATGTATTTCAAAGAATCTCAGAAGAGGGTAGTATCGCGTGACAACTATTTCCGATAGCTTCCGCACTACTGAAAGAGGTTTTTCCTAGGTGTATACTCAATCTTTCCACATGCGGCATCACACGCATTCCCATTAGCAGAAAAATAAACACAGATATCAATTAGGAAAAGCAATATATATATATTTGTCCTAATGTCCTAGACTTTTTAAGAGATATGAATCCTATGATCCTAACAGAAAATGGCTCCCCGGCGGAGTCGCCATTCTGTGGTACCTTCCCAACTTAAAGGTTTTTGACCTAAGATCCTAGTGAGGGCCGATCCTAGCAATAATGACATTCCTCGATGGAACCGTCATTCGGTGATACCTTGTGAACCCAAGGACTCGTCCTAAGAGAAGGTTTCATCCAGAGAGATAAGAGAGACAAGATTCCTTTGTTTGGCCCCACGGTGGGCGCCATTTTTCTGTAGCGAGCGATTTTGGACGTGGTTCTTAAGCACTGTCGCTCTGGGGCACTACAGGTTGATTCATTTTTTATCCTATTGAAGTTGATGAAGGAAGGGAAATAGATGTCTCCAACTAACTCTGCTTGCAAACTGAGGTTAAACAGTCAAAACTGTTGGTTTACAGATGCGGTTTTAGTTCGTGGGCCTCTCTCTACTTATTTTGTTCAGAACAAAATACTGGGACTGTTCATGGGGAATTTTTTGGGATCCTGTGGATGGAGGTAGGGGACTTTGGGGTTCTTTTATTAGTGTGCTCGCTAAGATTCTTTTTCAATCTTATGCCTACGTATTCCCGGGATAGGGAAATCAGAGCGATCGTAGTTCCTCCTATTCTATGGGAGGAAATGGTGTTTTGGTGTCTTGTTCAAAGCCCAAGACATGAAGCTAAAGGTGGTTTATATCTTATTCAAAGCCCAAGATGTGAAGCTGAAGGGTCTATTTGTATCTTGTTCGAATCCCAAGATGTGAAGCTAAAAGGGTGTTGACTTTAGAGATAATTTGTCATCTTTAAAGGGGAATATTTGGTCTGTTTGACACAACTGTTGGGTGACTGATTATAAAGGAGAATTACTTTAACTGGGATATGTGAATCCAACAATGCCATAATTTCCTTTATAAGGGATTTTCAACCTGAAGGAGAATAGTTTAACTCAGTTTTGAGCAACGCCGTCTTTCCTTGGGAATTTCTCATGCTAAAAGAGGGACAGCGGCGTGGATGTAAATAATCCAGAGGCTTGCCACTTACAGCAATTAGATGAGGGAAAAGGAGTTGTTGATGTTTGTATCCTGTGACCAAAGCATGATTTGATGCTAAAAGGTTGATTGAATCAAATGGGGATTTCTTTATACAAAGCCTAAGAGGAGGCTATTGACCCAACAAGAGGATGCTTTTGTGTCTCGTACGAAGCCCGGGATAGAGGCTAAAAGGGTTGACTCAACAAGAGAGTGTTTTTATATGTGTCTTGTACGAAGCCCAAGACGGAGGCTAAAAGGGTTTGACTCAACAAGAGAGTCTTTTATACTTACCAAGAGAGTGATTTGTATCTCGTACGAAGCCCGAGATGGAGGCCAAAGGTGATCGACTCAACAAGAGAGTCTTTTTATACTCAACAAGAGAGTGTTTTGTATCTCGTACAAAGCCCGAGATGAAGGCTAAAAATGTTTGACTCAACAAGAGAGTCTTTTATACTCAACAAGAGAGTCATTTTGTATCTCGTACGAAGCCCGAGATGGAGGCTGCAAAGGTTTGACTCAACAAGAGAATCTTTTATACTCAACAAGAGAGTGTTTTTGTATCTCGTACGAAGCCCTAGATGAAGGCTGCAAAGGTTTGACTCAACAAGAGAGTGTTTTTGTATCTCGTACGAAGCCCTAGATGAATGCTGTAAATGTTAACTCTGCTGGGGAGAATCATTGTACAAAGCCCGGGATGAGGCTAGGGTTACTGTTTCAATTGAGTGACAGGTCCAGTATGTTGGTTAAAATAGAAAATCAGTTCTTATATGGGTAATGTTGTACTCATGGATTTGATCTAAGGACCAGGATTATTTCCTGTTCTTTAAGGAAACGGGGAATCCAAAGGGTATTGAGATTGCCCAAGTCTACGGCTGTTTTTTCCTATTTTTGAAAGGAACTTGAGAATGACTTCGAGACTCAAGGAGACTAGACTATCCAAGTCTAGAGTTTTATCTTTTGTGCTAGGCTTAAGAGAGATCAAGAGACAGTATGTTCGTCGTAGGAAGATCTAGACTCTTTGAAAGACTGTTCTATTAAGATGACTAATTTATGTTCCTATACCTTTAAGAGGTCATCGGGACAATTTGTACGAAGCCTAAGAGAAGGCGAGAAAAAATTTTAAGAAGCCGAAGGGACAATTTATACGAAGCCCAAGAGGAGGCTATCTTCCCAGAGGAAGAAATATTATACGAATCCTACGAGGAGGCTGTGAAAACTTCTAAGAAGCCGATGGGTTCTTGTACAACGCCCAAGAGGAGGTGGGGATGCTTTTAGGAAGCTTGTGGGTCCTTGCACTAAGCCCAAGAGGAGGCTGATGAACAGTTCCAGAAGGGGTTTCACTTGGAACATTGGCCTTCTGTATATGAACTGTTCAAGGGGGAGATTTCTTAGATCTAGTTATCTAAAATTATTGTAAAAGAAAATTCTCATGGTTTAGATTATGTTTGAAATATCCGGGAGAACGTCGGATGTAAGGAGACGAGGTTTTGTCTAGTTCTAGACGTAGTTGTCGGGGAAACTCTAAATATCTATACTAGTATTACACTGTCGATATGAGTTTATGAAAGAAGACTTACAGTGAAACAGCCCCACAGTACAGTTATACACATATGAAAGCGGTAAATGAAAGCGGGTAATCACTTACTCGGCTGTAGAGCTTCCATACTGTATTGTTAGTTGTTCAACAAAGAAATTGAAAATAACAGTATGTTACAAAATCAAAGGAGAAAGTGCTTTTTGATAGGAAAATTGGGGCTTACAGCTCAAGGAGAGGGCCAGGGTTTTATCAGTGATCGTACTGTCGTTTTGTACAGGGACTTATATAAGTGACTGAGGCCCAAGAAAGGTTTTCTGTACAAAGGGATGGGTCTTACACTCTCTCAAGAGGCCCAAAGTGAACAAAGATGTGTCTTATAGCTCAAGGAGAAGCCCAGGGTTTATTTTGAAAAGGGCGACGATCGCGCCGAGGTTTTGAAAACACCGTGGGTCTTATACAATGACTGAGGCCCAAACGTTTTTGGTTTCAAAAGGGGATTGGGTATTACACTCTATTAGAGGCCCAAAATGATTTTGAATGGGTCTTATAGCTCGAGGAGATTCCCAGATGGTTTGTTTTAAACGGGCGATGATCGCGCCGAACTTTTGAAATACAATGGGACTTATACAACATTTGAGGCCGAAAATAGGTTTTTATTTACAAAGGATTAGGTCTTACACTCTATTAGAGGCCCATGAGTGTTCGGAAAAGTTTGTTAGGGTGAAAATCAAGGAAACCCTAAATTTGTTTTCTTTTAAAAGGAAATATTTAAAGAAAATCAAATAAAATGATAAAAATGCCAAATAAGTTTGAATAAACCACTTGTGATTTTTGTTGAGGGTTTTAAAAATGAGGTTTTTTATCACAAGATAAATTAAAACCTACTTGGTTTTGATTTTCCAAAATCGATATTTATTTTTAAAAGGTTTAAAAACAAATAAAATACATTTATTCACAAAAATACTAATTATGTTAAATAAATAATATAAATATAATTTTTTTGGGGAATAAAATATTTGAACAGTTTTTTGATTTTTTGCAAAAAGAACCAATAAAAAATAATTAAAATTGAGGGAGTTATTAATTTTTCAAACTATTAAAAATTATATGGAAAATAACAAAAAGTGGGAAAAGTAGCAAAAAGAGGATCTGGGGCGAGGGGGATTCGAACCCCAGACCTCTTGTGTATAGGGCGCGCGCCTTACCACTGGGGTGGTGATACATCCGTTGATTGAAACACAACCATAAATATACAAGGTTTGCCTTGCTTTTGGCCTGACCCAAGGCAAGGCAAGGCAAGTCTTGACAAGAAACGAGAAGGTCCATAACTTTCTCATTTCTCCATGGTTGCGGACAAAATTTATATGTATCTGGCCTAGAATTTCACAAGGAATCCAATGGTGGTGGTATTTTTTTCAGATCATGATCCCTCCTCAAAATCCGATAGTGGTTTTGAAATAGACCATATTTTACATTTTCTATGCTACATCTTGGTACAGGTATGAATTAAATGATAAATTGATGCAAACACAACACATATGACATGTAGAAGAGATGCATGATCAGTGGACTCCAAAGCAATGCATATTTTGGAAAGTTCAAGTCATGATGCTTACCTCTTTTTGAGCTTTTGGAGTTTTTGTGCAATCTGCCAAGTTTCTTGTCCCAAAAATGGTTTGATGCTTTGGTCACTCTCAAATGATCCCTTAGAAGCTTTTAGGATGATTGAGATCAGCTGGAACCTGCAAAAACAAAAATTGGCCCTTTCTTGCAAAAGGGGTTAAAATGGCCAAAATAGCAACTCTCTCAAATGGTGTTCCAGATGTTGGGAGGCATTTGGGACAGTTCAAGGATGATATTTGGAGTGTGTTTGAGGTTTTATCTGGTTTGGAAAGTGACTGAATCAAGACATGGCTTGAAAAATGCATAAAAAAGCCTATTTTGAGGTTTTGAGAGGTGACTTTGAGATTTAAGGATTACAGGTCACTTGTGTGAGTTTGGACAGCTTAGATATGACATATTGGATGTGTTTGGATCATGAGCTATGATGGAAATGCTCTCTAACTCAAAAAATAGAGTTACCTTGCTAAAGAAGGTATTTTTGCCTAAAGAAAGTGATTTTGAGGAAAACATCTGTTTGATGGCTTTGGTGTACTCAAACTGAGCACAAATGAGCTCTATTTATAGTAGATCAAGTTTGTTTTAGGATCAATAGTGAATGGCAACTGCAGCAGAGGTTTGGCTAATGTTGATCAATAGGAATCCAAGTCTCCTCTAGCCATTGACTAGAGGTTAGAGCACAGAGCTGTGGTTCCCTAGTTGTTGGATCATTCTTGACTGAATTCAGTTGCAAATGTGTCAGTCCATGCCACCTTGGTGCATCCATTAAATGCTCCAATCCAAAATTGGAGTCTTGTTCCTCTTTTAAGGATTTCTAGGTTTGGCATGCTACTTCTTGTTCCAAAGACTTTGGAGGCTTGGATCAGTGTTTGTTCCCTTTAGATTTGATCCTCAGATGTGTCCAAAGTGGTGACAAGGCTTGGAATTATCTGATTTTTCCAAATCGAGAAAAATTGCAAAATTCTGCCTAGCCTTGGCAGTTTTCAGCAAGGCATATTGCCATTGTCATATCTCATGGCTCAAGTGGAATTTAATGGAGTTCTTGGACATTTTGGAAAGCCCTCATATGATACAATAACTGTTTGATCATAATTGGTTTTGATACTTTGTGGATCCAAGTGAAAAATGCCCCTACATTTGGAAAAAAGTGAAGGCAGATTCTGACTTAGTGAAAATTTCACTAAGTGTTGGAAAAAAGTGACATTTTCACTTTTCTTGATTTTGATCATTCCATAACTTGAAATCCATGGGGAATTGGAATGAGTGGTAGTTGAAGATTTTGTAGAGGGCCATGAGAGCTAAAATTCCAGCTTTGGATGGGAAGAAATGACCTTGTGGTTTAGGAGTTATGATCCTCCAAAGTTGGTACCCTAGCCACTTTGTTCTATAACTTAGAAAATTTTCTAAGTTTTTTTATGGTTACCCCTTTTACAAGTTATCCCACTTTTCTTGATTTTTCTTGATGAATGATGATTCCAATCATACATTAACATCATTTTGGGGTCAAAGAACCCTAATTGTGAAAATCTCAAAAAGTCAAAGTTTGACTTTCATGCATAGTTGACTTTTTGTCAGATGAATTCCAAACTGTGCGATCCTCTATGAAATCAAGTCCTTGACCTAAATCAAACTTGATGTATTGATTTCATAGGTGTTATAGGGTGTATTGAATCATGTCTTAGGGTTTGGGAGCATGTCCTGGTCTAAAGTCAAAGATACAGTTGACTTTTTTCCCAAAACCCTAACTGTGGTTCTGATGAAATTGAAACTTGTTGCTCAAGCTTCTTGGATCAATCCATTGTTGTAAATGGATCAATGTGATGTATTTGAGACCCTCAAATCCCCTCTTGAGGTCTTGGTTCATGTTTTGTCCCAAAAGTCAACTTAGGGGTGAATTAGGTCAAGAAACCGTAATTCCTGATTTTTTTTTATGAATGCATCCCCTGAGGCTAAATTGACTTGATGATTGGGTTCATGAGATCCCTTGGAGCATCATAGGTTATGCTTTGAAGCATTTGCTCATTCCCAGAGGAAAATTTCCATCTGGAGGCCCTGGTCGACCAAACCCTAATTTTGGTGACACTGGCGATCTTGAGGCTTGATCCACCTAGAAGGGAGCAACCTTGAGCTTAATCCTTGAAGTGGGAGTCCTCTTGATCCATTGGGGATGTTTGAAAGGTTTAGACAAGTTGAAGATCATGGCATTCCTTGATTGATCCTTTGTCTAAGAACTCTGAGAGGGCTTGAAACCCTAATTCTGATTGTAGTGGATGCTCACCCATCTTTGGGGAGACTAATGGTTCATCCATATTGTGATGATGATTTGCACAATGATGGGAAATCTTAGTGGTCAAAATTTGGGGTATCACACCCTGTTGGTCACTCTTAAATACAAACAAAACTAGATCCCCATAGGATTACCAGACACGGTCTTCCCTCTTCTTGGGGTTAAACAATATGGAGACGTGAAAGGCAGCATTCTCTGTGAATCCTTTCTCAGACTGTCACCCTTAGACATTGTCAAAGAAACTCTAACTCCCCAGAGATGATCTTTTCTCCGTGAATGGCACCTCTTGATTTTCTTCCAAATTCTCGGACTTTCCTGGCTTCATCTATTCTCGGTGAATGGCATGTCTTGAACTTCTCAAGGTTTGAGGACCCACGGGCTTCTTAAAAGCATCCCCGCCTCCTCTTGGGCATTGTACAAGGACCCTTCGGCTTCTTAAAAGCTCTCATGCCTTCTCTTGGGCTTCGTACAAGGACCCAGAGACCTCTACAGGTATAGGAACAGAACCTAGTCATCAATTTGCTAGAGCTGTCTTTCTGAGTCAAGTGTCAGACCTGTTAATGGGTTGACCTTCATCCCTTAACATACCAGCCTTCTCTTGGGCATCATACAAAGATCATTCCACTACTTGAGAATCGATTTATCAAAACACCAGTAGACTTGGACAGTCTCAATACCCTTTGGATTTCCCATTTCCTTAAAGAACAGGAAATAACCCTGATCCTCTGATCAATCCCAAAGCATAACAATACCTTTAATAGTTCCCTTCATACGAACTGGTTTTCTCTTTTATCCAATATATTGGACATGTACTAAACTGAAACAGTCACCAGCACAATAGCCTCCTCTTGGGCTTTGTACAAATGATTCTCCCCAGCGGAGCTAACCTTTTCACACTCTCTTGTTGAGTATAAAAGACTCTCTTGTTGAGTCAATCCCTTTCAGCCTCCATCTCGAACTTCGTATGAGATACCAAATCACTCTCTTGTTGAGTATAAAAGACTCTCTTGTTGAGTTAATCACCTTTTAGCCTCCATCTCGGGCTTCGTACGAGATACAAAAACACTCTCTTGTTGAGTCAATCACCTTTTAGCCTCCATCTCGGGCTTCATACGAGATACAAAAACACTCTCTTGTTGAGTATAAAAGACTCTCTTGTTGAGTCAATCACCTTTCAGCCTTCGTCTTGGGCTTTGTACAAGACACATATAAAAGCACTCTCTTGTTGAGTCAGTCACTTGTTAGCACTCTCTTGTTGAATCAACCCCTTTTAGCCTCTCTCTCGGGCTTCATACGAGACACATAAAAGCGCCCTCTTGTTGGGTCAATAGCCTCCTCTTAGGCTTTGTATAAGGAAACCCCGGTTGAGTCAATCAACCTTTTAGCATCAAAATCTGTGCCTTGCTCATAGGATACTGATCCAGAGTATTTGAACAGGTCCACGTATGCGGGTCGTCAGATGGGCAAGGTGCTCGGAATGTTGATGAGGAGAGGAGGGGGTGTACCTGCAAGGCACTCCGACGCTCAAGTAAGAAAGGGTCAGAGAAAAGGGGCAAGTACAAAGTGTATTCTTAGGATGAATATTTGATACCTGACCCTCTCAAATGAGAGGGTTTATATAATGTTCCCCAGCGTGTGGCCAACGGTCCTATTTTTCAGGGCGAAATAACCGTTTTCCTGAAGAATAGGTAACTGCCCAAACTTGCCGTTATAACGGGCAGGATGCCCAAACTAGCCGTTATACCGGGCAGGAAGGTAATTGTGGGCATCTGTTCGTCAGCTGTCGGGGAGTTGTAGTCCGTGTGTGACGGGAAATAATTCTGGGCAGGACTGAGCAGTCCGCGACCTGTTGTAGGGGCAAAAGGGTACTTTTGTCCCCTTAATGGACTGGATCCAAGCATTTGGGTCGTTACTGTAGCAATCATGGATTGGGTTGCGCATAGCCGTTGGCCCAGTCCAGAACAGTAGCCCCCCAAGTCGTTACTTCCGAGCGTGGAGGTGATGACTTAAGGATAACGTACAGTCCCGGGGAAGTGGAGTATTTTGCTCGTTGGCTGTGGATGCCTGTGGTATCTATTGCCCGCTGTGGCTGTTGGTTGTGGTCATTAAGCATTGCCCATTACAGATGGATACCAACAGTCTAGTGGAATATGAAATGATACGGGGGTTGCCACGTGTGTGTTGGAACTTGTGCCGCTGCTGCTTAGGCAATGATGGCTAGCGGGTAGTCATCATGACCTATGTGCGCGTGGGGCTGCACGTGACCTCCTATATAAATAGGAGGGAAAATTTTCATTATGAACTTTTTCCTTTAATCTTCACCAATTTTCCTGCTCGTGAAATCTTCCCGTTGCATCCTTCGCCGTTTGAAGCTCCGAGCAACTTCTTTCAGTCTTCTATTTATAAGTAAGTTGTCTCTTTTCCTTGTTTTCCTTCTTATTGATGTTTATTTAGGCATTGCATGCGGTTAGGTTAGATTTTAGGAGACTTAGGGTTGTATATGTGGTAGTCCCTGGTGGTGGATGATGGCTCCGCCGTCTCCACCGCCGTTAGCCTGTTGTTACGCTGTGTGTGAAGAGTCTATCTATGACGTCGTCGCGATGGTGACGTGCACGTGACCGTTCTAGCATTGCGTTTCATGGAGTTGTGAGTTGAATGAAAACCTTGTGATCTTGCTTTGGAGAAGTTCCTCGTGTGATAGGAGAGTTCCGGGCATTGTCTCGCGGGGAGACTTTTTCGTAGTGTTGTCAGGGCTTAGGTCGGGGACGTCGTCCTCAGCCCTTAGCGCGCCCTTTCACTTGTTCAGTGGTGGAAGGGTGGATTTGATTAGCTGTTGAATTCACTGTCTTTCTCTGCTTTTCAGGTGATGGCGACAGGGCCCTGTGGAGATATTGTATTAGATTCGTCCGAGGAGGAATTTGGTTCCTCGGGGAGCAGTATCGCTCAGTCCTCGAGTGGGTCCACCGAGCAGGACATGGACTATGAGCAAGAGGATGAAATGCTGGACGATGATCAGGAGGAGGTGCCCGAGGAGGAGGTATCCGAGGAGGGTGCAGCGGAGAATAAAGCAGAGGAATGGGAGGTGGCGGAACCCTCTGAGCATGCGTCTGAATTCGCGACCTACATAGGGGATTGTTTCCAGACGGTGGGAGATAACGGGGACTGGAAAGTCCATTTCCCCACCGCTGACGAGCGCGTTTACACGAATTATGGGGAGCGCTTTATAATGTACGAATATGTTTTCAAAGAGCTGGGCCTGAGGCTTCCATTAACGAATTTCCAGCAGTCTGTCTTCTTACATCTTTGCTTGGCCCCCACTCAACTCCATCCCAACTCGTTAGCCTTCCTGCTAGCGTTCCAGTTGGTGTGCGAGTACCTGCAAATAGGGGCGACCATCCCCTTCTTCTTCACCTTCTTTCACCTCCAACAACAGACTTCTGGGCGGAGTTATGGTTGGGTCTCCCTGAAGCAGCTGCGCAAGCTGTTCAAACCTTTTTCTGAGTCCATACGGACATTTAAGACGAGGTACTTCGTCGTGGAGCCCGTGTCGGAGGCTGCCCAGGATAGCACGTTCTACTAGGAGGTTGAAGTGGATGAGAATGGCGAGGATAGGATTAACGAGGAGGGGAAATACATCGGGCGGAGGTTGTTGAAATATCCCTTCCATTGGACCGGGGATCATTTTACGAAGCCCCCAAAAGACTATGTATTTTAGCCTGCGAATTTGGACGAAGGGGGTGCTGCTTCATATGAAAGGTTGTTACGGTACGTGAACTCGTTCCTGATGGCCGAGTGCATCACAAAGAAGAAGTAGGCGATCCTCGAGGCCGATGGTAGCCCTCGGGTGGAGCCTCATTTTATTAATGTTAGGGCACTGCTGGGGTACAAAACTTACAGAGATGCCATGGATCTGATCGGTATTTAACCTTAACATATTACTTTGCGTTTCTCGTTATTTTCTATTGTCTGACACCTGTTTTTGTCTTTTGCAGCCACTATGCCTTTAGCCCACGGAAGGATGGTGAGGAACGTGGTCGTGCAGAAACAAGCTGCTGCAGCTGCTAGTACCAAGGTTCGTCCTTCCCTTGCTCGTGCGGTTGGTCCTTTCCAGCCTCCTCAGGGGAATGCTTCTCTGGCCAATGTTCAACGGTCTCCAATGCCCCTGGTGACCAGGTCTAAGCGTCCAAGGAACGAGGCAGTGGATCTGGTCAAGGCGCCAGAGAAAGCGAAATTCGAGCTGCCTCCTTGTGTATTGGATAAGAGGTTCTTTGAAGGGACCTCTTTGGTGATTCCTCATGCTGATTCTCTGCATCTGTAAAGCCTGGACCGTCCGAGCAAGAGGGCGCTGGTGGCCCAGGATGCCTCTGCGGTGGTCAAGCTGCTAGAAATGGCGGCCACCTATGCCGAGGGGGACACGGCCACTGAGAGTGAGCTGACAATTGCCCGAGGGAAGGTGGCCGCTCTTGAGGAGAGATTGAGGAAGGCCAGTGAGGAAGCTAAGGTTGCTAAGAAGGCGAAGGAAAAGGAGGGCGAGGAGGCTGCCCGGTTGAAGGGGGAGATGGTTACACTTGAGGCTGAAAAAATGGCCGCTGAGGATTTGGTCGCGCAACTGCAGGCGGCCAATGCTCTTGGCGAGGAGGAGCCTGAGGACGTGAAGATGCTAATGACAAGGTCAGAGTTAGTTGCCCGACTGGTGGTGGCTGAGGATGACAACGTAGTGCTTGGTGAGGAGTCCTTCAAGAACGCAGTGTCTCAGCTTCAGGTGGTGAACCCTGGTGTTGATTTGGTGACCGAAGGCACCAATTTCCTGGCGTACGTTAAAGACGGGCAAATTGTGATGCCAGAGTCTCTCCTTGCCGGCCAAGCTAGAACCCAGACTTCTCCGCCCAATGATGAACGAGTCGAAGACACTGAGGAATGATGTTTACAGATGATGATGTTTTGCTGGCCTGCGTGCCGTGTAGTTTGTTGTAATTTTATTTGATTTAGGGGGGCGTGCCCCCCCTCTTTTTATGTAATTCGTACAATCTTTGGCCCTTGTGGCCTTTTTTACTTTATGTCCGGTTTATGTTGGCTGGTTTTGTTACTTATATGATTTTTGTTTATATTGTTGTGCTTTACATTAGCGGTGCATGTATGACTGCCTGTCAGAGGGTGTGTCTGTTAACAGAGATTTCTTTTGAAAGATTGCTCGTTGTGTGTGAATTCGCCAGTATGGAGAACTGGTCGAATAGCCGGGGAAGGTCCTGGCGAGGTTGCGGATCTCAGGTCGCGATTGAGGCCTGAGGTCGCGGCGTGAACCTCCCATCGTGAGCTGGGGTTCTGCCAATCGTGGTACCTGGGCGAAGGCAATGCTCGATTGAGGACCACCGACGAGCAGAGCTCTGACTCATTTACTTGAGCGGGATTCCACTTTGTGTGTATGCATCGTTTGTACCTGAACGAGCATGATGACCGTTAGGTGGTCCTTTGACACGAGGAAGCCTATTGTGACTTTAGTTGTAGTACTGCTTAAGTTTTTCAACGTTCCATGGTCGAGGGATTTCATCCCCGTTGAGGGTCTCGAGGAAGTAGGCACCATTCTCCGTTCTGGCACGGACTCTGTATGGCCCTTCCCAGTTGGCTGCTAGTTTGCCTTCGCAAGAGTCCTTGTGGTTTCTTCGCAGGACAAGGCTGCCCACATCGAACTCTCGTCGTAAGACTTTAGCGTTGTGCCTGATTGCTATTTTTTGCTTAAGAGATGCTTCGCGGAGGGCTGCTCCTGTCCGTATTTCCTCGACAAGGTCGAGCTCCTCTCTTATTGCTTCGTCATTCATTTCCTCGTCTAGAGGTGATTCGGTCCTCCTGGACGGTACGTGAATTTCAATGGGTATAACAACCTCCGTACCATATGCTAAGCGAAAAGGTGTTTCCCCGGTGGTAGACTGAGGAGTGGTGCGGTACGCCCATAAGACGCTGTGGAGCTCCTCGACCTAGGCTTTCTTTGTTTCATCAAGTCTTCGCTTGAGGCCACGAAGAATGACATGATTGGCCGCTTATGCCTGCCCGTTGGTCTGGGGTGTTCTACAGATGCGAAATGTTGCTTTGTTCCGAGATGGGCGACAAAGTCTTGGAATTTCTTGTCCGTGAACTGCGTTCCATTGTCCGTGACAATTGCTTGGGGAATCCCAACACGGGCAAGCATATTCCGCTTGTAGAAGCATAGAATGTTAAGTGATGTTATCTTTGCTAAGGCTTCTGCTTCTATCCACTTTGTGAAATAGTCTACGTCCACTATCAGGTATTTGTTTTGGCTGGACCCCGTCACGAAGGGTCCTAGGATGTTTAGGCCCCACCACGCGAATGGCCACGGGGAGGTCATGTTTTTCAGTTCATTAGGTGGAGCTAGGTGCATATCCCCGTGCCGTTGGCATTTGTCGCATCTCTTCACATGCTCCTTGGCATCGTGATGCATGGTTGGCCAATAATACCCTGCTCGGAGGGCCTTGCGGGCAAGGGACCTTCCTCCTAGGTGCTGGGCGTTAATGCCTTCGTGGATTTCTCGTAATACGTGAGGGACAACTTTCTCCTCTATGCATTTGAGCAGTGGGATGGAGAAGCCTCGTCGATAGAGTTTATTTTCAAGGATGACGTACGAGCAAGCTCTTCGTCTGATGGTGCTGGCTTCCTTGGGGTCATCCGGAAGCTCGTCCCTGGTGAGGTAGTTGTACACGGGTGTCATCCAGTAATCGCTGTCCCCAATCGTGTGTACGTGTAGGGTCGAGGATCCCTTATCGATGCTGGACCGGGGAAGTATCTCTTGGATGACTGACCTGTTTCCGCCTTTTCTCTTAGTGCTTGCTAGTTTGGACAAGATGTCTGCCCGCACGTTATGTTCACGTGGAACATGTCTCACTTCTACCGTTCTGAACTTCAACATTTTTCCTTTGACCAGGGTTAGGTATTCAGAGAGACTGTCATTTTTGGTCTGATATTCTCCTGATATCTGGAGGACTACGAGCTGAGAGTCCGTACAGATGAAGATTTCTTCAGCCCCTAGGTCTTCGGCTATGCGCAAACCGGCGAGGAAGGCTTCATACTCGGCCTGGTTGTTTGATGTGGGAAAGGACAATATGAGAGAAGCCTCGACTATGGTCCCTTCTTCGTTCTCCAAAATTACCCATGCCCCGCTGCCGGTCGAGCTGGATGCTCCATCCACATAGATGGTCCATCTGTTTGCTATGTGGACCGGGGAGTCTGAGAACGTCATTTTCGCTACGAAATCGGCCAGAGCTTGGGCCTTAAGAGCTTTCCTGCTTTCATACTGGATGTCAAACTCGGACAGTTCCAACGACCATTTGAGCATTCTGCCTGCCATGTCTGGTCGTCCTAGTAATTGCTTTATGGGCTGATCCATTCTTACCACGATCGTGTGAGCCAAGAAATAGTGTCTCAGTCATCTGGCAGCGTTGACGAGGGCCAATGCTACCTTCTCTATCTGTTGGTATCGCAACTCTGGGTCCTACAATGCTTTGCTTGTGAAGTATATTGGCTTTTGTCCGTCAGGATTCTCGCGAATGAGAACGGTGCTAACGGCCTCGGCGGTGACGGCGAGGTATAGGAACAAGACTTCCCCAGTATCTGGTCACGATAATATGGGCGGTTTCGACAGAGCTTGCTTCAAGTGAAGGAGGGATGTTTCACATTCCTCAGTCCATTCAAACGCTGCTTCTTTCCGCAAGAGCTTGAAGAAAGGAAGGGCGTGTTGGGCATATTTTGCCACGAAGCAGGACATAGAAGTCAGCACCCCGTTGAGGGATTGGATGTTCTTCTTAGACGTGGGCGTTGGGAACTCAGAGAATGCCCGACACTTGACGGGGTTAGCTTCGATTCCTCGTTCTGTTAGGTAGAAGCCAAGGAATTTACCTGCCCGTACACCAAACGTGCACTTCTCTGGGTTAAAACGCATTTGGTACTTTCTTACTTGCTCGAAGATTTTGCGAAGAGAAGTCATTGGGTCCTTGGCATGATCTTCCTTACTGAAACGGCTATCCAAGTCGATAGATTCGACCTAGGGGAACGGTTTTGGCTGCTCGGAGCTGCTGGACAGGGGGGAACGACCAGAAGTCCTTGGTCCTGCTGAGATGGTGCTTAGTCCTTTTGATGCTGCTTCAAAGCACCGACGGGCAGCTTCGACGTCGCCGTGAAGGGTGGCGACCATCCCTTTAGAAGTGTAGTACTTTATCTTGAGATGTACGGTGGAAGGTACAGCAATCAACTCTGCCAGGATTGGCCTTCCGAAAATGCACTGGTACAGTGACAGGCATTCAATTACCAGAAACTGTGCTTTAATTGCTCGGGTTGTCTCTCCTGAACCAAAGGTTATGATGAGCTCTACGTAACCCCGGGGCTTTGTCACCGCTCCGCTGAATCCTTGCAGGTCATATCCAACGTATGGAGTAAGGTAAGAGTCATTCAGCTGCAGCGTTTCGAACAGGTGGTTGTACATTATATTAACCAAGCTGCCCTGGTCCACTAGTATTCTGCGAACGTCGAAGTTCGCCATCTTTGCTCGGATAAGCAGCGGAATGCTTGAGTTCGGTGGTCCGCCGAGGAGCTCTTCCTTGTAGAAGGAAATAGGAACGGATCCTTTATGAGTGGTGTCCAGCGTAGTGACTTCATTGGAGCTTTTGCTGATCAATTGATCGAATCTCCTCTTGACGGAGCCGACCGTGATTTTGTTGAATCCATCACCAGAAATGGCCATGGCTGACGGGAAGGTCTCCCACGGGCTGTGATCAGCGAGGTACGTGGAAACGGACAGACTATCAGGGACGCGGAAGTCCTCTGGTCGAGTTATGGACAAAGCAACCTGTACGTTGGTGTCATCAGAGGGAGGAGTCTCTTCGGCAACCTTTTTGTTCTCCTGGGTTTCCTGTCGGGGAGCATCTTTCTTTTTCGCGAACTGCTTCAGGTGGCCGTCGCGAATAAGGATCTCTATTGCATCTCTGAGGTGGATGCATTCTTCCGTCGTATGACCGTGACTCTTTGGAAGCGGAAATACTTGGATTTGTCTACACCCGGTCTGGCCAGTAGCTGTTTGGAGAAACAGACTCCTGCTTGCTTGAATTTTGAGTTGGCACACTCGGACAAGATTTTCTCCCTCGAGGCAGTGAGGGGGGTATAGTCATGGAACCGCCCAGAAGGTCCCTTCTATTTGCGTGCATCGCGAGGCCGATCATCGCGTCTTTTATCTCCTTGACGGGATGTTGAGGTTTCTTCAGCTCTGGACGAGCGGGCACCTTCATGGTGTCGAGAGGCCCGGACAGAGTGTGCAGCAACCTTCTCCTCGTACTGTATATGCGACTGGGCTTGGTGGAGAAGGGCGTTAAGGATCCTTGGTGGATCGAGGCTGATGGCTTTCGCGAAGTCTGAGCCAGGACGTAATCCCTGCTCAAGCAGGAATTTCTTCATGTCGTCGGTCGTTGGCGGCTTCCGTGTTCAACCGTTCAATGTAAGCCCGGAGAGGCTCATCTCTTCCCTGTACGACAGCTCCGAGGGACGCCTCGGTCTTTGGATGGCGTCGCGATGCAGTAAAGTGACGGGAGAAAATCCTCCCAAGCTGCCTCCAGGATGTAATGGATTCTTCTGGCAGTTGCTTGTACCATGTCATTGCTCCCTTCCGGAGTATGGTCGGGAACAGGCGGCATTTGATCGCTCCTCGTACCCCTCTGTAGTCCAAAAGAGCATCTATGTTTTCTATGTGCTCATCTAGGTCAGTGGTTCCATTGTAAGTCCCTAGAGACGGAGGCTTCTCTAGTCCTTTAGGGAGACGGGTGGCCAAGATCCTGCGGGACAACGGGCTGCGAGGGTCGTCGTCGTTGTCTGAACTTGGAGTTGATGGTGACCGTTGTCTGCGCTCGTGGCGGCGGTCTCTGCGAGGCGATGGTGAACGTAGCCGGTCACGAGGTCTGACCAGTGGAGAATGCCTATCCTGCCTCGTTCTCTTGTGTCTTGGTGATGATCGATCTCGCGGGGAGATCTGGTCGCGCTTGCGAATGTGTTGTGATTCAGGCTCATGCCTCGATCCATGGTCTTCCCCATGCCTAGGTGGCAGGCTTCTTGATTTTCGGTGCTTACTCTTTGGAGGAGAGGATCTTGGAAGAGATGCTTCCTCGAGAGCTCCTATTATCTCTCCCTGCTGCAAGATTAGGAGGTTTATGCGGTTGACGGCTTCCAAAAGAGCTGTAACGACCAGGTCGGCGCTGGGAGGGCCAGGAATTGGTCGTTCACCCGACGGTAGCTGTTTGCCTCCTTACTCGGTGGGAGGAGGAGTTGGAGACGCAGTAGCCCCGTCTCAAAGGAAACGGGGATCAGAAAGTAACAAATATCTACCATCAATGTCCATCTTGTTGACGGGAATGAGAACCGTAACGTCAACACCTTTTGCGGATTTCTGAGCGGCCATATGTGGGCGGATCAAAGAAAGTATGTTTTGATCTTTTAGTTTCCGAGGAGGAAAGAAAGAAGGGGAGAACAAGGAGTTCCCACAGACGGCGCCACTGATCCGGAGTATTCGAACAGGTCCACGTATGCTGGTCGTCAGATGGGCAAGGTGCTCGGAATGTTGATGAGGAGAGGAGGGGGGTGTACCTGCAAGGCACTCTGACGCTCAAGTAAGAAAGGGTCAGAGAAAAGGGGCAAGTACAAAGTGTATTCTTAGGATGAATATTTGACACCTGACCCTCTCAAATGAGAGAGTTTATATAATGTTCCCCAGTGCGTGGCCAACGGTCCTATTTTCAGGGCGAAATAACGGTTTTCTTGAAGAATAGGTAACTGCCCAAACTAACCGTTATGACGGGAACGATGCTCAAACTAGCCGTTATACCGGGCAGGAAGGTAGTTGTGGGCATCTGTTCATCAGCTGTCAGGGAGTTGTAGTCCGTGTGTGAAGGGCAATAATTCTGGGCAGGACTGAGCAGTCTGCGACCGGTTGTAGGGGCAAAAGGGTACTTTTGTCCCCTTAATGGACTGGATCCAAGCGTTTGGGTCGTTACTGTAGCAATCATGGATTGGGTCGCGCATGGTCGTTGGCCCAGTCCAGAACAGATACAAACATCAACAACTCCTTTTCCTTCATCTAATTGCTGTAAGCGGCAAGCCTCTGGATTATTTACATCCACGCCACTATCCCTCTTTTAGCATAAGAAATTCCTAAGGAAAGATGGCATTGCTGTAAACTGAGTTAAAGTCTTCTCCTTCAGGTTAAAAAACCCCTATAAAGGAAATTATGGCATTGCTGGATTCACATATCCCAGTTAAAGTAATTCTCCTTTATAAGTAGTCACCCAACAGTTGTGACAAACAGACCAAATATCCCCTGTTAGAGATGACAAATTCTCTCTAAAGTCAAAACCCTTTAGCTTCACATCTTGGGCTTCGAACAAGATACAAATAGACCCTTCAGCTTCACATCTTGGGCTTTGAACAAGATACAAACCACCTTTAGCTTCACGTCTTGGGCTTTGAACAAGACACCAAAACAACCTTTTTTCCTCCCATAGAATAGGAGGAACTACGATCGCTCTGATTTCCCTGTTTCGTTAAACGGGAATACGTAGGCATAAGATTGAAAAAATCTTAGCGAGCATACTAATCAAAAACCCAAAATCTCGTACCTTCATACATCAATCGAAAAGCATCAGTCCTAACATCCTACCAATAGCCTAGACACTGTTTTTAATAAAATAACCTAAGAGAGACCCACAATCTTAATAGCATCTATAAGCCAACAGTCATCTATTTAAACTCAGTTTGCAAGAAGGGATAATTGGAGACATCTATTTCCCTTCCTTCATCAGCTTCAATAGGATAAAAAATGAATCGAACTGTAGTACCCCAAAGCGATAGTGCTTTGCAACCACGCAAAAATTCGTGCTACAGAAAAATGGCAACTCTGATGGGGATTCATAGTGATCTTGTTCTCTTCCCATCTCTTAGGTAGAAACCTTAAAAAGTGCCACAGCGGAGTGGTGACCACAGTGGGAGGCATTCTTTCTTACTTTCCCAAGGGATGAAACCCTAAATTCATGTCACAGAAATGACAGCTCTTCTGGGGAGTCATTGTCTATATAGGATCATAAGACTAGAGGTCTAGGATGATTAAGATGAATATATATACTGCTTTTCCTAATTAATATCTGTGTTTATTTTTCTGCTAATGGGAATGCGTGTGATGCCGCATGTGGAAAGATTGAGTATACACCTAAGATAGGTGATGGCAATGCGGGTAATCTTACTGGGAGTGAATTCTAGTTAAGAGCCCCCGATCGACCATCAAACTCAGTGGAGACTCCCTTTGCAGATACATTGCCTATACGACTTCGGTTGTTGAAAGTAGTGTGGTCGATTGGGTTATTTGAGAAGCTAAGGTTTTTAGTAGACTTAATCCATTTGTAGTGCGGAAGCTATCGGAAATAGTTGTCACGCGATACTACCCTCATCTGAGGTCACTCTAGGATACATCAGCTCGCTGGCGATCCGCTTGCTGCTGTTATCCCAGAGGGGTCAATGATTTAGTGGACAGGTACAAAAAATCACCAGTATAAACCTTTGGGGGGGGGGGTAGAGCCTTAACTTCATGACACTGACCCTTTGACCCCATGTTTTTTCTATGTTTTTGTGTGCTGCATTCATACATTCATTTAAAAAATATTAAAACAAAGAAAATCTTCTCTTCTAGTCTCTCTTTTTTAAATTAAACTAAGACAATGATTGCAAATGTCAGAGAAAGGAGATTGCGCTAATGGATTTCGATAGAAGGAAAACTCATAAGTACACCTTCAAGGTTCCAAAGTTAGAGGATTTAAGAGGTTTGGAAAGAATGATCACCAACCACAAGGTTTTCAGAGCCAAGTATAGAGGACTGCTGTCCTTGTTAAGGGTCCATGTAACTGAAGGAATCCTGTCCACACTAATCCAGTTCTACGATCCGGTTTATCATTGTTTCACATTTTCGGATTATCAGCTAGCACCAACGCTGGAGGAGTATTCTCACCTGACTAATTTACATATTACTGATCAAGCTCCCTTTTCTGGACTGGAAGAAGTTCCAAAGGATGAGACCATTGCAAGAACAATTTATTTGGACGAGTAAGAAGTCAGGACTCACATAACCACTAAGGGTGGCATCCAGGGTTTGCCAGTCCAATTCTTGATAAAGAAGGCTCTATACTTTGCTAGTATAGGGAACGTGGCTGCATTCGAGAGCATCTTTGTTTTGCTCACCTACGGGTTATTTTTGTTTCCCAACATCGATAACTTTGTAGATATCAACGCCATTAAGATTTTCCTGATCAGAAACCCCGTACCGACCTTACTCGCAGATGCGTATCATTCTGTACATTTAAGGAATTTATATAGCGGAGGAATGATCATATGCTGTGTACCCCTACCATACAAATGTTTCACTTCCCATTAGCCCAAGTCTGCTAAATTTTGGGATCAAAAGAATACTTTACGTTGGTCGTAGAGAATTATGTCTCTTACCAACTCTGACATCGATTGGTACAATCGAATCTATTACGGGATCAGGATCATTGACCGTTGTGGAAATTTCCCAAATGTACTCCTTATAGGAACTAAGGGAGGAATCAATTATCATCCAGTGTTAGTTCATCGTCAATTTAGATACCCAACGAGGCATGTCCCGCGCAATGCTCATCTGGAAGGTCTTTTCTTCAAGGAAGGAGAAAATGACAGGGCACTAAAGACGGAAATAATGCATGCCTGAAAACACGTTCATAGGAAAGGACGAGAGTCTCTAGGAAAACCAGACTGTGTCTCGGTGGAGCCTTATCTCTACTGGGTACAAACTAGAGCTCTCAAGCTGAGGATGCCTTATCCTCGTTAGGAAGTTCTTCCATTAAGGGACTCTGCCCTTTATTTCATGTCTGAGACGGAAAAACTTTAGATTACTCTCAGCAAAGTTCAGCAGGAAAAGAGGTATTGGAGGAACAAGTATCGTATTCTCAATGTGGAATGTAAGAAAATACAGCAGCTATTAAGAGAAAAGGATGCTCTGATTGAGATTTTAGAGCAACATGTTGTAGAAAATCTGGATGACCAAAGGACTTTGCTCGCTCCTTTCACTTGGCAAAGGAATGACAACCCGACAACGGCCCAAGAGCCCCGGTCAAAGAAAAGGAAAGCACCCGAACCAGCACCTGAGCTCTCTTCAGAGAGGACTCAGGATCCATTAGTTTAGATTTCCTTTTTCAGCACTTTGTAATCTACTGTATTTCCATTTCCGCAATCTTTTGAATTCAATAAAACGGGGTTTCCCTACTGTTTGATATTTGCAATCTAATTACCGAAGTTTACTTTGAATAAACAAAAATAATTAATAATTATTGCATTCATCATAAACGCATTCTTCTTACCTACGAATCTCACGTTTGCCTCTCGATTCTAAAGTCATACTGTCTCATTCGTACAATACTTGGGCCAATCGTCAGAAAAAGATGGATGATCTCGAGGAAGAGAACAGAGAGTTGAGGGAAGGCATTGACACTCTGAAAGAGGATATAAGAATGCTTCATAACGACATGCAAGCTCTAGTAGAAGCTCAGATCCAACAACAAAGGACTGTGATCTCGAAGATCACATCTACGCCCATAGTGGAAAAGTATGATCCTAGGTACAAGATGCTGAAATATCGTCCCTAGGGCATGCCTATTAACTATATCCCGAAAGGATATGTTCCGCCGATCAATGAGGATGAGGGAACCGCAGCGGGAACCGCTGGGCCTGAAGGTTACAAACTTCGGGAAAGCGAAGATGCCAGGGGCATGACAATAACTCCTGAAGGTTACAAACTTCGGGAGGCACCAAGAGTCTCGGACATGATGACTATACCACCACCCGTGGTACACACTGTCCCGGAAGGACAGATTCCACAGATACCCTCTGGTGGAAACGACAACATGATCGACAGAATGAATGAATTCCAGGAACAATTCCTGGAGATGCAGAATGAACTACAGGCCCTTCGCGGTCATGATCTATTTGGAAAGGACGCCGCGGACCTCTGTTTGGTCCCCAATGTGAAAGTTCCACATAAGTTCCAAGTGCACGACTTTGAAAAGTACAAGGGTACCTCTTGTCCTCAGAGCCATTTGGTGATGTACGCTCGGCGAATGTCAGCTCAGACAAAGAACCAGGAGCTACTGATTCAATACTTTCAGGATAGTTTAACCGGTGCCGCATTAAAATGGTACATGGGTTTAAACCGCGCTACGATCGGCACGTTCAGAGATATTGGCGCTGCTTTCGTTCAACAATATAAATACAATTTGGACATGGCACCAGACAAAGATCAACTCAGATCAATGTCACAAAAGGACAAGGAAAACTTTAAGGAGTATGCTCAGAGATGGCGTGAAATTGCCGCTCAAATTTCTCCACCTCTGGAGGAA
The DNA here is from genome assembly GCA_022829125.1 of Lathyrus tuberosus. NCBI lineage: Eukaryota > Viridiplantae > Streptophyta > Magnoliopsida > Fabales > Fabaceae > Lathyrus > Lathyrus tuberosus. The sequence goes on from JALAZF010000272.1 coordinate 96,550, forward strand.
AAAGAGATGACAATGATCTTCTTAAAAACCTTAAGCTCATTTTACTACGATAGAATGGTCGCTAGTACGCCTAGTGACTTCATCGAAATGGTGGGCATGGGAGTTCGTCTTGAGGAAGCGGTCCGAGAAGGACGTTTAATAAAAGACGCTGGATCATCAAGTAGTACGAAACGATACGGTAGTGCTCTCCCTAAGAAAAAAGAGCAAGATATCGAGAATATCTCTCTCAGAAAGCAAAGGCGACGATATCAACCAGTAGGAGCTGTAACTCCTGCTATCAATTCCACGCCTGTTCCTACGTATCAACCTCAGGTTGCTCAGAGGCAACCGAATCAATAGCAACTTCAGCCAAGGACACAACAGCCTCTTCAGCAGGCTCGTCCTCAGTACAACAATAGCCGTACAACACAACCTCCAGGGTTTGACCCTATAACATAGAAGGACCAGGGTATAACATAAAAAACTGTCTCAGTTTCAAATCCGATGTGTAAAATCTTGTTAGGAGCGGGGTCTTATCTTTCAAAGATACGAATCCGAATGTTCTCACAAACCCGCTGCCTCAACACGAGAAAGCTACAGTCAATTTGATAGAGGGAGAGTCTAACAACATCTATCAAATTCATGATGTACTCTTATTAAGGGCCAACTTGGTCAAGATGCATTGTAGATAGAGCGGATATGGCCATGTGCCACCTCATAACTATCACCAATGTGATATCTGCTCTAAGAACAATCAGGGATGTTCTGTGGTGCAATCAGCTCTACAGGAACAATTAGATCTCGGATGGATCCAAGAGCATCTAGTTCGTGGAGTCAACATGACATATACGAATTCCAACATCATTCAGAACCACGACATCAGTGGTATGAATGTCAACTTGGTGGCGATGCACTCAAGGCAAAGCCAGTATCATAATCTGCCACGGCACGATTATAATTCCTGCCTGAATTGCTCGGTAAATAAACAAGGATGCTCTTTTGTACAAGAGGCCCTTCAACGTCAGATGGATCTTGGATGGATCCAGGACTACCATGATAGAAATCCTTATCAGATCAACATGATTCAAATCTTCAATATTCGTCTGATGAATACCAGCTTGGTGGAGTTACACGCCAAACAGGTTCAACTCGGTTTTCTCACTTCACATGATTATCAGAACTGTAAAGGATGTCATGAGAGTAACCAAGGGTGCGCTCTCATTCAGAGAACTTTACAACACTTGTTAAACCACTGGTGGCTTCCAATCTATCTGGATGAAGACACGCAATAAATCAGTGTGCTTAATGGAAACCCTACTCGGCGTCAAAGTCAGGATGTCCGATCTATGGAAACAAACCTGGTAAGGTTGCACTGCATTCAAATCGGGCGTGGCCAGGTGCCACCACACAACTATGAACGCTGTAGAGTCTGCTCGGAGAATAACCAAGGATGCTACCTTGTGCGGGAAGCCCTTCAAGGTCAGTTGCATCGTAAAGAGATTCACCCGTGTCCGAGTTCTGAGCCAATCATCTGGATGCCGGACTACTTCACTGATCAAATTAGAGATGTTATCATAATCTCTGATCATCAACAGAACAAGGATGTTTGTACCATCATCCCTCTACTAGACGCATCAATGGTTCTTAGCCAGGAACTAATTGAAGTTACTTACGACAGTCAGAAAAATCAGAAGGCTCCTGTAGTTATCTATCTACCGGGACCGTTACCGTATGAATCAGCTAAGGCGATCCCTTATAAATACGGTGCAACTACCATCGAAAATGGAAAGGAAACTCCATTACCCTCCGTCGTGAATATTGCAGACATCAGTCGAGTAACACGGAGCAGTTGAATCTTCAACCGAGGGGTTGGAGAACCTAACAGAGAAAAGGAACTTCAGACAGAAGCTCCCAATCCACCAGTCGGTCAATCCAGTGATCTCGACCTTTTGAAAAACAATGATGAGATGCTGAAGCTCATCCAAAGGAGTGAATACAACATTGTTGATCACCTGTTACAAACACCTTCAAAGATCTCTGTGTTATCACTTTTACACAGTTCCGAAACCCACGGAGATGCTCTATAGAAAGTCTTAAAGCAGACCTTTATGGAACAGGATGTGTCAATATGACAGTTCGATAGCATCATCTCTAACATCACTTCCTGCAACAACTTAGGATTCAGTGATGAGGATTTGCCAGAGGGGACAAAAGCCACAACATGGCACTCAATATCACTGTTAACCTCCAGGATAATGCTTTAGCCAATGTACTGGTAGACACATGATCGGCCATCAACGTTATGACGAAGTCCATTTTAATGCAACTATCATTCAAAGGATCCCCGATGAGGGGCGGTGAGGTCATCGTCAAAGCCTTCCCATAACTATCGGTCCTCACACTTTCCTAATCAATTTCCAGGTCATGGACATCCGGGCAACATACAGTTGCTTATTAGGAACACCTTGGATACACCAGGCTGGGGCAGTCACTTCGACACTGCACCAGAAACTGAAGTTCGTCAAGAACGATCAACTCGTCACGGTCTGTGGGGAGCAAGCCTTGCTCGTGAGTAACTTGTCATTATCTACTTGTGTAGAACCTGAGGAGGTTGTTGGAACTCCGTTCCAGGAACTTTCTGTAAATACGGAGAATCAGTCAGAGAAGGGAACCTCGATTTCCTCATACAGGGATGCTCTCAAAGTGATCGAGAAAAACAATACAAAAGGATGGTGACAACTTTGTATTCCTACTGATAACAAAACAAAGAAGGGTCTTAGTTTTTCTGCAACCTGTACCCAGACTGCTGCTAACGATGAAAGTCTTCATCCCATTCAGAACTTCTTCCATAGTGGAGGTTTCCTTCACCCAGTGCCTCAAGCAGTGCACACCATCAACAAGGGAGATTCCTCTGATACGGATGAGGAATGGAAGTCCAATCTCACCGAGGACGATTATATGTCTCAGGAAGAGGTACTTACGCTATTTTGCTATCCCGCACAGAGTCCGAGATTCATACAAAGGTAAGATGTCAAAATGATATATGGAGATTGTGATCCGGAAGGATGTCGAGCTCCACCAAACTCATTAGAGGAAGACACTCTGATGAAGGACAACATTGACCACGACTATTATGGCCCAATGGATGGCCTGCCTATCTGGCAGTCGTACCCAAGAGACTTGGGGCAAGAAAATCAGCCGACTAATGAAAATCAGCTGAGCGTCACTGAAAAAAATACCTGTATCCCCACCATATCATGGGATTAACACTCAGGGTATTCAGAACCTATCTAGCATGACGATGAATTTACAACGTTCGCCGGACTAGAATTCATCACCTATGCTTTTCCCGAGGTCAACGTCATCGAAAGAGATGACTCCTCCAGTTCCAAAGAAATGTGGGATAACGTAGGATAACCAAGTGGAAAATTTGACTTCATGGTCAAATACACCGCTCACTAAATCTCTCGTATCAGGTTTGAAGACATCCATCCAACTGGATGGGGAGATTTGCCTGAGAGCACAAATACTATGTGTAGCGGCAAAATCGTGAGTGTAAGCTATTGATTAACTTAACTCGAAAAGCAAGAGTTGCCACCGCACTTTTATTTTATCCAAAAAGGAAAGGAAAAAGAGAAAACAAAACCTACACAAGCTCTACAACAAGAACAGGTGAAGAGAGTCCGGGTAAGGGGGTTGGTTACGCAATGGGAAGGTGTTAGCATCCAAAACGTCTATAGTACTCTATAGGAGCCCTTTGAAATAATTACCGCTTTTGGTCTGAAAAAGTTTGCTTGAAAAGAGATTGAGGAGATGAGACGAGAAATTGTTTTTAAGATTTTTGTGTTTGGAGAGACTAGTCACCTCATGCCTACGTACCCACGATGTGCAACGTAGGATCAAAACCCCGTAGTTCGTGGTACAAAGAATGCAATTGTTTGTTTTGGTTGATATTAAATGTAAAGATAAGTCTTCATTTCGAAATGAATAATTCCGCTTAAAGAAATGAATCATGTCTAAACTTATGAAAAAGTTTCAAAAGAGAAAAGTGCACGAGGGCACAAAAGGAGTTTGAATGAGTTTGGTGTTTTTTAATGTCTTTTGAAAAAGGTGTCAACATGCTTATGTAGTTTAGCATTTGTTAAGAAATGAAAAGAAAAGAGTAAAATCACTTGACGAAGTCAAGGTTTGATTATGAAAGAGGTGATAGTTTGAAATCAAGAAGATTTTGAAAAAGGGAGAAAGTTTTGAAAATTGAAGAATGGGGAGGAGAGGAAGTGACTATCCTAAAGCATAAAGTAAAAGCTAAGGATAAGAAATATATAACCACAAAAGTAAGATTCCAATTCTTCGAACCATAATTCCAAAGCAAAGGGAGAAAGATCCTCATTCTAAGTCCAAGGTTCCAAGAATTGCATTGGACGTCCAAGGTCTAAGTTCAAAACTCCATGTCCATTGCAAAGGATAGTAACCATAGTCCAAGATTAGAAGCACAAGTTTTTTTAGAGGTTTTGGGCTTTATTAATGTTTTTGGTCCAAGTGGACAAAGAGAAAAAGGCATAAGCATAAACATGTGTCCAACGGACAAAGGAAAAATTGTGGAAGCATAAACATGTGTCCAACAGACAAAGGAAAAATTGCAGAAGCATAAACATGATATGAAATGATCAAAATGAAGCATAATAGTAAAAGAGATAAGGAGCGAGAAGGAATTTTAAATGATTAGTACAATAGTAATGTTAGTAAGTTAGTGATTAGTTGTTACAGTTAGTGATCAATAATAATTGAATAATTGCACTTAGGTCAAAGTTAATGAGAACTCATTAGAGGATTGATAAGACCAAAGTCTCCTAACAACAAGTCTCATAAGTTTTGACCCAAAAGACAAATAATCAATCATTCTTGATGATTTTCCGATACGGGACAAATATTGCGCTATGTTAAGCAATCGCCGAGTAATTTACGGAGTAATTACCCTACAATGAGGTCGGTCAATAGCTCTTTGTGCTAATGCATGCTAGATGAACGATATGTAAATCGTCATCCGAAAGCAATACCGCACGAAAAGAAAAATGGTAACGATCTAGTCTTGATCAAAATTCAACAAAGGAATTCCAAGATCAATTATACTTTCATCGATAAAAAAGAAAGAGAAATAGATGAGGAGAAAGCCAAATTAAACCACACAATTATGTGATCTAAGGCTAAGAACAAAAGGAAAGGGAAGAAAATGGAAAAGGAACCAAAACAATCCCAAAAATAGGTGAAAAACACCATTCTGCCTGTGTGCAGTCAATTGCACAAAAGGTCCAGTCGATTTCACACTAGCAGATTTGCAAAAACAAGGCAAAAAACAGCATTGTGCAGTTTATTGCACGAAAATTCAAATCGATTGCACCCTGCTGTGACAGCAAAAATTCAGCAAAATTCGACATGATCATGATCTAAAACTTTCTTCAAACACCTCATGATCATGGAATCAAAAGTGCACGAAAATGCAAAGCAAATAGAAACCAATACCAGTAATTAAACACAAATTGCAAGATCCAAAGATCAAGCAAACAAGATCAACAAAGATCTACATTGTGGATGATGAAATTAAAGCTTCAGCAATGGTGAATGATGAATTACCACTTCAAATCTGAAAATTCCTTCAAATTGCTTCAAGATCCAAACGCCAAAGCCTTGATCTACAAGAATTGATGAAGAAACCCAGTTTGGATGAAGGTTTAGCTCAAAGTTGAACAAGATTCAATGTGAATTCTTGTTAACTTTCAAAGGAAGAAATGTGAGCTTTAGTGAATTTTGTGGTTAGGGAGAGAATTTGCAAGAGGTTTTTTGGCTCTCCAAAGCTTGAATGAATGAATGAAATGAACGTTCTATTTAAAGAGTTTAGGCTTGGGAATTTGGTGGTTTGGAATTAGGCTTGGAATTTGAAAATTAGGATTGGACTTCAAATTTGGAGGGAATTATTAAAATAGTGGTGATTAGTGGATGTACATGGTAGTAATTAATCAAAGTGATGTAGGGGAATTAAAATGAAATGGAATATTCCAAAATGATGAAAATTGGTGCCAAATGCTTCAAAATTTGAAAATTGCTGATTTTGGCCAATTCTGTCCCTGTTCAGTCGATTGCACTGTAGCGCGAATAGACTGCACTGCTGAAAACTTCAAATTCTAGGCAAAAAATGAATGGTGCAATCGATTAGACCAATAGTGCAATCGATTGCACAGTTGAAAAACTTGAAAAATGGCTTGTTGGCTGGATTGTGATGGTTCTGGCTCGATTTTCTTGATTTGTCAAATAAGGCATGGAAATAAACACATGAACCTTGGAGTCTCTTGAATAATAATCAATTAAATCTTGGAAACTATTGATCAGATGAATTTTGAATTGTTTGCAGATCAACTTTGACTTTGTTCAGATGAAATTCATTCGAGCTGAGGGACTGTTTGATATCCTTGATTCCCTTCCTGAAAACGTTAGCGAAGACAAAAACAAACATATTTTTGGATTTTGATTAAAGGTTAGTAAACATAAGCAAATAAAGGCAAATAAGAAAACACACAGATGCTCGGTGATCCCTGCAAGGCACAAACCTATAAAAGAGGGAACCAATGTGTGATCTTGTTTGTGGTAAATATGCAAAAATGAGATGTAAATGATATGTGGAATCTTAGGGGTCAAAAATTAGGGTCTTACAGGTGCCCCTATTTAAGTCTCTTCTATCGGGAGATATGAAGATACTTAAATACAAAAAGCTATATTTTTTAGCCTTAAGATGCCATATGAATGCAAAGGATGAAACAGACTGCGGGGAAACTTGAAACAAGAGATATAAGGTAATTTGTGAGAGAACGCGAAAAGACACGTCGGGGGACACAAGCTATTTCTGGAGATCTGTCAAGGTGACAAGAAGTATCCATCAATAGTTGGGGAAAGAGGGACAAGACCCTGGAAGACGAGTAGTGACATCCAAGAATAGCATTGGATAGAAACTACGAACGAGACAAAAGGTAGGCTAAAAGATGTCCAAGAATAGCATTAGACAACAACAAGAAAGTTTCTGGTAAAAACAACAGCGTCATCCAAGAATATCATTAGATGGAGGTGAAAAACACTATATTGGGGATAATATATCCAAGAATGGCATTGGATAAAGGCATCTCAACATTTAAGAATGGCATTGAATGGGGCAACAAAACTTCCATTTGGAAAACTTCATTAGGGACATCCAAGAATGGCATTGGATGGAAAGGTTAAACATCCGAGATATCCAAGAATAGCACTGGACTCGGTTGGGGAAAAGGTGTCCAAGAATGGCATTGGAAAAAAGTAATCTTAACATCCAAGAATGGCATTGAATGTAGTGAGAAAAGTTCTGGAAAAATACAACAGAATCATCCAAGAATGACATTGGATAAAAGAGTTCTCAATATCCAAGAGTGGCATTGAATAAAGAGAGCAAGGACTTTTAGGAATGGCACTGAAAGGTAAAGGTAAATCACTACATTCAGGAATGGCACTGAATGATAGTGAAAAAGACATCAAGGAAAGGCACTGAATGCAAAGGAGAAAACTCATCCAGGAATGGCACTGAATGAATAGATAAAACTTTCAGGAATGACACTGAAAGATATCCAAGCAAATCTGATGGGGATTATAGAACAGAGGCAAAACTTCTAGGAATAGCACTGGGAGAAACAAGAGGAACAAGATATCCAGGAATGGCACTGGAGATCAAAAGAGACAGACATCCAGGAATGGCACTGGAGATCAAAAGGGAAACATCCAGGAACGACAACGAACAAGACATCCATGAATAGCACTGGGTGAAAAGACAGGTAAAAGTCAACATTCAAGAATGGCACTGAATGAAAAGGTAGGTAACGGTTTGGTAGGTTGCAAGTAAGTTGGACTTTGATCACGAGGTAAGATGTTGGCAACAACAGGACCTCGAAAAAATGCATATGAGCCCGAAACACACTTCGAGCTATGAAAATATCTCTATGTATGGTATATGAATGATTTATGTATGCAATGATATGATAGGGACAACTGAGATTGACTCTTTTGTGAGGGAAGAAAGGGACTCTGATTCCTCAACACAGGGAACACTGGCCACTCTTCTTGGAGAGAAGATGTTGAACATATCTCTGTTACACTTATGAATTATATCAGGCTGATGGTCTTTTGAGGAAAGATATCTTGAGGATTCTTGAGGAAGATTGCCCCAGATTGATTGACTGATAATGATAAACTGATCATGGCTTCAGTTTGACTGCTGCAGGGGAAAAATGATCATGGCTTCAATTCTTGAAATGAATGCTGAGGGTAAACTAATCATGGCTTCAGCTTGACTATTGTTGGGGGTGAATTGGTCATGGCTTCAATTCTTGAAATGCCTGTTGAGAAGGCTAAACTTAGTATGGTTCTTGAAAGAGATCCTCTGGCTAACCAAATATGAGAATAACTTGCACTGAACAACAAATCTTGGACTGATTCACAACAGGCACTGGAGGTAATGTGCCCCTGATAGGATCACTGACCAAGTTTCTCAACTGTTTGAAATTTCTTGATGAGGAAAGTTTGTCTGCAAATAAAATCTTTCAAACAAACATGGTAATTTTAATGTAAGGCTCATGCAATTTTGAAATTCAAAATCATTTTTGGAATGATATTATTGATGTAAAGCAAATGGATTACTTGTCAAAACACGGTGGTTTAGACATACAAAGTGAAAGAGAAAGCAAAGGTAAGACATAAAAGCAAATGATTGGCAACAAACATAGGAGTCAATTTACGCAACCTTGCTGTAGTATGCTTTCAAAAGAAACCTGGCTTCAATTAGGTCTTTTGAAGGTTGTAACGTGGTCTGGTTCACGGTTTTTGAAACAAAGGATATAGGCTCAAAGTTTATTTGTACCCAACCCATTCTTCATGATGATCTTCAGTCCTATGCTTAGTTGATTCAAACTATGCATTCAGGTTCCAAGTGACTTTGGAATTGTAACACTGTTATGATGATGGCTCAAGAGATTTTTGAGATGGCAATCACTTCTCTTACAACATTTTGTTGTTTTTGATGAGGACCTTAGTCAACTCGTTTTGTCTTTGAGGATTTTGGCAACCTCTTGATTTTTCTTTTGTTATCCCTAACGTTTACCTGAACTGTGTGTAGGTTGCTAATTTTGACGCCAAGAAAATTGTTCAAGAGCAAAGTTGAAAATTCGCCAGGACATTTCGACCAGGAGGTTTTTTTTTATGGGAAAAGAAAGTCGAAGACAAATGGTACTTAGGGAACAAATTGGCGGATCTCTCTAAGTATGAGGAATATTTCGACAAAAAGAGAAATATGCCTCATTTGACGGATGTTTGAAATTCAAATTTAGGAGGGAGTTTCGCTTTTGAAATTGGACGCGTGGAACGTATCTAGGAGACTAATGCATCCAGAATGCCATTTGTCGCCATTAGGAGAAATAGCTGTTATTGGTGGTTATTTCATTTGTATATAAATAGGGAGTCTTAGTGTTAGATTTCCGGTGTGTTCAGAATTTGTACAAATCACTCAAGAAATACTCAAATTAACCGTGAGAGAAAGGAGTACTTACTGAGAAAATGTACGTTGAGAGACACCAGTTTTTCATTCCTTACATTTCAATAAAAGTTTAAAGTTTTTCTTTTACAGTTCCCTTTATATTTCTGTCATTTTCTTACTTGCAAATTATTTACCTTTCGCCGTTTATTTCAAGAGGCAAAGTTTTATCATTTCTGTCGAAACAATACAAAATTGATAAAAACCATGATGAATTCAATAAACAAAAGGTTTTCTGACAAGAATTGCCAAAATTGTTAAAGCACATTGTCCTAGGATTTGTTTGATCAGTCCTGTAAGTAAACTAATATTTCATAGATTAGGAGATCAGCGGTTGTTTGCGAATTTCTCAAGAAAACACTGTGTCATTTGAGCTTACAGTCAGCGGGATGCCCCAATTTTTGCCTAAGTCTCCTTCATAGGTTTTGACTTAGCGGGCTTTTCTTTTGATTTTTTCATTCATTTTTTTTAAAGGTGGTGACTGCCTGGCTTATTGATTACGGTGAACCATCATTGGCTTTTGATTTGGAAGACATCTTCGATACTTCTTTGATGTGTGCGAAGGAAAGCTTTGTGATTGCAACCTTTATTGGAAGGTTTCTTGCATGCACAGTCAAATTAACTGAGAACTACTCATCCCCAGGTTAAGATTGCGGGTTTTTTCGTACAGAAAGAAACTTCAACTTCAAGGCTCGAAGGGGTTGACAAGGGATTAACTTCCTTATTTCTCCAGTGTTTGGGAGTTGAAACAATGCTTGTACATCCTTGGGCAAGTTTTAATTGAAAGCATACAATCCAGCAATTTCAGGTATTTTGCTTTCATCATCCTCCCTCCAATCTTTGCATAAACAAAAGCTTGATAAAGAAAGTGAACAGGAGATATATTGTTTGTGAAAAAGAAAGCATAAAGATGCACACAGTGGATATAAATGAATTGAATCAAACATTGCAATGCTCATTTCATTGAAATTACCATGAAAGTACAAATAAAGTTTGAAAGCAAACAGTCAATACAATCAAAGAAAAATTCAAACAGAAAGAAACAAGGCTTAGTGATTAATCAGCAACAAGGATGAGTTGTCCTGTCTGAAACACTGGCTTTAGGAGATGATTCGTCTGAACTGACTCAAACTTCACTTGGCATGCTCTGGCAAAGGATTGTTGACAACATTGGGATTCTCATCAAGAAAAGTCAGAATCTTTGAGTTCACCAATTCTTGTACTCTAGCTTTCAATCCATAGCAACCTTCCAAGTTATGGCCTGCCCCACCTCGATGGAATTAACAGTGAAGATCAGCCATATAGCCGGCTGGGAGAGGATTTGGAGGAGGAGGTAGATCCCTCGTTGTAATCAAACCTTTCTGAGCAAGACATGGATACAACTCAGTGTAGGACATCGAGATAGGATCAAAGTTAACCCTATTGCGATTCTGATTTTGTCTAACAACCTGACGAGGAGCTTGAACTGGTTGAGCATTAACAACAGGAGCGACTGCAGCTTCATATTGTTGTCTGTGACGAGGTTTCCCTTCACCTGAAACATCATGGGTATCACCATCCTTTTTCTTTTGAAAATTCCCCGCATACTTTTTAGCACCACTAAAGGCTTCAGCATTGGTAATCTTTCCTTTCTTGATACCTTCTTCTAGTCTTTCTCCAATAGTGACTAGGTTTGCAAAACCAGATGATACACTGCCTATCATCTTTTCCCAAAAGAGTGGCTGAAAAGTGTCCATGAACAATCCAGTCAATTCCTATTCAGCCAATGGGGGCTCCACTTGAGCAGCTAGCTCTCTCCAGCGTTGAGCGTACTCCGTAAAGGATTCCCTTTCTTTCTGAGACATGTTCTGCAATTGACGGCGATCAGGTGCCATGTCCAGATTGTACTTATATTGCTTTAAGAAAGCATCAGACAAGTCCATCCAACTTTGGATACAGTTCTTCTCAAGTCCCATATACCATTTCATTGAAGCCCTACTCAAGCTGTCTTGGAAACAGTGAATGAGCAGTTTGTCATTTTTGGCATGGGCAGCCATCTTGCGGCAGTACATCGCCAAGTGGGTTCTGGGATAGGTGTGCCCCTTGTATTTCTCAAAATCAGGAGTTTTGAATTTTGGAGGAATGACCAAGTCGGAAACCAAGCACATGTCCATTGCTGCGGCACTAAAGACTTCATTTCCTTCCACGACTCTTATCCTTTTGTCTAGAGTTTGCCATTGCTCTCTGACTTCTTCAATGTATCCAGGTTCTCCCTGAATTTCAGATTGTGGACCAGCAGAATGGTACACAAAAGGATTCTCAGGAATAGCTTGAGCAACAGAATGCACAACAGGCTGAGGTTCAGTTGGAGCTGAAGATACTGGCAGTACAGACGGGACAAACACAAGAGTAGTTGCAAAGGGTGGCGAGTAATTCAGAGGTAACCCAAATTCTGGCCAAGTAGAAGCTGGTTGCTGAGTCAGTGGAGGGTCAACAACAGCAGTTGAAGTTTCAACAATCACAGTCCTCTGAGGTGGTTCACCTCTAGCAATCAGAACTTGCAGCATTTCTGTGAGTTTGGTCATACCGGCCTTCAACTCATCAATTTTCATTCTGACTTCGGCGTTGTGTTGTTCTTGATTTTCCATTCTCAATCTAATAGCAGCTCTAGTTCCATAGTTGTGTTGAGAAAATAGCTTGACGGCGAGCAGATAACTGAAGAAGGGGACAGTTGAAATGAGTTTCTAAGGTAACTAGGAAGAATGTAGATGTATGCTCATGGATGCAAGAGTGCATGAATGCAACAACCACAAACAAGATCAATCGAAGCACACAGGTTTAAAGGTTCGCTCTGAAGAGAATATCGGAATACCAATATACCAGAATACCGGAATACCAGGTTAATAAGTCTACACTGATAAGAAATCTAAAGTACCGGGCATGTTGAAAGTCAGGGTTTCCTGCGAACCTGTAAACACCCGCCCATTCTCACATATGGGTACTAAAAAGCCAGGATCCTCAGTTTCAAATTCTGGATTTGAGAAGCAATAGTACATTCATCCCTCAGGGTACAATACTATCGCCAAACAAAGAGGTCGTCCACTGATTCCCCCAAAAAGGATATCCTATAGCAAGTTCCCAGCATTGGGTCCTCGGATCGACAAGTGATATGGGTTTTCCATTTCTGGTTTGCCATTATCACATGTCAGGAGGAGAGGCATTGCTGAATTCTTGGGAGACGGTCGCCAGAGTCGACAGCTCTCTAGATCAACACCCCGAAATGCGCAAGACACACACGTCAGAATATCTCCCAAGAAAACCTCGTCTGGATGTGAATTTCGTGAACACCAAACGTACCAAGACGGCGCGTAGGTCCCACTACTTTCCACCCTAGTCTTAGGTGTACAATCAAGCCTGTGTATTGGGCTTATCTCACCACAGAAAAGAATTCCCAAATAGAACAAGCAAGTAACATGCAAATAGGGCAAAAAGCAGTAAATAAATCAAAGTAGGCTAAACCCCTCAAGGGATGGACCTGCAAGAGGTCAATCTGTCCCCAGCAGAATCGCCACTTTTCTGTAGCGGCAAAATCGTGAGTGTAAGCTATTGATTAACTTAACTCGAAAAGCAAGAGTCGCCACCACACTTTTATTTTATCCAAAAAGAAAAGGAAAAAGAGCGAACAAAACCTACACAAGCTCTACAACAAGAACAAGTGAAGAGAGTCCGGGTAAGGGGGTTGGTTACGCAATGGGAAGGTGTTAGCACCCAAAACGTCTATAGTACTCTATAGGAGCCCTTTGAAATAATTACCGCTTTTGGTCTGAAAAAGTTTGCTTGAAAAGAGATTGAGGAGATGAGAAGAGAAATTGTTTTTAATATTTTTGTGTTTGGAGAGACTAGTCGCCTCATGCCTACGTACCCACGACGTGCAATGTATGATCAAAACCCCGTAGTTCGTGGTACAAAGAATGAAATTGCTTGTTTTGGTTGATTTTAAATGTAAAGACAAGTCGTCATTTCTAAACGAATAATTTCGCTTAAAGAAATGAATCATGTCTAAACTTATGAAAAAGTTTCGAAAGAGAAAAGTGCACGAGGGCACAAAAGGAGTTTGAATGAGTTTGGTGTTTTTTAATGCCTTTTGAAAAAGGTGTCAACATGCTTATGTAGTTTAGCATTTGTTAAGAAATGAAAAGAAAAGAGTAAAATCACTTGAAGAAGTTAAGGTTTGATTATGAAAGAGGTGATAGTTTGAAATCAAGAAGGTTTTGAAAAAGGGCGAAAGTTTTGAAAGTTGAAGAATGGGGAGGAGAAGAAGTGACTATCCTAAAGCATAAAGTAAAAGCTAAGGATAAGAAATATCTAACCACAAAAGTAAGCTTCCAAGTCTTCGAACCATAATTCCAAAGCAAAGGGAGAAAGGTCCTAATTCTAAGTCCAAGGTTCCAAGAATTGCATTGGATGTCCAAGGTCTCAGTTCAAAATTCCATGTCCATTGCAAAGGATAGTAACTATAGTCCAAGATTAGAAGCACAAGTTATTTTAGAGGTTTTGGCCTTTATTAATGTTTTTGGTCCAAGTGGACAAAGAGAAAAAGGCATAAGCATAAACATGTGTCCAACAGACAAAGGAAAAATTGCGGAAGCATAAACATGTGTCCAACGGACAAAGAAAAAATTGCGGTAGCATAAACATGATATGAAATGATCAAAATGAAGCATAAAAGTAAAAGAGATAAGGAGCGAGAAGGAATTGTAAATGATTAGTACAATAGTAATGTTAGTAAGTTTGTGATTAGTTGTTAGAGTTAGTGATCAATAATAATTGAATAATTGCACTTAAGTCAAGGTTAATGAGAACTCATTAGAGGATTAATAAGACCAAAGCCTCCTAACAACAAGTCTCATAAGTTTTGAACCAAAAGACAAATAATCAATCATTCTTGATGGTTTTCCGATGCGGGACAAATATTGCGCTATGATAAGCAATCACCGAGTAATTTACGGAGTAATTACCCTACAATGAGGTCGGTCAATAGCTCTTTGTGCTAATGCATGCTAGATGAACGATATGTAAATCGTCATCCGAAAGCAATACCGCACGAAAAGAAAAATGGTAACGATCTAGTCTTGATCAAAATTCAACAAAGGAATTCCAAGATCAATTAGACTTTCATCGATAAAAAAGAAAGAGAAATAGATGAAGAGAAAGCCAAATTAAACCACACAATTATGTGATCTAAGGCTAAGAACAAAAGGAAAGGGAAGAAAATGGAAAAGGAACCAAAACAGTCCCAAAAATAGGTGAAAAACACCATTCTGCCTCTGTGCAAACGATTGCACAAAAGGTCCATTCGATTGCACACTGGAAAATTTGCAAAAACAAGGCAAAAAATAGCAATGTGCAGTCTATTGTCCGAAAATGCAAATCAATTGCACCATGCTGTGACAGCAAAAATTCAGCAAAATTCGACATGATCATGATCTAAAACTTCCTTCAACCACCTCATGATCATGGAATCAAAAGTGCACGAAAATGAATAGCAAATAACAACCAATACTAGTAATTAAACCCAAATTGCAAGATCCAAAGATCAAGCAAACAAGATCCACAAAGATCTAAATTGTGGGTGATGAAATTGAAGCTTCAACAATGGTGAATGATGAATTACCACTTCAAATCTGAAAATTCCTTCAAATTGCTTCAAGATCCAAACTCCAAATCCTTGATCTACAAGAATTGATGAAGAAAACCAGTTTGGATGAAGGTTTAGCTCAAAGTTGAACAAGATTCAATGTGAAATCCTGTTAACATTCAAAGGAAGAAATGTGAGCTTTAGTGAATTTTGTGGTTAGGGAGAGAATTTGCAAGAGGTTTTTTGGCTCTCCAAAGCTTGAATGAATGAATGAAATGAAAGCTCTATTTAAAGAGTTTAGGCTTGGGAATTTGGTGGTTTGGAATTAGGCTTGGAATTTGAAAATTAGGATTGGACTTCAAATTTGGAGGGAATTATTAAAAGAGTGGTGATTAGTGGAGGTACATGGTAGTAATTAATCAAAGTGATGTAGGGGAATTAAAATGAAATGGAATATTCCAAAATGATGAAAATTGGTGCCAAATGCTTCAAAATTTGAAAAATTTTGATTTTGGCCAATTCTGTCCCTGTTCAGTCGATTGCACTGTAGCGCGAATAGACTGCACTGCTGAAAACTTCAAATTCTAGGCAAAAAATGAATGGTGCAATCGATTGGACTAATAGTGCAATCGATTGCACAGTTGGAAAACTTGAAAAATTGCTTGTTGGCTGGATTGTGATGGTTCTGGCTCGATTTTCTTGATTTGTCAAAGAAGGCATGAAAATAAACACATGAACCTTGGAGTCTCTTGAATAATAATCAATTAAATCTTGGAAACTCTTGATCAGATGAATTTTGAATTGTTTGCAGATCAACTTTGACTTTGTTCAGATGAAATTCATTCGAGCTGAGGGACTGTTTGATATCCTTGATTCCCTTCCTGAAAACGTTAGCGAAGACAAAAACAAACATATTTTTGGATTTTGATTAAAGGTTAGTAAACATAAGCAAATAAAGGCAAATAAGAAAACACACAGATGCTCGGTGATCCCTGCAAGGCACAAACCTATAAAAGAGGGAACCAATGTGTGATCTTGTTTGTGGTAAATATGCAAAAATGAGATGTAAATGATATGTGGAATCTTAGGGGTAAAAAATTAGGGTCTTACAGCTGCCCCTATTTAAGTATCTTCTATCGGGAGATATGAAGATACTTAAATACAAAAAGCTATATTTTTTAGCCCTAATATGCCATATGAATGCAAAGGATAAAACAGACTGCGGGGAAACTTGAAACAACAGATATAAGGTAATTTGAGAGAGAACGTGAAAAGACACGTCGAAGGACACAAGCTATTTCTGGAGATCTGTCAAGGTGACAAGAAGTATCCATCAATAGTTGGGGAAAGAGGGACAAGACCCTGGAAGACGAGTAGTGACATCCAAGAATGGCATTGGATAGAAACTATGAACGAGACAAAAGGTATGCTAAAAGATGTCCAAGAATAGTATTAGACAACAACAAGAAAGTTTCTGGTAAAAACAGCAGCGTCATCCAAGAATAGCATTAGATGGAGGTGAAAAACACTATATTGGGGATAATATATCCAAGAATGGCATTGGATAAAGGCATCTCAACATTCAAGAATGGCATTGAATGGGGCAACAAAACTTCCATTTGGAAAACTTCATTAGGGACATCCAAGAATGGCATTGGATGGCAAGGTTAAACATCCGAGGACTTGGTTGGGGAAAAGGTGTCCAAGAATGGCATTGGACAAAAGTAATCTCAACATCCAAGAATGGCATTGAATGTAGTGAGAAAAGTTCTAGAAAAATACAACAGAATCATCCAAGAATGGCATTGGATAAAAGAGTTCTCAATATCCAAGAATGGCATTGAATAAAGTGAGCAAGAACTTTCAGGAATGGCCCTGAAAGGTAAAGGTAAATCACTACACTTAGGAATGGCACTGAATGATAGTGAAAAAGACATCAAGGAAAGGCACTAAATGCAAAGGAGAAAACTCATCCAGGAATGGCACTGAATGAACAGATAAAACTTTCAGTAATGGCACTGAAAGATATCCAAGCAAATCCGATGGGGATTATAGAACAGAGGCAAAACTTCTAGGAATAGCACTGGGAGAAACAAGAGGAGCAAGATATCCAGGAATGGCACTGGAGATCAAAAGAGACAGACATCCAGGAATGGAACTGGAGATCAAAAGGGAAACATCCAGGAATGGCAACGAACAAGACATCCAAGAATAGCACTGGGTGAAAAGACAGGTAAAAGTCAACATTCAAGAATGGCACTGAATGAAAAGGCAGGTAAAAGTTTGGTAGGTGCCAAGTAAGTTGGACTTTGATCAGAAGGTAACATGTTGGCAACAACAGGACCTCGGAAAAATGCATATGAGCCCGAAACACACTTCGAGCTATGAAAATCTCTCTATGTATGGTATATGAATGATTTATGTATGCAATGCATATGATAGGGACAACTGAGATAGACTCTTTTATGAGGGAAGAAAGGGACTCTGATTCCTCAACACAAAGAACACTGCCCACTCTTCTTGGAGAGAAGATGTTGAACATATCTCTGTTACACTTATGAATTATATCAGGCTGATGGTCTTTTGAGGAAAGATATCTTGAGGATTCTTGAAGAAGATTGCCCCAGATTGATTGACTGATAATGATAAACTGATCATGGCTTCAGTTTGACTGCTGCAGGGGAAAAATGATCATGGCTTTAATTCTTGAAATGAATGCTGAGGGTAAACTAATCATGGCTTCAGCTTGACTATTGTCGGGGGTGAATTGATCATGGCTTCAATTATTGAAATGCCTGTTGAGAAGGCTAAACTCAGTATGGTTCTTGAAAGAGATCTTCTGGCTAACCAAATATGAGAATAACTTGCACTGAACAACAAATCTTGGACTGATTCACAACAGGCACTGGAGGTAATGTGCCCCTGATAGGATCATTGACCAAGTTTCTCAACTGTTTGAAATTTCTTGATGAGGAAAGTTTGTCTGCAAATAAAATCTTTCAAACAAACATGGTAATTTTAATGCAAGGCTCATGCAATTTTGAAATTCAAAATCATTTTTGGAATGATATTATTGATGTAAAGCAAATGAATTACTTGTCAAAACACGGCGGTTTAGACATACAAAGTGAAAGAGAAAGCAAAGGTAAGACATAAAAGCAAATGATTCGCAACAAACATAGGAGTCAATTTACGCAACCTTACTGTAGTATGCTTTCAAAAGAAACCTGGCTTCAATTAGGTCTTTTGAAGGTTGTAACGTGGTCTGGTTCACGGTTTTTGAAACAAAGGATATAGGCTCAAAGTTTATTTGTACCCAACCCATTCTTCAGGATGATCTCCAGACCTATGCTTAGTTAATTCAAACTATGCATTCAGGTTCCAAGTGACTTTGGAATTGCAACACTGTTATGATGATGGCTCAAGAGATTTTTGAGATGGCAATCACTTCTCTTACAACATTTTGTTGTGTTTGATGAGGAACTTAGTCAACTCGTTTTGTCTTTCAGGATTTTGGCAACCTCTTGATTTTTCTTCTGTTATCCCTCACTTTTGCCTGAACTGTGTCATTTGAGCTTACAGTCAGCGGGATGCCCCAATTTTTGCCTAAGTCTCCTTCATAGGTTTTGACTTAGCGGGCTTTTCTTTTGATTTTTTCATTCATTTTTTTTGAAAGGTGGTGACTGCCTGGCTTAATGATTACGGTGAACCATCATCGGCTTTTTATTTGGAAGACATCTTCGATACTTCTTTGATGTGTGCGAAGGAAAGCTTTGTGATTGCAACCTTTATTGGAAGGTTTCTTGCATGCACAATCAGATTAACTGAGAACTACCCATCCCCAGGTTAAGATTGCGGGTTTTTTCGTACAGAAAGAAACTTCAACTTCTAGGCTCGAAGGGGTTGACAAAGGATTAACTTCCTTATTTCTCCAGTGTTCGGGAGTTGAAACAATGCCTGTATATCCTTGGGCAAGTTTTAATTAAAAGCATACAATCCAGCAATTTCAGGTATTTTGCTTTCATCATCCTCCCTCCAATCTTTGCATAAACAAAAGCTTGATAAAGAAAGTGAACAGGAGATATATTGTTTGTGAAAAAGAAAGCATAAAGATGCACACAGTGGATATAAATGAATTGAATCAAACATTGCAATGCTCATTTCATTGAAATTACCACGAAAGTAAAAATAAAGTTTGAAAGCAAACAGTCAATACAATCAAAGAAAAATGCAAACAGATAGAAACAAGGCCTAGTGATTAATCAGCAACAAGGATGAGCTGTCCTGTCTGAAACACTGGCTTTAGGAGATGATTCATCTGAACTGACTCAAACTTCACTTGGTATACTCTGGCAAAGGATTGTTGACAACATTGGGATTCTCATCTAGAAAAGTCAGAATCTTTGAGTTCACCAATTCTTGTACTCTAGCTTTCAATGCATAGCAACCTTCCAAGTTATGGCATGCCCCACCTCGATGGAACTCACAGTGAAGATCAGCCCTATAGCCGCCTGGGAGAGGATTTGGAGGAGGAGGTAGATCCCTCATTGTAATCAAACCTTTCTGAACAAGACATGGATACAACTCAGTGTAGGACAACGGGATAGGATCAAAGTTAACCCTATTGCGATTCTGATTTTGTCTAACAGCCTGACGAGGAGCTTGAACTGGTTGAGCATTAACAACAGGAGCGACTGCAGCTACACATTGTTGTTTGTGACGAGGTTTCCCTTCAATTGAAACATCATGGGTATCACCATCCTTTTTCTTTTGAAAATTCCCCGCATAATTTTTAGCACCACTAAAGGCTTCAGCATTGGTAATCTTTCCTTTCTTGATACCTTCTTCTAGTCTTTCTCCAATAGTGACTAGGTCAGGAAAACCAAATGATACACTGCCTATCATCTTTTCCCAAAAGAGTGGCTGAAGAGTGTCCATGAACAATCCAGTCAATTCCTTTCAGCCAATGGTGGCTCCACTTGAGCAGCTAGCTCTCTCCAGCGTTGAGCGTACTCCTTAAAGGATTCCCTTTCTTTCTGAGACATTTTCTGAAATTGACAGAGATCAGGTTCCATGTCCAGATTGTACTTATATTGCTTTAAGAAAGCATTAGACAAGTCCGTCCAACTATGGATACGGTTCTTCTCAAGTCCCATATACCATTTCATTGAAGCCTCACTCAAGCTGTGTTGGAAACAGTGAATGAGCAGTTTGTCATTTTTGGCATGGGCAGCCATCTTGCGGCAGTACATCACCAAGTGGGTTCTGGGACAGGTGTGCCCCTTGTATTTCTCAAAATCAGGAGTTTTGAATTTTGGAGGAATGACCAAGTCGGAAACCAAGCACATGTCCATTGAGGCAGCACTAAAGACATCACTTCCTTCCACGACTCTTATCCTTTTGTCCAGAGTTTGCCATTGCTCTCTGACTTCTTCAATGTATCCAGGTTCTCCATGACTTTCAGATTATGGACCAGCAGCATGGTACATGAAAGGATTCTTAGGAATAACTTGAGCAATAGAATGCACAATAGGCTGAGGTTCAGTGAACAATGGAGCGGAAGATACTGGCAGTACAGACGGGACAAACACAGGAGTAGTTGCAAAGAGTGGCGAGTAATTCGGAGGTAACCCAAATTCTGGCCAAGTAGAAGCTGGTTTCTGAGTCAGTGGAGGGTCAACAGCAGTAGTTGAAGTTTCAACAATCACAGTCCTCTGAGGTGGTTCACCTCTAGCAATCAGAACTTGCAGCATTTCTGTGAGTTTTGTCATACCGGCCTTCAACTCATCAATTTCCATTCTGACTTCGGCATTGTGTTGTTCTTGATTTTCCATTCTTAATCTGACAGCAGCTCTAGTTCCGTAGTTGTGTTGAGGAAACAGCTTGACGGCGAGCAGATAACTCAAGAAGGAGATAATTGAAATGAGTTTCTGAGGTAACTGGGAAGAATGCAGATGTATGCTCATGGATGCAAGAGTGCATGAATGCAACAACCACAAACAAGATCACTCGAAGCACACAGGTTTAAAGGTTCGCTCTGAAGTGAATATCGGAATACCAATATACCAGAATACCGAAATACCAGGTTGATAAGTCTTCACTGATAAGAAATCTAAAGTACCGGGCATGTTGAAAGTCAGGGTTTCCTGCAAACCTGTAAACACCCGTCCATTCTCACATGTGGGTACTAAAAAGCCGAGATCCTCAGTTTCAGATTCTCGATTTGAGAAGCAATAGTACATTCATCCCTCGGGGTACAATACTATAGCCAAACAAAGAGGTCGTCCACTGATTCCCCCAAAAAGGATATCCTATAGCAAGTTCTCAACATTGGGTCCTCGGATCGACAAGTGTAATGGGATTGCCATTTCTGGTTTGCCATTATCACATGTCGGGAGGAGAGGCATTGCTGAATTCTTGGGAGAAGGTCGCCAGAGTCGACAGCTCTCTAGATCAACACCCCAAAATGCGTAAGACACGCACATCAGAATATCTCCCAAGAAAACCTCGTCTGGATGTGAATTTCGTGAACACCAAACGTACCAAGATGGCACGTAGGTCCCACTACTTTCCACCCTAGTCTTAGGTATACACTCAAGCCTGTGTATTGGGCTTATCTCACCACACAGAAGAATTCCAAAATAGAACAAGCAAGTAACAAGCAAATCAGGCAAAAAATAGTAAATAAATCAAAGTAGGCTAAACCCCTCAAGGGATGGACCAGCAAGAGGTCAATCTGTCCCCAGCAGAGTCGCCACTTTTCTGTAGCGGAAAAATCGTGACTGTAAGCTATTGATTAACTTAACTCGAAAAGCAAGAGTCGCCACCGCACTTTTATTTTATCCAAAAAGGAAAGGAAAAAGAACGAACAAAACCTGCACAAGCTCTACAACAAGAACAAGTGAAGAGAGTCCGGGTAAGGGGGGTTGGTTATGCAATGGGAAGGTGTTAGCACCCAAAACGTCTATAGTACTCTATAGGAGCCCTTTGAAATAATTACCGCTTTTGGTCTGAAAAAGTTTGCTTGAAAAGAGATTGAGAAGATGAGAAGAGAAATTGTTTTTAAGATTTTTGTGTTTGGAGAGACGAGTCGCCTCTTACCTACGTACCCACGATGTGCAATGTAGGATCAAAACCTCGTAGTTCGTGGTACAAAGAATGAAAATGTTTGTTTTGGTTGATTTTAAATGTAAAGACAAGTCGTCATTTCTAAACGAATAATTCCACTTAAAGAAATGAATCATGTCTAAACTTAGGAAAAAGTTTCGAAAGAGAAAAGTGCACCAGGGCACAAAAGGAGTTTGAATGAGTTTGGTGTTTTTTAATATCTTTTGAAAAAGGTGTCAACATGCTTATGTAGTTTAGAATTTGTTAAGAAATGAAAAGAAATGAGTAAAATCACTTGACGAAGTCAAGGTATGATTATGAAAGAGGTGATAGTTTTAAATCAAGAAGGTTTTGAAAAAGGGAGAAAGATTTGAAAATTGACGAATGGGGAGATGAAAAAGTGACTATCCTAAAGCATAAAGTAAAAGCTAAGGATAAGAAACATCTAACCACAAAAGTAAGCTTCCAAGTCTTCGAACCATAATTCCAAAGAAAAGGGAGAAAGGTCCTAATTCTAAGTCCAAGTTCCAAGAATTGCATTGGACGTCCAAAGTCTAAGTTCAAAACTCCATGTCCATTGTAAAGGATAGTAACCATAGTCCAAGATTAGAAGCACAAGTTTTTTTAGAGGTTTTGGCCTTTATTAATGTTTTTGGTCCAAGTGGAAAAAGAGAAAAAGGCATAAGCATAAACATGTGTCCAACGGACAAAGGAAAAATTGCGGAAGCATAAACATGTGTCCAACGGACAAAGGAAAAATTGCGGAAGCATAAACATGATATGAAATGATCAAAATGAAGCATAAAAGTAAAAGAGATAAGGAGCGAGAAGGAATTGTAAATGATTAGTACAATAGTAATGTTAGTAAGTTAGTGATTAGTTGTTAGAGTTAGTGATCAATAATAATTGAATAATTGCACTTAGGTCAAGGTTAATGAGAACTCATTAGAGGATTGATAAGACCAAAGCCTCCTAACAACAAGTCTCATAAGTTTTGAACCAAAAGACGAATAATCAATCATTATTGATGGTTTTTCGATGTGGGACAAATATTGCGCTATGTTAACCAATCGCCGAGTAATTTACGGAGTAATTACCCTACAATGAGGCCGGTTAATAGTCTTTGTGCTAATGCATGCTAGATGCACGATATGTAAATTGTCATCTGAAAGTAATACCGCATGAAAAGAAAAATGGCAACGATCTAGTCTTGATCGAAATTCAACAAAGGAATTCCAAGATCAATTAGACTTTCATCGATCAAAAAGAAAGAGAAATAGATGAAGAGAAAGCCAAATTAAACCACACAATTATGTGATCTAAGGCTAAGAACAAAAGGAAAGGGAAAAAAATGGAAAAGGAACCAAAACAGTCCCAAAAATAGGTGAAATACACCATTCTGCCTCTGTGCAGTCGATTGCATAAAAGGTCCAGTCGATTGCACACTGGCAGATTTGCAAAAACAAGGCAAAAACCAGCACTGTGCAGTCTATTGCACGAAAATGCAAATCGATTGTACCCTGTTGTGACACAAAAATTCAGCAAAATTCGACATGATCATGATCTAAAACTTTCTTCAAACACCTCATGATCATGGAATCAAAAGTTCACGAAAATACAAAGCAAATAGCAACCAATACCAGTAATTAAACACAAATTGCAAGATCCAAAGATCAAGCAAACAAGATCAACAAAGATCTACATTGTGGATGATGAAATTGAAGCTTCAACAATGGTGAATGATGAATTACCACTTCAAATCTGAAAATTCCTTCAAATTGCTTCAAGATCCAAACTCCAAAGCCTTGATCTACAAGAATTGATGAAGAAACCCTGTTTGGATGAAGGTTTAGCTCAAAGTTGAACAAGATTCAATGTGAATTCTTGTTAACTTTCAAAGGAAGAAATGTGAGCTTTATTGAATTTTGTGGTTAGGGAGAGAATTTACAAGAGGTTTTTTGGCTCTCAAAAGCTTGAATGAATGAATGAAATGAAGGCTCTATTTAAAGAGTTTAGGCTTGGGAATTTGGTGGTTTGGAATTAGGCTTGGAATTTGAAAATTAGGATTGGACTTCAAATTTGGAGGGAATTATTAAAAGAGTGGTGATTAGTGGAGATACATGGTAGTAATTAATCAAAGTGATGTAGGGGAATTAAAATGAAATGGAATATTCCAAAATGATGAAAATTGGTGCCAAATGCCTCAAAATTTGAAAACTGCTGATTTTGGCCTATTCTGTCCCTGTTCAGTCGATTGCATTGTAGCGCGAATAGACTGCACTGCTAAAAACTTCAAATTCTAGGCAAAAAATGAATGGTGCAATCGATTGGACCAATAGTGAATCGATTGCACAGTTGAAAAACTTGAAAAATGGCTTGTTGGCTGGATTGTGATGGTTCTGGCTCGATTTTCTTGATTTGTCAAAGAAGGCATGGAAATAAACACATGAACCTTGGAGTCTCTTGAATAATTATCAATTAAATCTTGGAAACTCTTGATCAGATGAATTTTGAATTGTTTGCAGATCAACTTTGACTTTGTTCAGATGAAATTCATTCGAGCTGAGGGACTGTTTGATATCCTTGACTGCCTTCCTGAAAAAGTTAGCGAAGACAAAAACAAACATATTTTTGGATTTTGATTAAAGGTTAGTAAACATAAGCAAATAAAGGCAAATAAGAAAACACACAGATGCTCGGTGATCCTTGCAAGGCACAAACCTATAAAAGAGGGAACCAATGTGTGATCTTGTTTGTGGTAAATTTGCAAAAATGAGATGTAAATGATATGTGGAATTTTAGGGGTCAAAAATTAGGGTCTTACACTATGCAAAATACAACTGAGGAATCCTCCTACGACAACTCTGCCTGGGAGACAGATTCCAATGATCCTGCTCCGCCAGAAATCAGCGTCATTTCTGAAGACAAAACAAGGAAAGTACCAGACTTTGTGATTCACCAAGGAGTTCGCCGCCAATGGGTTGCTGTCGATGTTCCGAAGATTGTTCATAAGTCAAAGTAATTGTCGTCCTTAACCTTTCACCCTGCCCAAGTGAAACGGATGTTTTGATATGGCTCACTTTCTATAAATTTCCCTCTTCGCTTCGCCCAAAGTGACCGAGTTTTGTTTTATAGGGCTGTAGTTTCAAGAGTTGACTTGTTCATAAATAAAATAACGTCGTTCTATAATCTCCGCATTAATTGTTGTTTTCTCTTTTAGCTTTTCTCAGAAAATGGTAATCCTAATGTGTTTGACAAAGCTTCTCAGGGAATTTCCTGATGTGTTTGCTTGGTCCTACCAGGACATGCTAGGGTTAGATACCAGCATCGTGGAACATCATCTACCATTGAAATCGGAATGTCCGCCAGTAAAACAGAGGTTGAGACGGACTCACCCGGACATGGCCATCAAAATCAAAGAGGAAGTACAGAAACAGATTGACGCGGGTTTCCTCGCCATGTCAGACTATCCTCAATGTTTATCCAATATCGTACCCGTTCCAAAAAAGGACGGAAAAGTCAGAATGTGTGTCGATTACAGAGATCTAAACAAGGCTAGTCCAAAGGACGACTTTCCTTTGCCACACATTGACACGCTGATTGACAGTACAACAAAGTTCAAAGTTTTCTCCTTCATGGATGGATTCTCGGGCTATAATCAAATTAAAATGGCCCCGAAAGACATGGAGAAAACTTCGTTCATTACCCCATGGGGTACCTTTTGTTACAAGGTAATGTCGTTCAGTTTGAAGAACGTCGGGGCAACCTATCAAAGGGCCATGACTACTCTATTTCATGACATGATACACAAGGAGATCGAGGTATATGTCGATGACATGATTGCCAAATCTAAGACAGAAGAGGAGCATGTGACCCACCTGTCAAAACTATTCGAGCGGTTGAGAAAGTACAAACTCCGCTTGAATCTAAACAAATGCACCTTCGGTGTCCGTTCAGGGAAACTTTTAGGATTCATCGTCAGCCAAAAAGGAATTGAGGTTGATCCTGACAAGGTCAAGGAAATTCAAGAAGTGCCTTCTCCGAAAACTGAAAAACAAGTCAGAGGATTCCTGGGACGTTTGAATTACATTTCCAGATTTATATTCCTCATGACCGCGACGTGTGCGCCAATTTTCAAATTACTCAAAAAGAATCAGGACTACGTTTGGACAGAGGATTGCCAAACCTCCTTCGATAATATTAAGGAATACCTATTGAACCCACCGATTCTATCACCTCCAGTGGAAGGAAGACCACTGATCATCTACCTAACAGTCTTGGAAGACTCCATGGGTTGTGTACTTGGCCAACAAGACAAAACCAAAAGGAAAGAGTCTGCCATCTACTATCTGAGCAAGAAATTCACCGACTGCGAGACTCGGTACACTATGCTTGAGAAAACTTGTTGCGCTTTGGCTTGGGCAGCCAAACATCTTCGCCAGTACATGATTCGTCACACTACTTTGTTGATCTCAGAAATGGATCCAATCAAGTACGTCTTTGAAAAACCTGCTCTCACGGGAACAATTGCCCGTTTGCAGATGTTGTTATCAGAATACGACATCGAGTACCACGCTCAGAAAGTCGTTAAAGGGAGTATTTTAGCCGATCATCTCATCAACCGATTGAAGATTAGGAATCAATCGGGTTTGAGTTCCTAGACAAAGATGTCATGTATTTGAAAATGAAAGACTGCGATGAACCGCTACCCAGTGAAGGGCCAGAACCAGGTTCCCAATGGGGACTAATCTTTGACAGAGCTATCAATCATTACAGAAACAGAATTGGGGCAATCATCATAACACCTCAGGGTTCCCACATTCCTTTCACTGTCAGAGTTACATTCAAGTGCACAAACAATGAGGCCGAATACGGAGCTTGTATCATGGGTCTCGAAGAAGCGATCGACTTAAGGATCAAGAACTTCGACGTATATGGCAACTCAGCTTTGGTCGTTAATCAGATCAAAGGAGATTGGAACACATACCAATCCAGATTGATTCCTTACAAAGACTATACGAGAAGGTTGTTAACATTCTTCAACAGAATCGAGTTTCATCATATCCCTCGTGAAGAGAATCACATGGCCGATGCCTTAGCCACCCTCCCTTCCATGATTAGTGTAGGTCAATGGACCGACTTACCTAAGATCGACATAATGCGCCTTGAACGGCCCGCTTACATATTCACGATCGAAGCAGTCATAGACGACAAACCTTGGTATCACAATATCAAATGCTTCCTTCAGAAACAAGAGTACCCACCTGGGGCACTAAGGAAAGACAAAAAAACCCTCAGAAGGTTGGCAGGTAGTTTCTTCCTAAGTGGTGATACACTCTATAAGAGGAACTTTGACATGGTCTTGCTCCGATGCGTAGACAGACCAGAAGCAAACATGCTGATGAAAGAAATTCATGAAGGATCCTTTGGCCCTCATGCCAACGGACACACAATGGTGAGAAAAGTTCTCAGAGCAGGGTACTATTGGTTGACAATGGAATCTGACTGCTACAAGTACATGAGAATGTGTCATAAGTGTCAGATGTACTCAGACAAAATCCATGTACCGCCTACACATCTCAAAGTTCTCTCTTCCCCATGGCGTTTTTTCCATATGGGGAATCGATATGATTGGCATGATTGAACCCAAAGCTTCAAACGGACATCGGTTCATCCTGGTAGCCATTGACTACTTCACCAAATAGGTCGAAGCAGCGTCATACGCTAATGTAACCCGACAAGTGGTAGTCCGATTTATCAAAAACAATATCATCCGCTGTTATGGTGTTCCGAGCCAGATCATTATTGATAATGGATCTAACTTGAACAATAAGATGATGAAGGAGTTGTGCGCTGAGTTTAAGATCAAACACCATAACTCATCTCCCTACCGACCCAAGATGAACGGAGCGGTAGAAGCGGCTAACAAGAACATCAAGAAGATCGTTCAAAAGATGGTTGTAACCTACAAAGACTGGCACGAGATGCTACCCTTTGCTCTTCACGGTTATCACACATTTGTCCTCACTTCAACAGGGGCAACCCCTTTCTCTCTAGTGTATGGCATGGAAGCAATGCTCCCCATAGAAGTAGAGATCCCGTCAATCCGGGTATTGATGAAAGCTAAGCTAATAGAAGCTTAGTGGTGTCCAAGTCGACACGACAAACTAAATCTGATTGAGGAAAAATGAATAACGGCACTATGCCATGGTCAGTTGTATCAACAGAGAATGAAGAAGGCGTTTGACAAAAAGGCTCGACCTCGCATCTTCAGGAAATGAGACCTTGTGCTCAAAAAGATACAATCATTTCTCACTAATTCTCGGGGCAAATGGACTCCGAATTACGACGGCCCCTATGTGGTCAAGAAAGCTTTCTCAGGCGGTGCCTTGAGACTCGCAACCATGGACGGAGAGGAATTTGCCTACCCCATAAATGTTGATGTAGTCAAGAAATACTTCGCCTAAACTAAAAAAAACGTCTCGGTGGATTGAAAACCCGAAAGGGATGTCTAGGCAAAAATTAGAGACATAATAAAAAAATCATCTTGGTGGATTGGAAATCTCAAAGTACAATCCAGGCAAAAGTTAGGGATAATGGCAAGTAACTACGTCCAACAGGGGCAAATTCCCTAGTAGCAGTCATGCCATCCATTAGAAAACTCCAGTCAAGGTCATCTTCGACGGAAGCTCAGGATGCCCTGAATTCAAAGTTGGTAGAAGGATAGTGGTCGTTATGTTTTAATGTAGCCCTTTTCCCTTAAATTACAATTTCCAAACTTTGTAAATACTCTATGGAATCACGCATTTGGCTGATTTCCATCCTATCAATAAAATTTAAGCCCTTGTACTTTTATTTGAAATTCTTATTTGTTTTAGCTTTACAGGACGACATTTTAATATGATCAACGATTCTTGAAATAAAATAAAAATAAATTTACTTGTCAAACTTTTCTTCTTTTAAAATAAAGATGGCAATTTCTTTTGACTGTTGAACATTGAAAGAACATTGATCGCTTCTCCAGAAGTAATCGAGCTTCAAAGTGCAGAATCAAAGCACTCCTTCTAAACCAGTGCACCTAAACGAAGGATCAGTTATGTCGGATGCGAATACTCCATCTGACATCTTCGGCCGAGTTCTCAGCTCCTAAGCCCGACCAACGATTGTTCCCCCACAGGGACTAATTCTCCTAAGCAAGGCAGAATTGCTATCTTGAACCAGCGATACTTTTTATCTCCCACTGTGGCCGAGTATTCAGTCGTGTTCATCTATTAGTCTGTATCTCGTGTCAGTTTTGTCAACATATACATACATGCATCATGCGTTATTGATTTACATTCATATTCATATTGTATCACTATCACTCTAGTCGGTCTTGTCCCCTAGTGATAGAAGTCCTCTTGACAATCGATTTGTCAGTTCTTTCCTCGTCAAGAAATGTTGCGTCTGAACAATCTTTCTCCTCCAATTTATTTCTGGATTAGAGTTGGCCCTTGACCACTTTGATAACTTGAACCTCTGAGAAGACCAGAGAAACTTTCGACAAATGTCACTCTTCGCCATTGAAGATGATATCTTCGCTTTCCTGGATTAAGGAAAATCCCCAGAGAAAGCTTCACAACTAAAAACTTTCAGCAACGCATTGATTTTGCTCTCCGGAGAGTCGATGTTAATGAAGTCATCAGCACCTCAAAATTGGATCACATCATATATCATTTCTCCAAGAAGAACTCCGAGAAAAGTATGATGTAATATATCCAAGCGGAAACAGTCTCTCAAGAGACTCGTTTTCCCCAGATAGAGTCAACAAATGGCATCTCCAACAGAGAAGTTTGTACCCCTCTATAATTCAAACTGATAGGTTCCCCAGCAAGTCTGACATCAAATTTTTTTCCATCAAATGGCATCTCCCCAGGAAAATTCGGCGAGAAGTTTGAGGAAAACCGCTATGCATAGCGTCCCTTGTCAATAAAGTTTAATTACAAAAGAAACTTAGACCAGTTCCTTGGTAGGAAACCAGGATCGAGGGGAAGTTCATTCAGAAACTTAGACCAGCTCCTTGGTAGGAAACCAGGATCGAGGGGAAGTTTATATCAGAAACTGAGACCAGTTCCTTGGTGGGAAACCAGGATCGAGGGGAAGTTTACATCAGAAAGTGAGACCAGTTCCTTGGTAGGAAACCAGGATCGAGGGGAAGTTTACATCAGAAACTGAGACCAATTCCTTGGTAGGAAACCAGGATCGGGGGAAGTTTACATCAGAAACTGAGACCAGTTCCTTGGTAGGAAACCAGGATTGAGGGGAAGTTTACCTTTTCTAAGCATCATTACTTAGCGAAAGAAGAAGGATGCGCAAACTGCCATTCTTAACCGCTATCAAAATTTCGGGCATTCCGATATATAATCCTCTTGCACCCCGAATGCCCGAATACCTTCGCCATTCACACTTTCGGGTCCAAGAAGATTAAATAGGGGCATCTTTCATACCCCAAATTTTGACCACTAAGATTTCCCATCATTGTTCAAATCATCATCACAATATGGATGAACCATTAGTCTCCCCAAAGATGGGTGAGCCTTCATTATAATCAGAATAAGGGTTTCAAGCCCTCTGTGAGTGCTTAGATAAAGGATCAATCAAGAAATGACATGATTTTCTACTTGTATAACCTCTCAAACATCCCCAATAGATCAAGAGGACTCCCACATCAAGAATCAAGCACAAGGCTGCAACATTCTGAGTGGATCAAGCCTCAAGATCGCCAGTGTCACCAAATTAGGGTTTTGGTCGACCAGGGCCTTCAGATGGGAATTTTCCTCTGGACATGAGCCAATGCTTCAAATCATAACCTAATATACCCCATGGAACCTCATGGACCCAATCATCAAGTCAATTTAGCCTCAGGGGATGCATTCACTAAAAATCAGGAATTAGGGTTTCTTGACCTAATTCATCCCTAAGTTGACTTTTGGGACAAATCATGAGCAAAGACCTCAAGAGAGGATTTTAGGGTCTCTAATAAACCATATTGATCCATTTGCAACAATGGATTGATCCAAGAAGCTTGATCAACAAGTTTCAAATTCATCAGAACCACAATTAGGGTTTTGAGGGAAAAGTCAACAGTGCCTTTGACTTTTGACCAAGACATGCTCCCAAACCTTGGGACATGATTTAATACACCCTATAACACCTATGAAATCAATCCATCAAGTTTGATTTAGGTCAAGGACTTGATTTCATAGAGGACCGCACAGTTTGGAATTCATCTGACAAAAAGTCAACTGTGTACAAAAGTCAACTTTGACTTTTTGAGATTTTTCACAATTATGGTTCCTTAACCCTAAAATGATGTTAATGTGTGATTAGAATCATCATTCATCAAGAAAAATCAAGAAAAGTGGGATAACTTGTAAAAGGGGTAACCATAAAAACTTAGAAATTTTTCTAAGTTATGGAACAAAGTGGCTAGGGTACCAACTTTGGAGGATCATAACTCCTAAACCACAAGGCCATTTTTCCCTATCCAAAGCTGGATTTGTAGCTCTCATGGCACTCTACAAAAGCTTCAAACATAACTCACTTTTTTCCAACACTTAGTGAAATTTTCACTAAGTCAGAATCTGTCTTACTTTTTTACAAAATGTAGGGGCATTTTTCACTTGGATCCAAAAAGTAGTAAAACCAATTATGATCAAACAGTTGTTGTATCATATGAGGGCTTTCCAAAATGGCCGAGAACTCCATCAAATTCCACATGGGCCATGAGATATGACCATGCCAATATGCCTTGCTGCAAACTATCATGGCAAGGCAGATTTGGGAGTTTTGCTCGATTTGATTAAATTTTGCAAAGGGCAAGCAAATCTATCCATCTGAACACCTCAAGGGGGACCAAGGAGGGACAAACACTGATCCATCAGCCTCCCAAGTCCTTGGAACTAAAAATAGAATGCCAAACCTAGAAATCCCTAAAGAGGGGACAAGACTCCAATTTTGTTTTGGAGCATTCAATGGATGCACCAAGGTGGCATGGAATGAGCCATTTCCAACTGAAATCAGTCAAGACTTATCCAAGACCAAGGGAACCAGCAGCCTGTGCCCTAACATTGGCCAAACCTCTACTGTAGTTGCCATTCACTATTGTATCCAAAACAAACTTGCACTACTATAAATAGAGCTCAATTGTGTTAAGTTTGAGTACACCAAAGCACTACAACACTTGCTTTCCTCAAAATCTCTTTCTCTAGGCAAAAATACCTTCTTTAGCAAGGTAACTCTGAGTTTTTGAGTTAGAGAGCAATTCCACCATAGCTTATGATCCAAACACATCCAATATGTCATATCTAAGCTGTCCAAACTCTCACAAGTGACCTGTAACACCAAAATCACAAAGTCACCTCTCAAAACCTCAAAAATAGGACTTTTGTGCATTTTTCAAGCCATGTCTTGATTCAATCACTTTCCAAACCAGATAAAACCTCAAACACACTTCAAATATCATCCTTGAACTGTCCCAAATGGTTCCCCCCATCTGGATTACCATTTGAGAGAGTTGTTATTTTGGCCACTTTTGCCCCTTTTGCAAGAAAGAGCTCAAACTTGTCCTGAGGTTTCCAGCTAATTCCAACCATCCTAAAAGCTTCTAAGGGATCATTTGAGGTTGTTCAATGCATCAAATAATTTCTGGAACAAAGCCCTTGGTAAATTGCACAAAAGCTCCAAAAAGAGGTAAGCATCACAACTTGGATTCTTTGAATCATGCTCTCTTTTGATGTCCACTGATTATGCATCTCTTATACATGTTATATGTGTTGTGTTTGCACCAATTTATCATGTAATTCATGCTTGTACCAAGAGATGGCACAGAAAATGCAAATCATGGCCTATTTCAAAACCACTATCGGGTTTTTCAATAGGAGCATGATCTGAAAAAAACACCACTACCATTGGATTCCTTGTGAAATTCTAGGCAGGATAGACCTAAATTTTGTCCCAATCCATGGAGAAATGAGAAAGTTATGGCCTTCACGTTTTCAACCAAAATCTTGCCTTGCCTTGCCTTGCCTTGGGCTAGGCCAAAAACAAGGCAAGCCTTGTATATTTGTGGTTGTGTTTCAATCAACGGAAGTATCACCACCCCAGTGGTAAGGCGCGCGCCCTATACACAAGAGGTCTGGGGTTCGAATCCCCCTCGCCCCAGATCCTCTTTTTGTTATTTTTTCCACTTTTTATTGTTTTTCTTATTATTTTTAATGATTTGAAAAATTAATAACTCTCTCAATTTTAATTATTTTTTATTGGTTCTTTTTGCAAAAAATCACAAAAATGTTGAAATATTTTATTCCACAAAAAAATCAAATTTGTATTAGTTATTTAATATAATTAGTATTTTTGTGAATAAATTCATTTTTAATTGTTTTTAAACATTTAAAAGTGAATATTTACTTTGAAAATCAAGACCAAATGAGTTTAATTCATCTTGTGATTAAAACCTCATTTTATCAAACCTTAAACAAAAATCACAAGTGGTTTATTCAAACTTATTTGGTATTTTTATCATTTTGTTTTATTTTCTTTAAATATTTACTTTTAAAGGAAAACAAAATTAGGGTTTCTTTGATTTTCACCCTCGCAGATCATTTTCAAACACTCATGGGCCTCTAATAGAGTGTAAGACCCAACTCATTTTTGAAACAAAAATATTTGGGCCTCAGTCATTGTATAAGACCCACTGTGCTTTCAAAAACCTCGGCGCGATCGCCGTTTTCAAAACAAATAACCCTGTACCTCTCCTTGAGCTGTAAGCCCCACCACTTGTACTAAAATAAATCATTGGGCCTATATTAGAGTGTAAGACCCAACCCCCTTTTGACCAAAACTTTTTGGGCTCAATGTATTGTATAAGTCCCTCTGCGTTAAAAGAAAACCTCGGCGCGATCGCCAGTTCAAAAATCAAGATATATCTGGGCCTACCCTCGTGTTATAAGCCCCATTATTTTTCTTTAAACACCTTTGGGCCTCTTGAAAGAGTGTAAGACCCATCCCTTTGTACAAAAAACCTTTTTGGGCCTCAGTCACTTGTATAAGTCCTTATACAAAACAACAGTGCAATCACTGATAAAACCTTGGATCTCTCCTTGAGCTGTAAGGCCCAACAATCTTTTCAAAGCACTTTCTCCCTTGATTTTAAATATAATATGTCAAAGCTTTCTTTTTTGAACAACTAACCAAACAACATGGAACCTCTACAACCGAGTAAGTGTTTACCCGCTTTCTTTATCCGCTTTCATATATATATAACTGTATTGTGGGGCTGCTTACTGTAAGTCTTCTTTCACAAACTTTTATATACCTGTCAAATATCAACTGTGTAATACTAGTATAGTTATTTATAGTTTTCCCCGGCAACTACGTCTAGCACTAGGTAAAGCCCTGTTGGTCACTCTTAAATACAAACAAAACTAGATCCCCATAGGATTACCAGACACAGTCTTCCCTCCTCTTGGGGTTAAACAATATGGAGATGTGAAAGGCAGCATTCTCTGTGAACCCTTTCTCAGATTGTCACCCTTAGACATTGTCAAAGAAACTCTAATTCCCCAGAGATGATCTTTTCTCCGTGAATGGCATCTCTTGAGTTTCTTCCAAATTCTCAGACTTTCCTAGCTTGATCTATTCTCGGTGAATGGCATGTCTTGAACTTCTCGGGGTTTGGGGACCCACGGGCTTCTTAAAAGCATCCCCGCCTCCTCTTGGGTGTTGTACAAGGACCCTTCGGCTTCTTAAAAGCTCTCATGACTTCTCTTGGGCTTCGTACAAGGACCCATAGACCTCTACAGGTATAGGAACAGAACCTAGTCATCAATTTGCTAGAGCTGTCTTTCTGAGTCAAGTGTCAGACCTATTAATGGGTTGACCTTCATCCTTTAACATACCAGCCTTCTCTTGGGCATCGTACAAAGATCATTTCACTACCTGAGAATCGATTTCTCAAAACACCAGTAGACTTGGACAGTCTCAATACCCTTTGGATTTCCCATTTCCTTAAAGAACAGGAAATAACCCTGATCCTCTGATTAATCCCAAAGCACAATAATACCTTTAATCATTCCTTTCATAAGAATTGATTTTATCTTTTATCCAATATACTGGACCTGTCACTAAACTGAAACAGTCTCCAACACAATAGCCTCCTCTTAGGCTTTGTACAAATGATTCTCCCCAGCGGAGCTAACCTTTTCACACTCTCTTGTTGAGTATAAAAGACTCTCTTGTTGAGTCAATCCCTTTTAGCCTCCATCTCGGGCTTCGTACGAGATACCAAATCACTCTCTTGTTGAGTATAAAAGACTCGCTTGTTGAGTCAATCACCTTTTAGCCTCCATCTCGGGCTTCGTACGAGATACAAAAACACTCTCTTGTTGAGTATAAATGACTCTCTTGTTGAGTCAATCACCTTTCAGCCTCTGTCTTGGGCTTTGTACAAGATACATATAAAATCACTCTCTTGTTGAGTCAGTCACTTGTTAGCACTCTCGTGTTGAATCAACCCCTTTTAGCCTCTCTCTCGGGCTTCATACGAGACACATAAAAGCACCCTCTTGTTGGGTCAATAGTCTCCTCTTAGGTTTTGTATAAGGAAACTCTGGTTGAGTCAATCAACCTTTTAGCATCAAAATTTGTGCCTTGCTCACAAGAGACAAACTTCAACAACTAATTTTCCTTCATCTAATTGCTATAAGCGGCAAGCCTCTGGATTATTTACATCCACGCCACTGTCCCTCTTTTAGCATGAGAAATTCCTAAGGAAAGATGACATTGCTCTAAACTGAGTTAAAGTCTTCTCCTTCAGGTTAAAAGTCCCCTATAAAGGAAATTATGGCATTGTTGGATTCACATATCCCAGTTAAAGTAATTCTCCTTTATAAGCAGTCACCCAACAGTTGTGACAAACAGATCAAATATCCCCTTTTAGAGATGACAAATTCTCTCTAAAGTCAAAACCCTTTAGCTTCACATCTTGGGCTTCGAACAAGATGCAAATAGACCCTTCAGCTTCACATCTTGGGATTTGAACAAGATACAAACCACCTTTAGCTTCACGTCTTGGGCTTTGAACAAGACACCAAAACAACCTTTTTTTCCTCCCATAGAATAGGAGGAACTACGATCGCTCTGATTTTCCTCTTTCGTTAAACGGGAATACGTAGGCATAAGATTGAAAAATCTTAGCGAGCATACTAATCAAAAACCCAAAATCCCGTACCTTCATACATCAATCGAAAAGCATCAGTCCTAACATCCTACCAATAGCCTAGACACTATTTTTAAAAAAATAACCTAAGAGAGACCCACAATCTTAATAGCATCTGTAAGCCAACAGTCATCTGTTTAAACTCAGTTTGCAAGCAGGGTTAATTGGAGACATCTATTTCCCTTCCTTCATCATCTTCAATAGGATAAAAAATGAATCGAACTGTAGTAACCCAAAGCGATAGTGCTTCACAACCACGCAAAAATTCGCGCTACAATTAGACCATATAAAGACCCCATTTATATTTTCAAAATTCCACTTATTTTCGAGAGAGAGAGAGAGAGAGAGAGAGAGAGAGAGAGAGAGAGAGAGAGAGAGAAGAGGGAAGGGCTCCAAACTCACCTTTTTGTTTTGCATGTAAAAGGAAATAGTTATTCCTAAAAGAAGAAATAGGAAATGAGAGCTCAAGAGATCATTAGAGCATCAATTCCATCATCCATCTTCACCAATCCCATGAAGATTTTAGAATTCAATTGTTAAGGTGGGGATAATGGATTATTGGTTGCTTGACTACTTGTTTAATTACTTGATATAATGATCGTTTTTGTTAAGATTGTTGACTGTGATTGTATGCTAAATTTCTACCCATAAAATGCTTGGATTGTGTTTGAGATCCTATTTGAGGATATGAAGAATTAAGAAACTAGTTTGGTTGCATGAAAAATAAAAATAAAAATGTTAATTCAATTCTGGAAGTACGTAATCGATAGTATTATGTTTGTAATCGATTACATGTGTAAGAAATATGAAATTCCGCGTTCTTTTGATAAGTATTGTAATCAATTACAAGTAAGCAAAATTGCATTATTTGAGTTTTGAATGATGTTGTAGTTGTTTACAACATGTCTGCAATTGATCACAATTGGTTCCGAAAGAATCTATTGAAATACCTGTAACAAATGTCAAAATAATTAGTGCATGCCTATTTGTAAACTCGTAATCAGGATGGTCAATCAAGACACTGTTATAGTTCACATTTTAAAACCCTAATTTAGAAAAGAACTTGTAATACCCCATTTTATTTAAATGCTCAATTGGATATCAGATGAGATCAGATGAGTATCTATGTGCTCTATCTTTGGTAAATTGGATTTACGGAATCCTCTAAGTACTTTAAGTATTGAAATTTGGGATCAATATAGCAACTGGAGATCTCCGAGGAGATCAATTATTTTATTAAAGAGACAGATTAATATTTATTAATCCGAGAAAGTAATTTATGGTAACTATAATAATTGATCAATTGGGTTGAGACGACAAAATATCAATTGGAGATATTTTACCCTGTTGGACTTATATTATATAATAATATTTTATATATATATATATATATTTGTTAAGAAAAAGAAAGATAGTAAGTAGAAGAGAAAGAAGAGAAAAGAAGAGAGGAAGAAATGGGAAAAGAGAAGAAGAAACTTGGATCATTATTCATCATCTTCTTCAACCTCCTTTTCGATTATCAGGTGGGTTCTAGATAGAGGCTTTAGTTGTAGAGTTATTGAGTTTTCTAGAGTTAGGTTGGATATTGAGATAAATGAGTAATTTTGCAAATCAATAAAATCTAACGGTAAAATGATGTATAAATGGCATAGAATGATTGATATATATGTATAATCATTTTTTTATACTTGGTTGTGTGTTTGATTGTGTTTTGGTTGAAATTGGTTTGGTTGGTATTCATGAAAAACCTGATTTTTTGTACTTCTGCAGTGAAGTAACCGGTTACCTCATGAAGTAACCGGTTACTTGAAGGGAAAAATACGCAGGTTACAGTTGAAGTAACTGGTTACCTTCTGAAATAACCGGTTACCTTAAAGTGGCTAGAAACGTGATTTTGATTCTAGATGAATAGTGGATTTGAAGTAACCAGTTACATGGTGAAGTAACCGGTTACCTCACTGAAACTTTGGAAAATTATTTCTTTTAAAAATTCATAACTTTTTAACCGTAATTCCGATTTGGACGTTCTTTATACCGTTGGAAAGCTATGACAATCCTCTACCCAATACAAAGTGAAAATTAGGGGTATGATGTCAGATTAATTATTTAGTGGAAAAAGAAGGAATAATGTTATGTGATATGTTTAGAAATTGTTATCTTTTGGATCATAAGTCCGATCGCGGCATAATGATAGCCGATGTAAAGCTGTGAAAATATCCTACGGGATAAAAGTGAAAAGTATTGATTTTGATGCCCGATTAAATGAATTGAAGGGAACCCAAAAGTGATGTTTTTGTGATGAATCATTATATGTGATTCTATTATGCAATTGTAATATGCTTTTGTATAACTTGTCATGGAATTATTATATGTAATTCAAAATGTCCAATTGTAATGTACTTTGCCTAATATAATGTTAAACCTGATTGAAAGAATATGCATGCTAAAATATGAATTAGGAAGAGTGAGGAAACTTTACCCCAAAACAAATGGCATAGTTTAAAATAGTGGAACCTAGTAACGGCTAGGAAATTGATGTAAGACAAAATGAAAACGCTCGTGCAAGAGAGGCCGAGGCGTGTGTCCATTACCGAATGATATAGAAAGAATAAGACACTAGTATGGAACACGTGTAATTTTTATGTTATATTGATAACGCATGAGAGGCCCAAAGGCTAATGTGGCCTAGAATTGTTGAAAACAATTACGGTTGTATGTGAAATCACATATTCGTAACCATTGCCCTTGAGAGGCATTCATGAGTCTCGAGCTCCTCTGAAATGCAGGCAGAATTATTTGGCAGGTTTGATTCCCGCGTGTAGTACAGATGGAACCTACGGGTAGAGACTTGTGACGGTGTACGGGTCGTGTGAAGTGACAATTTAAGGTGATAATATGTCCCTTATTTCCGAATCCATTTCGCATGCCAAGTAACTACAAGGATCCATGACTCAGGTCGACATCTAGGCGTAGAAGCGGACGGGAAAAGGGGATGCCTTGGTACAGGTTATCGATTAGTGATAAACTTTTGAGTTAACGGACTCAATAACGTGTTTCCATATAGTGTGAGATTGTGAACTCAAAGTCATTTCCCTTCCCCTTGACTTGAGTTTGGATTTGGCTATAACCCTGTAAAGCCGAGAGAATCCATAAGATAGGGAACTCACTGAGATTTGATGTATCTCATTGTCATACCCCTAATTTTGACCACTAAGATTCCCCATCATTGTGCAAATCATTATCATAATATGGATGAACCATCATACCTCATTAGTCTCCCCAAAGATGGGTGAGCATCCATTATAATCAAACTTAGGGTTTCAAGCCCTCTCAGAGCTCTTAGACAAGGGATCAATCAAGGAATGACATGATTTTAAACTTGTCTAAACCTATCAAACATACATTAAGGATCAAGAGGACTCCCACATCAAGGATCAAACACAAGCCTGCAACATTCCAAGTGGATTAAGCCTCAAGATCACCAGTGTCACCAAATTAGGCTTTTGGTCGATCAGGGCCTCCAGATGAAAATCTGCATCTGGGCATGAGCCAATACTTCAAAGAATGACTTAAAATACTCTAAGGGACCTGATGGACCCCATCATAAAGTCAATTTAGCCTCAGGGGATGCATTCACAAAAAATCAGGAATTAGGGTTTCTTGACCAAATTCACCCCTAAGTTGACTTTTGGGACAAAGCATGAGCCAAAACCTCAAGACATGATTTGAGGGTCCCTAATACACTACATTGATCCATTTACAACAATGGATTGATCCAAGAAGCTTGATTCACAAGTTTCAATTTCATCAGTACCACAATTAGGGTTTCGAGGAAAAAGTCAACTGTACCTTTGACTTTTGACCTAGGCATGCTCCCAAACCTTGGGGCATGATTCAATACACCCTATAACACCTATGAAATCAATCCATCAAGTTTGATTTAGGTCAAGGACTTGATTTCATAGAGGATCGCACAGTTTGGAATTCATCTGATAAAAAGTCAATTGTACCAAAAGTCAAAGTTTGACTTTTGATTTTTTTATCAATTATGGTTCCCTAACCCTAAAATGATGTTAATGTATGATTGGGATCATCATTCATCAAGAAAAATCAAAGAAAGTGGGATAACTTGTAAAAGGGATAACCATAAAAACTTAGAAATTTTCTAAGTTATGGAACAAAGTGGCTAGGGTACCAACTTCCAAGGATCATAACTTGTGATCCAAGCAACCATTTTGGCTGATCCAATGATGGATTTGTAGATCTCATGGCATACTTTAAAAGTGTCAACTACACCTCATTCCAATTCTTCATGGATTTTTAGTTATGGAGTGACCAAAATGACAAAAACATGAAAATGCTACTTTTTCCAACACTTAGTGAAATTTTCACTAAGTCAGAATCTGTTTCACTTTTTTCAAAATGTAGGGGCATTTTTCACTTGGATCCAAAAAGTCTCAAGTCAAAATATGATCACCCATACGTTGTATCATATGAGAGCTTTCCAAAATGGCCAAGAACTCCATCAAATTCCATTTGAGCTAAGATTATAACAATGGAAATATGCCTTGATGCAACTGTCATGGCAAGGCAGATTTGTGTATTTTGCTCGATTTGATCAAATTGTGCAAATGACAAATAAGTTTATCCATCTGAACACCTTAGGGGGAGACCAAAGAGGGACAAACACTGATCCATAAGCCTCCCAAGTCCTTGGAACTAAAAGTAGCATGCCAAACCTAAAAATGCCTAAAAGGGGGACAAGACTCCTATGTTTTTTGGAGCATTTAATGAATGCTTAGAGGTGGCATGTATCAGAGCAAGAAGGAACACTTCAGTCAAGCCTTATCTCAGAATCAAAGAACCATAGGCCTGTGCTCTAACCTCTAGTCAATGGCTAGAGGAGACTTGAGATTCCAAAATAATCCAATTGGCCACAGACCTACTGTAGTTGCCATTCACTATTTCTTGCAAAACAAACTTGCTCTACTATAAATAAAGCTCATTTGTGCTCAGTTTAAGTACACCAAAGGCCTACAACACTTGCCTTTCTCAAAATCATCTTCTCACTCTCAAAAATGCTTTTCTTAGCAAGTCACTATCGAATTTTTCAGTAGAGAGCAATTCCACTCAAACCAATTGCTCTAACACCTCATAAACATCATATGTGAGCTGATCAAACACTAAACACACAACTGTAACACTGATTTCTCAGAATCACCAGCCAGTTGCTCATGTTTTCAACCAAGTTACAGTTGAGATGCCATGAAGTGATCCAGCCATCTTCGACGGAAGTTCAGGATGTCTAGATTTCAAAGTTGGTAGAAGGATAATGATCGTTATGTTTCAATGTAGCCCTTTACCCTTAAATTACCATTTTATAACTTTGTAAATACTCCATGGAATCCCGCGTTTGGCGGATTTCCATCCTATCAATGAAATTTGAGCCCTAGTGCTTTTGTTTGTAATTCTTGTT
This sequence comes from Lathyrus tuberosus, assembly GCA_022829125.1. NCBI lineage: Eukaryota > Viridiplantae > Streptophyta > Magnoliopsida > Fabales > Fabaceae > Lathyrus > Lathyrus tuberosus. Next base: position 138,584 of record JALAZF010000272.1, read on the forward strand.
GTTTTAACTTTATAGAACGACAATTTAACATGATCAACGATTCTTGAAATAAAACAAAAATGAATTTACTTGTCAAACTTTTCTGCTTTTGAAATAAAGATGGCAATTTCTTTTGATTGTCGAACGTCTAAAAGAACATCTATAGCTTCTCCAAAGGCGGTCGAGCTTCAAAGTGCAGAATCAAAATACTCCTTCTAAATCAGTACGCCTGAGTGAAGGATCAACTATGAATGATGCGAATGTTCTGTCTGACATCAACGACATAGTTCTTACCTCCTAAGCCTGACCAACTTTGTTCCCCGCAGGGAACCCTCTCTCCTAAGCAAGGCAGAATTGCTATCTCGAACCCATGATACTTTTCATTCCCCGCAATGGCCGAGTATCTAGTCGTGTTCATCCATTATTCTGTATGTCACGTCAGTTTTGTCAGCATATACATACATACATCATGAATTATTGATTTACATTCATATTCATATTGCATCACTATTGTAGCGCGATTTTTGTGGTTTCGAATCACTATCGCTTTGGTACTACAGTTCGATTCATTTTTTATCCTACGAAGCTGATTAAGGAAGGGAAATAGATGTCTCCAATTAACCCTGCTTGCAAACTGAGGTTAAACAGTCAAAACTGTTGATTTATAGATGCCATCAAAATAGGGGGGTCAGTCTTTAATTATTTGCTTTAAAAAATGGAGTGTCTGTACAAGGGGCTTTTGGTTAGGATACTAGACCTGATTTCCTTTGATTGATGTATAGAGGTACTGGACTTTGGGTTTTTTGTTAGTATGCTCTGTAGAAGCAAGCTTCACTGACATCGAGTTTTGATGAAGACAACACAACAAACTCTCTACAAAGATAATGTGCAAAAAGAAAGAGAATCAAGATGCAATAAAGTACAAGAAGCTCAAGATCAAGAAAATATCCTAAGTGCTATCAAGGTTGAACAAAGCTTCAAGGGTTCAAATGTCATGAAGATAAAAGGTTGAACAAAGGTATAACAATGTCATTTAAATAATTATACAAGTGTTCACATGTCTTGCATCTAGTACATTGCATAGTTTTTATGGAAAGTTCACTTTGATTTCTAAAACTTTTTATTGAGATTTCAACACTGTTAATCGATTAACACATGGGGTTAACCGATTAACACATTCAAAACTTGAATATTTTTAAACGTTACAGGGGTGTTAACCGATTAACCTATATGGTTAACCGATTAACACTGCTACTGTGAGCGAAAATTTGTGACTTTTCATGGAAATATGCATTGTCCTCTGATATCTTTTCATTCCCTTGCTGCATATTTTACATACCTTTTTGTAGGGGTGTTTTACACATATTTAAACACTTCTATTTCAGATTTAACATCCACCTCCTAACAATTTCAAAATAAAAAATTCACTCATACTTTCATATTTTTCAAAATATTCTTCAAGTGTTCATTCGAACATTTTTTGAGAGAAATTTCTGCATATCTTTTATATAATATCATTGTTTCATCTCATTCTTGTCAAGAACACTTGTATATATTGTTTGAGTGATATTGTTTCAAAAGAAAATATCAGTTATCAAGATTGATATCAACATTCTATCAAGACATAATTTTATCATCAAGAATATTTTTCTGTTTTACCTTGTTGTCCAGGATTGTTGGAAACAAGTGAGTGTTTTGAAGAGGATTGTTCTTCATACACTTAATTACCTATAGGTTAGATAGTAAGTATCACTATTGGTGTGATTAGGCTGTACAATAATTCTAAACTATAGTGAACTCTCTTTCGTGTTGAAGGAGGAGTGGAGTACTCTCGGGCTGTGAGGGGAACCACTATAATTCTCTTGTGTCATTTTTCCTTTCCGCACTTTACTTTCAAGCACTTATCATCTAACGGAAAAATAACCAAGAACTGGTAAAAAGATCGAAGAAATTTTTAAGAACCTAATTCACCCCCCCTCTTAGGCGCATTTACATTTACAATTGGCATCAGAGCAGGTGATAGGTAACCTGTTCCTATTCGATTCACATGGCTTCCGCAAACAATGATCTTGTATTCAAAGACGTTGGTAGTAGCAACAAGCCTCCTTTGTTTTCTGGCAAATACTTCGACTTTTGGAAAATCCGTATGAAGGCACATTTAGAAGCACAAGGAAGTGATATATGGGAGGCTGTTCAAAATGGTCCTTTTATTCCTACAACGGTTTTCAACGGAGTTGGTACGCCAAAACCACAAGCATCATGGGATGAGGATGATAAGAAAAAGGTTCTCTATGACAAAAAAGCAATAAATATTTTACAAAGTGCACTTGGAATGGATGAGTTCTTTCGCGTCTCAACATGTACATCGGCCAAACAAATATGGGACACTCTTGTAGAAACTCACGAAGGAACCGCCGAAGTCAAAAGATCCAGATTGAATACTTTAAGTCAAGAGTACGAGTTATTCAGAATGCAACCAGAAGAATCAATCCTCGACTTGCAGAAGAGATTCGTGCATTTGACAAATCACTTGAATTCACTTGGTAAGACACTAACAAATTATGAACTTAATCTTAAAGTGCTTAGGTCTTTAACAAGAGAATGGCAACCCAAGGTGACGGCGATTTCCGAGAAGAAAAGTTTATCAACAATGACATCCGCTACTCTATTCGGAAAGCTTCAAGAATATGAGACGGAACTTGGACTATTGGAGAAACGTGAGAACCAAGAAAAGAAATCCAAGGGCATTGCCTTAAAAGTCGAATCCAAAGTTGTGAAGAAAGAAGATAATCTCGAAGAGGACGAAAACTTTATGCTTCTTGTAAAAAGACTAGGAAAATACTTCAGTGCAAAAAATAATATTGGAAACTCTAGTTTCACAAGAAGAAAGAAGTCCTCAAAGAACAAAGAAAAAGAAGCAACAACATCCAATGGAGACATTATATGCTATGAATGTGGAAAGCAAGGCCACATCAAACCGGAATGTCCCAAACTCGTAAAGAATCGTGACAACAAAGGAAAGAAGGATCACAAAAAGAAAGCCTACATTGCTTGGGATGACAATGAAATAAGTTCTTCATCGGACTCCGATAGTGATCAAAGCGCAAATCTAGATTGATGGCATCACATTATTCCGACGATGAAGACGATGAGGTTAGTAGTAACTTTTCAATTTATGATAATGATGCTCAAGGAGCAATTGATGAACTTTTAAGTGAATGCAAAATTCTCTATAAAACCATCTCATCTCAAAAGAAACAAATACCAACTTGGAAGAAAATATTGAGAAAATGGAAAATAAGTTCAAAGATGAAAAAGAAGAATTAATCAAGAATTTTGCATGCACTAAATGTGAGTCACTTGCTTTTCAAATAGTTCAATTGAAAAGAGTCCTAGAAAGATATGAAAAAGGACAAACTGGATTGGAACATGTTCTTAGTAGTCAAAGATACTCAAATGATAAAAGTGGTCTAGGTTATTCAAGATTCTCTAAACAAACTTCTAACAAGACCATCTTTGTAAAAGCTAAAGAACAAATTCCTTTAGAGAAAAGTGACAAGCCTAAAATGGTTCAACAATATAACAAAAGGAAAAGAAATAATAAGAAGAAGTCTTATAATAAGAAGAAATCTTATCCCCCTAGATATAAAAGCAACTTTGAGCCTACTTGTTTCTATTATGGTATTAAAGGTCATACTCCTAATGCATGTTATATTAGAAACTTTAGTGTCGCTCAAGGCCATTATGTATGGGTCAAGAAAGGAACTAACTTTGAAGGACCCAAGGCAATTTGGGTACCTAATAAAACGTAACTCTTTTTTGTAGGTATGCTTGAAGACCTCTTCAAATCAATGGTATCTTGATAGTGGATGTTCGAGGCACATGACGGGTGACCTAAGCAAATTTTCACATCTAACGCTTAAGGCCAAAGGATATGTTACTTATGGTGACAACAACAAAGGAAGAATCCTTGGCGTCGGCATCATCGGTTCACCGCCTTCAACAACTATAGAAAATGTCCTATATGTGGAAGGTCTAAAGCATAGTCTCCTTAGCATTAGCCAATTGTGTGACCGAGGTTTCAAAGTTAACTTTACTAAAGATGAATGTTTGATTGAAAACAAAGTTACTCATGAAGTTATGCTAAAAGGTAAAAGAGTTAATAACATATTTTTAATTTCCTTAGATAACTTGTCTTTGAATGTTAGGTGTCTCTTGGCAAACAACAATGAATCATGGTTATGGCATAAGAGGTTTGCTCATATTCATATGGAGCACTTGAATAAGTTGATCAAGCATGACTTAGTCATTGGATTGCCGAAGATCAAATTCATCAAAGATGGGTTGTGTGGCGCTTGCCAAAAAGGAAAGCAAACCAAATCAACTTTCACATCCAAGAATGTGGTGTCCACAACTAGGCCACTACAATTGTTGTACATGGATCTCTTTGGTCCATCGAGAACAAAAAGCTTCGGAGGTAATGTCTATGCATTAGTTATTGTTGATGATTTCTCTAGATATACTTGGACATTGTTTTTAGTGTAGAAAAGTGATGCTTTCAAAGCCTTCAAGAAGTATGCAAAACAAATACAAAATGAGAAGTCTCTTACAATTGCCTCCATTAGAAGCGACCATGGTGGAGAATTCCAAAATGCCTCATTTGAAGAATTTTGTGAAGAACATGGAATCTCACACAATTTCTCTGCACCAAGGACTCCTCAACAAAATGGTGTCGCAGAAAGGAAGAATAGATCATCGGTGGAACTTGCAAGGACAATTCTAAGTGATTCAAATCTTCCTAAGTATTTTTGGGCGGATGCGGTGAGCACGGCATGTTTTGTGAGTAACCGTGTCAATATTAGACCTATTCTCAAGAAGACCCCTTATGAACTTTTTAAAGGGAGAAAACCAAATATTTCTTTCTTTCATGTGTTCGGGTGCAAGTGCTTTGTCCTAAACAACGACAAAGACAACCTTGGTAAGTTTGACGAGAAATCCGACGAAGGTATTTTTCTCGGCTACTCTCTCTCTAGTAAGGCATTTAGAATTTATAATAAAAGAACTCTAACTATAGAAGAATCTATGCATGTCAAATTTGATGAATCTAACCCCTCGAAAGAGGATATTATTGTTTGTGATAATGATGATGATCTTGTAGAAACTCGCAAAGAAGATACTTCTAAAGACTTCATTGAAAATCTAGAAGAAACACAAGAAGAACATCATGATGAACCGATTCAACAAAAGTCGATCAACAATGATCTACCAAAAGAATGGAGAACACATAGGGATCACCCAATCGACAAAGTCATCGGAGACATAAGTCAAGGTGTGACAACAAGACTAAATCTCAAAGATGCATGCTTGAATATGGCGTTCGTTTCTCAAATAGAACCCTCCAAAGTTAATGAAGCTCTTGAAGATGATCAATGGGTCATTGCCATGCAAGAAGAGTTGAACCAATTTGAAAGAAATCAAGTTTGGGAACTTGTCCCTAAACCAAACGATAAACATATCATCGGAACAAGATGGGTATTTAAGAACAAACTTGATGAAAATGGAATTATTATTCGTAACAAAGCAAGATTGGTGGCTCAAGGGTACAATCAAGAAGAAGGAATTGACTTTGAAGAAACATTCGCTCCGGTTGCAAGGTTTTGAAGACTTCAAGCATCCTTCACATGTATACAAGTTGAAGAAAGCTCTCTATGGCTTAAAACAAGCACCAAGGGCATGGTATGATCGTCTAAGTAATTTCCTATGCGAAAAAGGTTTTGAAAAAGGCAAGGTAGACAAGACTTTGTTCATTAAAAGGATTAAGAATAATACCTTACTTGTTCAAGTATACGTGGACGACATTATTTTTGGTTCAACAAACAATCAACTATGTGAAGAACTTGCTTCAATGATGCAAGGCGAGTTTGAAATGTCTATGATGGGAAAAATGAATTATTTCCTTGGATTACAAATCAAGCAACAAAAGGACGGAATCTTCATCAACCAATCAAAGTATTGCAAAGAATTATTAAAAAGATTTGATATGGATGGGTGTAAAGCTATGTCAACACTAATGGGATCCGGGACCTACATTGATCAAGACGAATCGGGAACATCGGTTGATATTACGAAGTATCGAGGTATGATCGGTTCTTTATTATATTTGACGGCAAGCCGTCCTGACATAATGTTTAGTGTGTGTTTATGTGCTCGCTTCCAAGCAAATCCAAAGGAGTCACATCTCACGGCGGTCAAAAGAATCATGAAGTATCTCAAGGGGACGACAAATGTTGGATTATGGTATCCTAAAGGTAGTGTTTGTACTTTAATTGGTTATTCTGACGCAGATTATGCAGGTTGTAAAACAGATAGAAAAAGCACGAGTGGAACATGTCACATCCTCGGAAATGCACTAGTTTCGTGGTCTTGTAAGAAACAAGCATGTGTTGCACTTAGTACGGCTGAAGCGGAGTACATAGCAGCTGGTAGTTGCTGTGCACAAAACCTTTGGTTAAAACAACAATTAAGCGACTACGGAATTGATCTTGGTTGCATTCCTCTCCGGTGCGACAACACAAGTGCAATCAACATTACAAAGAATCCCGTCATGCACTCAAGGACCAAACACATTGACATTCGACATCATTTTCTTCGTGATCATGTGCTTAAAGGCGATGTTGAAGTGACATTTGTTGATACTCATAACCAACTAGCAGATATCTTCACCAAACCGCTCGCAAAAGAATCATTCTACAAAATTAGGCGAGAACTCGGTATCTTGGATGAAGGCGATATCTAAACACATCTTTAAATTTTTAGTCATCAAGTTATCTTCATCAAAATTTGGCTAAAGTTATATGTTACCATGATATAGTATCAGTATTTTTGTCTTGCACATGTTTTTCTAAAGTTTCATACTTGTTATCGTTTGTTATTATGCAATTTTTGACACTGTTAATCGGTTAACCCAGGGAGTTAAACGATTAACACCTGCAGCTCTTGAATTTGTGGAAATCTTGATTCTGTTAATCGATTAACCCAGGGCGTTAACCGATTAACCTGCGCTAACGTGGAATTTTTTTTAACGTACGAGTCTATGTTTTAAGTATGTGGATTAAAGGTATTGGGTGCATGTACTTTCAGTCAACATTTTCCCTTACTCCTCTTCCTCACCTTCAAACTCACCATTAAAGCTCTCTTGGAACTCATCACCTCCACCCACTCAAGTTTTGATTCAAACTTCACATTAAAAACCCACTTCAATTACTCTCCTATAAAACCTTCTCATTCTCAACTCTCTTTCAACCATTCCTCACCCAAATCCGAAAATCCCTCTCTCAAAACCTAAAAGCTTCAAACTTCATCCATGGCTTCTATGAAAAAGGGAAAGGGAAAAATGCCAGCAAGCAGCTCAGCAGAACACGACGAGGATACTCAAATGGAAACAATCAAGAAAAGGAGAATGGACTTCAAGGTCCGGGTTCGTCAACTACTTCCGATAAAATATGTCAATCTCTTAGATTTTTCGGCTCCTTTCTTTGATTTTCCGAATCTGTTGAAAATTCAGAAAATAGACAAATTTGTTGCTGATAAAGGTAAATGTTATACTGATTTGGTTAAAGCTTTTATGAACACCATGTCGATTAATTTGGATATGAATGAACAACATATGCTGAGAGCAGTGGTTAGAAACTGTGAGATTGTAGAGAATTTGGCAGGAATAGCTGCGACGCTGAAAATTCCGTATTCCGGATATTTTCTTCGCAAAGGTGTTACATTCTCTGATGGTCCTTGGGCTGAATTTAACAAGATGGAATACTACTACAGCATCTGTAGATTCCCAAGAGAAGTGGTGGTTGCTGGACAACGTACAACCCGTACGCTTCGGTATGCTTCAAATCTGTCTATAAACGATCGAATGTTACATTATGTTATCTGCTATGTTTTGATTCCAAAGGACTCCAACCATGCTCAAATAAGTGATCTTGAGATGCAAATGTTGTTTGCAATCAAAAATAAGATCAAGATTAATTAGGTTCTAACCATGATGTATCATCTGAAGCAACAAATTTCTTTGTCCACCCGGCTCCCATATGGTCGCCTAATCTCAAGGATTTTAGAAAACACTGATTTGGACCTCAATAGGGAACCGGCTACTATTCCGAAGCAGTTCGTGAATGAAATCAATAAAACAACAATTGTGAGGAACACCGGAATCGTGGAAACAAGTCCTGGAAGTGGAGCATACAAGTATGTTGAAGTAGAATCTACTCCTTCCCCCTATCCTATTCCCGAAGGTGGCATTACAAATGAATTTCTCTACATAACTATGATGAATCAACATAGAGAAACCACCCGGGCAATTGCTTCACTTCGCAAGCTTGTGTTGGATTCTCAAAGACAGCATGAAGATGAAGATGGTGATGATGATGAAGATGGAAGTGAAGAAGGTGGAGAAGGGAGTGAGGAGGTTTCTGATGAAGATTGAAGTCATTTTGCCCCATATCTGATTTTGTTATGTCTTTGTCAATTTCTGTTTTATGTCTTGTATTCAGATTTTATGTTTTGATCGTCTAAGTTGAATTTTGTATCGTAATTCAAATTCTGGTTTTGCTATGAATGCGTGTTCGTTGGATTATATGTGTGTGTTTACTATGTATGTATATATAATTATGAACTGTCATTGTTTGGAATCCTCTTCCTTTTTGCTAATGACAAAGGGGGAGAAGGATTGGGTTCTCTAATAGTTTTTGTGCAGAAATTTTTACCCTCATGAATTTAGGGGGAGCTCCACTTTAGGGGGAGAATCAAAGTTAGAGAAACATCAAGTCTAAAAGTTCAAGCTTTCAATGGATTGGTTGTCATCATCAAAAAGGGGGAGATTGTAGAAGCAAGCTTCACTCACATCGAGTTTTGATGAAGACAACACAACAAACTCTCTACAAAGATAATGTGCAAAAAGAAAGAGAATCAAGATGCAATAAAGTACAAGAAGCTCAAGTTCAAGAAAATATCCTAAGTGCTATCAAGGTTGAACAAAGCTTCAAGGGTTCAAATGTCATGAAGATCAAAGGTTGAACAAAGGTATAACAATGTCATTTAAATAATTATACAAGTGTTCACATGTCTTGCATCTAGTACATTGCATAGTTTTTATGGAAAGTTCACTTTGATTTCTAAAACTTTTTATTGAGATTTCAACACTGTTAATCGATTAACACATGGGGTTAACCGATTAACACATTCAAAATTTGAATATTTTTAACGTTACAGGGGTGTTAACCGATTAACCTATATGGTTAACCGATTAACACTGCTACTGTGAGCGAAAATTGGTGACTTTTCATGGAAATATGCATTGTCCTCTCATATCTTTTCATTCCCTTGCTGCATAATTTACATACCTTTATGTAGGGGTGTTTTACACATATTTAAACACTTCTATTTCAGATTTAACATCCACCTCCTAACAATTTCAAAATCAAAAATTCACTCATACTTTCATATTTTTCAAAATATTCTTCAAGTGTTCATTCGAACATTTTTTGAGAGAAACTTCTGCATATCTTTTATATAATATCATTGTTTCATCTCATTCTTGTCAAGAACACTTGTATATATTATTTGAGTGATATTGTTTCAAAGGAGAAGATCAGTTATCAAGATTGATATCAACATTCTATCAAGACATAATTTTATCATCAAGAATATTTTTCTGTTTTACCTTGTTGTCCAGGATTGTTGGAAACAAGTGAGTGTTTTGAAGAGGATTGTTCTTCATACACTTAATTACCTATAGGTTAGATAGTAAGCATCACTATTGGTGTGATTAGGATGTACAATAATTCTAAACTATAGTGAACTCTCTTTCGTGTTGAAAGAGGAGTGGAGTACTCTCGGGCTGTGAGGGGAACCACTATAATTCTCTTGTGTCATTTTTCCTTTCCGCACTTTACTTTCAAGCACTTATCATCTAACGGAAAAATAACCAAGAACCGGTAAAAAGATCGAAGAAATTTTTAAGAACCTAATTCACCCCCCCCCCCCTCTTAGGCGCATTTACATTTACATGCTCGCTAAGATTTCGCAATCTTATGCCTACGTATTCCCGTTTAATGAAACAGGGAAATCAGAGCGATCGTAGTTCCTCCTATTCTATTGGAGGAAAAACGTATTTTGGTGTCTTGTTCAAAGCCCAAGATTGAAGCTAAAAATGATACGTATCTTGCTTAAAGCCCAAGATATGAAGCTGAAGGGTTATTTGTATCTTGTTCAAAGAGCAAGATATGAAGCAAAAGGGTTTTGAGTGAGAGAGAATTTGTCATCTCTAAAGAGGGATTGCTGATGTTTATATGGTGTGACCAAAGCACAAATTTGATGCTAAAAGGTTAATTGACTCAACCGGAGATTTCTTTATACAAAGCCTAAGAGGAGGCTGGAAGTTTGAATTTTTCGGGGAACATGTTCTTTCTGTCTTGTACAAAGCCCAAGATTGAGGCTAAAAGGGATTTTTGACTCCGTTGGGGAGGTTTATATGTATCTTGTACAAAGCCCAAGATGGAGGTTGAACCGAGTTTGACTCAACAAGAGAGTTCTTATATGTGTCTTGTACAAAGCCCGAGATGGATGCTAAAAGAGTTTACTCAACAAGAGAATCTTAAACAGGTGATTGACTCAACAAGAGAGTCTGAAGGTTGATTGACTCAACAAGAGAGTCTTTCATACTCAATAAGAGAGTGATTTGGTGTCTCGTACGAAGCTCGAGATTGAGGCTAAAAGGAGATTGGCTCAATAAGAGAGTCTTTTATACTCAACAAGAGAGTGTTTTATATGTCTTGTACAAAGCCCAAGACAGAGGCTAAAAGTTGACCCAACAAGAGAATCTTTTATACTCAACAAGAGAGTGGTTTTTTTATATGTCTTGTACAAAGCCCAAGAAGGAGGCTAAAAGTGGTTGACTCAACAAGAGAGTCTGAAAAGGTTAGCTCCACTAGGGAGAATCATTTGTACAAAGCCCAAGAGGAGGTTGTCTTATTGCTGAGGATTAGATCCATAGGAAGGCCCAAGGGTGGGGAACTCTTATGAGAGAGACCGGGTTTCATAGTGATCAGTGTTTCTTCCTATGTCTGAAAGGAACTTGAGAATGTCTTTGAGACTCAAGGAGGTTTAGACTGTCCAAGTCTAGGGGTATGAAAGAGTTTTATCTTTTATACAATTCCCAAGAGGAGGCACATGCATTAAGGGATGAGTATCAACCGTAAAATGGCCAAAGTTTTTGACGCTGGAAAGACTGCTCTAACAAAGGATGACTAAGTTTTGTCTTATACCTTTAAGAGGTCGTCAGGGTCCTTGTATTAATCCCAAGAGAAGGCATGAGAACTTCTAACAAGCTGAAGGGTCCTTGTACAACGCCCAAGAGGAGGTGGGGATGCTTTTAGGAAGCACGTGGGTCCCCAAACCAAGAGAAGTTCAAGAAATGCAATTTACAGAGAAGAGATCATTCCAGGAAAGTTTGAGAATTTAGAAGAAACTCAAGAGATGCCATTCATGGAGAAAAGATCATCTCTGGGGAGTTAGAGTTTCTTTAACAATTTTTAAGGGTAATAGTCTGAGAAAAGGTTCACCGAGAATACTGCCTTTCTCTTTGTTCCATATTGTTTAACCCCAAGAGGAGGGAAGACTTTATCTGGAATACTACAGAGGATCTAGTTTTGTTTGTATTTAAGAGTGACCAACAGGGCTTTACCTAGTGCTAAACGTAGTGGTCGGGGAAAACTCTAAATAACTATACTAGTATTACACAGTGGATATGTGACAAGTATATAAAAGGATGTGAAAGAAGACTTACAGTTAAACAGCCCCACAATACAGTTATATACATATGAAAGCGGTAAATGAAAGCGGATAAACACTTACTCTTTGTAGAGCTTCCATGATGTTTTGTTAGTTGTTCAACAAAGAAATTAAAGAAAGTTTTGATAACAACATATACTTTAATTCAAAATCAAAGGATAAAGTGCTTTGAAAAAGATTGTTGGGGCTTATAGCTCAAGGAGAGGCCCAGGGTTTTAACGATGATCGCACCGTTGTTTTGAAAACTGTACAGAGGGACTTATACAATATGTAAGGCCCAAAAAGTTTTTATGTACAAGGGGGTGGGTCTTACACTCTATTAGAGGCCCAAAGGTTTATTTTTGTACAAGTGATGGAGCTTACAACTCAGGGAGAGGCCCAAATGATTTGTTTGAAAACGGCAATTGTGCCGAGGTTTTCTTTTAACGCATAGGGACTTATACAATATCGGAGGCCCAAAATGGTTCTGGTTAAAAGGGGATTGGGTCTTACACTCTACTAGAGGCCCAAAGATTATTTGTGTACACATGATGGGGCTTACAGCTCAATGAGAGGCCCAAGAGTGTTTGAAAATGATTGATGGGGGTGGAATCAATCAAAACCCTAATTTCATCATTTTTTAAAAGCAAATTCTTAAAGAAAATCAATAAAAAATGATAAAACACCAAATAAGCTTGAATAAACAACTTGTGATTTTTGGTTAAGTTTTGAAAAATGAGGTTTTAATCACAATATGACTTAAAACTCATTTGGTTTTGATTTTTCAAGATGAATATTCACTTTTAAAATGTTTAAAAACAATTAAAAATGAATTTATTCACAAAAATACCAACTATATTAAATAAATAATATAAATTTGATTTTTTTAGTGGAATAAAATATTTCAACATTTTTGTGATTTTTTGCAAAAAGAACCAATAAAAAATAATTAAAATTGAGGGAGTTATTAATTTTTCAAATCATTAAAAATAATAAGAAAAATAATAGAAAATAGAAAAAAGATTAAAAAGGGGTCTGGGGCGAGGGGGATTCGAACCCCAGACCTCTTGTGTGCAGTGTGCGCCTCATACCACTGGGGTGGTGATACATCCGTGTATCAAAACCACCCTAGAAGTACATAAGGCATGATGTGTTTTTGGCCTGGCCAAGGCAAGGCAAGACAAAGTTTTGGCCAAAAACGTGAAGCTTGTACCTTTCTCATTTCTCCATGGATTGGGACAAAATTTAGGTCTATCTTGCCTAGAATTTCACAAGGAATCCAATGGTGGTGGTGGTTTTTTCAGAAAATAAATCCTCCTCAAAATCCGATAGTGGTTTTGAAATAGGCCATAATTTGCATTTTCTGTGCTACCTCTTGTTACAGGCATGAATTACATGATGAATTGGTCTAAACACACATGTATGAGATGTGCATGATCAGTGGACTTCAAAACAATGCATATTTCAAAGAGTTCAAGTTGTGATGCTTACCTCTTTAGGAGCCTTTTGGGAAATCTGTCAAGTGCTTTGTTCCAGAAACAATTTGATGCTTTGGACACCCTCAAATGATCCCTTAGAAGGTTTTAGGATGATTGGAATCAGCTGGAAACCTCAGGAATGGAAACTGGCCCTTTCTTGCAAAAGGGGCAAAAGTGACCAAAATAGCAACTCTCTCAAATGGTGTTCCAGATGTGGGGAACCATTTGGGACAGTTCAAGGATAATATTTGGAGTATGTTTGAGGCTTTATCTAGTTTTGAAATTGGCTGAATCAAGACATGGCTTGAAATATGCAAAAAAAGTCCTATTTTGAGGTTTTGAGAAGGGACTTTGACATTTTGGTGTTACAGGTCACTTGTGAGAGTTTGGACAGCTTAGATATGACATATTGGATGCGTTTAGATCATGAGTTGTGATGGAAATGCTCTCTAACTAAAAAACTCAGAGTTACCTTGCTAAATAAGGTATTTTGGCCTAGAGAAAGAGATTTTGAGGAAAGCAAGTGTTGTAGTGCTTTGGTGTACTCAAACTGAGCACAAATGAGCTCTATTTATAGTAGAGCAAGTTTGTTTTGCAAGCAATAGTGAATGGAGGCTATTGCAGACCTTTGGCCAATTGGAGCATTTTGGAATCTCAAGTCTCCTATTGCCATTGACTAGAGGTTAGAGCACAGGCCTTTGGTTCCCTAGTTCAGAGATCATCCTTAACTCATTCAGTTGGAAATGGCTCAGTTCATGCCACCTTGGTGCATCCATCGGATGCTCCAAAACAAAATTGGAGTCTTGTCCCCTCTTTAGGGTTTTTTAGGTTTGGCATGCTATTTTTAGTTCCAAAGACTTTGGAGGCTTATGGATCAGTGCTTATCCCTCCTTGGTCTCCCTGTGAGGTGTTCAGATGGATAAACTTGTTTTTCATTTACACAAATTGCTCAAATCGAGCAAAATTCACAAATTTGCCTTGTTATGACAGTTGCAGCAAGGCATATTGCCACTGTCATAACTCTTAGCTCAAGTGCAATTTCATGGGGTTCTTGGACATTTTGGAAAGCCCTCATATGATACAACACATGTGTGATCATAGTTTGTTTTGAAACTTTTTGGATCCAAGTGAAAAATGCCCCTACATTTTGAAAAAAGTGAAACAGATTCTGACTAAGTGAAAATTTCACTAAGTGTTGGAAAAAGTGACATTTCATGTTTTCAGCCATTTTGATCACTCCATAACTTAAAATCCATGAGGAATTGGAATGAGGTGTAGTTGAAGCTTTTAAAGTATTCCATGAGAGCTACAAATCCATATTTGGATCAGCCCAAATGGTTGCTTGGATCTCAAGTTATGATCCTTGGAAGTTGGTACCCTAGCCCCTTTTACAAGTTATCCCACTTTCTTTGATTTTTCTTGATGAATGTTGATTCAAATCACACATTAACATCATTTTAGGGTTAAAGAACCATAATTATGAAAAATCTCAAAAAGTCAAACTTTGACTTTTGTGCACAGTTGACTTTTTACCAGATGAATTCCAAACTGTGTGATCCTCCATGAAATCAAGTCCTTGACCTAAATCAAACTTGATGGACATGTTCTATGGGTGTTATAGGGTGTATTGAATCATGTCCCAAGGTTTGGAAGCATGTCTTGGTCAAAAGTCAAAGGCACAGTTGAATTTTTTTCTACGAAACCCTAATTGTGCTTCTGATGAACTTGAAACTTGTGAATCAAGCTTCTTGG
Source organism: Lathyrus tuberosus (assembly GCA_022829125.1). Lineage (NCBI taxonomy): Eukaryota > Viridiplantae > Streptophyta > Magnoliopsida > Fabales > Fabaceae > Lathyrus > Lathyrus tuberosus. Next base: position 153,622 of record JALAZF010000272.1, read on the forward strand.
GTCAACCTATTGCTGAAAATGGATCAATGTAGTGTATTAGGGACACTCAAATCATGTCTTGAGGTTTTGGCTCATGCTTTTCTCCCAAAATTCAACTTCGGGCATTCGGGGTGCAAGAGGATTAAATATCGGAATACCCGAAATTTTGATGATGGTTATGAATGGCAGCTTGCTCACCCATCTTCTTTTGCTAAGCAATGATGCTTAGAAAGGTAAAAACTTTCCCTCGACCCTGGTCTTCTACCGAGGAACTGGTCTTAGATTCTGATGTAAACTTCCCCCCGATCCTGGTTTCCTGCCAAGGAACTGGTCTTAGTTTCTGATGTAAACTTCCCCCCGATCCTGGTTTCCTACCAAGGAATTGGTCTCAGTTTCTAATGTAAACTTCCCCTCGATCCTGGTTTCCTACCAAGGAACTGGTCTAAGTTTCTGGTGTAAACTTCCCCTCGATCCTAGTTTCCTACCAAGGAACTGGTCTAAGTTTCTGGTGTAAACTTCCCCTCGATCCTGGTTTCCTACCAAGGAACTGGTCTAAGTTTCTAGTGTAAACTTCTCCTCGATCCTGGTTTCCTACCAAGGAACTGGTCTAAGTTTCTGGTGTAAACTTCCCCTCGATCCTGGTTTCCTACCAAGGAACTGGTCTAACTTTCTTTTGTCAATAAACCTTATTGACAAGGGACGCTATTAGTAGCGGTTTTCCTCAAACTTCTCGCCGAATTTTCCTGGGGAGATGCCATTTGATGGAAAAAAATTTGATGTCAGACTTGCTGGGGGACCCATCTGTCTGAGCCGTAGAGGCGTACAAACTTCTTTGTGGGAGACGCCATTTGTTGACTCTACTGGGGAAAACGAGTCTCATGAGAGACTGCTTTCTGCTTAGGGATATTACATCATACTTTTCTCGGAGATCTTCTCGAAGAAATGCCATATGATGTGATCCAATTTTGAGAGGCCTTCCCCGGGGATTTTCCTTAGTCCGGGAAAGTGAAGATATCATCTTCAACGGCGAAGAGTGACATTGGTCGAAGGTTTTCCTCCTTTTCAGAGGTTCAAGTTATCAAAGTGGTCGAGGACCGTCTCTAATCCAGAGATAAACTGGGAGAGAGATTGCTTATACGATTTACTTCCTGACGAGGAAAGAACTGACAACTCGATTAAGAGGACTTTTATCACTAGGGGATAGGACCGACTGGAGTGATAGTGATGCAATATGAATGTGAAGGCAAATTAATAATGCACGATGTATGTATGTATATGCTGACAAAACTGATGCGACATACAAACTAGTAGATGAACACGACTGGATACTCGGCCACTGCGGGGGATGAAAAGTATCACTGGTCCAAGATAGCAATTCTGCCTTGCTTAGGAGAGAGATGTCCCTGCGGGGAACAACGTTGGTCGGGCTTAGGAGATAATAACTTTGCCGGGGGTGTCAGAAGAAACATGGTCTCTGACACATCTGATCCTTCATTCAAGTATACTGGTTTAGAAGGAGTACTTTGATTCTGCACTTTGAGGTTCGATTACTTCTGGAGAAGCGATCGATGTTCTTTCGATGTTCAACAGTCAAAAGAAATTGCCATCTTTATTTTAAAAGCAGAAAAAATTTGACAAGTAAATTCATTTTTGTTTTATTTCAAGAATCGTTAATCGTATTAAAATGTCGTTCTTTAAAGCTAAAACAAATAAGAATTGCAAACAAAAGCACTAGGGCTCAAATTTTATCAATAGGATGGAGATCAGCCAAGCGTGTGATTCCATGGAGTATTTACAAAGTTAGAAAATGGTAATTTTAAGGGAAAAAGGCGACATTAAAACATAACGAGCACTATCCTTCTACGAACTTTGAATTCGGGGCATCCCGAGCTTCTGTCGAAGATGACCTTGACTGGAGTTTTCTGGTGGATGGCATCACTGCTGCCGAGAATTTGCCCCTGATCAGTCGTAGTTACTTGCCTTTATCCCTAATTTTTGGCTGGATTGTACTTTGAGATTTCCAATCCACCGGGATAAGTTTTTATTATGTCTCTAATTTTTGCCTGGACCGCCCTTTCGGGTTTTCAATCCACCGAGACGTTTTTTTTATTTAGGCGAAGTATTTCTTGACTACGTCAACATTTGTGGGATGGGAAAATTCTTCTCCATCCATGGTTGCGAGTCTCAAGGCGCCGCCTGAGAAAGCTTTCTTAACCACATAGGGGCCGTCATAGTTCGGGGTCCACTTGCCCCGGGAATCAGTGAGAAAAGATTGTATCTTCTTGAGCACGAGGTCTCCTTTTCTGAAGACGCGAGGTCGAACCTTTTTGTCTAACGCCTTCTTCATCCTTTGCGGATATAATTGACCATGGCATAGTGCCGTTATTCGCTTTTCTTCGATTAGGTTCAGTTCGTCGTGTCGACTTTGACACCATTCAGCTTCTGTTAGCTTAGCTTCCATTAATACCCAGATTGATGGGATCTATACTTCTATGGGGAGCACTGCTTCCATGCCATATACTAGAGAGAAAGGGGTTGCCCATGTTGAAGTGCGGATGGATGTACGATAACCGTGAAGAGCAAAGGGAAACATCTTGTGCCAGTCTTTTTAAGTTACAACCATCTTTTGAATAATCTTCTTGATGTTCTTGTTAGCCGCTTCTACTGCTCCTTTCTAGCTCAAATAGTAATGGCAGACTCTTTTCTTTTTGTTTTGTCATGTTAGCCAAGTACACAACCCATTAAGTCTTCCAAGACTGTTAAGTATATGATCAGTGGTCTTCCTTCCACTGGAGGTGATAGAATCGGTGGGTTCAACAGGTATTCCTTAATACTGTCGAAGGCGGTTTGACAGTCTTCTGTCCAAACACAGTCCTGGTTCTTTTTGAGTAATTTGAAAATTGGCGCGCACGTTGTGGTCATGAGGAATATAAATCTGGACATGTAATTCAACCGTCCCAGGAATCCCCTGACTTGTTTTTTAGTCTTTGGAGAAGGCATTTCTTGAATGGCCTTGACCTTGTCAGGATCAACCTCAATTCCTTTCTGGCTTACGATGAACCCTAAAAGTTTCTCTGAGCAGACACTGAAGGTGCACTTATTGGGATTCAAGCGGAGTTTGTATTTTCTCAGCCGCTCGAATAGTTTTTACAGGTGGGTCACATGCTCCTCTTTGGTTTTAGATTTGGAAATCATATCATCGACATACACCTCAATTTCTTTGTGTATCAAGTCATGAAACAGAGTAGTCATGGCCCTTTGATAGGTTGCCCCAGTATTCTTTAAATTGAGCGGTATTACCTTGTGACAAAAAGTACCCCATGAGGTGATGAACGAAGTTTTCTCCATGTCTTTCTGCGCCATTTTTATCTGATTATAGCCCGAGAATCCATCCATTAAGGAGAATATTTTGAACCTTGGTGTACTGTCAACCAACATGTCTATGTGTGGTAAGGGAAAGTCATCCTTCATACTGGCTTTGTTCAGATCCCTGTAGTCTACGCGCATTCTGACCTTTTCGTCGTTTTTCGGAACTGGTACTATGTTGGCTAACCATTGAGGATATTCTGATGTGGCGAGGAACCCCGCGTCGATTTGTTTCTGTACTTCCTCTTTGATTTTGATGGCCATGTCTGGATGAGTCCGTCTCAACCTTTGTTTTACTGGCGGACATTCTAATCTTAACGGTAGATGATGTTCCACGATGCTGGTATCCAACCCTGGCATGTCCTGATAAGACCAAGCGAATACATCGGGAAACTCTTTGAGAAGCTTTATCAAACTTTCTTTGACAGTCGGACTGAGAAGTGCCCCAATCTTGATTTCCTTGCTCTCTCCTTCTGAACCTAAGTTGACTATTTCCAACGGCTCTTTGTGAGGTTCAATGGACCTTTCCTCTTGTCTGAGTAATCGGGAGATCTCCTCTGGAATTTTTTCGTCATCTTCTTCTTCAGCCTCAAATACCAGGAATTCAAAGTTGGGAGAAGGCATTGGATCGTATGTTTCAACGGGGTTTAAAACAAGAAATCTTCATGACGTGATGATTTATTTTTAGAAGAGATAGAGAAAATGCAAGAGTGTGTGAAGAGTATTTTTTTTTAAAATGCTTGTTTTTATTATTTGTTGTTTTTTAAGATTACCATTTTCTGAAAAAGCGAAAAGAGAAAACAACAATAAATGCGGAAATTACAGAACGACGTTTATTTATTTATGATTTGTCGATTCTTGAAACTACAACCCTATAAAACAAAACTCAGTCGCTTTGGGCAAAACAAAGAGGTACATTTACAGAAAGTGAGCCCTATCAAAACATTCGTTTCACATGGGCAGGGTGAAAGGTTAAGGTAAATACGACAATTACTTAGACTTATGAACGATCTTCGGAACATCGACAGCAACCCATTGGCGGCGAACTCCTCGGTGAATCACAAAGTCTGGTACCTTCCTTGATTTTCCTTTAGAAATGACACTGATTTCTGGTGGAGCAAGATCATTGGAATCCATCTCCCAGGCAGAGTTGTCGTAGACAAACTCTTCTGTTGTATTTTGCATAGTATTTGTGCTCTCAGGTATATCTCCCCATCCAGTTGGCTGGATGTCCTCGAGCCTGCTACGAGAGCTTTCAGGAGCGGTGTACTTGACCATGAAGTCGTATTTCCACTCGGTTGTCCCAAGGTGTCCCATACTTCTTTGGAACTGGAGGAGTCATCCCTCTCGATGACGTTAACCTTGAGAAAAGCATAGTTGATGAATTCTAGTCCTGCAAACTTTACGAATTCATCGTCGTGCTGGATATTTTCTGAATGCCCTGAGTGTTGATCCCATGACATGGTGGGGACGCAGGTATTCTTTTCAATGATGCTGAGCTGATATGCATCGTTTTGCTGATTCTCTTGCCTCGAGTCTCCTGGATACGGCTGCCACATAGGCAGGCCATCCATCGGGCCATAATAGTCGTGATCAAAGTTGTATTTCATCGGAGTATCTTCCTCTAATGAATTTGGTGGAGCACGGCATCCTTCTGGATCACAATCTCCGTATATCATTTCAACATCTGACCTTGGTATATATCTCAGACTTTGTGCGGGATAGCAAAACGGAGTAGGCACCCCTTTCTGAGACATATAACCGTCCTTATTAAGATAGGATTCCCATTCTTCCTGCGTATCAGAGGAATTTCCCTCGTTGATGGTATGTACTTCTTGGGACACTGGGTGAAGGAAACCTCCACTGTGGAAGAAATTCTGAATGGGATGAAGACTTTCATTGCTAGTAACAGTCTGGGTACAGGTCGAGGAAAATCCAAGACCCTTCTTTGTTTTATTGTCATTAGGAACGACAAGCTGTCCCCATCCCTTTGCATTGTTACTTTTGATCACCTCGAGAGCATCTCTGTACGAGGAAATCGACGTTCCTCTTTCTGATTGATTGTCATTGCTCACCGAAAGTGCTTGGAACTGGGTTCCAACAACCTCCTCCAGTTCCACACAAGTGGACAATGAATGATTACTCACGATCAAGGCTTGTTCTCCACAGACCGTGACGAGTTGGTCATTCTTGATGAACTTCAGCTTCTGGTGAAGTGTCGAAGTGACTGCCCCAGCTTGGTGTATCCAAGGTCTTCCCAACAAACAGTTGTATGTTGCTCGGATGTCCATGACCTGGAAAATGACTTGGAAAGTGTGAGGACCGATAGTTATGGGAAGGTCGACTCACCGATAACTGTTTTTCGGGATCCGTCAAATGCTTTGACAACGACCTCACTGCCTCTCATCAGAGATCCTTTGAATGATAGTTGCATTAGAGTGGACTCCGGCATAACATTGAGAGCCAGTCCGGTATCTACCAGTACGCTGGCTAAGGCATCGCCCTGGCAGTTGACTGTAATATTGAGCGCCATGTTGTGACTTTTTCCTTCTTCTGGCAATTCCTCATCACTAAACCCCAAGTTGTTGCAGGAAGTGATGTTAGAGATGATGTTGTCGAACATACTTTTGTTTCCACCAGAAAGTATTTGTGGAATCTATCCTTCTGGGACAGTGTGTACCACGGGTGGTGGTACAGTCATTATGGTAGAGACTCCTGGTGCTTCCCGAAGTTCGTAACCTTCAGGAGTTGTTGTCATGCCCCTGACATCTTCGCTTTCCCAAAGTTTGTAACCTTCAGGCCCAGCGGCTCCTGCTGCAGTTTCCGGATCTTTAGTGATCGGCGAAATATATCCTTCTGGGATATAGTTGAGTGGCATGCCCCAGGGACGATCTTTCGGCATTTTATACCTAGGATCATACTTCTCCACTATGGGGGTTGATGTGATCTCTGAGATCACAGTCCTTTGTTGTTTCATCTGAGCTTCTGCTAGAGCTTGCAGGTCATTGTGAAGTTTCCTCAGATCCTTTTTCAGAGTGTCGATCTCTTCTCTCAACTCTCTGTTCTCTTCCTCGAGATCATCCATCTTTTTCTGTCGATTGACCTGAGTATTGTACGATTGAGACAGTTTGACTCTAGAATCGAGACACAAACGTGAGATTCATAAGTTAGAAGAATGCATTAAGTAAGAATGATGAATGATATGCAATGATTATATTAATTGTATATTTTTTTTGTTTATTCAAAGTAAATTTCGACAATTAGATTGCAAATATCAAACAGCGGGGAAAACCCCGTTTTATTGAATTCAAAGATTGCGGAAATGGAAATACAGTCATTTACAAGGTGCTGTAAAAAGGAAAAGTCTAAGCTTATGGATCCTGAGTCCTCTCTGAAGAGAGTTCAGGTGCTGGTTCTGGTACTTTCCTTTTCTTTGACCGGGGCTCTTGAGTCATTTCGGGTTGTCATTCCTTTGCCAAGTGAAAGGAGCGAGCAAATTCCTTTGGTCATCCTAATTTTCTACAGCATGTTGCTCCAAAATCTCAATCAGATCATCTTTTTCTTTTAACATTTGCTGTATTTTCTTACATTCCACATTGAGAATACGGTACTTGTTCCTCCAAGATCTTCTCTCCTGTTGAACTTTGTTGAGAGTAACCTGAAGTTTTTCCGTATCAGACATAAAGTAAAGGACATGGTCCCTTAATAAAAGAACTTCCTAGCGAGGGTAAGGCATCCTCAGCTTGAGAGCCCTAGTTTGTACCCAGTGGAGATAAGGTTCCACCGAGACACAGTCGGATTTTCCTAGAGACTCTCTTCCTTTCCTGTGAACATGTTTCCAGGCATGCACTATTTCTATCTTTAGTGCCCTGTCATTTTCTCCTTCCTTGAAGAAAAGACCTTCCAGATGAGCATTTCGCAGGACATGCCTCATCGGGTATCCAAGTTAGAGACGAACTAAAACTGGATGATAGTTAATTCCTCCTTTAGTTCCTATAAGGGGTACATTAGGGAAGTTTCCACAACGGCCAACGATTCTGATCCCGTCATAGATTCGATTATACCAATTGATGTCAGAGCTGGTAAGAGACATGATTCTCTGCGACCAACGTAAAGAACTCTTAGGATCCCAAAATGCAGTAGACTTGGGTAAGTGGGAAGTGAACCATTTGTATAGCAGGGGTACACATCATGTGATCATTCCCCCGCTATACAAATTCCTTAAGTGTACAGAATGATAGGCATCTGCGAGCAAGGTCGGTACAGGGTTTCCAATCAAAAAAACCTTTATGGTGTTGATATCAACGAAGTTATCAATGTTGGGAAACAAAAATAACCCGTAGGTGAGCAAAACAAAGATGCTATCGAAAACGGCCACGTTCCCTATACTAGCAAAGTACAGAGCTTTCTTTATCAAGAACTGGGCTGGCAAACCCTGGATTCCACCCTTAGTGGTCATGTGAGTCCTGACTTCTTATTCATCCAAATAAATTGCTCTTGCAATGGTTTGATCCTTTGGAATTTCTTCCAGTCCAGAAAAGGGAGATTGATCAGTAATGGGTAAATCAGTCAGGTGAGAGTATTCCTCTAGTGTTGGTGCTAGTTGATAATCCAGGAATGTGAAACAGTGATAGACCGGATCATAAAACTGGATTAGCATAGCCAAGATTCCTTCAACTACATGTACCCTTAACAGAGACAGCAGACCTCCGTACTTGGCTCTGAAAGCCTCAGGGTTGGTTATCATCCTTGCCAACCCTCTTAAATCCTCTAGTTTTGGAACCTTGAAGGTGTACTTATGAGTTTTCCTTCAACTGAAATCCATTAGCAATCTCTTTATCTGACATTTGCAATCATTGTTTTAGCTTAATTTGAAAAAGAGAGACTAGAAGAGAAGTTTTTTCTTTATTTAATGTTTTTTAAATGAATGTATGAATGCAGCACACAAAAACATAGAAAAAACATGGGGTCACAGGGTCGGTGTCATGAAGTCAAGGCTCTACCCATCCCCAAAGGTTTATACTGGTGATTTTTGTACCTGCCCTCAAAATCAATGACCCCTCTTGGGATAACGACAGCAAGCGGATCACCAGCGAGCTGCAGTATCTTAGAGTAGTCTCAAATGAGGGTAGTATTGCGTGACAACTATTTCCGATAGCTTACGCACTACAAAATGGTTTCAGTCTACTAAAATCCTCAGCTTCTTAGATAACCCAATGGAACAATCTGCTTTCAACAACCGAAGTCGTATAGGCATTGAATCCTCAAAGGGCTTCTCCACTTATTTGATGGTCGACCGGGACCTCTTATCTGGGATTCACTCCCCATAAGATTACCCGTCTAGTGCCATCACTTATCTTAGGTGCATACTCAATCTTTCCACATGCGGCATCACACGCATTCCCATTAACAGAAAAGTAAACACATATCTCAATTAGGAAAAGCGGTATATATATTTGTCCTAACATCCTAGACCTCTAGAATCTTATGATCATATACAGACAATGACTCCCCAGCAGAGTCGTCATTTCTGTGACACTTCGTAAATTTAAGGCCTCCTACTTAAAACTGGGAGAAAGAATGCCTCCCACTGTGGTCGCCATTCTTCTGTAACGCGATTTTTGTGGTTTTGAATCACTATCGCTTTGGTACTACAGCTCGATTCATTTTTTATCCAATGAAGCTGATTAAGGAAGGGAAATAGATGTCTCCAATTAACCCTGCTTGCAAACTGAGGTTAAACAATCAAAACTGTTGGTTTACAGATGCTATCAAAATAGGGGGGTCTGTCTTTAGTTATTTGCTTAAAAAACGGAGTGTCTGTACATGGGGCTTTTGGTTAGGATACTAGACCTGATTTCCTTTGATTTATGTATAGAGGTACTGGACTTTGGGTTTTTGATTAGTATGCTCACTAAGATTTTACAATCTTATGCCTACGTATTCCCGTTTAACGAAACAGGGAAATCAGAGTGATTGTAGTTCCTCCTATTCAATGGGAGGAAAAAGGTGTTTTGGTGTCTTGTTCAAAGCCCAAGATTGAAGCTAAAAATGATATGTATCTTGTTCAAAGCCCAAGATATAAAGCTGAAGGGTTATTTGTATCTTGTTTATAGCCCAAGATATGAAGCTAAAGGGTATTGACTGAGAGATAATTTGTCATCTCTAAAGAGGGATTGTTGATGTTTATATGCTGTGAGCAAAGCACAAATTTGATGCTAAAAGGTTAATTAACTCAATCGGGGATTTCTTTATACAAAGCCTAAGAGGAGGCTGGAAGTTTGACTTTTCCGGGGAACATGTTCTTTCTGTCTTGTACAAAGCCCAAGATTGAGGCTAAAAGGGATTTTTGAGTCCACTGGGAAGGTTTATATGTATCTTGTACAAAGCCCAAGATGGAGGTTGGACCGAGTTTGACTCAACAAGAGAGTGCTTGTATGTGTCTTGTACAAATCCCGAGATGAAGGCTAAAAGAGTCGACTCAACAAGAGAGTCTTGAATAGGTGATTGACTCAACAAGAGAGTTTGAAGGTTGATTGACTCAACAAGAGAGTCTTTTATACTCAACAAGAGAGTGATTTGTTGTCTCGTACGAAGCCCGGGATTGAGGCTAAAAGGAGATTGACTCAACAAGAGAGTATTTTATACTCAACAAGAGAGTGTTTTATATGTCTAGTACAAAGCCCAAGACGGAGGCAAAAAGTTGACTCAACAAGAGAATCTTTTATACTCAACAAGAGAGTGTTTTTCTATATGTCTTGTACAAAGCCCAAGACGGAGGTTAAAAGTGGTTGACTTAACAAGTGAGTCTAAAAAGGTTAGCTCCGCTAGGGAGAATCATTGTACAAAGCCCAAGAGGAGGTTGTCTTACTGCTGAGGATTATATCCATAGGCAGGCCCAAGGGTGGGGAACTCTCATGAGAGAGATCGGGTTTCAGAGTGATCGGTGTTTCTTTTTATGTCTGAAAGGAACTTGAGAATGTCTTTGAGACTCAAGGAGGTTTAGACTGTCCAAGTCTAGTGGTATGAAAGAGTTTTATCTTTTGTACAAATCCCAAGAGGAGGCACGAGCATTAAGGGATGAGTATCAACCCTAAAATGGCCTGAGTTTTTGACGCTGGAAAGACTGCTCTAACAAAGGATGACTAAGTTCTGTCTTATACCTTTAAGAGGTCGTTAGGGCCCTTGTATTAAGCCCAAGAGAAGGCATGATAACTTCTAGGAAGCCGAAGGGTCCTTGTACAAAGCCCAAGTGGAGGCGGGGATGCTTTTAGGAAGCCTGTGAGTCCCCAAGCCAAGAGAAGTTCAAGAAATGCAATTCACAGAGAAGAGATCATTCCAGGAAAGTTCGAGAATTTGGAAGAAACTCAAGAGATGCCATTCACGAAGAAAATATCATCTCTGGGGAGTTAGAGTTTCTTTGACAGTTTCTAAGGGTAACAGTCTGAGAAATGGTTCACCGAGAATACTGCCTTTCTCTTTGTTCCATATTGTTTAACCCCAAGAGGAGGGAAGATTGTATCTGGAATCCTAAGGGGGATCTAGTTTTGTTTGTATTTAAGAGTGACCAACAGGGCTTTACCTAGTGTTAGACGTAGTTGCCGGGGAAAACTCTAAATAACTATACTAGTATTACACAGTGGATATGTGACAAGTATATAAAGGATGTGAAAGAATACTTACAGTGAACCATCCCCCATAATACAGTTATATACATATGAAAGCGGTAAATGAAAGCGGATAAACACTTACCCGTTGTAGAGCTTCCATGCTATTTTGTTAGTTGTTCAACAAAGAAATTAAAGAAAGTTTTCATAACAACATATATTTGAATTCAAAATCAAAGGAGAAAGTGCTTTGAAAAAGATTGTTGGGGCTTACAGCTCAAGGAGAGGCCCAGGGTTTATACAATATATGAGGCCCAAAAAGTTTTTATGTACAAGGGGGTGGGTCTTACACTATATTAGAGGCCCAATGGTTTATTTTTGTATAAGTGATGGGGCTTACAACTCAGGGAGAGCCCCAGATGATTTGTTTGAAAACGGCGATCGTGCCAAGGTTTTCTTTTAACGCATAGGGACTTATACAATATCGGAGGCCCAAAATGGTTTTGTTTAAAAGGGGATTGGGTCTTACACTCTACTAGAGGCCCAAAGATTATTTTTGTACACATGATGGGGCTTACAGCTCAAGGAGATGCCCAAGAGTGTTTGAAAATGATTGATGAGGGTGAAATCAATCAAAACCCTAATTTCATCATTTTTTTAAAGTAAATTCTTAAAGAAAATCAATAAAAAAATGATAAAACACCAAATAAGCTTGAATAAACAACTTGTTATTTTTGTTTAAGGTTTGAAAAATGAGGTTTTAATCACAAGATGAATTAAAACTCATTTGGTTTTAATTTTTCAATATGAATATTCACTTTTAAAATGTTTAAAAACAATTAAAAATGAATTTAGTCACAAAAATACAAACTATATTAAATAAATAATATAAATTTGATTTTTTTGTGGAATAAAATATTTCAACATTTTTGTAATTTTTTGCAAAAAGAACCAATAAAAAATAATTAAAATTGAGGGAGTTATTAATTTTTCAAATCATTAAAAAAATACAAAAAATAATAGAAAATGGAAAAAACATTAAAAAGGTGTCTGGGGCGAGGGGGATTCGAACCCCAGACCTCTAGTGTGCAGTGCGCGCCTCCTACCACTGCGGTGGTCAAACATCCGTGTATCAAAACCACCCTAGAAGTACATAAGGCATGGTGTATTTTTGGTCTGGGCAAGGGAAGGCAAGGCAAAGTTTTGGCCAAAAACGTGAAGCTTGTAACTTTCTCATTTCTCCATGGATTGGGACAAAATTTAGGTTTATCCTGCCTAGAATTTCACAAGGAATCCAATGGTGGTGGTGGTTTTTTTTTCAGAAAATAAATCCTCCTCAAAATCCGATTGTGGTTTTCAAATAGGCCATAATTTGCATTTTATGTGCTACCTCTTGTTACAGGCATGAATTACATGATGAATTGGTCCAAACACAACATATATAACATGTATGAGATGTGTATGATCAGTGGACTTCAAAGCAATGCATATTTCAAAGAGTTCAAGTTGTGATGCTTACCTCTTTAGGAGCTTTTTGGGCAATTTATCAAGTGCTTTGTTCTAGAAACAATTTGATGCTTTGGACACCCTCAAATGATCCCTTAGAAGGTTTTAGGATGATTGGAATCAGCTGGAAACCTCAGGAATGGAAACTGTCACTTTCTTGCAAAAGGGGCAAAAGTGACCAAAATAACAACTCTCTCAAATGGTGTTCCAGATGTGGGGAACCATTTGGGATAGTATAAAATGATATTTGGAGTGTGTTTGAGGCTTTATATGGTTTTGAAAGTGACTGAATCAAGACATTGCTTGAAAAATGCAAAAAAGTCCTATTTTGAGGTTTTGAGAAGGTACTTTGAGATTTTGGTATTACAGGTCACTTGTGAGAGTTTGGACAACTTAGATATGACATATTGGATGTGTTTGGATCATGAGCTATGATGGAAATGCTCTCTAACTAAAAAACTCAGAGTTACCTTGCTAAAGAAGGTATTGTGGCCTAGAGAAAGAGATTTTGAGGAAAGCAAGTGTTGTAGTGCTTTGGTGTACTCAAAATGAGCATAAATGAGCTCTATTTATAGCAGAGAAAGTTTGTTTTGCAAGTAATAGTGAATGGAGGCTGATGCAGACCTTTGGGCAATTGGAGCATTTTGGAATCTCAAGTCTCCTCTAGCCATTGACTAGAGGTTAGAGCACAGGCATTTGGTTCCCTAGTTCAGAGATCATCCTTGACTCATTCAGTTGGAAATGGCTCAATTCATGCCACCTTGGTGCATCCATTGAATGCCCCAAAACAAAATTGGAGTCTTGTACCCTCTTTAGGGTTTTTTAGGTTTGGCATGCTATTTTTAGTTCTAAATACTTGGGAGGCTTATGGATCAGTGTTTGTCCCTCCTTGGTCTCCCCCTAAGGTTTTCAGATGGATAAACTTGTTTGTCATTTGCACAAATTGCTCAAATCAAGCAAAATGCACAAATCTGCCTTGTATGACAGTTGCAGCAAGGCATATTGCCACTGTCATAACTCTTAGCTTAAATGGAATTTCATAGGGTTCTTGGCCATTTTGGAAAGCTCTCATATGATACAACATATTTGTGATCATATTTTGTCTTGAAACTTTTTGGATCCAAGTGAAAAATGTCCTTACATTTTGGAAAAAGTGAAACAGATTCTGACTTAGTGAAAATTTCACTAAGTGTGGGAAAAAGTGACATTTCATGTTTTCAGCCATTTTGATCCAACCATAACTCAAAATCCATGATGAATTGGAATGAGGTGTAGTTGACACTTTTAAAGTATACCACGAGAGCTACAAATCTACCTTTGGATCAGCTCAAATGGTTGCTTAGATCTCAAGTTATGATCCTTGGAAGTTGGTACCCTAGCCACTTTGTTCCATAACTTAGAAAAATTCTAAGTTTTCATGGTTACCCCTTTTACAAGTTGTCCCACTTTCTTTGATTTTTCTTGATGAATGTTGATTCAAATCACACATTAGCATCATTTTAGGGTTAAACAACCATAATTATGAAAAATCTCAAAAAGTAAAACTTTGACTTTTGTATGCATCCCCAGAAACCCTAATTCCTGATTTTTATTGTATGCATCCCCAGAGGGAAAATTAACTTGATGATTGGGTTCATGATGTCCCTTGGAGCATATTGGATTGTGCTTTAGAGTATTGGCTCATGCCCAGATGAAAATTTTCATCTGGAGGCCTCAGTCGACAAAAAACCCTAATTTGGTGACACTGTCTATCTCGAGGCTTAATCCACTTGGAATGTTGCAACTTTGTGCTTATTTTTGATGTGGGAGTCCTCTTGATCCATTTTGGATGTTTGAGAGGTTTATACAAGTTGAAAATCATGTCATTCCTTGATTAATCCTTTGTCTAAGAGCTCTGAGAGGGCTTGAAACCCTGATTCTGATTGTAGTGAGTGCTCAACAACCCTTGAGGTTATTGATGAGGCACAAAGGTACATCCATATTGTGCTGATTATTTGCACAATGATGGGAAATCTTAGTGGTCAAAATTTATGGTATGACAACTATCACTCTAGTCGGTCTTAGTCCCTAGTGATAAAAGTCCTCTCAATCGAGTTGTCAGCTCTTTCCTCGTTAGGAATTATTGCGTCTGAACAATCTCTCCTCCAGTTTATTTCTGGACTGGAGCCGCTCCTCGACCACTTTGATAACTTGAACCTCTGAAAAGCAAAATGACCTTCGACTAATGTCGCTCTTCGGTGATATCTTCGCTTTCCCAGATTAAGGAAAATCCCTAGAGAAAGCCCTAGAGAAAGCCCTTCCGAATTTGATTACATCACATGGAATTTATTTGAGAAGATCTCGAGGAAAAGTATGATGTAATAACCCTAAACAAAAAACAGTCTCTCAAGAGACTCGTTTTCCCGAATAGAGTCCACAAATGGCGTCTCCCACAGAGAAGTTTGTACACCTCTACAAGTCATACAGTTGGGTCCCCCAGCAAATCTGACATCAAATTTTCCATCGAATGGCATCTCCCTATAAAACTTGGTGAGAAGTTTGGTGAAAACCGCTACGAATAGTGTCCCTTTTCAATAAAGTTTATTAACAAAAGAAACTAAGACCAATTCCTTGGTAGGAAACCAGATTCGAGGGGAAGTTTATTTCAGAAACGTAGATCAGTTCCTTGGTAGGAAACCAGGATCGAGGGGAAGTTTATTTCAGAAACTGAGACCAATTCCTTGGTAGGAAACTAGGATCGAGGGGAAGTTTATTTCAGAAACTTAGACCAGCTCCTTGGTAGGAAACTAGGATCGAGGCGAAGTTTACACCAGAAACTTAGACCAGTTCCTTGGTAGGAAACCAGGATCGAGGGGAAGTATTTCAGAAACTAAGACCAGTTCCATGGTAGAAAACCAGGATCGAGGGGAAGTTTTTACCTTTTCTAAGCATCATTTCTTAGCAAAAGAAGAAGGATGCGTGAACTACCATTCATAACCACCATCAAAATTTCGGGTATTTCGATATTTAATCCTCTTGCACCCCGAATGCCCGAACACCTTCGCCATTCACCCCTTCGGGTCCAAGAAGATTAAATAGGGGCATCTGTCATACCCCAAATTTTGACCACTAAGATTCCCCATCATTGTGCAAATCATTATCACAATATGGATGAACCATCATACCTCATTAGTCTCCCCAAAGATGGGTGAGCATCCATTACAATCAAACTTGGGGTTTCAAGCCCTCTCAGAGCTCTTAGACAAGGGATCAATCAAGGAATGACATGATTTTCAACTTGTCTAAACCTCTCAAACATCCACAAAGGATCAAGAGGACTCCCACATCAAGGATCAAGCACAAGACTGCAACATTCCAAGTGGATTAAGCCTCAAGATCACCAGTGTCACCAAGTTAGGGTTTTGGTCGACCAGGGCCTCTAGATGAAAATTTACATCTGGGCATGAGCCAATACTTCAAAGTATGACTTAAAATACTCTAAGGGGCCTCATGTACCACATCATCAAGTCAATTTAGCCTCAGGGGATGCATTCACAAAAAATCAGGAATTAGGGTTTCTTTACCTAATTCACCCCTAAGTTGACTTTTGGGACAGAGCATGACCCATAACCTCAAGACATGATTTGAGGGTCCCTAATAAACTACATTGATCCATTTACAATAATGGATTGATCCAATAAGCTTGATTCACAAGTTTCAATTTCATCAGTACAACAATTAGGGTTTCGAGGAAAAAGTCAACTGTACCTTTGACTTTTGACCTAGGCATGCTCCCAAACCTTGGTACATGATTCAATACACCCTATAACACCTATGAAATCAATCCATCAAGTTTGATTTAAGTCAAGGACTTGATTTCATAGAGGATCGCACAGTTTGGAATTCATCTGATAAAAAGTCAACTGTTCCCAAAAGTCAAAGTTTGACTTTTTGATTTTTTGATCAATTATGGTTCCCTAACCCTAAAATGATGTTAATGTGTGATTGGGATCATAATTCATCAAGAAAAATCAAATAAAGTGGAATAATTTGTAAAAGGGGTAACCATAAAAACTTAGAAATTTTCTAAGTTATGGAACAAAGTGGCTAGGGTACCAACTTCCAAGGATCATAACATGTGATCCAAGCAACCATTTTGGCTGATCCAAGGATGGATTTGTAGATCTCATGGCATACTTTAAAAGTGTCAACTACACCTCATTCCAATTCTTCATGGATTTTTAGTTATGGAGTGACCAAAATGACAAAAACATGAAAATGCCACTTTTCCAACACTTAGTGAAATTTTCACTAAGTCAAAATCTGTTTCACTTTTTTCAAAATGTAGGGGCATTTTTCACTTAGATCGAAAAAGTCTCAAGACAAACTATGATCACCCATATGTTGTATCATATGAGAGCTTTCCAAAATGGCCAAGAACTCCATCAAATTCCATTTGAGCTAAGAGTTATCATAATGGCAATATGCCTTGCTGCAACTGTCATGGCAAGGCAGATTTGTGCATTTTTCTCGATTTGATCAAAATGTGCAAATGACAAACAAGTTTATCCATCTGAACACCTCAGGGGGAGACCAAAGAGGGACAAACACTGATCCATAAGCCTCCCAAGTCCTTGGAACTAAAAGTAGCATGCCAAACCTAAAAATGCCTAAAAGGGGGACAAGACTCCTATTTTTTTTGGAGCATTTAATGAATGCTTAGAGGTGGCATGTATCAGAGCAAGAAGGAACACTTCAGTCAAGCCTTATCTCAGAATCAAAGAACCATAGGCCTGTGCTCTAACCTCTAGTCAATGGCTAGAGGAGACTTGAGATTCCAAAATAATCCAATTGGCCACAGACCTGCTGTAGTTGCCATTCACTATTTCTTGCAAAACAAACTTGCTCTACTATAAATAGAGCTCATTTGTGCTCAGTTTAAGTACATCAAAGGCCTACAACGCTTGCCTTTCTCAAAATCATCTTCTCACTCCCAAAAATGCCTTTCTTAGCAAGTCACTATCGAATTTTTCAGTAGAGAGCAATTCCACTCAAACCAATTGCTCTAACACCTCATAAACATCATATGTGAGCTGATCAAACACTAAACACACAAATGTAACACTGATTTCTCAGAATCACCAGCCAGTTGCTCATGTTTTCAACCAAGTTGTAGTTGAGATGCCATGAAGTGATCCAGCCATTTCCAATCAATTCTAAGCAATCAAACACACTCCATATGGTGTAGGGAAGCTGTTCGGATCATCACAACTCATCTGTAACACCTCCAACTCAAAAATCACATTGCTCTTGCTGTCACGACCTTCAAGTAAGCCTAAACTTGGTCCTCTCTTAATCTATGCATATTTCCTCGCACAATACTTTTGCCAAATATTCATAATCATGCATAGAATGTTTCCCCTCAATTAATTATTTTGTTTGAATCGTGTATCAAAATTCTCAACCTTCATGCAAATTTTAGGGTTCTTGAGGTTTTGTCTTGATTTCTTATGCCATGCTTAAAATAAATGAAATTAAAGACCATAGACATGATCGTGAGGTGAAAACGAGCAGATTGATATGTGGATTATGTGATTTCATCAAGTATTCAGTGAGATTGGATAAAAAATGCAAATCTGAGCAAAACTCCCTTCGCGCGTGTTCTTGGCCCATGTTCTTGGCGCCTTTTTCACAAATTTGAATATTTGAATTTTGTGATTTTATTTAATTGATTCAAATATTAATTTGTCTCTGAGTTTTAATGATTTTGAGTTAATTCTTTTTTTAATAATTCACAAAATTGTTAAAATATTTTATTTTGCCAAACATTCCCAAAAATATTATTTATTTCATATACTTGATATTTTTGCAAAGAATTAATCTTTTATTTGTTTTTTACATTTAAAATATTTTTTTCTCTTTGATTTTCCAAATTTAATTGGTTTCCAATCATTTTATGGATATAAACATGATTTTTGAAACATTGATCCAAGATCATCACTCATTTTTTTCATGTTTTCAATACTTTTTATTAATTTTTTAACAAAATTAATTCCTTTTTAAACAAAATTAGGGTTTTGATTAATTCAACCATCATCAATCATTTTCAAACATTCATGGGCCTCTAATAGAGTGTAAGACCCAACCCTTTTTTTGAAACCAAAATGATTTGGGCCTCAGATGTTATATAAGACCCACTGCGTTTTCAAAAACCTCGGCGCGATCGCCGTTTTCAAACAAATAACCCTGGGCCTCTCCTTGAGTTGTAAGTCCCATCTCTTGTACAAAAATAAAACTCTTCGGGCCTCTAATAGAGTGTAAGACCCAATCCCCTTTTAACCAAAACCATTTTTGGGCCTCAGATATTGTATAAGTCCCTTTGCGTTAAAAGAAAACTCTCGGCGCGATCGCCAGTTCAAAGTCAAATCATCTGGGCCTACCCTCGTGTTATAAGACCCATTTCTTTTCTTTAAATAAACTTTTTGGGCCTCTAATAGAGTGTAAGACTCAACCCCTTTGTAAATAATACTTTTTGGGCCTCACACATTGTATAAGTCCCTGTGTATATTTTCAAACGTTTGGGGCGATCGTCGCCTTTTTAAAAAAATCAACTGGGCTTCTCCTTGAGCTATAAGACCCATCTTTATTTTTTCCAAACTCTTTGGGCCTCTAATAGAGTGTAAGACCCAACCCTTTTTTGAAACCAAAATTATTTGGGCCTCACATATTGTATAAGTCCCTTTGTACAGTTTTCAAAATAACGGTGCGATCATCGTTAAAACTTGGACCTCTCCTTGAGCTGTAAGCCCCAACAATCTTTTCAAAACACTTTCTCCTTTGATTTTGAATTCAAATATATGTTGTTATCAAAACTTTCTTTAATTTTTTTGTTGAACAACTAACAAAACAGCATGGAAGCTCTACAACGGGTAAGTGTTTATCCGCTTCCATTTACCCTTTCATATGTATATAATTGTATTGTGGGGCTGTTTCATTGTAAGTCTTCTTACACATCCTTTTTATATACTTGTCACATATCTATTATGTAATACTAGTATAATTATTTAGAGTTTTCCCCTGCAACTACGTCTAGCACTAGGTAAAGCCCTGTTGGTCACTCTTAAATACAAACAAAACTAGATCCCCCGTAGGATTCCAGATACAGTCTTCCCTTCTCTTGGGGTTAAACAATATGGAACAAAGAGAAAGGCGGTATTCTCGGTGAACCTTTTCTCAAACTGTCACCCTTACAAATTGTCAAAGAAACTCTAACTCCCCAGAGATGATCCTTTCTCCGTGAATGGCATCTCTTGAGTTTCTTCCAAATCCTCGAACTTTCCTGGAATGATCTCTTCTCTGTGAATTGCATTTCTTAAACTTCTCTTGGGTTGGGGACCCATAGGCTTCCTAAAAGCATCCCCGCCTCCACTTGGGCGTTGAACAAAGACCCTTTGGCTTCTTAGAAATTCTCATGCCTTCTCTTGGGCATAATACAAGGACCCTGACGACCTCTTAAAGGTATAAGACAAAACTTAGTCATCCTTTGCTAGAGCAGTCTTTCCAGTGTCAAAACTCTGGCCATTTTAGGGTTGATTCTCATCCCTTAATGCCCGTGCCTCCTCTTGGGCATTGTACAAAAGATAAAACTCCAGACTTGGACAGTCTAAACCTCTTGAGTCTCAAAGACATTCTCAAGTTCCTTTCAAACATAGGAAAAAACACCGATCACTCTGGATCATTCTCCAGCAGAAACCCAGTCTCTCATGAGAGTTTCCCCCACACATGGACCCACTTCAGGATCTCAATAATCCTCAGCAGTAAGTCAGCCTCCTCTTGGGCTTTGTACAAATGATTCTCCCCAGCGGAGCTAACCTTTTCAGACTCTCTTGTTGAGTCAATCTCCTTTTAGCCTCAATCTCGGGCTTCGTACGAGACAACAAATCACTCTCTTGTTCAGTATAAAAGACTCTCTTGTTGAGTCAATCAACCTTCAGACTCTCTTATGGAGTCAATCACCTTTTTAGACTCTCTTGTTGAGTCAACCCTTTTAGCCTCCGTCTTGGGCTTTATACAGGACAGATAAAAGTACTCTTGTTGAGTCAAACCCTTTCAGCCTCCATCTTGGGCTTTATACAAGATACATTCTCCCCCAACAGAGTCGAAATCCCTTTTAACCTCAATCTTGGGCTTTGTACAAGACAGAAAGAACATTTTCCCTGGAAAAGTCAACCTTTTTAACCTCCGTCTTGGGCTTCGTATAAGGCAGATAAAAGTACTCTCTTGTTGAGTCAAACCTATTTAGCCTCTATCTCGGGCTTCGTACGAGACAAATAATAAACACCCTCTTGTTGGGTCAATAGCTTTCTCTTAGGCTTTGTATAGAGAAATCCCCGGTTGAGTAAATCAACCTCTTTAGAGATGACAAATTCTCTCTTAGTCAAAACCCCTTTTAGCCTCATATTTTGGGCTTTGAACAAGATACAAATCACCTTTAAGCTTCAATCTTGGGCTTTGAACAAGACACCAAAACATCTTTTCCTCCCTTAGAATAGGAGGAACTACGATTGCTCTGATTTCCCAGTTTCATTTAAACGGGAATACGTAGGCATAAGATTGTGAAATCTTAGCGAGCATACTAATCATAAACTCAAAGTCCAGTACCCCTATACATCAACCAAAGAAAATCAGGTCTAGTATCCTAACCAAAAGCCTCCTGTACAGTCAAGACACTTCGTTCTTAAGCAAATAACCTAAAGACAGACCCCCCTATTTTGATAGCATCTGTAAACCAACAGTTTTGACTATTTAAACTCAGTATGCAAGCAGGGTTAATTGGAGACATCTATTTCCCTTCCTTAATCAGCCTCATAGGATAAAAAATGAATCGAACTATAGTAGCAAAGCGATAGTGATTCGAAACGACAAAAATCGCGCTACACTCACCCCACTATCGTTGCTATATTACAGGTATTTGTAGGTTTGATTTACAAGTGGAGCAATGCTTGGATGTTTCAAGAGAAGCTTAGTTGAGCTTTTTCCGCTGTGTATTATTTTGTTGTATACAATTGAGGATATTGTATATTGATCTTAGATTTTATTTTGTGGCTAGTTTCCATGACTTGTTCCATATGTTGTATTTATGTTTTAGAAATGGACAAGTATGTGAATTAGGCCATTAGGCACTTTTGATGTGTCAGTACCAAATAAAAACACTTGTATGGTATTATTCTAGATAAATATTATACAGGGCTTTACAGTTGGTATCAGAGCAGGTCGTGTCCTCAACCTAGCCTTGAAACATAATAAGTAAATCTATTCCTGCCTCTTAAGTGTGTCTTGCCAACATGACTCTTAATATCATACTATGTAGTGTTGGGCCTGATCAACCTAATACTATGTATGTTATAGGTAGAATCATGGTTGAGTGACCACGAGGACTCCGAAATGCTGTCGAAACTTGTGTTGTGAGGGTAGGCTCAAGCCAAGAGTTAGAGTGTGGAGTTTTGGTCAGCTCAGTTGAAATCTTAATAGAAGTTGTGATTGGGTAGCATGGAATCGAAGAGTGGTGTATTGTTCAAGTAATCCTTTGGAATGGATGGAGTCAGAAAGTTAAAGATCTCTATTGGATGATTGGTTAAGATATTGAGGAATATGTAAAATCGATAATGGAGTTGGATTGACCACTAGTACGAATAAGGATTTCAAGTAATCTCATTCGATGAAAAAGAAAATTTGTTTTGTGGAATGTGTGACGTAAGGTCCGGAAGTAAGATAATTATTGGTGTTTCGGTTTCTAAGGTCGCTAAGGTATTTTTGGATGGACAAGAGTACCTCGAGGAATGTGTTCAGAACATTGCTTTCTAAATGGAAAAAAGTTAAATGTTAAGGAAGTTCGGCTTCTATGGGAACCTAAAGTAGTAGAGAAGTGTGAGAAGAAACACAAGGATGTGTTTACATGCTTCAAGTGAAATAAGTATGTGTCGGACGAAGAGTGTGTGATGAATTGCGTATATTCAGTTATGTAGAGAGATTACGTTCGAGATAATACATAAGGATTTTGGTATTCGGTGAGAGACCAATTTGGAAATTGGAATTTGTTAAATTACCCCAAGGAACAGTATAAGGTATTGTGTTGGAAAGAATGAACTTCATTTAGTAACGGAAAGTGTAGAAATACGGACCGGAAGAAGTTTGTATTAAGGAACGGAGTAAGTATCTTGGATCTAAGGGAATATTAGTAAGTAGGTTTTATATTTGGACCTAAGAGGATTACAATGGAGAGCGATAGTAAGCACGATGTGGGAAAACGGTATTAACGGTATGTTATGAGGAAGTGTAATCAAAGATGGTTCACCCATGGGGACCCTAGTGGTATGAGGTGGAATGAGAGAAGTTACACCTTGGTATTAAGAACAAGCGTAGTAGTAGCACCGTAGTCATAAGTGTACGTGATGGATTCTTATTCTTGAGATAAGTGTGAAGGGACGTACTTTGTGGAACAGTGAGTATTGCATTTGAGGAAATAAGATTGCGGTAAAACAACGAAAAGCAATTCAGGACTTATTACGGACTAAGTGTAAATCATGGAACGATTTATACCGAACGGGTTTGGTAATTACTTGATGAGAATTGTCGGTTGCGAATCTTCCATTAAGTAATTTAGTGTAAGTGGGATGTTCAATGGATAGTAAAGGGTAAGTAATCTCGGTTAGTGTGTACAAAGTGATGGAAAGGTTCTTCAAGAGGATACATTGCCCCAATTTATTTTCAAGTATAGAGAGACTTCTATGATTGTGAATAATCGAATAAATGGAATCTACATTTTGTTGGACCAAGGACGTAGTTGTTTTAGTTTTCACCAAGAAATTCAAGTGAGAGAACAAGGTTGTATGCTTGACATGAGATGTCCATCATTTTTGTAGTACCGTGTGATGGTTGTGTGTTGGACTTTGCTTATGGACGAATCAAGTATGAGTTGTGGCTAAAACCCTTGAATTTTGTCTTTATTGGCTTTCATCTAGTGTAGTTGTATGAGCAGAGAATGAACAATCCCATTGAGGTTTTGGCGTGTGACTGAGTCAGAAATTGGAATTTCTACCTTGTCACTTGGTTGGAGTGTGTTATCCGCATGTTTTAACTTGGTTTTGTATTACCTTGAGTGGATCATGGTTGATGAATGTTATACAAGTTAAGAAACCACGAGTTGAGAATGATATTGCAAGTTAGAACAAGCCGGATTGATGGTTTTGAGTTGGGATGACTTTTGAAATGAGAGAAATTAATTTTCTCATCTTCTGCATTTGTGTTAACCGATTAACGCCATGTGGTTAACTGATTAACATGTGCCAAGACGATGTTTTGCGCTGAATTTTGAGGAGTTAACCGATTAGCTCAAATGTTTAATCGATTAATATGGGTGTAACTTGTGAAATCCCTTAGGAACCATCATTTGTGTTTTGTTACCATATGTTCTTCCGATTGATAAGTGTTCGGA
Source organism: Lathyrus tuberosus (assembly GCA_022829125.1). Classification (NCBI taxonomy): domain Eukaryota; kingdom Viridiplantae; phylum Streptophyta; class Magnoliopsida; order Fabales; family Fabaceae; genus Lathyrus; species Lathyrus tuberosus. The sequence goes on from JALAZF010000272.1 coordinate 177,553, forward strand.
TAATGGGAAACAGAATTCCAAGTAAATGAAAGACGGATTTGTGTTTTGAAATTGGAACTTCTAATGGGTGTTGCGTAATTGACCATTTGTTTAGATGACAAGAGAGTTGACTTGGGGAAATAATCTTATGAACTAAGTTAGTATGAGAAGGTCTTAGGTGTATTACCATTGAGAGTCTTAAGGACGAAGTTGGAAAATACTCACGAAGTATCGGTCTTGCAAGGAATATTTCGGTGTGTAAGTATGGTATTAGTAAGGTATGAGCGGTAAGTCAGAGTTAGTAATTGCTATCTTCTGTGAGTTCATGGTTTTCGATTTAGACTCTGCGAGAGTGGTACCAGACATGTACAGTTGTACGTTACCTAGAGAAGGAAATTTGAAAGTTATCCTTCTAAGTAAGAATACTAATTGGGTGTTCCGAAGTTAAGCATGTAGCTTGAAATCGTGTATGGAACAGAACGATTAAGAAAAGTGGATTCAATTGAGAAACATGACATGACCTTCGAAAGTGTGGGTGTATATGGAGTGTTTTATGTGAATTGGTGAGTAGTATGGAAACTCACAGTTGTGTCTTGAATGGTTTAAGTTTGATAAGTGGTGACTCGCATATGATTGAAGTTTCGTGGTGGTGCTATGTAATATTAGTTGAGATCTCGTGTCAACAAGAAAACTTGAGGGAGTCAGAACCCCGTAAGAAGAATCGATTTGGAATGTGGTAACTGGAACCAGAGGTTGTTAAACTGTTTTGGATATATTATTTCGAGTTTAGAATGGTTGGAGTTGTGAATGTTATGGTTGTAGCAGTGTAACTCTTGTGTCTTTATCATCTAGAGAGTGTTGGACAGATGTTAAGATATTGTGTGTTGGCGAGGAAATTGTTCTACTATAAGACATCAACAAGGTTCTTGTACCATTGATTAGTAAGGATCCCAGTGGATAAGTGTATTTCTCCGTGGACTGTTAGCTACTTGGTAGTGTTTAAGAAATCGTGGTGTTCCAGTGTTAGAATTTAGATTGCACAGTGGAAGGTGATAGATGAAAGAGTTGGTCAGAATAATAAGGATTTGAAATTGTCGCTTATAAGTATAAAAATAAGAGGATCTTGTTCTAAAGTGTGTTACCTTTTGGTGTGATACGAAAGAGATGAATTATCGGATGTAATGGTTACAATGTTAGTATCAGACCAGATGGAACTGGTAAAGAAGTCATAGATTAGTTATGAAGTGGTTTGAATGTTAAAGGATTTGATGAGTGTTTGTTATCGTAAACCAAGATAAGGCGTTACGGTTTTGTTTGTGACTCAGTAGAGGAATGTAGAATGGTACATTCTTTTCAAAGTAGAATGCGATCAACTGTTTTGGTAAGAAACAACAGATGAATTACGGAAAAGGCAAGGTTAGAAGTTAACCCAATATTGGAATAAGAGTATGACTAAGGAACCGAAGTTTGATAATTCGTTAGTCTGTGAAGACAAGTTGGATATGGAATATGTCGGAAATTTGGACGGACGTAAAGTTAAGTATGGATCTAAGACAATGATATAAGTTACAGTTGTTGTTGAGTAGAGGAAATTCGGGGGCAAATTTCAATTTAAGGGGGGGAGAGTGTAATACCCCGTATTATTTAAATGCTCAATTGGATATCAGATGAGATCAGATGAGTATCTATGTGCTCTATCTTTAGTAAATTGGATTTATGGAATCCTTTAAGTACTTTAAGTATTGACATTTGGGATCAATAGAGCAACTGGAGAACTCTGAGGAGATCAATTATTTTATTAAAGAGACGGATTAATATTTATTAATCCGTGAAAGTAATTTATGGTAACTCTAATAATTGATCAATTGGGTTGAGACGACAAAATATCAATTGGAGATATTTTACCCTGTTGGACTTATATTATATAATAAGTTTATATATATATATATATATTTGTTAAGAAAAAGAAAGATAGTAAGAAGAAGAGAAAGAAGAGAAAAGAAGAGAGGAAGAAAAGGGAAAAGAGAAGAAGAAGCTTGGATCATTATTCATCATCTTCTTCAACCTCCTCTTCGATTATCAGGTGGGTTCTAGATAGAAGCTTTAGTTGTAGAGTTCTTGAGTTTTCTAGAGTTAGGTTGAATATTGAGAAAAATGAGTAATTTTGCAAATCAATGAAATCTAACGGATAAATAGAGGTATAAATGGCATAGAATGATTGATATATATGTATAATCATGTGTTTTTACTTGGTTGTGTGTTTGATTGTATTTTGGTTGAAATTGGTTTGGTTGGTATCCATGAAAAACCAAATTTTTTGTACTTCTGCAGTGAAGTAACCGGTTACCTCATGAAGTAACCCGTTACTTGAAGGAAAAAATACGCAGGTTACAGCTGAAGTAATCGGTTACCTTTTGAAGTAACCGGTTACATTTAAGTGGCTAGAAACGTGATTTTGATTCTGGATGAATAGTGGATTTGAAGTAACCGGTTACATGGTGAAGTAACCGGTTACCTCACTGAAACTTTGGAAAATTATTTCTTTTAAAAATTCATAACTTTTTAACCGTAATTCCGATTTGGACGTTCTTTATACCGTTGGAAAGCTATGACAATCCTCTATCCAATACAAATTGAAAATTAGGGGTATGATGTCAGATTAATTATTTAGTGGAAAAAGAAGGAATAATGTTATGTGATATGTTTAGAAATTGTTATCTTTTGGATTATAAGTCCGATCGCGGCATAATGATAGCCGATGTAAAGCTGTGAAAATATCCTACGGGATAAAAGTGAAAAGTATTGATTTTGATGCCCGATTAAATGAATCGGAGAGAACTCGAAAGTGATGTTTTTGTGATGAATCATTATATGTGATTCTATTATGCAATTGTAATATGCTTTTGTATAACTTGTGATGGAATTATTATATGTAATTCAAAATGTCAATTGTAATATGCTTTGCTTAATATAATGTTAAACCTGATTGAAAGAATATGCATGCTAAAATATGAATGAGGAAGAGTGAGGAAACTTTACCCCAAAACAAATGGCAATAGTTTAAAATAGTGGAACCTAGTAACGGCTAGGAAATTGATGTATGACAAAATGACAACGCTCGTGCAAGAGAGGCTGAGGCGTGTGTCCATTACCGAATGATATAGAAAGAATAAGACACTAGTATGGAACACGTGTAATTGTTATGTTATATTGATAAGGCATGAGAGGCCTAAAGGCTAATGTGGCCTAGAATTGTTGAATACAATTATGGTTGTATGTGAAATCACGTAATCATAACCATCGCCCTTGAGAGGCATTCATGAGTCTCGAGCTCCTCTAAAATGCAGGCAAAATTATTTGGCAGGTTTGATTCCCGCATGTAGTACGAACGGAACCTACGGGTAGAGACTTGTGACGGTGTACGGGTCATGTGAAGTGACGATTTAAGGTGATAATATGTGCCTTATTTCCGAATCCATTTCGTATGCCAAGTAACTACAAGGATCCATGACTCGGGTCGACTTCTAGACGTAGAAGCGAACGGGAAAAGGGGATGCCTTGGTACAGGTTACCGATTAGTGATAAACTTTTGAGTTAACGGACTCAATAACGTGTTTCCATATAGTGTGACATTGTGAACTCAAAGTCATTTCCCTTCCCCTGACTTGAGTTAGGATTTGGCTAGAACCCTGTAAAGCCGAGAGAATCCATAAGATAGGGAACTCACTGAGATTTGATGTATCTCACCCCACTATCTTTGCTATATTACAGGTATTTGCAGGTTTGATTTACAAGTGGAGCAATGCTTGGATGTTTCAATAGAAGCTTAGTTGAGTTTTTTCCGCTGTGCATTATTTTGTTGTATACAATTGAGGATATTGTATATTGATCTTAGATTTTATTTTTTGGCTAGTTTCCATGACTTGTGCCATATGTTGTATTTATGTTTTAGAAATGGACAAGTATGTGAATTAGGCCATTAGGCACTTTTGATGTGTCAATACCAAATAAAAACACTTGTATGGTATTATTCTAGATAAATATTATACAGGGCTTTACAGAACTAGTAGGAAGTCAACAATTTTAAAAAACAACGCTTGATATGAGAAGAGCTATACGACATTTGTGGTTCCTTAAAGCTAGATTCCTCCCGAGTTGTACATGGACGTTATAGCGAGTGTATCGACATTTCCACATTGTATGAGGCGGGTTATGCCTCTACTCACTATTATTTCATTTTTAAACATGTGAGTGTTAGAACCTTGTTGAATCTCTTGTAGTCTTAGATGCCCCTAACCTTTAAGTAAAACTCCGTTGAAGTGTTATCATCTCACCCCATATTGTTTCTTACATTTTCCAGTTGATCAAGTTTTTGGAAAACGGAAAGGCAAGTCAATGGATGCAGGGAGGATTTCCTTTTTATTTTGTCCTTCATTGCGTATTATTATTATATTGTATATTTGAACATGTTGTACCTTGTACGCACATTTGATGTATCTTATGTGACTTCATATACTTATATAAGTTTTATGCTACTTTGATGTATTAGTACAACCTTTTTAATATCCTGGCGAGGACAATTTAGATTCTATCTGGTTGGGTTATTACAAAATTTGTACCTTAAATGTATTTTGATTGAGAGTGGAGACGAAATGATAGTGTGAATTTTACCTAGTTAAAAAAAAAATCTTTTTTGGATAAATTTCTTTGTTCTTATTTTGAAATTTTTATTTTAAAATGTATCTTAATATCTTAATTATATGTAGTTCAAACATATAACATAGTATTTTTCATTCTATATTAAAATTATATAATCCATAAAAATATGAAAAGGTTCCTTCCTTACTATAATCCCTTATATATAAAAATTCAAAACTCAGAGCTATTAATCATTACATTGGGTAATGTTCAAATTCAGATATATATCAACCCTATTTTTTTTACTCATTGAGTGACTTTTTCCATGTAGGACTAGCAAATCATGGAAAAAAATAATGAAAAGTTTTGAATATTTATTTAGTAAACTATTTTCCTTTTGAAATAATAAAAAAATAATCAATTTAAATTTTATCATAGGTAATTCAATATCTTTATTTTAATTTTTCTTTTACCTATTTATCATTTCATTTCCTAAATAAAAAATAATAATTTTATATTAAGAACATAATTGCAATAATAATATTAACAATTGGTAAAATAAAAGTAATAATATGCTCATATTATATATTAAGTAAATTACTTTTATAATTCAGATTTAGGTAATGGTGTATTTTTTTTGTTGAATATAAGATTTTTTTTCATTTCTTTTACATACGTTTGAAGATATTACGCATGCATTTTATGACTATATATAATGTCATATGTAGAACTTATGAAAATCATAAAAAATTTAACATAAAAAATTGATAAGAGATACACATCAAAAAAAATTATGGCAATGAGCACCGTAAAAATTAGTGTCGTGGAGAGCGGCTTAGTGATGATTTTGATAAATGTGTGAAAAAATGTCGAAGTAAATGCTAAAAAAATCATCCTTAACATATGCCATGGTAATTAATTTTTCTTTCTCTTCATCGTTTGTTTAGACTTTCAAAAAAAAAAATCCAGATACTTATAAATATTTCTTACTTTGTAGGTGCGTGCATGTCGTGCACACATATATTGCTTTATGTTTGGAGAGTTTGAATAATATTAAATAAGTTATTCATATGTATTGTGAAATTCTATGTAATAAAATGTATCATGAAACCTAAATAAATAGATTTTAATTCTCTATGCCTATTTTTTATTATTCATCATAGCCACCTTTACAAGTGTTTTTAACTCTTGTATGTTTTGTATAATAGATGATTCATATAATTTGTTTCTTTAATAATATTTTAATCAAGATTAAAAACCAATAGTAATTCCTTTTCTCTTAGAAATCGAATGATATAGAAAGAAAATATAATGAATTAAATGATAATGTTATTACATAACTCTAAAAATGTTTTAATTGATCTTGTAAAATTAACGCTATAGTAGTGAGTTTAAGACAAATGAGGACATATTTTTTTTCTTTGAATGACATAAGATACTTGTAATTGAATATAGTGAAAAATTTCTCAATATATGTAATAAGATCAAAATATGAATTTACAAATGGATGAAGCCATCTCCTTACAAGTCATTTTTGTTAAGTTAATTTAAGTCCAATTCGCATATGTTATCAGAGTCCAAGTGTCTAACAAAGGTTCTTGGGCAACCAATTATAATCAACTCATTACCATTAAGTTTTATTTAATCTTAGGAGTTTAGCTAAATCTAATTTTTATTATAGCTATAAAAAATAAATAGAAGAGTCATCCCTTAAATTCAAAGATAGTCATTGTAATTTTTGTTTTCATTCTATTTCTTAGTTTTTTTCTACATCTCCAACAAATATCTTTTATAGGAATTTTGTATAATTTTCATAACTTTAGTAGTCATAGATTTTGATTTTCTGCTAGGAATTTAAGTCTTTATAAGATCTATTGAATTTCTAAATGAAGGGTCAATCAATGACATAAATAATCAACTGCAATCTGTATGATCACCCAACAACCAATTTTTGTTTGAAACTTATATTTATTACTCTTAACGTTATAGTTTGTTTTTTCTTCCTATATTGACATCTTATATATAAACATTTGTGTAAGGGAATTCCTTTGTAGTTTTTGGATACATCTTTGGTTATATCAGATTTAAAAGTTATTTTTTTAGGGGTTATCTACTTCTGTTGTTGTTTTGTTTGTGATTTTAATAGATATTGGTAACACAAAAATAGTTTATGTATATGCAGATATTATAAATGTTCTATGACAATTTTTTTTAACGGAAAAGAAGGAAGAGCTTGGATCTTCATCATCTCTTCATCGATTCATCATCTTCTTCAAACTCCTCTTCGATTACCAGGTGGGTTCTAGATAGACACCTTAAGTTCTAGAAATTCTTGGTATTGAACTTAGGTTAGATTTGAGAGAAAATGATTAAATCAATAAATCAATGGAATTTAACGGATGAAATTCGATATAAATTGCATGGTATAGTTGAAATATGCATGTGATCAATTAATGATACTTGTTTTAATGTTGGAAATGATCTAGTGTGGAAAGGGTGAGTTTTGGAGTATTTTGGAACCCCAAAAACGCAAAAAAAAATTCTGCTTCTGGTACGATTCGTCAGGCGAATCAGTATTCGCCAGGCGAATGAGGTCTTGCCACTGGTTCGCCAGGCGAAGTACTGGCGAAAGGGGATACGCCAGGCGGAATCTTAAATCGCCAGGCGAAAATGAGGAGACAGAACATGTTTTGGCTACTGGAACTTTTGCATTTTTCAAAATTTAGGCCTCGCCACTGTCTCGTCGGGCAAAGTGCTGGCGAAGAGGGATTCTCCCGCCAAAATCCTAAGTCGCCAGGCGAATCTGGCTGTTTCTCAATAATTTTCTTTTCTTTAAAAATCCATAACTTTTGATGCGTAACTCGGACCGAGACGTTCTTGGTACCGTTGGAAATGAATGAAACTATGTTATGTGATATGTTGAAATCTATATCTTTTGGGTCGTAAATCCGATCGAGGCATAATTATAGCCGATGTGAGGCTGTGGAAATATCCTACGGGATAGAAGTGAAAAGTATTGATTTCGTTACCCGATTAAATGAATCGGAGGGAACCTGAAAGTGATGTTTTATGTGAAGAATCATTATATGTGATTCCATTGTGTAATTGTAATATGGTTTTGTATAACTTGTGATGAAATTATGATATGTAATTCAAATGTGCAATTGTAATATGCTTTGCCTAATATCATTGTTAAACATTATCAAGAGAATATGCATGCTTGAAATATGAATTAGGAAGAGTGAGGAAACTTTATCCCAAAACAAAGGTATAGTTAAGATAGTGGAACCTAGTAACGGCTAGAAAATGTGCAATTGTAATATGCTTTGCCTAATATCATTGTTAAACATTATCAAGAGAATATGCATGCTTGAAATATGAATTAGGAAGAGTGAGGAAACTTTATCCCAAAACAAAGGTATAGTTAAGATAGTGGAACCTAGTAACGGCTAGAAAATTCATGTATGACAGAATGACAACGCTCGTGCAAGAGAGGTCCAGACGTGTGTCCATTACCGAATGATATAGAAAGAATAAGACACTAGTATGGAACATGTGTAATTGTTATGTTTTATTAAAGGCATGAGAGGCCTAAAGGCTAATGTGGCCTTGTGATTGTCGAATATAATCACGTTGTGCATTTGATCACGTAATCATAACCATCGCCCTTGAGAGGCATTCATGAGTCTCGAGCTCCTCTGAAATGCAGGAAGAATTACTTGGCAGGTTTGATTCCCGCGTATAGTACGAATGGAACCTACGGGTAGAGACTTACGATGGCATGAGAGGCCATGTGAAGTGACGAATTAAGGAGAAAATGCGTCCCTTAATTCCGAATCCATTTCGTATGCCAAGTAACTACAAGGATCCAGGACTCGGGTCGACTTTTAAACATAGAAGTGGACAGACAAGAGGGATGCCTTGGTACAGTTATCGATTAGTGATAAACTTTTGAGTTAACGGACTCAATGACATGTTTCCATATAGTGTGAGATTGTGTACTCAAGGTCATTTTCCCTTCCCCTTGACTTGAGTTAGGATTTGACTAGAACCCTGTAAAGCCGAGAGAATCCATAAGATAGGGAACTCACTGAGATTTGATGTATCTCACCCCACTATTATTGATTATTTTCAGGTGGTATTTGCAGGTTTGGTTTACAAATGGAGCTATGCTTGGATGTTTCAAGAGAAGCTTAGTTGAGCTTTTTCCGCTGTGTATTTGTTGTATACAAATGAGGATATTGTATATTGATCTTAGTTTTATTGTTTTGGCTAATTTCCATATCTTGTACCATAGATTGTATTTATGTTTTAGAAAGGTCAAGTATGTGAATTACGCCATTAGGAACTTATGATGGTGTCAGTACCAAATAAAATGCTTGTATTGTATTATTCTAGATATACAATATACAGGGCATTACAGTTGGTATCAGAACAGGTCATGTCCTCGACCTAGCCTTGAAACATCATAAGTAAATCTTTTCCTACCTCTTAAGTGTGTCTTGCCAGCATGAAACTTAATATCATACTATGTAGTGTTGGGCCTGATCAACCTAATACTATGTATGTGATAGGTAGAATCATGGTTGAGCGACCACGAGGACTCCGAAGTGTTTTTGGAACTTGTGCTGTGAGGGTAGGCTCAAGCCAAGAGTTAGTAGGATGGAGTTTTGGTCAGCTCAGTTGAGGTCTTAGTAGAAGTTGTGCCTTGGGTAGCATGGAATTAAAGAGTAGTGTGTGGTTCAAGCAATTCTTTGGAATTTTGGAGCCTGAAAGTTAAGGATCTCTATTTGACGATTGGATAAGGTATCAGGGAATATGTAAAGTCGTTAGTGGAGCTAGATTGACCACTAGTATGGATAAGGATTTCAAGTAATCTCATTCCGTGGAAGAGAAAAGTTGTTTTGTGGAATGTGTTACGTAAGGTCCGGAAGTGAGATAAGTATTTGTGCTTTAGTTCTAAGGTCGCTATTGTATCTTGAAGGGACGAGAGTACCTTAAGAAATGTATTTGGAACAATATCTTCCGACTGGTTAAAAGCTGAGGGTCAAGGACGTTCAAATTTTATGGGAACCTAAAGTAGTAGAGAAGTGTGAGAAGGAACACAAAGATGTGTTTACATGCTTCAAGTGAAACAAGTATGTGTCGGATGAAGAGCAGGAGATAAATTGTGTATCTTCAGTTATGTAGAAGGATTAAGTTCGAGATAATACATCAGGATTTCTGTTTTTAGTAAGAGACCAATTTGGAAATGTTAAATTACCCAAGGAACCGTATGAGGTATTGTGTCGAAGGAAGTTTGAGCTTCATTTAGTAATAGAAAGTGTAGTGATGCGGACCAGAAGAAGTTTGTGTTAAGGAATAGAGTAAGTATCTTAGATTTAAGGAAATTTTAGTAAGATGGTTTTATATTTGGACCTAAGAGGATTACAAAGGAAAGCGGTATCGATGGTATGTTAAGAGGAAGTGACAACGGAGCATATTCTGGACGAATGTGTGATAGAATCCTTAGAATGTTGTTGAAACTAAAATTAAGGAAGTGTAATCACGGATGGTTCACCTGTGAGGAGCCTATTAGTATGACGTGGAATAAGGAAGTTACACCTTGGTATTAAGAACAAGCGTAGTAGTAGCACCGTGGTCACAAGTGTACGTGATGGATTCTTATTCTTGAGACAAGTATAAAGGGACGTACCTTGTGGAGCAGTGAATATTGTATTTTAAGAAGTAAGATTGTGGTAAAACAATGAAAAGCAAATCAGGACTTATTACAGACTAAGTGTAACTCATGGGACGATTTATATCGGAAGGCTTTTGTAAATAGCTGATGAGAATTGTCGGTTACGAATCTTCCATTAAGTGATTTGGTAAGTGGAATGTGTAATGGATGGTGAAAGGTAATAAATCCCAGATAATGTGTACGAAGTGATGGAAAGGTTCTTCAAGAGGATGCATTGCACCGATTTATTTTCGAGTATAGAGAACTTCTGTATTTGTGAATAATCAAAATATTCGAAATCTACCTTTTGTTGGACTAAGAACGTAGTTGTTTTATTTCTCACCGAGAAGTCCAAGCAAGAGAATAAGGTGGTATGATTGACATGAGATGTCCATCGCTTTAGTGGTACCGTATAATGGTTGTGTGTTGGGTTTTTCTTGTGGACGAATTAAGTAAGAGTTGTGGCTAAAACCCTAGAATGTCGTCAGTATTGGCTTTCATCTAGCATAGTTGTTTGAGCAAAAAATGAACTATCCCACTGAAGTTTTATAGTGTGATCGCGTCAGAATTTGGAATTTTGTCTTGTCACTTGGTTGGAGTGTGTAATCTGCACGTTTTAACCTTGTTCTGTATTACCTTGAGTTGATCATGGTTAGTGAATGTAATATAAGTTAAAAAGCCACGAGTTGAGAATGATATTCCAAGATAGAACCAAACTGGATTAATGGTTTTGAGTAGGGAGGACTTTGAATTAAGAAGAAACTGGCTTTTAGATTCTGCAGCAGTTAACCGATTAACACGTGTAAGGATGGTATTTTGTGCTAAATTTTGAGGAATTAACCGTTTAACCTCAGACGGGTAATCGATTAACATCTGTGTAAATTACAAAATCCCTTAGGAACCATCATATGCGTTTTGTTACCTTATATTACTCCGATTGGAGAGTGTTGTGTGAATGGAAAATGGGATTGCAAGTAAATGAAGGATGGATTTGTGTTTTTTGAAATCGTGACTTTTGGAAAGGTGTTGTGCAATTGACCAAGTGTCCAAAAGACGAGAGGGTTGACTTTGGGGAATAATCTTATGAACTGTGTTGAGTATGAGAAGATCTTAGGTGTATTGTTATCAGTACCGTTGAGAGTCGTAAGGACGAAGTTGGAAAATACTCACGAAGTATCGGTGTTGCAAGGAATGTTTCGGTGTGTAAGTATGGTATTAGTAAGGTATGAGCGGTAAGTCAGAGTTAGTAATTGCTATCTTCCGTGAGTTCATGGTATTGGATTTAGACCGTGAGAGTAGTACCAGTTGGGTGCAGTTGTGTTTTACCCAGAGAAGGAAATTTGAAAGTTATTTTTCCAAGTACGAGTAAGAATTGGACATTCCGAAGTTAAGCATAGAACTTGGATCGTTTATGGAACAGAACTAATGATCAAAGTTGATTCAATCGAGAAACATGGCATAGCCTTTGAAAGTGTGGAGTGTTGTATGTGAATTGGTGAGTAGTATGGAAACTCACATTTACGCCTTGGCTAGTTTAAGTTTTGATAAGTGGTGACTCGTTTATGATTGTAGTTCTATGCTGGTTTTACGTTGGTATTTGGTTGAGATCTCGAATCACACAAGAAATCTTGAGTAAGTCGGGAAAATTGTAAGAATAATCGATTTGGAATGTGATAACCATAACCGGAGGTTGTTAAGTTATTTTGAGATGTATTGATTCGAGTTTAAAATGGATTTGGAGTTGTAAATGTTATGGTTGTAACAATGTACCTCCTACACCTCTATCGTCTGGAGAGTGTCGGACGGATGTTATAATATTGTGTGTTGGCAAGGAGACTTTTCTACCATAGGACGTCAGTAAATTTCTTGTGTCGATTGGTTGGTAAAGATCCCAGTGGATAAATGTGTTTCTCCATGGACTGTTGGCTACTTGGTAATGTTTGAGAATTGTGGTATTCCATTGTTAGAATTTTGGATTGCGTAGTGGAAGGTGATAAATGAAAGAGTTATATCAGAATACTAAGAAGTTAGAAGGATTATTGCTGGTAAGTATGGAAATAAGGAGATCTTGTTCTGAGTGTGTTACCTTTTGGTGTGATACGAAATAGATGAACTATCGGATTAAGTGGGACTGGTAAAGAAGTCGTTTGACGAATTACGAAGTGGTTTTGAATGTTAAGAAATCTTTGAAAGGATAGCCGTCAGTGATTGCATGAAGGTAAGAAATTACTGAGTCACATCGTGAAAATTTGTTGAGTGGTTGTTATCCTGAACCAAGATAAGGTGTTACGGTTTTGTTTGTGGCTCGGTAGAGAAATGTAGAATGGTATCTTCTTTCCGAAGTAAGAGGTAACTACGTGTTTTGTAAAGAACAACAGATGAATTACGGAAATGGCAAGGCTAGAAGTGAAAAGTATTGATTTCGATACCCGATTAAATGAATCGGAGGGAACCCGAAAGTGATGTTTTATGTGAAGAATCATTATATGTGATTCCATTGTGTAATTGTAATATGTTTTTGTATAACTTATGATAAAATTATGATATGTAATTCAAATGTACAAATGTAATATGCTTTGCCTAATATCGTTGTTAAACATTATCAAGAGAATATGCATGCTTAAAATATGAATTAGGAAGAGCGAGGAAACTTTACCCCCAAAACAAATGGTATAGTTAAGATAGTGGAACCTAGTAACGGCTAGGAAATTGATGTATGACAGAATGACAACGCTCGTGCAAGAGAGGTCGAGGCGTGTGTCCATTACCGAATGATATAGAAAGAATAAGACACTAGTATGAAACATGTGTAATTGTTATGTTTTATTAAAGGCATGAGAGGCCTAAAGGTTAATGTGGCCTTGTGATTGTCGAATACAATCACGTTGTGCATTTGATCACGTAATCGTAACCATCGCCCTTGAGAGGCATTCATGAGTCTCGAGCTCCTCTAAAATGCAGGCATAATTACTTGGCAGGTTTGATTCCCGTGTATAGTATGAATGGAACCAACGGGTAGAGACTTGTGATGGCATGAGAGGCCATGTGAAGTGACGAATTAAGGAGATAATGCATCCCTTAATTCCGAATCCATTTCGTATGCCAAGTAACTACAAGGATCCAGGACTCGGGTCGACTTTTAGACGTAGAAGCAGACGGGCAAGAGGGATGCCTTGGTACAGTTATCGATTACTGATAAACTTTTGAGTTAACAAACTCAATGACATGTTTCCATATAGTGTGAGATTGTGTACTCAAGGTCATTTTCCCTTCCCCTTGACCTGAGTTAGAATTTGGCTAGAACCCTGTAAAGCCGAGAGAATCCATAAGATAGGGAACTCACTGAGATTTGATGTATCTCACCCCACTATTATTGATTATTTTCAAGAGGTATTTGCAGGTTTGGTTTACAAATAGAGCTATGCTTGGATGTTTCAAGAGAAGCTTAGTTGAGCTTATCCCGCTGTGTATTTGTTGTATACAATTGAGGATATTGTATATTGATCTTAGTTTTATTGTTTTGGCTAATTTCCATATCTTGTACCAAATAAAATGCTTGTATTGTATCATTCTATATATATAATACAGGGCATTACATGCATCTTGATCAAAATGTGACTTATTGGTTTTAATGAAGAAATTTATCTTTAGTAAGTCTGGCAGGTAAAGCCATTGAGGGTATGTTGGAAAACTTGGTTAAGAAGAGCGACAATTGAGTCTTTTCCTTAGACCATATAAAGACCCCATTTATATTTTCAAAATTCCACTTATTTTCGAGAGAGAGAGAGAGAGAGAGAGAGAGAGAGAGAGAGAGAGAAAGAGAGAGAGAGAGAGAGAGAGAGAGAGAGAGAGAGAGAAGGAAGGGCTCCAAACTCACCTTATTGTTTTGCATGTAAAAGGAAATAGTTATTCCTAAAAGAAGAAATAAGAAATGAGAGCTCAAGAGATCATTAGAGCATCAATTCCATCATCCATCTTCACCAATCCCATGAAGATTTTAGAACTCAATTGTTAAGGTGGGGATAATTGATTATTGGTTGTGTGACTACTTGTTTAATTACTTGATATAATGATCGTTTTTGTTAAAATTGTTGACTGTGATTGTATACCCATAAAATGCTTGGATTGTGTTTGAGATGCTATTTGAGGATATGAAGAATTAAGAAACTAGTTTGGTTGCATGAAAAATAAAAATAAAAATGTTTATTCAATTCTGGAAGTACGTAATTGATAGTATTATGTTTGTAATCGATTACATGTGTAAGAAATATGAAATTCCGTGTTCTTTTGATAAGTATAGTAATCAATTACAAGTAAGCAAAATTGCATTATTTGAGTTTCGGATGATGTTGTAGTTGTTTACAACATGTCTGCAATTGATCACAATTGGTTCTGAAAGAATCTATTGAAATACCTCTAACAAAAGTCAAAATAATTAGTGCCTGCCTATTTGTAAACTCGTAATCAGGATGGTCAATCAAGACACTGTTATAGTTCACATTTTAAAACCCTAATTTAGAAAAGAACTAGTAGGAAGTCAACAATTTTAAAAAACAACGCTTGATATGAGAATAGCTATATGACATTTGTGGTTCCTTCACTACGCCAAAAATAGCCTTAGGCAGCACTAAAAAGACAGTGCTTTTATCACAAAGCGCTGCTATAAGGAATAAAAAAATTCGCTAAAAAAAAGCGTTGGTAAAGGATACCTTTAGAAAGCGTTTTCTAAAAGCGCTACTAAAGGCCGTAAATAGTCCCCACCTTAGAAAGTGCTTTTTAAAAAGCGCTGCTAAAGGTATAACCTTAGAAAGCGCTGCTAAATGTTAGCCTTAGAAAGCGCTTTTAAAAAGCGCTGCTATAGGCCAATTAAAAGATAACCTTAGAAAGCGCTTTTAATAAGCCCTGCTATAGGCCAATTCAAAGAAAGCACTTTAATAGGAAAAAGCGCTGTCTTAGGTCAATTATTATTAAAAAATAAAATAACACTAAATTTTCAGAACCCTATTCATTTTCACTCAAGACTTCTACCTCCTTTCTCTCTCGCGATTTCTCCGACCACCATCATTCTCCCACCAGCCTTCTGTTCTCCGACCACTGCTGTTCTGTTCGTTCTCCCACCGTCGTTGTTTTGTTCGTTCTCCCACCTCCGTTGTTCTATTCGCGTCTGTTCTCGCGACTGCTCCCTCATCTCTCTCTCTCTCTCTCTCTCTCTCTCTCTCTCTCTCTCTCGCGTGTGAAGTAAGAAGAGGTACGTTATTGTTGATACAATGTTGTTGTCTTTTATGTTGTTGTTGATACATTTTGTGTCAAGGTATTGTCAATGGCTATTTTAGTGTAAATATATTGTGTGCATACGTTTGGTTTACCATTTTCTATGATTGTCTTTTTCTGGTTTGCCATTTGTTATCTATTTCGATTCAAGAATGAAGAAGATGAAAGTTTATATTTAGTTTATATTCGATTCAAGAATGAAGAAGATGAAAGTTTATATGAATGCCATTTGCCATTTACCATTTGTTAACCATTTGTTATCAATGACAGTCTTTTGACTAATTTTGGTGTCACAAAATTACATACAAAGAATGAAGAAGATGAAAGTTTATATTTAGTTTAGCTTTAAGTTTATATTTAAGTTTTTTCTCTTTAGTTTGTATGACTGAATATATTTTTATGCTATTGTGTTGCATCTGTTTTATGATAGTAGAACTGAATTTATTTTGTCATTTTTTAACCCGTAAATATATTTTTAAATTCTTGACATACTTTTATTGTTTTATCAGCTTTCTTGGTTTTTGTTGGAAGAAGTTGTAAAGAATTACTCTAAATGCTTCATTCTTGGCAGAATATATGTGTTTGATTACTTGTTGGAATAAAGGACTAATCCTTGGCATAATATATGTGTCTGGTTTTTTAAGTTACAATGAAATAATATGAATTCATATAAAGAATCACGTTTTATATCTGCCAAACTACAAAAAATCTCTTTTACAAAGAGGACATCATAATCACAAAATGCTTCAAACCCTCTTTGATTTTTTATCTTCATCTTGTTTTATGGTGTGATGTTGAACTTCTCATGAATAAATTACTATTAGAATTTGGCATAGGATATATCTTGTTGAAGAGACATTGAAAAGTGAAAAGTTGGATTGATATTGATAGTATGATTTTTTTACAGGTGCAGAGTGAAAGTCTGATCGTTGGAGGAATCTTACATTGTGTGGGTCCAGAACTTGATTACTTCTCTACAGGTAATTAGTTGTTCTTTTGCTATAGTTGCGTGAATAATTAACGGTTTTGTTTAGCTTAATTAGTAAAACCATTTGAATAAACTGCTTTGAATGAACTGCTATGATGGATGAGCATTGCTTGCAATGATTGAGAACTAACTTGTTGAATTTGCTATATATAGGGGTTACTTGTGATCAAAGTGTGAAAGTCGTATCGTTTCCCTACAGGTAAATATTTTTTATTTTGTTTTTGTTTAGCTTAATTAGTATAACTATGGATAAGAAATGGATGTCTTCAAGTCGATTGTCGAAAGAGTACGAGAATGGGGTATCGGAATTTGGTAAGTTTGCTGTTGTGCACGCAGATGAGCCCAGTCGAATGATATGTCCTTGCTTGGGTTGCTGTTTTGGGAGTCGGGTTGATGCGGTTTAGTTGGAATCGCATTTAAAGAGGCGTGGAATTGATAAAGTTATACATGTTGGAATTTGCATGGTGAGAAAATTAACGGGAATGTTGAATCGGGGGATACTACAACCTATTATTTAATGGACAATGGCATAGATACATACGATTATGATCGAGTCGAAGAGATTGTAGAAGCTCTTGAAGAAGATCTTAAGGATTGTCCCAAAATGTTTGAGGGGTTGGTTAGCGATGCAGAGAAACCGTTGTATAATGGTTGCACTAAATTCACAAGATTGTCTGCGGTATTAAAGTTGTACCACTTAAAGGCGGGCAATGGATGGTTGAATAAAAGTTTCACAGAGTTATTGGCCCTTATGAAAGATATGCTTCCAGAGGATAATGTTCTTCCCAATCGAACATATGTGGCCAAAAAGATGTTGTGCTCTATTGGCACGAGCTATGATAAGATACATGCATGTCCAAACGATTGCGTTTTGTTTCGAAATGAGTATGCATCATTAAATGAGTGTCCTAAATGCGGTGTCTCTCGATATAAGAAAAAGTTGTCTCCAGCAAAAGTCTTATGGTATTTTCCTATAATTCTGAGATTAGACGCATGTTTCATAGTGAGACCGATTCAAGACACTTAACTTGGCATGCAGATGAAAGAATTATTGATGGAAAGTTTCGACATCTGGAAAATTCACCACAGTGGATGAAAATTGATGATGATTATCCTAAATTTGGAAAAGAAGCAAGAAACCTTCGCTTGGCATTATCTGCTGATGGAATGAATCCACACGGTCTTCAAAGTATCTCACATAGCACTTGGCCTGTGATCATTATGATTTATAACCTACCTTCATGGTTATGTATGAAGCGTAAGTACATGATGTTATCTATGTTAATTTCTGGGCCTAGACAACCAGGAAATGACATAGACGTATACTTGGCACCCTTAATCGAAGATTTAAAGTTTTTGTGGGAGAACGGTTTGGAGGTTTATGATGGGTATAGGAAATAAAGTTTCAACTTGAGGGCAATGTTGTTTGGCACAATTAATGATTTTCCAGCATACGGAAATCTATCAGGATACAGCATAAAAGGTCAATGTGAGTGTCCTATTTGTGAAGATAAAACAGATTCGACGCGATTGGAGTTTGGTCAGAAGAATGTCTTTCTCGGTCATCGTAGATTCTTAAATTCTAATCATCACTACCGTGGGTGGAGAAAAGCATTCAATGGGGAGCCAGAACAAGGTAGAGCTCCACCTATAATGACAGGTGATCAAATTTTTGAAAAGGTGAAAGATTTGAGTACTCAGTTTGGCAAGCCTTTTGCACATACCCTTGTCAAGAGAGGGTGGAAGAAGAGGTCAATTTTTTTTGAATTTCCATATTGGAAGTTGTTGTATGTAAGACATTTTCTTGATGTTATGCATATTGAAAAAAAACGTACTTGACAGTGTTATTGGTACGTTACTCAATATACAAGGAAAGTTTAAGGATGGCCTTAAAGCAAGAAAGAACTTGATAGCGATGGGGATAAGAACTGAATTACGACCCTTGAAGAAAGGAAAACGAACATATCTACCACCTGTTGCGTATACTCTATCTAGAAAGGAGAAAAAAGTATTGTGTAAGTTTCTAAGTGAAGTTAAAGTTCCAGAAGGATACTCTTCAGATATTAGAAGACTTGTGTCTATGAAAGACCTCAAGTTAAAGAGTTTAAAGACGCATGACTGCCATGTTATAATGGAACATTTCTACCAATAGGTATACGTTCTATTCTTCCAGAAAAAGTTAGAAGCGCAATAACTAAATTGTGTTTTTTCTTCAAGTCAATTTGCAGTAAGGTGATCGATCCTGCGATCTTACCAACATTGCAAAAAGAAATAGTTATTACTTTGTGTCATCTTGAAATGTATTTTCCTCCCTCGTTTTTTGACATAATGGTTCATCTAGTTGTTCATCTGGTGAAAGAGACACAATTGTGTGGGCCGGCTAATATGAGATGGATGTAGCCTGCTGAACGTTATAAGAAAATATTAAAAGGGTATGTGAAAAACCTAAGTCGACCAGAGGGTTGTATTGCCGAACAATACATTGTTGAAGAAGCGATTGAGTTTTGTACTGAATATCTGTCCAATGTATAATCAATTGGACTCCCCAAATCTCATATTGTCGAAAAAAAAGAAGGAAAAAAGTTAATTGGAAATGAAGTTGTGACAGTATCAAGGGTCGAACGGGATCAAGTGCATTTGTATGTTCTGCACAATGAGAATGAGGTTGAGCCGTATGTTGAAATGCATAAGGATGTTCTCCGAGGTTTAAATCCGAATAGAAATGAAAATTGGATAGTACGAGAGCACAATCGAAGTTTCATACATTGGTTTAAGGATCATATTTATTCAACGTATTATTCAGATCCCGCTTCAATAACAGAAAGGTTGAGATGTTTAGCATATGGTCCAAGTTTGGTTGTGTTTTCTTATAGCGCATACGCAATTAATGGATACACATGTTATACCAAAGAACAAGATGATAAAAGTACTATGCAAAATAGTGGTGTCACCGTGGTAGCTAAAGCAATGCATATTTCAAGTGTGAAGGACTTAAACCCCAAATTTTCAAATCTGTCATATTTTGGGGTTATCGAGCGCATTTGGGTGTTTGATTATGAGAAGTTTCAGATTCCTATATTTCGTTGCAAGTGGGTTGAAAATAATAATGGCATACGAATGGATAAGTCGGGATTTTTGCAAGTGGATCTTAATAGGGTGGGGTACAAAGATAAGCCTTTTATTCTAGCCTCTCAAGCTAAACAAGTGTTCTATGTCACTGATCCGACAAGTACAAAATGGTCTATAGTGCTTTTATCTAACAAAGTAATTGATGAAAACATTGGAGATCAGGGTGATATTGATGTTGATATTGAATCATTTACTAGAAATGATCAAGATGAAAATATTATAGCGAATGAATCATATACTAGAAATGATCATAATGAGGGTATTTGGATCAATCCAACCGTCCGTGTTGTTAAGAGACAGGTAGAACATATTCCAACCAAGAAAAGAAAGAGACGTTAGTGAAAAAGGTACTAGTTAGAAAATTATAGCTTATATCATTCAATAATATTAAATAGTTGTCATGTTATATATATTCAATGGATTATGGATTATGGATTTTTATATTTGTCATTTAATTTTTGTTTTTTTCTTTCTTACAGGTCAAGTGGCTAGTAACCAGGAAGACTCACATGAGACACATGATACAAATGAAGCTCAGAATGTAGAAAGTGAAATTAAATGAGGAATAAATATTATGAAGTCAATCATCCGTGCAATAGATAAAGGGATCAAATTTTATGTACATTGGAGTGATGAAAACCAACTAATTGAGCCAAACTGTTCAATGTTGACTAGTTACATAGGTTCCCTTGTCCGTCAGCATATTCCAATCACCAGTGATAATTGGAGGAATCCATTGTTGCAAGCCGGTAAAGATAAAATATGGACTGAGATATAGGTACTTACCAAATATGATTGATGTTATTAGATTTTTGTTGATGATTAAGTCTTTAATTTACTTATACTAACACACTCTATGTGTATGTTTTTTTGTAGAGGTCTTTTAATATTGATGAAAGCCGAAAAAAGTATTGTCTTCAATTGGCGGAAAAAGACACAGAGGCTTTCGAACTATGTTATCAAACAAATATCTTAAGGATGCGGAAAAAAATTTTGTTGAAGCAGAACTTCCACAGTTGTATGCAGACTTGATTGCACCTGAAGAATGGAGCACTTTTGTAGCCAAACGAAAATCCGAAAAATTCAATGTAATGTGAATTTGTCATGTCTATTAAGTGTATTATATACTTGTTGAATTAGTTTGTTCTGATATGACTTAAACTTGTTTATCCAGGAATTGAGTGCCATTAATCGCAAAAGAGCATCAAAACCCACGTATCCATACAGAAAAGAGTGTGTGGGATATGAACGCTTACAGTAAAAATTGGTAAGTATATATAAATGCTATGATTTTATTAATTGTCTTATTGTGTTATAATTGATGATCTTATTATTTATCTCAATGTGTAGTTAGAAGAGACGAAGAGTGAAGAAACATCACTTTCGGACCATGTTTTGTGGAAGGAAGCTCGTGTGGGCAAGGATGAAGTTGTTAGGGAAGATGTTCAGCATGTTTATGACGAATGTGTAAATATAACATTATGTCTTTAAGTTAATCGAAATTTTATTAAAATATAATTAATTTTTAATCCCCACTAATAATTTTCGATATGTCAATGAATTTTAGGAGACTCTATCTAAATCCGTAATCACAGGTGAGGAGGATTGCAGGAGCATACTTAGTCGAGTACTAAATGTTCCTGAGTATTCCGGTCGGGTGAGGGGTAAAGGATTTGGTGTGACTCCATCTTCCTTGTATAAGCAACCAAAGAGAAAAAATCCTAGCAATCAAGAAGTGATGCAATCATTGGAGGAATTAAAAGCGCAAGTCCGTGAATTGCAAAAGGATAAAGAGAGATATGAGGTGGAAAAGCGCGGTTCAGAGTTGAAAGATACTAGTGACAAAGCTAGTATCAATTGTCAAAAGAAAATTCCTGAGGTAATTAACACGTTTATTTTAATTGACATTTATTTATTTTAATTAAATTAGCACGTTTATTTTAATTGACATATATACACATTAACAGTTACATATTTATTATTGCTTTAGGGCATTTCATCTTGTCAGCTATTTTTATCGTTACCGACTTATCGCATAGTTGGCAAGGGAAAAGTTCATAACACTTTAGAAGATTTACTTCACCATAAACCGCTCCCTGATGGATATCTGAAAGTATCAGTTGATATTGCATTAGAGCTTGATGCGTTGCTACCGATACCCGACGTTGTTTCAGAGACAACATTATTGCGGGATGCAATAGGATCGTTTGTTGCATGGCCGTCAGACCTCATTTTCATTGATGATGAGGTATGTTGAAAACCATTATGAATCTTTTAGTATTCAAATGTCAATTCTGAACCATTATGAAAATCATTCTGAACCATTACGTACATTTTTTTTACATGGTAATGTTAGACTCCTACAAAACCCGCATCTAAGGATAAAGGGATTTTGCCGCATAACGAGTCTGTTGCATCACAAAAAGAGGTACATTGAAAGTGTTACTCTATGATCCGAATTCAAAAGCTTCATGATTTTCTACTTTACCTAACTTATATGATTTTTAGGTTCCTGCTCAAGTTTCACAACAAGCCAGCAAGAAAAGAGCTCCTACAAAGACCGGGCAGGCAAAAAGAGCTCTTACACCTCGCTTTCGAATGTGTCTTGAAACACTTGTGGCAACATCAGATTTGATGGATGGTGCTATTTGTCAAATAGACATGGACGAAGGTGTTTTTAGTTTTCCTCATTGCGAAATAATTGCAAAAGAGGACATGGAACAAATTTTTTGGCATCTTGAATTAGGCATCGGTGTTATGCATTCATACATCTGGTACTCCGATCAATCTATTATTTAATTAGTTGAACAATTTATTTACACATTTCAATGAAAATAGTCTAATGTTTATTATGTTTTTATTTAAGGTGCTTGTGTGAGAAATTGATGCGCGGGAATCAATTGTCAAACAGATTCTATTTCTTGTCTTGCGCCTGTGTCAATGCACCGGCAATTGCTATTGATCCAAATTCAGTAAAAAATTACTTACTCGAGAGATTTATGGCCAGCAGTACAGAAAGTTTGTATCTTTTACCGTATAATACTGGAAACAGGTAAGATTTTCATTCTAATTTCATTAATCTTTGTATCTTTTGCATAGAAATTATCCATTTAAACTTTTGTTATATTTTACAGTGGACACTGGTTGTTGGTTGCTATTAATCCTACAAGAGAAGTGGTGTATTATCTGAATTCATTAGATCATGATTGGACAACATATCAGAATATGAAGGATTTGGTTGATACGTAAGTGAGATTGTTCTAAATATTCGTGTGTATTTGTATATTTAATTATTTCTGTGAGATTGTTCTAAATTTACGTTTTTCTTTTATAGAACAATACTAGTATACCGAGCACAAAGAGAAGCTCGAGTATCACGGTCTAAAGCAAACAACATTACATGGATCAAAGTGGAGGTATATTAATTTTCACAATGTTGCTTATAATAGTGATGCTACTTGATAACACAAGACAACTATATATTAATTCTTATTTGTTTTTCTATGTGTAGTGTCCTCATCAGCGTAACGGTATAGACTGCGGTTATTTCGTTTTGAGGTTTATGAGAGAAATCCTTGATTTGGATCGATTAGAGATTCCCATCACGGTATGAATTTATAACTTAGGGTTTATTTTAATACTTATCGGATATTTCATATAATTTATTATTTTAAACTAAATCATGCATATTGTGTTTTGTTATGTAGTACTTTGATGAATACACGTGTGATCATTACACGAAAGATGAATTGGAACAAATCAAGGAGGAATTGTGTGAATACCTTATTGAGAAAAGAATCATATAAGGTATGGAAGTTGGTGTGTAGTTATGGAGTGTAATTGTATAGTTTTGGAAGTTGTTGTATATTAGGAGATCTTTAGAAGTTAAAGGATTAGAATGGTTTAATTATGTGAATGGTTTATGTGAATGGTTTATGGATTAGAATAGTTTAATTATGTGAATGGTTTATGTTAATGGTTTATGTTTAATTATGTGAATGGTTTGTGGATTTGAATGGTTTAATTATGGAAATGGTTAATGGAAATGGCCTAAAATGTGAATCATGGATTAGAATGGTTTATGTGATTTATAGAGATTAGAAATGGCCTAAAATGTGAAGGATTGGAAATGGCCTAAAATGTGAAGGAAAATATATACAGGTTTCTGCATAAAAAAGAAGGAAAATTTGATTTTTTAAAAAAATCATTAAAAAAACGTGGAGAAAAGACAGCGCTTTTAATAAAAAGCGCTGCCTATAGTGAAAATAAAAAAAATTTAGACAGCGCTTTCAAAAGCGTTGTCTAAAGGGGGGAAATAGAAAGCGCTTTTCCTGAGAAAGCTCTGCCTAAAGGTGAAAATAAAAAATAAATTAGACAGCGCTTTCAAAAGCGCTGTCTAAAGGGGGACAATAGAAAGCGCTTTTTCCTACGAAAGCGCTGCCTAAAGATGCCAATAGAAAGCATAAAAGGATAGAAAAAGCGCTGCTAAAGGGCCACTTTAGAAAGCACTTTTTCAGTTAAAAGCGTTGTTAAAGGCCTACTTTAGAAAGCGCTTTTAAAGGTAAAGCGCTGCCTAAAGTAGGCCTTTAGCAGCGCTTTCTCATAAAAAAAAACGTTGTCTTTACCTACGGCAGTGCCACCTTGGGCAACGCTTTTAAGCGCTGTTAAAGGCCAAAAAAAGCGCTGTCTTTTCCTTTCTTTGGCGTACTGCTTGAAGCTAGATTCCTCCTGAGTTGTACATCGACGTTATAGCGAGTGTATCGACATTTCCACATTGTATGAGGTGGGTTATGCCTCGACTCACTTTTATTTCATTTTTAAACATGTGAGTGTTAGAACCTTGTGGAATCTCTTGTAGTCTTAGATGCCCCTAACCTTTTAGTAAAACTCCGTTGAAGTGTTATCATCTCACCCCATATTGTTTCGTACATTTTCCAGTTGATCAAGTTTTTGGAAAACGGAAAGGCAAGTCAATGGATGCAGGGAGGATTTCCTTTTTATTTTGTCCTTCATTGCGTATTATTATTATATTGTATATTTGAACATGTTGTACCTTGTACGCACATTTGATGTATCTTATGTGACTTCATATACTTATATAAGTTTTATGCTACTTTGATGTATTAGTACAACCTTTTTAATATCCTGGTGAGGACATTTTAGATTCTATCTGGTTGGGTTATTACAAAATTTGTACCTTAAATGTATTTTGATTGAGAGTGGAGACGAAATGATAGTGTGAACTTTACCTAGTTAAAAAAAAATCTTTTTTGTATAAATTTGTTTGTTCTTATTTTGAAATTTTTATTTTAAAATGTATCTTAATATCTTAATTATATGTAGTTCAAACATATAACATAATATTTTTCATTCTATATTAAAAGTATATAATCCATAGAAATATGAAAATGTTCCTTCCTTACTATAATCCCTTATATATAAAAATTCAAAACTCAGAGTTATTAATCATTACATTGGGTAATGTTCAAATTCAGATATATATCAACCCTATTTTTTTTACTCATTGAGTGACTTTTTCCATGTATGACTAGCAAATCATGGAAAAAAATAATGAAAAGTTTTGAATATTTATTTAGTAAACTATTTTCCTTTTGAAATAATAAAAAATAATCAATTTAAATTTTATCATAGGTAATTCAATATCTTTATTTTACTTTTGCTTTTACCTATTTATCATTTCATTTCCTAAATAAAAAAATAATAATTTTATATTAAGAACATAATTGCAGTAATAATATTAACAATTGGTAAAATAATAGTAATAATATGCTCATATTATATATTAAGTAAATTACTTTTATAATTCAGATTTAGGTAATGGTGTTTTTTTTTGTTGAATATAAGATTTTTTTTCATTTCTTTTACATGCGTTTGAAGATATTACGCATGCTTTTTATGACTATATATAATGTCATATGTAGAACTTATGAAAATCATAAAAATTTTAACATAAAAATGGATAAGAGATACACATCAAAAAAAAATTATGGCAATGAGCACCGTAAAAATTAGTGTCGTGGTGATATTAATGATTATGTTCGTTGTAGTACAAGTTGATTGCATCCCCGGATCTCAAGAATATGGATCAATCAAATTAGCAGAACCATTTTGTGAAATAAAGTGTGACGCCCAATGTATTGGAGAGCGGCTGAGTGATGATTTTGATAAGTGTGTGAAAGAATGTCAAAGTAAATGCTAAAAAAATCATCCTTAACATATGCCATGGAAATTAATTTTTCTTTCTCTTCATCGTTTGCTTAGACTTTCAATAAAAAAATCCAGATACTTATAAATATTTCTTACTTTGTAGGTGCATGCATGTCGTGCATACATATATTGCTTTATGTTTGGAGAGTTTGAATAATATTAAATAAGTTATTCATATTTATTGTGAAATTCTATGTAATAAAATGTATCATGAAACCTAAATAAATAAATTTTAATTCTCTATGCCTATTTTTTATTATTCATCATATCCACCTTTACAAATGTTTTTAACTCTTGTATGTTTTGTATAATAGATGATTGATATAATTTGTTTCTTTAATAATATTTTAATCAAGATTAAAAATCAATAGTAATTCCTTTTCTCTTAGAAATCGAATGATATAGAAAGGAAATATAATGAATTAAATGATAATGTTATTACATAAGTCTAAAAATGTTTTAATTGATCTTGTAATATTAACTCTATAGTAGTGAGTTTAAGACAAATGAAGACACATTTTTTTTCTTTGAATGATATAAGATACTTGTACTTGAATATAGTGAAAAATTTCTCAATATATGTAATAAGATCAAAATATGAATTTACAAATGGATGAAGCCATCTCCTTACAAGTCATTTTTGTTAAGTTAATTTAAGTCCAATTTGCATATGTTATCAGAGTCCAAGTGTCTAACAAAGGTTCTTGGGCAACCAATTATAATCAACTCATTACCATTAAGTTTTATTTAATCTTAGGAGTTTAGCTAAATCTAATTTTTATTATAGCTATAAAAAAATAAATAGAAGAGTCATCCCTTAAATTAAAAGATAGTCATTGTAATTTTTGTTTTCATTCTATTTCTTAGTTTTTTTCTACATCTCCAACAAATATCTTTTATAGGAATTTTGTATAATTTTCACAACTTTAGTAGTCATAGATTTTGATTTTCTGCTACGAATTTAAGTGTTTATAAGATCTATTGAATTTCTAAATGAAGGGTCAATCAATGGCATAAACAATCAACTGCAATCTGTATGATCACCCAACAACCAATTTTTGTTTAAAACTTATATTTATTACTCTTAATGTTATAGTTTGTTTTTTCTTCCTATATTTACATCTTATATATAAACATTTGTGTAAGGGAATTCCATTGTAGTTTTTGGATACATCTTTGGTTATTTGAGATTTAAAAGTTATTTTTTTAGGGGTTATCTACTTCTGTTGTTGTTTTTTGTTTGATACAAGAAACTTTTTTGAACTAAAAAACAAAATACAAAAGCAATTTCAAATAGGAGATCCATCACAGCCAGGAGACAAAGAAGAATAAGGACAAACAAAAAATCCTATGGCATTAGCAACCGGCCTATGGATTTCCTAAGGTTTGGTCTCAGCCAATATCTGTTAACAACACTATCTATTATTCTAGGCCACACCCTGCTCATGTTAGTATCTTTGCCAAAACAGACATTATTTGTGAAATTCTACAGCTCATATATAGTTTCAGCAAAAGCACATTTAAGAATGCTACTCTTTGGGTTCTTCAAGTTGCTTTTTGTCAAGATCCACCCCAGTTCATCATTCCAAGCACCAGGCCTATGATAAATTTGCATCCAGTCAAGGATGGTTCTTCAATCTAATTCAATTGTTTGTCATTTGAATAAAAGGTGACAAAGCTCTCTCTTTCATTGCAGAAATAGCAGCCATCTTCATTGATCATTCCAAATTTTTTCAGTATGACCTTTGTGGCCATTCTAGAGTGGCAAGCCAACCATAGAATATTTAGGGCACAAGGTCTAGCATGATCGTTGAAGAAAATTTTGCGCCATTGCACCTTTGGAGTAACATCCAGCATATCATAAATTTTTCTCATGCTAAATCTACCAACCTGCAAACAGGAATCCCAAACAGTCAAGTTCATAACAGTGGGCCTGATTTTCAAGATAGCTTTCAATATCCAGGATGTATTCAACTTTAGGTCCAATGTTTGAATGTCAATATTCTTTACATAATATCAGTGGATCCATTTGATCCACATGCTATCAGCTTTGGTACAAAGGTTCCACAATAGCTTGGCCAACAAAGCAATGTTCTAATTGTTTATGTTGATGATGTTCAGACCACCGTTTTTCTTAGGAGTGCAAACCTTTTCCAAGGCAATGGGGCATTTTCTAGTTATAGTATCAGAGCCTAGCCAAAGGAATGACCTGAAGACAACATCAATCTTGGCAATGACTTTTTTGGGCAATGACAAACATTAGACCAGAAGGGAAGCTTTCCTTCTTCAAAAGTTGTAATCTCCTTAATGCTTGACTTATCCCCATCCTCCACATTGCAAAAGTACCCCCTGCATTTAGAGGGATTAATCTTCAGCCCAGTAGACTTAGAAAAGGACTTAAAACTCTCCATTAGCATTTCCACAGACTTTTGCCCCCCCTGGA
This sequence comes from Lathyrus tuberosus, assembly GCA_022829125.1. Taxonomy (NCBI): domain Eukaryota; kingdom Viridiplantae; phylum Streptophyta; class Magnoliopsida; order Fabales; family Fabaceae; genus Lathyrus; species Lathyrus tuberosus. The sequence continues at coordinate 205,948 of JALAZF010000272.1, forward strand.
AAAGAGAAGTAAGTCATCACCAGAGCTCAAATTAATAATAGCCATCTGTAGCGAGCGATTTTGGACGCGGTTCTTAAGCGCTGTCGCTCTCTGCGGTTGAGCTTACTACAGGTCGATTCATTTTTTATCCTATTAAAGCTGATGAAGGAAGGGAAATAGATGTCTCCAATTAACCCTACTTTGCATACTGAGTTTAAACAACGGTCTGTTAGGTTACGGATGCGATCAATGTGGTGGGGCCTTTGTACTGGTTATTTGTATTTTTGCCAATACTGATTTCTCTCTTTTTGTTAGGATACTGCTTCAGATTAGGATATATGGGAGTATAGGACTTTGGGTTTTTGTTTAGTGTGCTCGCTAAGATTTTTTCTTTCAATCTTATGCCTACATATTCCCATTTACCGAAACAGGGAAATCAGAGTGTTCGTAGTTCCTCCTATTCTATGGGAGGAAATGGTTGTTTTGGTGTCTTGTTCAAAGCCCAAGACATGAAGCGAAAGGTGATTTGTATCTTGTTCAAAGCCCAAGATGTGAAGCTGAAGAGTTTATTTGTATCTTGTTCAAAGCCCAAGATATGAAGCTATAGGTTTGACTTTAGAGATAATTTGTCATCTCTAAAGGGGGTCTGTATGTCACAACTGTTGGGTGACTGACTGTAAAGGAGGATTACTTTAACCGGGATTTGTGAATCCGACAATGCCATAATTCCCTTTATAGGGGACTTTAACCTGAAGGAGAAGACTTTAACTCAGTTTAGAGCAATGTCATCTTTCCTTAGGAATTTCTCATGCTAAAAGAGGGATAGTGGCATGGATATAGATAATCCAGAGGCTTGCCGCTTACAGCAATTAGATGAAATGGAAGAAGTTGTTGATGTTTGTGTACTGTGAACGAGGCACAGCTTTGATGCTAAAAGGTTGATTGGATCAACCAGTGGTTTTCTTATACAAATCCTAAGAGGAGGCTAGTATGTGTCTCGTACAAAGCCCGAGAGAGAAGCTAAAAGGTTTTGACTCAACGAGAGAATCTTTTGGTATCTCGTATAAAGCCCGAGATGAAGGCTATTTGACTCAACAAGAGAGTTTTTGTATCTCGTACAAAGCCCGAGATGGAGGCTAAAAGGTTTGCCTCAACAAGAGAGTGACTTACACTCAACAAGAGAGTATATTTGTATCTCGTACGAAGCCCGAGATGGAGGCGGAAGGGTGATTAACTCAACGAGGGAGTCTCTTATGTGTCTCGTACAAAGCCCGAGAGAGAGGCTAAACGTTGTTTGACTCCGCTGGGGAGAATCATTGTACAAAGCTCAAGAGAGAGGCTAACTCCACTGAAGAAGGATCTTTATACAAAGCCTAAGAGGAGTCTATGGCGCTGCTTCAATTGAGTGACAGGTCCAGTATGCTGATTTTAAAGAGAAAATCAGTTCTTATATGAGTAATGTTTGTACTCATGGATTTGTTCCAAGGATCAGGGACATTTCCTGTTCTTTAAGGAAGTGGGAAATCCGAAGGGTATTGAGACTGTCCAAGTCTACGGGTTTCCTTCCTATTTAACGAAGGGGTCACTTGAGAATGTCTTTGAGAGTCAAGGATATTAGACTGTCCGTGTCTAGAGTGTCATCTTTTGTACTATGCTTTGAGAAATAGTAGTAGACTCTTTGAAAGGACTGTTCAATGAAGATGACTAAGTTCTGTTCCTATGCCTCGAGGAGGTCGTCGGGACAATTTGTACGAAGCCCAAGAGGAGGCTGGAAACTTTTAAGAAGTCGATTGGTCCTTGTATGAAGCCCAAGGGGAGGCTATCATTCCCAGAGGAAGAGATCATTATACGAAGCCTAAGAGGAGGTTGTGAATACTTCTAAGAAGCCGTAGGGTCCTTGTACTAAGCCCAAGAGGAGGCGGGGTTGCTTTTAGGAAGCCTGTGGGTCCTTATACGATGCCCAAGAGGAGGCCGATGCTTTTAAGAAGCCCGTGGGTCCCCAAACCCCGAGAAATTCAAGACAGGCTATTCACAAGGAATAGATCAAGCCAGGAAAGTTCGAGAATTTGGAAGAAACTCAAAGATGCCATTCACGGAGAATACATTCATCTCTGGGAGTAGAGTTTCTTGACAATTCCAAATGAGGACAACCGAAGAGAAGACTGTATCTGGTGATCCTATTGGGGATCTAGTTGTCTATTTCTACGAATAAACGAAACGGCGTCACTTAGTTCTAGACGTAGTTGCTGGGGAAACTCTAAATATCTATACTATTATTACACAGTTGATATGAGTTTATGAAAGAAGACTTACAGCAAAACAGCCCCACAATACAGTTATATGTATATGAAAGCGGTAAATGAAAGCGTATAAACACTTACTCGGTTGTAGAGCTTCCATGTTGTTTGGTTAGTTGTTCAACAAAGAAAGATTGAAAACAACAGTATATTCAAAATCAAAGGAGAAAGTGCTTTGGAAAAAAAAGATTTGGGGCTTACAGCTCAAGGAGAGGCCCAGGGTTTTATCAGTGAGCGTACTGTTTGAATTTATACAGAGGGACTTATACAAGTGACTGAGTCCCAAAAAAGGTTTTCTGTACAAAGGGATGGGTCTTACACTCTCTCAAGAGGCCCAAAAAGTTTTTAAAGAAAAAGAGTGGGGCTTATAACACGAGGGTAGGCCCAGATGACTTTATGCTAAAAATGGCGATCTCGCCGAGGTTTTCTTTTAACGTAGAGGGACTTATATAATAAGTGAGGCCCAAAATTTGTTTTGGTTAAAAGGGGGTAGGGTCTTACACTCTATTAGAGGCCCAAAAGTTTTGAATGGGTCTTATAGCTCAAGGAGAGGCCCAGAAGGTTATTTTTCAAAAGGCGACGATCGCGCTGTTTGTTTTTTATGGTATCGGGACTTATACAATGTACTGAGGCCCAAAAATAATTTGGTTAAAAAAAGGATTGGATCTTACACTCTATTAGAGGCCCAAAGTGTTTTGAAAATGATTTATGAGGGTTGAATTAATCCAAAAACCCTAATTTGTTTTCAAAATGTGTTTTAATTTAATAAAAATTCAATTAAAATGATAAAAAAATTTTGACATATGGAAAACAAATTTTGATCTTGGATTAATGTTTCAAAAATTAAGTATTGACCTACAAAATAATTAGAAGGCATTAAAAGTTGCAAAATCAAGGTGGAAAAAATATTTTAAATGTAAAAAACAATCAAAACATTAATTATTTGAAAAAATATCAATTATATAAAATAAATAATATTTTTGGGAATTTTTGGGAAAATAAAATATTTTAACATTTTTGTGAATTATTAAAAAAGGAATCAACTCAAAATCATTAAAACTCAGAGAGAAATTAATTTTTGAATCAATTAAATAAAATCACAAAATTCAAATATTTGAATTTTCAAAAAATGGCGCCAAGAACACGCGCGTGTTCTGGGTTTGCCCAGATTTGCATTTTCTCTCCAATCTCACTGAATACTTAATCATATCATGTAATCCACATACCAATCAACTCGTTTCAAACTCACGATCATGTCTATGACAATTAATTTCATTTAAATTAAGCATAAAACAAGAAATCACGAAAAATCCTCAAGAACCCTAATTTCTGCATGAAGGCTAGGATTTTTTATACACGATTCAAACAATGCAATTAATTGATGGGAAACATTCCATGCATGATTATGAACATATGGCCAAATTATTGTGCAGTAAAAATTGCATGGATCATAGAGTTAGAAGAGCTCATGCTTACCACTTGCAGCTGGTGATCGTGATTTGTGTTGGAGGTGTTACAGCTAGGTTCCAATGATCTGGATAGCTTCCCTAGGTGCCATGGAGTGTGTATGAATGATTGGAATGGATTGAAATGATCTGGAACTTGAGATGGTACCCCAACTGCAAATCTGTCAAGAACTTGAGCAATTGGCTGGTGATTTTGTGAAATCTGTGTTCCAGATGTTATGTGAGTGTTTGGATCACTTCTATATGATGTATGTGAGGTGTGTGTGTGTGATTGGTTTGATTAGAAAAGCTCTCAAACTCAAAACCCGATAGTGACTTGCCTTAGAAGGCAAAATTGGAGTGAAAGAAGAGATTTTGAGGAAAGCATCTGTTTGATGGCTTTGGTGTACTCAAACTGATCACAATTGAGCTTTATTTATAGTAGATCAAGTTTGTTTTGCAAGGAATAATGAATGGCAACTGCTGAGTAGGTTTGGCCAATGTTGGCAAATGAAAATCCAAGTCTCCTCTAGCCATTGACTAGAGGTTAGGGCACAGGCTGTTGGTCCCCTTGGTCTTGGATAAGTCTTGACTGAATTCAGTTGCTAAGAGCTCAGTTCATGCCACCTTGATGCTTCCATTGAATGCTCTAATCCAAAATTGGAGTATTGTCCCTATTTTGGCAATTCTAGGTTCAACATGCTATTTCTTGTTCCAAAGACTTTGGAGGCTTGGCTCAGTGATTGTCCCCTTTAGATTTAATCCTCAGAGGTGTCCAAGTGGATAGGAGCATTTGGATTTGGCTGATTTTGGCAAATCGACCAAAAGTGTAAAAATCTGCCTTGCCTTGGCAGATTTCAGCAAGGCAACTTGCCAATGTCATATCTCATGGCTCAAGTTGAATTTGGTAATGTTCTTGGTCATTTTGGAAAGCCCTTACATGATACAACAACTGTTTGAACATGTTTGGTTCTGATCTCTTTTGAATCCAAGTGAAAAATCCCCCTACATTTGGAAAAAAAGTAAAGGTAGATTCTGACTTAGTGAAATTTTCACTAAGTGTTGGAACAAAGTGACTTTTCTTGATTTTGATCACTCCATAACTCAAAATCCATGAGGAATTTGGATATAGGTCAGTATGAAGCTTTTGTAGAGGGCAATGTGATCTACAAATCAAGCTTTGAATGGGGAGCAATGGCCTTGTGATTTAGGAGTTATGGTCCTCCAAAGTTGGCACATTAGTGTCACTTTTTCCATAACTTAGAAATTATTCTAAGTTTTTATGGTTACCCCTTTTACAAGTTATCCCACTTTCTTTGATTTTTCTAGATGAATGATGATTCAAATCATAAATTAACATCATTTTAGGGTTAAAAATCCATTTTGGTGAAAAATCTCAAAAAGTCAAAGTTGACTTTTGTGCACAGTTGACTTTTTATCAGATGAATTCCAAACTGTGCAATTCTTCAGGAAATCATGTCCTTGACCTAAATCAAACTTGATGGACATGTTCCATGGGTGTTATAGGGTATATTGAATCATGTCTTAGGGTTTGGGAGCATGTCCTGGTCAAAAGTCAAAGTTACAGTTGACTTTCCTCGCGAAACCCTAATTGTGGTGCAGATGAAATTGAGACTTGTTGCTCAAGCTTCTTGGATTAATCCATTGTTGCAAAAGGATCAATATGGAATATTGGAGACCCTCAAATCATTTCTTTAGGTCTTGGTTCATGATTTTTTCCAAAAGTCAACTTAGGGGTGAATTAGGTCAAGAAACCCTAATTCCTGATTTTTTATGAATGCATCCCCTGAGGCAAAATTGACTTGATGCTTGGGTCCATGAGGTTCCATGAAGTATATTAGGTTATGTTTTGGATCATTGGCTTGTATCCAGATGAAAAATTTCCATCTGGAGGCCCTGGTCGACCAAAACCCTAATTTGGTGACACTGTCGATCTTGAGACTTAATCCACTTAGAAGGGAGCAGCCTTGTGCTTAATCCTTGAAGTGGGAGTCCTTTTGATCCATTGTGGATATGTTAGAGGTTAGACAAGTTGAAGATCAAGTCATTCCTTGATTGATCTTTTGTCTAAGGCTCTGAGAGAGCTTGAAACCCTAATTTTGATAGTAATGAATGCTCACCCATCTTTGGGGAGACTAATGAGGCATGATGGTTCATCCATATTGTAATGATGATTTTCACAGTGATGGGAAATCTTAGTGGTCAAAATTTGGGGTATGACAGATGCCCCTATTTAATCTTCTTGGACCCGAAGGTGTGAATGACGAAGGTATTCAGGCATTCGGGGTGCAAGAGGATTAAATACCGGAATACCCAAAATTTTGATGGTGGTTATGAATGGTAGCTTATGCATTCATCTTCTTTAGCTAAGCGATGATGCTTAGAAAAGGTAAACTTCCCCTCGATCCTGGTCTTCAGCCAAGGAGCTAGTCTCAGTTTTCTTTTGAAATAAACCTCCCCTCGATCCTGGTTTCCTACCAAGGAACTGGTCTTAGTTTCTTTTGTCAACTTCCCCTCGATCCTGGTTTCCTACCAAGGAACTGGTCTTAGTTTCTTAAGTAAACTTCCCCTCGATCCTGGTTTCCTACCAAGGAACTGGTCTTAGTTTCTGATTTAAACTTCCCCTCGATCCTGGTTTCCTACCAAGGAACTGGTCTCAGTTTCTTCCGTCAATAAACTTTATTGACAAGGGACGCTATTTGTAGCGGTTTTCCTCAAACTTCTCGCCGAATTTTCCTGGGGAGATGCCATTTAATGGGAAAAAATTTTGATGTCAAACTTGCTTGGGTACCCATTTGTCTGAGCTGTAGAGGTGTACAAACTTCTCTGTTGGAGACGCCATTTGTCGACTCTATCTGGGGAAAATGAGTCTCTTGAGAGACTGTTTCCGCTTGGGGATATTACATCATACTTTTCTCGGGATCTTCCCGGAGAAATGCCGTATGATGGGATCCAATTTTGAGGTACCGATGACCTTTTCATCAGCGGTTTTTTCGAAGCAAAACTGCCGTATTGTCGAAGTTCCGATTAAGGGGCTTTCTCTAGGGATTTTCCTTAATCCGAGAAAGCAAGGATATCATCTTCAATGGCGAAGAGTGACATTTGTCGAGAGTTCTCTAGTTCTTCAGAGGTTCAAGTTATCAAAGTGGTCGAGGACCGACTCTAATCCAGAGATACACTGGAAGCGAGATTGTTCAAACGCAACATTTCCTAACGAGGCAAGAACTAACAACTCGATTGAGAGAACCTCTGTCACTTGGGGATAAGACCGACTAGAGTGATAGTGATGCAATATGAAATGTGCATGCAAATCAAATGCATGATGTATGTATGTATATGCTTACAAAACTAACACGACATACAAACTGACAGGTGAACACGACTGAATACTCGGCCATCGCGGGGCAAAAAAGTATTGCTGGTTCAAGATAGCAATTCCACCTTGCTTAGGAAAGATAGTCCCTATTGGGAGCTATGTTGGTCGGGCTTAGGAGATGAGACCTCGGCCGAGGTGTGTCAGATGAAACAAGGTCTCTGACACAGTTGATCCTTCATTCAGTCGTACTGGTTTAGAAGGAGTACTTTGATTCTGCACTTCGAGGTTCGATTACTTCTGGAGAAGCGACCGATGTTCTTTCGGTGTTCAACAGTCAAAAGAAATTGCCGTCTTTAGTTTAAGCAGAAAAAGTTTTAACAAGTAAATTCATTTTTGTTTTATTTCAAGAATCGTTAATCATGTTAAAATGTCGTTCTGTAAAGCTAAAACAAATAAGAATTACAAACAAAAGCACAAGGGCTCAAATTTTATTGATAAGATGGGGATCAGCCAAATGCGTGATTCCAAAGAGTATTTACAAAGTTAGAAAATGGTAATTTACAGGGAAAAGGGCTACGTTGAAACATAACGACCACTATCCTTCTACCAATTTTGAATTCCGGGCATCCTGAGCTTTTGTCGAAGATGACCTTGACTGGAGTTTTCCTGACGGATGATGTAACTGCTGCTGCTGAGGGACTTGCCTCTGTTGAACATAGTTACTTGCCATTAACCCTAATTTTACCTGGATTGTACTTTGAGATTTCCAACCCATCGGGATGATTTTTTCATGTCTCTAACTTTTGCCTGGACCGCCCTTTCGGGTTTTCAATCCACCGAGACGTATTTTTTTTTAGGCGGAGTATTTCTTGACTACATCAACGTTTGTGGGGTAGGCAAATTCCTCTCCGTCCATGGTTGCAAGTCTTAAGGCGCTGCCTGAGAAAACTTTCATGACCACATAGGGGCCATCATAATTCGGAGTCCACTTGCCCAGGGAATCAGTGAGAAAAGATTGTATCTTCTTGAGCACAAGGTCTCCTTTCCTGAAGACGCGAGGTCGGACCTTTTTGTCGAACGCCTTCTTCATTCTTTGTTGATACAACTGACCATGGCATAGTGCCGTGATTTGCTTTTCCTCGATCAGATTCAATTCGTCGTGTCGGCTTTGCCACCATTCAGCTTCGGTGAGCTTAGCTTCCATCAATACTCGGATTGACGGGATCTCTACTTCTATGGGGTGCACTGCTTCCATGCCATATACTAAAGAGAAAGGGGTAGCCCCAGTGGAAATGCGGACGGATGTGCGATAACCATGAATAGCAAAGGGTAACATCTTGTGCCAGTCTTTGTAGGTTACAACCATCTTTTGAACGATCTTCTTGATGTTCTTGTTAGCCGCTTCTACCGCTCCGTTCATCTTAGGTCGGTAGGGAGATGAGTTATGGTCTTCGATCTTGAACTCAGCGCACAACTATTTCATCATCTTTTGTTCAAGTTAGATCCATTATCAGTATTGATCTCGCTTGGAACACCATAACGGCAGATGATATTATTTTTGATAAATCGGACCACCACTTGTCGGGTTACATTGGCGAATGATGCCGCTTCGACCCACTTGGTGAAGTAGTCAATGGCTACTAGAATGAACCGATGTCCGTTTGAAGCCTTGGGCTCAATCATGCCAATCATGTCGATTCCCCATATTGAGAATGGCCATGGGGAAGAGAGAACTTTGAGATGTGATGGCGGTACATGAATTTTGTCGAAGTATATCTGACATTTGTGACACCTCCTCATGTACTTGTAGCAGTCGGATTCCATGGTCAACCAATAGTACCCTGCTCTGAGAATTTTTTTCGCCATTATGTGTCCGTTGGCATGAGTGCCAAAGGATCCTTCATGAATTTCTTTCATAAGCATGTCTGCTTCTGGTCTGTCTACGCATCGGAGCAAGACCATGTCAAAATTTCTCTTATAGAGAGTGTCACCGTTCAGGAAGAAGTTTCCAGCCAATCTTCTGAGGGTCTTTCTATCTTTCCTGGATGCCCCAGGTGGGTACTCTTGTTTTTGAAGGAAGCATTTGATATCTTGATACCAAGGTTTGTCGTCTATGACTGCTTCAATCGTGAAGATGTAAGCGGGCCGTTCAAGGCGCATTATGTCAATCTTAGGTAGGTCGTTCCATTGACCTATACTAATCATGGAAGAGATAGTGGCTAATGCATCAGCCATGTGATTCTCATCACGAGGGATGTGATGAAACTCAACTCTGTTGAAGAAAGGTAGCAACCTTCTTGCGTAGTTTTTGTAAGGAATCAATCCTGATTGGTATGTGTTCCAATCTCCTTTTATCTGATTGATAACTAAGGCTGAATCGCCGTATACGTCCAAGTTTTTGATCCTTAAATCAATCGCTTCCTCGAGACCCATGATACAAGCTTCGTATTCGGCCTCGTTGTTCGTACATTTGAACGTAAGTCTGGCAGTGAAAGGAATGTGGGTACCCTAAGGGGTAACAATTATTGCCCCAATTCCATTTCCATAATGATTAACTGCTCCGTCAAAGATAAGTCCCCATTGGGAACCTGGTTTTGGCCCTTCACTGGGTAGCGGTTCATCGCAGTCTTTCATCTTGAGATACATGACATCTTCATCTGGGAAGTCAAACCCGATTGATTCTTGATCGTCAATCGGTTGATGAGCCAAATGATCGGCTAAAATACTTCCTTTAACGGCTTTCTGAGCGTGGTACTCGATGTCATATTCTGATAACAACATCTGCCAACGAGCGATTCTTCCCGTGAGAGCAGGTTTTTCAAATACGTACTTGATTGGATCCATTTTAGAGATTAACCAAGTAGTGTGACGAATAATGTACTGGCGAAGACGTTTGGCTGCCCAAGCCAAAGCACAACAAGTTTTCTCAAGCATCGTGTACCGAGTTTCACAGTCGGTGAATTTCTTGCTTAAATAGTAGATGGCAGACTCTTTCCTTTTGGTTTCGTCTTGTTGGCCAAGTACACATCCCGTTGAGTCCTCTATGACTGTGAGGTAAATGATCAGTGGTCTTTCTTCCACTGGAGGTGATAGAACCGGAGGATTCACCAGATATTCCTTAATACTGTCGAAGGCGGTTTGGCAATCTTCTGACCCAACGCAATCCTGGTTCTTTTTTAGTAACTTGAAGATCAGCGCGTATGTCGCGGTCATGAGGAATATGAATCTGGAGATGTAGTTCAAACGTCCCAAGAATCCTCTGACTTGTTTTTCAGTTTTCGGAGAAGGCATTTCTCGAATGGCCTTGACCTTGTCAGGATCGACCTCAATTCCTTTCTGGCTAACGATGAACCCTAAGAGTTTCCCCGAACGGACACCGAAGGTACACTTGTTGGGATTCAAGCGGAGTTTGAATTTTCTTAAACGTTCGAACAATTTTGACAGATGTTCAACGTGCTCACTCTCTGTTTTTGATTTTGCAATCATATCATCAACATATACCTCAATTTCCTTGTGTATCATGTCATGAAACAGAGTAGTCATGGCCCTTTGATAGGTTGCCCAGGCGTTCTTCAAGCCGAACGACATCACCTTGTAACAAAAGGTACCCCATGGGGTAATGAACGAAGTTTTCTCCATGTCTTTCGGCACCATTTTGATCTGGTTATAGCCCGAGAATCCATCCATGAAGGAGAAAATTTTGAACTTTACTGTGCTGTCTACCAGCATGTCAATGTGTGGTAAAGGAAAGTTGTCCTTTGGACTTCCCTTGTTCAGATCCCTATAATCGACACACATTCTGACTTTTCCGTCCTTTTTGGGAACGGGAACAATGTTGGCTAACCATTGAGGATACTCTGACATGGCGAGGAAACCCGTGTCAATCTGTTTCTGTACCTCCTCTTTGATTTTGATGGCCATGTCCGGGTGAGTGCGTCTCAACCTTTGCTTTGCGGGCGAACATTCCAATCTTAACGGTAAGTGATGTTCCACGATGCTGGTATCCGACCCTGGCATATCCTGATAGGACCAAGCGAATACATTGGGAAATTCCTTGAGAAGCTTTATCAAACCCTCTTTGGCAGTTGGACCGAGCAGTGCCCCAATCCTGACTTCTTTTCTCTCTTGCTCTGAACCCAAGTTTACCGTTTCCAACGGTTCTTTGTGAGGTTCAATGGACCTTTCATTTTGTCTGAGTAGTCGGGAGATCTCTTCTGGAATTTCGTTGTCATCTTCTTCTTCAGCCTCGAATACCGGGAACTCAAAGTTGGGAGAAGGCATTGGATCGTATGTTTCAACTGGGTTTAAAACAAGCAATCTGCATGACGTGATGATTCGTGTTTAGAAGAGATAGAGAAAATGTAAGTGTGTGCAGTATTTTATTTTACTGCTTATTTTTATTTTTAAATTGTTTTTTAGGATTACCATTTTCTGAGAAAACGAAAAGAGAAAACAACAATTAATGCGGAAATTATAGAACGACATTATTTTATTAATGAACAAGTCGAATCTTGAAACTATAGCCCTATAAAATAGAACTCTGTCGCTTCGGGCTAAGCGAAGAGGGAAAATTTATAGAAAGCGAGCCCTATCAAAACATCCGTTTCACCTGGGCAGGGTGAAAGGTTAAAAGATGGCAATTACTTTGACTGATGAACGACCTTCAGAACCTCGACGGCAACCCATTGGCGGCGAACTTCTCGATGAATCACAAAGTCTGGCACCTTCCTTGATTTATCTTTAGAAATGATGCTGATTTCTGGTGGAGTAGGATCATTGGAATCTGTCTCCCAGGCAAAGTTGTCCTAGGAGAATTCCTCTGTTGCATTATGCGGAGCATTTGTACTCTCAGCTGTATCTCCACATCCAGTTGGCTGGATATCTTTGAGCCTGATACGAGAGCTTTCAGGAGCGGTGTACGTGACCATATAGTTGTATTTTCGACTTGGTTCTCCCAGAGTGTCCCAAACTTCTTTGGAACCGGAGGAGTCATCCCTCTCGATGACGTTGACCTCAGGAAAAGTATAGTTGATGAATTCAAGTCCTGAAAATGTTGCGAATTCATCTTCATGTTGAGTAGTTTCTAAATGACCTGAGTGTTGATCCCATGACATGGTGGGGACACAGGTATTATGTTCAATGATGCTCAGCTGAGTTTCATTACTCGGCTGACTTTCTGGCCCCAAGTCTCTTGGGTAAGGCTGCCACATTGGCAAACCGTCCATCGGGCCATAGTAGCTGTGGTCGAAGTTGTCTTTCATCAGAGTGTCTTCCTCTAATGAATTTGGCGGAGCACGACATCCTTCTGGATCACAATCTCCATATATCATTTCGACATCTGACCGTGGTATAAATCTCAGACTCTATGCGGGATAGCAAAATGGCGTAGGCACCTCTTCCTGAGACATATAACCGTCCTCGTTAAGATAGGACTTCCATTCTTCATCTGTGTCAGAGGGATCTTCCTCATTAATAGCATGTACTGCTGCAGACACCGGGTGAAGAAAACCTCCAGTGCGGAAGAAGTTTTGAAGGGGATGAAGACTTTCATCGTTGGCAGCTGTCCGGGTACAGGTTGCAGAAAAACCAAAACCCTTCTTTGTTTTATTGTCAATAGGAATGACAAGTTGTCCCCATCCGGTTGTATTGGTACTCTCGGCCGCTTTGATAGCATCATTGTATGAGGAAATCGAAGTTCCTCCTCTGGATTGTTAGTCCTTGTGTAACGAAAGCGCTTGGAACTGGGTTCCGATTATCCCTTCTGGTTCCACATAAGTGGATGACGATAAATTGCTGACGAGCTTTAGCTTTTGGTGGAGAGTTGAAGTAACCGCTCCAGCCTGGTGTATCCAAGGTCTTCCTAATAAACAACTGTACGTTGCCCGGATGTCCATGACCTGGAAAGTGACTTGGAAAATGTGGGGACCGATAGTTATGGGAAGGTCAACTTCGCCGATAACTATTTTTCTGGATCCGTCGAATGCTTTGACGACGACCTCGCTGGTTCTCATCGAAGGGCCTTTGAATGATAATTGAGTCAAAGTGGACTTCGGCATAACATTCAGGGCTGACCCTGTGTCTACCAGTATGCTGGATAAAGCATCGTCCTGGCAGTTTATTGTAATGTTGAGCGCCATGTTATGACGGCGACCCTCTTCAGGTAATTCCTCATCACTAAATCCCAAATTATTGCAGGAAGTGATCTTAGAGACAATACTATCGAACTGTCCGATTGTTACATCATGTTCCACAAAGGCTTGCTCCAAGACTTTCTGTAGAGCCTCCCTATGCGCTTCTGAACTGAGTAACAGTGATAACACAGAGATCTTTGAAGGAGTCTGTAACAGTTGATCGACAATGTTATATTCACTCCTTTGGATGAGCTTCAGCATCTCATCATCGTTTTTCAAAAGGTCGGGATTACTGGATTGACCGACTGATGGATCGGGAGCTTCTGTCGGAAGTTCCTTTTCCTTGTTAGGTTCTCCAACTCCTCGGTTGAAGATTCGACCGCTCCATGTTACACGACTGATGTCTGCAATATTCACGACGGAGGGTAATGGAATTTCCTTTCCATTTTCAATTATCATCGCACCGTATTTGTAAGGGATAGCCTTAGTCGATTCATACGGTAGTGGTCCCGGTAGATAGATGACTATGGGAACCTTCTGATTTTTCTGACCATCATAAGTAATCTCGATTCGTTCCCGGTTGGGAGCTCTAGATTCATCAAGTAGAGGGATGATGGAAAAAACATCCCTGGTCTGGTGACGACCAGAGATTGTGACAACATCCTCGACTTGATCGGCAAGGTAGTTCGGTGTCCAGTTGATGGGTCCAAAACCCGGATATGGATGAATCTCTCCACAATCCACCTGACTCTGAAGAGCTGCTCTCACAAGGTAACACCCTTGGTTAATTTCTGAACAGACACTACAACGGTCATAGTTGTGTGGTGGCACCTGGCCCCGCCCACTTTGAATACAATGTAACCTCACTAGGTTAGCTTCCACAGATCGGACATCCTGACTTTGACGTCGAGTGGGATTCTTGTTATTGATACTGATCTGCTGAGTATCTTCATCCATATAAATTGGCATTCACCAATGATTCAACAAGTGCTGAAGTGCCTCCTGGACAAGGGTACAACCTCGATCGTTTTTGCAACCCGCTTTACAGCTTTGATAGTCATGTGATATTAAGAATCCGAGTCGGACCTGATCAGCATGTAACTCTACCAGGTTGGTATTCATCACGCAAATATCGAAGATCTGAACCATGTTGATCTGATAGGGATTCCTATCATGGTAGTCTTGGATCCATCCAAGATCCATCTGACGCTGGAGGGCCTCTAGTATGAAAGAGCATCCCTGTTTGTTTACTGAGCAAGTCAGACAAGAACTGTAATCGTGCCGCGGCAGATTATGATACTGGCTTTGCCTTGAGTGCATCGCCACCAAGTTGACATTCATTGTACGAATATCGTGGTTCTGAATGACGTTGGAATTTGTGTAAACCATGTTAACTCCACGAACTCGGTGCTCTTGGATCCATCCGAGATCCATTTGTTCCTGTAGGGCTGCTTGCATCACAGAACATCCCTGGTTGTCTTTAGAGCAGACATCACATTGATGATAATTATGAGGTTGTACATGGCCATATCCACTCTGTCTACAATGCATCTTGACCAGGTTGGTCTTTAACAAGAGTACATCGTGAATTTGATAGACATTGTTAGTCTCTTTCTCAATCAGATTGACTGCAGCCTTCTCATGTTGAGGCAGTGGGTTCGTAAGAACATTGGGATTCGTATCTTTAAAAGATAAGAGCCCGCTCCTAACAAGCTTTTGCACGTCAGATTTGAAATTTAGACAGTTCTCTATGTTATGCCCTGGACCTCCTTGATGATAAGGGCAAGTTTGATCCACCTTAAACCAAAAAGGCGGATTTTCCAGTACTGTAAGAGGAGACTTAGTCTGAATGTGCCCCTTGGCCAGTAGTAATGGAAACAGCTCTGCGTACGATACGGGTATAGGATCAAATCCTGGTGGCCGTGTTATACGGTTGTTGTTATATGGAGGACGAGCCTGCTGAAGAGGCTGCTGTGTCCTTTGCTGATTAGGTTGGCTCTGCGCAACCTAAGGTTGATACGTAGGAATAGGCACAGGGTTGATAGCAGGAGTCACAACTGCTACCGGTTGATAACGTTGCCTTTGCTTTCCGAGAGAGATATTCCCAATATCTTGCTCTTTTTTCTTATGGAGAGCACTACCGTATTTTTTAGTACCGCTCCTCGATCCAGTGTCTTTTACCAAACTTCCTTCTCGGACGGCTTCCTCAAGACGTACGCCCATGCCCACCATTTCGGTGAAATCACTGGGTGCACTGGCAACCATTCGGTCATAGTAAAATGAGCTCAAGGTTTTTAAGAAGATCTTTGTCATCTCTTTTTCCTCAAGAGGTGGACAAATTTGAGCGGCAATTTTGCGCCACCTTTGAGCATACTCCTTAAAGGTTTCCTTGTCCTTTTGCGACATTTATCTGAGTTGATCTCTGTCGGGTGCCATGTCCAAATTGTATTTGTATTATTGGACGAAGGCAGTGCCAAGATCTCTGAATGTACTGATCGTAGTACGGTTTAAACCCATATACCATTTTAATGCGCCACCGGTTAAACTATCCCGGAAGTAGTGAATCAGTAGGTCCTGATTCTCCGTCTGAGCTGACATCCGCCGAGCGTACATCACTAGATGGCTTTGAGGGCAAGAGTTACCCTTGTATTTTTCAAAGTCGGGCACTTGGAACTTGTGTGGGACTTTCACATTGGGGACCAAGCAGAGGTCTGCGGCGTCCTTTCCAAATAAATCCTGACCGCGAATGGCTTGCAGCTCCTTCTGCATTTCCAGGAACTGCTCCTGGAATTCATCCATTCGGTCAAACATAATTTCCTTTTTACCAGAAGGTATCTATGGAATTTGTCCTTCCGGGACAGTGTGCACCACAGGGGGTGGTACTGTGACTACGACAGCGAACCTTGGCGTTTCCAGAAGTTTGTAACCTTCAGGAGTCTTCAGTATGCCCCTAGCATCTTCGTTTTCCCGAAGTTTGTAACCTTCAGGCCCAGCGGCTTCTGTTGAGATTCCCTGATCTTTAGTGATCAGCAGAACATATCCTTCTGGGATATAGTTAACAGGCATGCCCCAAGGGCGATCTTTCGGTATCTGATACCTAGGATCATACTTCTCCACTATGGGCGTTGAGGTGATCTCTGAGATCACAGTTCTTTGTAGCTGAGCTTCTGCCATGGCTTGCATGTCGTTACGAAGCTTTCTCATATCCTCTCTCAGAGCGTCGATCTCTTCTTTCAACTCTTTGTTTTCTTCCTCAAGATCATCCATCTTTTTCTGACGATTGGCCCGAGTATTATACGAATGAGACAGTTTGACTCTAGAACCGAGACACAAACGTGAGATTCGTAGGGAAGAAGAATACGTGATGTGAGAATGATGAATGCAATGATTATATTAATTGTTTTTTTTTGTTTAATCAAAATAAACTTCTACAATTAGATTGCAAATATCAAACAGAGGGGAATCCCTTTTTTATTGAATTTCAAAGGATTACAGAAATGGAAATACAGTAGATTACAAGGTACAGAAACAGAAACCTAAGCTAATGGGTCCCGAGTCCTCTCTGAGGAGAACTCGGGTGCTGATTTTGGTATCTTCCTTTTCTTTGACCGGGGCTCTTGGGCCGTTGTCGGGTTGTCATTCCTTTGCTAGGTGAAAGGAGTGAGCAAATTCCTTTGGTCATCTTGATTCTCTACAGCATGTTGCTCCAAAATTTCAATCAGAGCATCTTTATCTTTTAGTAGTTGCTGTATTTTGATGCACTCTACGTCGAGGGTGAGGTACTTGTTCTTCCAAGACCTCCTCTCCCTTTGAACTTTGTTGAGAGTAACCTGAAGCTTTTCAGTTTCTGTCATGAAGTACATGACAGATTCCCTCGGCGGAAGAATTCTGTAACGAGGATAAGGCATTTTTAGCTTGAGAGCTCTAGTTTGTACCCAGTGGAGATAAGGCTCCACTGAGACACAGTCCGGTTTTCCTAGAGACTCTCGTCCTTTCTTATGAACGTGCTTCCAGGCCGGCACTATTTCCATCTTTAGTGCTCTGTCGTTTTCTCCTTCCTTGAAGAAAAGACCTTCCAGATGAACACCCCGTGGGACGTGTCTCATTGGGTATCCAAATTGACGATGAACGAGAACTGGATGGTAATTGATTCCTCCCTTAGTTCCTATAAGGGGTATGTTGGGGAAGTTTCCACAACGATCAATGATTCTGATTCCATCAAAGATCCTATTACACCAATCTATGTCAGAGTTGGTGAGGGACATGATCTTCTGCGACCAACGTAAGGAACTCTTATGATCCCAAAATGCAGCAGACTTGGGCAAGTGGGAGATAAACCATTTATAAAGCAAAGGTACACAACATGTGATCTCCCCTCCGCTGTACAAATTTCCCAAGTGTACAGAATGATATGCATCTGCGAGCAAAGTTGGCACAGGGTTTCCAATGAGAAAAACCTTAATGGAGTTAATATCGACGAAGTTATTGATGTTGGGGAACAAAAATAACCCGTAGGTGAGCAAGTCAAAGACGTTTTCAAAAGCAGTCACGTTTCCTATACCAGCAAAATACAGGGCTTTGTTCGTCAAGAACTGGGCTGGCAAACCTTGGATGTCACCCTTAGCGGTCATGTGAGTCCTGACCTCAGACTCGTCCAAATGAATTGCTCTCGCAATGGTCTGATTCTTTGGAATTTCTTCCAGTCCGGAAAATGGAGCTCGATCTGTAATGTGTAGATCAATCAGATGAGAATACTCCTCCACGTTGGTGCAAGCTGGTAATCCGGGAATGTGAAACAATGATAAACCGGATCGTAAAACTGAATGAGCGCATCCATGATTCCCTCAATCACATGGACTCTTAACAGTGGTAACAGACCTCCGTGTTTGGCTCTGAAAGCCTCAGGGTTAGTGATCATCCTTGCTAACCTTCTTAAATCCTCTAGCTTTAGAACCTTGAAGGTATACCTATGGGTTCTCCTTCTACCGAAATCCATTAGCGCAATCCTTTTCTCTGATATTTGCAATCATAGTCTTAGTTTAATTTGAAAAACAGAGAGACTAGAAGAGAAATTTTTTGAATGTTTTAATGTTTTAAATGAATGCATGAATGCAGCACACAAAAACATAGAAAAAACATGGGGTCAAAGGGTCGTTGTCATGAAGTCCAGGCTCTACCCATCCCCAAAGGTTTATACTAGGGTGATTTTTGTACCTATACTCATTATCATCAGCTCCTCCCAGGAAAGCAAAACAACAAGCGGATCGCCAGCGAGTTGTAGAGCAATCTTAGAGTAAGTGCCATTCACCGAGAATAGATCACCAGCCTCAAATGAGGGTAGTATCGCGTAACAACTATTCCCGATAGTTTCCGCACTACAAAAGGGTTTGGCTACTCAGCTTCTCAGACATCACAATCGGCCCATTGCCTATGGGAGGGAATGGGTTGCATTGGTCAGCCTCCACTGAGGTTGATGGTCGACCTCGTCGCCATCACTTATCTTAAGTGTATACTCAATCTTTCCACATGCGGCATCACACGCATTCCCATTAGCAGAAAAATAAACAAGTATAGCAATTAGGAAAAGCAGTATATATATTTGTCCTAATCATCCTAGACCTTTAAAGCTATGAATCCTAAGTTCCTGACAGAAAATGGGTTCCCCGGCGGAAGCCCCAATCTGTGGTTTTCACACAAGAGATGAAAAGAAAGAAGAAAAACAGAGACGGGCCCCACGGTGGGCGCCATTTTTCTGTAGCGAGCGATTTTGGACGCGGTTCTTAAGCGTTGTCGCTCTCTACGGTTGAGCTTACTACAGGTCGATTCATTTTTTATCCTATTAAAGCTGATGAAGGAAGGGAAATAGATGTCTCCAATTAACCCTGCTTTGCATACTGAGTTTAAATAGCGGTCTGTTAGGTTACGGATGCGATCGATGTGTTAGGTCCTTTGTACTGGTTATTTGTATTTTTGCCAATACTGATTTCTCTCTTTTTGTTAGGATACTGCTTCAGATTAGGATATATGGGAGTATGGGACTTTGGGTTTTTGTTTAGTGTGCTCGCTAAGATTTTTTCTTTCAATCTTATGCCTACGTATTCCCGTTTACCGAAACAGGGAAATCAGAGCGTTCGTAGTTCCTCCTATTCTATGGGAGGAAATGGTTGTTTTGGTGTCTTGTTCAAAGCCCAAGACGTGAAGCGAAAGGTGATTTGTATCTTGTTCAAAGCCCAAGATGTGAAGCTGAAAGTTTATTTGTATCTTGTTCAAAGCCCAAGATATGAAGCTATAGGTTTGACTTTAGAGAGAATTTGTCATCTCTAAAGGGGGTCTGTATGTCACAACTGTTGGGTGACTGACTGTAAAGGAGGATTACTTTAACCAGGATTTGTGAATTCGACAATGCCATAATTTCCTTTATAGGGGACTTTAACCTGAAGGAGAAGACTTTAACTCAGTTTAGAGCAATGTCATCTTTCCTTAGGAATTTCTCATGCTAAAAGAGGGACAGTGGCATGGATATAGATAATCCAGAGGCTTGCCGCTTACAGCAATTAGATGAAGGGGAAGAAGTTGTTGATGTTTGTGTACTGTGAACGAGGCATAGCTTTGATGCTAAAAGGTTGATTGGATCAACCAGTGGTTTTCTCATATAAAGCCTAAGAGGAGGCTAGTATGTGTCTCGTACAAAGCCCGAGAGAGAAGCTAAAAGGTTTTGACTCAACGAGGGAATCTTTTGGTATCTCGTATAAAGCCCAAGATAAAGGCTATTTGACTCAACAAGAGAGTTTTTGTATCTCGTACAAAGCCCGAGATGAAGGCTAAAAGGTTTGCCTCAACAAGAGAGCGACTTACACTCAACAAGAGAGTATATTTGTATCTCGTACGAAGCCCGAGATGGAGGCGGAAGGGTGATTAACTCAACGAGGGAGTCTCTTATGTGTCTCGTACAAAGCCCGAGAGAGAGGCTAAACGTTGTTTGACTCCGCTGGGGAGAATCATTGTACAAAGCTCAAGAGAGAGGCTAACTCCACTGAAGAAGGATCTTTATACAAAGCCTAAGAGGAGTCTATGGCGCTGCTTCAATTGAGTGACAGGTCCAGTATGCTGATTTTAAAGAGAAAATTAGTTCTTATATGAGTAATGTTTGTACTCATGGATTTGTTCCAAGGATCAGGGACATTTCCTGTTCTTTAAGGAAGTGGGAAATCCGAAGGGTATTGAGACTGTCCAAGTCTACGGGTTTCCTTCCTATTTAACGAAGGGGTCACTTGAGAATGTCTTTGAGACTCAAGGATATTAGACTGTCCGTGTCTAGAGTGTCATCTTTCGTACTATGCTTTGAGAAACAGTAGTAGACTCTTTGAAAGGACTGTTCTATGAAGATGACTAAGTTCTGTTCCTATGCCTCGAGGAGGTCGTCGGGACGTTTTGTACGAAGCCCAAGAGGAGGCTGGAAACTTTTAAGAAGCCGATCGGTCCTTGTATGAAGCCCAAGAGGAGGCTATCATTCCCGGAGGAAGAGATCATTATACGAAGCCTAAGAGGAGGCTGTGAATACTTCTAAGAAGTGTAAGACCCTAATTTTTACCCCTAAGATTTCACTCATTCTCATTTGCATCTTATAACCACAAGCAAGATCACAATCTATGTTGTTCCTGAGCACCTGTGTGATTCTCATTTTCTTACTTGTTTCTGTTTATCTAACCTCTAACCAAAAATACAAAAAAAATATGCTGCCGTTTGCTTGTTTCTCTCTTGTGTTGTGCAGGTTTGTCAAAGACAATGAAGTGGTTTTAAGTCACAGGTGTTTGTTCAAAAGCAAGACGTCTGGCGCTTAGATCCTTCAGTTTATCAGGCAGTGGTGCATATGAGTTTTGGGTTCAAACAGATTCAGACGGCCGTTGTTTCGGTTGTGGTAGCTGTGTGCACTTTGTCAGAGGCTTGTGGAAAAAGTCAAGATTGGGTTTGGGCTAAAGAAAAATAAATATTGGCCATCCGTGATCCATTTCCAGTTTGGTTATCCATTTCCATACTCATTTCTCCTAAACCTTTATTAATTCATTATCCATTTTTTTTCCATTATTCTAAACCATTTATCCATTTAGTATTCATTTTAATTCATCTTTCAAAATATCCATATTTTTCTTTCCCAGTTTCATTTCATTTTTTTTTTTAAATCCATTTCTTTATCCAAATAACCATTTTTTATGACCATTATCCATTCCAATTCCAAAAGTCCATATCCAATTATATTTTTAATCCATATACACATCAATATTGTTTCTCACATTTTCTATTCAAACTACCTCTATAAGCTCATTTCCACTTTTTAAATTCAGCCCATTTACGTTACACAAAAAAAAGTTAGAAAAGCAGCCCAACTGCAATTTCCAAAGCCAGTTGCGACTACACAAGCCTTCGCACCGTCCAACCTGCACGTGACCTTCCAAAACGACCTCACGTCGTCACCATACGCATCAACCATCATCAAAACGTAGTGCAAACCAATTCCAAATGACATCAAACTTCAGCAAGAAAAAGACCAAAATCAAAACGCAGCAAGAGTAATTCAAAACGGCAATAGAAAATTCACTTCAAATTCATTGCAACTCACCTCTTTTCATCTATAAATAAATCCTTCCTCTCCTTCATTCTTTAAGTTTGGACAGCCCCTAAACACTCTGTCAAAATTCATCCTATAACTTCAAGCTTCAACATAACCAAAACCTCCAAATCCTTCATCATCTTCTTCATTTTTCCATCGCAAAACATCAACAACCACCACAAGCCTTACGCATCACTCCCTCTCACAACTACAACTTCCAAGCCAAACTGTAAGCCTCACTCTACTACTCCCAACCGAGCTTTAACTCACACTGCCCTCAAACGTGACAAACTCAGCCAGTCCACTACACAAACCAATTTTCACAACCTGCAAGTTCACCATCACACAACAACTTCAACATATTAACAATTCAACAACAATAATCTCAGAAATTCGTGGAAAAAAGAGGAGAGAAGGAGAGATTGAATCTGAACTGAACCTTTTCGACACAAATCTCGCGGTGTAGATTGGAGCTCGTGGTTGGATCTTGCTTGGAATTGAAGGTAGATTTGAGTAGAGTGTGGTGTTTCGATCGAAACCGTGTAAGAACCAAGCTCCGACGCTGATGAATTTCGGTTTCTCTCTTCCGTCGTGAACAGTGTCGGCGTCGAAGAAGAAGATGATCAATTTTCTGCTTTCATTTTCTTTTTTCTTTTTAACATGTTACTTGTTTTTTTTATATTTCTTTTCTTATATTTTCTTTTCTTTTCTTTTTTTTTTTAAAAATGGATTGGGCCTTGGCCCGTGAGAATTCATTTCTCCCACCACCATTTTCTAACTCAAGCCTCCATTTCATTTTCTCTTAAAAAAAATATATCATGTGAATATCTTTTAATTCTTGATTTTATTTCTTTTTTTTATTTGTTGTGTGGATCATATTTTTTTATCCACTTTTCTTCATCTTTTTTTATTTGATCGATGAAAGTCGAAGTGATCGTGAAATTTCTTTGTTGAATTTCGATCGAGACGAGATCATTTCCACCTTTTCTTTTCGTGTGGCACCGCTTTAGGATAACGATCCCTATATCGTTTATCTCGCGTGCATTAACACATATATCTCATGGCCGGCCTCATTCGTAGGGTAATTGCTCGAACAAATTACTCGGCGTGCGCTTAACATAGACCAAAATTTGTCCCTACTCGGAATAAATCGAATTCAACACTTGTACTTTCGTGGACCGGACTTTGATTAGTCGCGTCATCCCAAGGTTGATTATTTGTTTGTGTTAGTTCCATAAACTTTGAAGCTTGATGTGTAGTTGCTTTAGGTATCCCAATCTTCTTTCAAGTCTTCACTAAATTTGGACTAATTGCATTAATTAATCACCGTAGTGCAAGATGTGAAGCGGAACCGGTTACTTTTTTCATTCTCTTTGACACTATTTGTTTTGTCTTTGATTGTGGATGATTAAGTTCACCATACCATTATTCACTAATATTTCTATTGTACTAATCATTTATTATATCTTGTTTCCTTCTTATCCCTTATCTCTCTTTTACTTTTATGCTTCATTATTATCATATCATATCATGCTTATGCTTATGCATTTTTCTCTTTGTCCACTTGGACCTAAAACATTAATAAAGGCTAAAACCCCTAAAAAAAACTTGTGCTTCTAATCTTGGACTATGGTTACTATCCTTTGCAATGGACATGGAGTTTTGGACTTAGACCTTGGACATCCAATGCAATTCTTGGAACCTTGGACTTAGAACTTAGGACCTTTCTCCCTTTGCTTTGGAATTATGGTTCGAAGACTTGGAAGCATACTTGTGTGGTTAGGCTATTCTCTTCCTTAGCTTTTCTTTTATGCTTTAGGATAGTCTCTTCTTCTCCTCCCCATTCTTTAATTTTCAAAACTCTCTCTCTTTTTCAAAACCTTCTTGATTTCAAACTTTCACCGCTTTCATAAACAAACCTTGACCTTGTCAAGTGACTTTACTCTTTTTCTTTCATTTCTTAATCAAATGCTAAACTACATAAGCATATTCACACCTTTTTCAAAAAACCTTAAAAAACACCAAACTCACTTACTCTCTTTTTGTGCCCTCGTGCACTTTTTACTTTAACTTTTTCATAAGTTTAGACATGATTCATTTCTTTAAGCGGAATTATTCGCTTGGAAATGACGACTTGTCTTTACATTTAAAAACAACCAAAACAAACAATTTTCACTCTTTGTACCACGAACTACGGGGTTTTGATCCTACATTGCACACCGTGGGTACGTAGGCATGAGACGACAAGTCTCTCCAAACACAAAAATCCTAAAAACAATTTCTCTTCTCATCTCCTCAATCATTTTTCAAGAAAACTTTTTCAGACAAAAAGCGGTAGATATTTCTAAGGGCTCCTATAGAGTACTATAGACGTTTTGGGTGCTAACACCTTCCCATTACATAACCAACCCCCTTACCCGGACTCTCTTCACTTGTTCTCATTTAGAGCTTGTGTAGGTTTTGTTCACTCTTTTTCCTTTCCTTTTAGGATAAAATAAAAGTGCGGTGGCGACTCTTGCTTATTTTCGAGTTAAGTTAATCAATAGCTTACACTCACGATTTTGCCGCTACAGAAAAAGTGGCGACTCTGCTGGGGACAGATTGACCTCTTGCTGGTCCATCCCTTAAGGGGTTTAGCCTACTTTGATTTATTTACTGATTTTTGTCTGTTTTATGCTGGCTAGATTTTCTGTTTGGTGGGCAGGGTGTTCTGAGAGATAAGCCCACTACCCAGGCTTGAGCATACACATAGGTTTTAGTGTGGGCAGGCGTGACGCTCCCGTGGTGTTGGCCACGTGTGGGTGATCACAATCCCTAAAATCAGATGAGGTTCTATTAGGAGCTACCTGCTACTGTACGTTGGTACAGGCCAGTAGGTATTCTCTTGAGGAATTGTCGACTCTGGAGACCATTTCCCGAGGACTCAGTTGCGGCACTCCTCCCGAAATGTGACAGCGGCAGACCACGCTTTGTGGCAAACCCGCTGCATATTCTCGATCCGAGGACCCAATGCTGGGAACTTTCTATAGGATTTCCCTTTTGAAGTGAATCAGCAGACGACCTCTTTGATTGGCGATAGCATTGTATCCTTCAGGTTGAATGTGCTATTGCTTCTCAAACCTCTGAAGCTGAGGATCTTTCGTCTTGGAGAATCAGTTGAGGCCTCCTCGATTGATGATGATGCCAAACCAGAAATGGTGAACGTATCATCATTTCTTGACCTGAGAGCCCGGGATACTGAACATCCTAGTACCCACATGTGAGAATGGGCGGGTGTTTACAGGTTTGCAGGAAACCTCGACCTTCAACATACCCAGTATTCTGGATTTCCTAGCAGTGTGGACTTATCAACCTGGTATTCCGGTGTTCTCTTTAGAGCGAACCTTTGAACCTGTGTGCTTCAAGTGATCTTGTTGTTGCATTCATGCATTCTTGCATCCATGAGCATACATATGCATTTCTTCCCAGTTGACTCAGAAACTCATTTTAGCTGTCTCTTTCTCCAGTTATCTGTTCGCCGTCAAGCTGTTTCCTCAACACAACTACGGAACTAGAGCTGCTGTCAGATTGAGAATGGAAAACCAAGAACAACACAACGCCGAAGTCAGAATGGAAATTGATGAGTTGAAGGCCGGCATGACCAAGCTCACAAAAATGCTGCAAGTTCTGATTGCTAGAGGTGAACCACCTCAGAGGACTGTGATTGTTGAAACTTCATCTGCTACTGTTGACCCTCCACTGACTCAGCAACCAGCTTCTACTTGGCTAGAATTTGGGTTACCTCCGAATTACTCGCCACCCTTTGCAACTACTCCTGTGTTTGTCTCGCCAGTATCTTCAGCTCCATTGTTCACTGAACCTCAGCCTGTTGTGCATTCTGTTGCTCAAGCTATTCCTGAGAATCCTTTCGTGTACCATGCTGCTGGTCCACAATCTGAAAGTCAAGGAGAACCTGGGTACATTGAAGAAGTCAGAGAGCAATGGCAAACTCTGGACAAAAGGATAAGAGTCGTGGAAGGAAGTGATGTCTTTAATGCTGCCGCAATGGACATGTGCTTGGTTTCCGACTTGGTTATTCCTCCAAAATTCAAGACTCCTAATTTTGAAAAAATACCAGGGGCACACCTGTCCCAGAACCCACTTGGTAATGTACTACCGCAAGATGGCTGCTCACGCAAAAGATGACAAACTGCTCATTCACTGTTTCCAAGACAGCTTGAGTGGGGCTTCAATGAAATGGTATATGGGACTTGATAAGAACCGTATCCAAAGCTGGATGGATTTGTCTGATGCTTTCTTAAAGCAGTATAAGTACAATCTGGACATGGCACCTGACCGCCGTCAATTGCAGAATATGGCTCAGAAAGAAAATGAATCCTTCAAAGAGTACGCTCAGCGATGGAGAGAGCTAGCTGCTCAAGTGGAGCCACCCTTGGCTGAAAAAGAATTGACTGGATTGTTCATGGACACTCTTCAGCCACTCTATTGGGAAAAGATGATAGGCAGTGTATCATCTGGTTTTGCTGACCTAGTCACTATTGGAGAAAGACTAGAAGAAGGTATCAAGAAAGGAAGGATTACTAATGCTGAAGCCTTCAGTGGTGCTAAAAAGTATGCTGGGAATTTTCAAAAGAAAAAGGATGGTGATACCCATGCTGTTTCAGTTGAGAGGAAACCTCGTTAGAGACAACAGTATGTAGCTGCAGTTGCTCCAGTTGTTAATGCCCAACCAGCTCAAGCTCCTCGTCAGACTGTTAGACAGAATCAGACTCGCAATAGGGTTAAATTTGATCATATCCCGATGTCTTACACTGAGCTGTATCCATGTCTTGTAGAGAAAGGTTTGATTACAACGAGGGCTCTACCTCCTCCTCCAAATCCTCTTCCAGCCGACTACAGGGTTGATCTTCACTGTGAGTTCCATCAAGGTGGGGCAGGTCATAACCTGGAAAGTTGTTTCGCATTAAAAGCTAGAGTGCAAGAGTTGGTGAACTTAAAAATTCTGGACTTTATTGATAATAATCCCAATGTTGTCAACAACCCTTTGCCAGAGCATGCCAAGTGAAGTTTGAGCCAGTTCAGACGGATCATCTCCTAAAGCCAGTGCTTCAGACAGGACAGCTCATCCTTGTTGTTGATTAGTCACTAGGCCTTGTTTCTTTCTATTTGCATTTTCCTTTGATTGTATTGATTGTTTGCTTTTGAACTTTTATTTGTACTTTCATGGTAATTTCAATGAAATGAGCAATGCAATGTTTTATTTAAATTCATTTATATTCACTGTGTGCATTTTTATGCTTTCATTTTCACAAAAAAATATACCTCCTGTTCACTTTCTTTATTAAGCTTTTGTTTATGCAAAGATTGGAGGGAGGATGATGAAAACAAAATACCTGAAATTGCTAAACTGTATGCTTTCAATTAAAACTTGGCTGATGATGTACAGGCATTGTTGCAACTCCCAAACACTGGAGAAATAAGGAAGTTAATCCCTTGTCAACCCCTTCGAGCCTAGAAGTTGGAGTTTCTTTCTGTACAAAAAACCCGCAATTTTAACCTAGGGATGGGTAGTTCTCAGTTAATTTGACTGTGTATTTAAACACAAGAGAATCATTACAATCACAAACTTTCCTTCGCACACATCAAAGAAATGTCGAAGATGTCTTTTAAATCAAAAGCCAATGATGGTTCACCGTAACCATTAAGCCAGGCAGTCACTATCTTTCAAAACAAAAATTGAAAAAAAATCAAATGAAAAGCCCGCTAAGTCAAAACCTATGAAGGAGACTTAGGCAAAAATTGGGGCATCCCGCTGACCATAAGTTCAAATGACACAGTTCAGGCAAAAGTTAGAGATAACAAAAGAAAAATCAAGAGGTTACCAAAATCCTCAAAGACAAAACGAGTTGACTGAGGTCCTCATCAAAAACAACAAAATGTTGTAAGAAAGAGTGACTACCATCTCAAAAATCCCTTGGTCCTTGAACCATCATCATAATTGTGTTGCAATTCCAAAATCTCTTGGAACCTGAATGCATAGTTTGAATTAACTGAGCATAGGACTGGAGGTCATCACGAAGAATGGGTTGGGTACAAATAAACTTTGAGCCTACATCCTTTGTTTCAAAAACCGTGAACCAGACCACGTTACAACATTCAAAAGACCTATTTGAAGCCAGGTTTCCTTTGAAAACATACTACAGCAAGGTTGCGTAAATTAACTCCTATGTTTGTTGCCAATCATTTGCTTTGATGTTTTGCCTTTGCTTTCTCTTTCACTTTGCATGTCTTAACCGCCGTGTTTTGACTAGTGTTTCATTTTGCTTTACATCAATAACAACATTTCAAAAATGATTTTTGATTTCAAAATTGCATGAGCTTTGCATTAAAATTACCATGTTTGTTTGAATAATTCTATTTGCAGACAAACTTTTCCTCGTCAAGAATTTTTCAAGCAGTTGAGAAACTTGGTCAGTGGTCCTATCAGGGTCATTACTTCCAGATCCTGTTGCGAATCAGTTCAAGATTTATTGCTCATTACAAGCCATTCTCAGAATTGGTTAACCAGAAGATCTCTTTCAAGACTCATACTGAGTTTAGCCTTCTCAACAATCATTTCAAGAACCGAAGCCATGATCAGTTCATCCCCAGCAACTGAAGCTATGATCAGTCTATCCTCATCAGTTAATCAATCTGGGGCAGTCTTCTTCAAGAATCCTCAAGATGTCTTTCCTCAAAAGACCATCAGCCTGATATAATTCAAGTGTGACAGAGATGTGCTCAACATCTTCTATCCAAGCAGAGTGGCCAGCGTTCCCTGTGTTGAGGAATCAGAGTTCCATTCTACCTTCACAAAAGAGTCTATCTCACTTGTCTCTATCATCTGCATCGCATACATAAATCATTTACATATCATTGCATAGAAACATTTTCATAGCTCGAAGTGTGCTTCGTGCTCATATGCATTTTTCCGAGGTCCTGTTGCTTTCAACATCTTACCTTGTGACTAAAGTCCAACTTACTTGGCGCCTACCCAAAACTTTTACCTGCCTTTTCATTCAGTGCCATTCCTGAATGTTATCGTTTACTTGTCTTTTCTCCCAGTGTTATTCCTGGACGTCCTGCTTTCCTAGATCTTTGTATTCTTTCACTACAGTGCCATTCCTGGATGTCCGTCTCTTTTGATCTCCAGTGCCATTCCTGGATACTTTGTTCCTCTTGTTTCTCCCAGTGGTATTCCTGGAAGTCTTTTCTCTCTTCTATAATCCCCAACAGATCTGCTTGGATATCTTTCAGTGTCATTCCTGAAAGTTTTATCTGTTCATTCAGTGCCATTCCTGAATGAGTTTTTACCTTTACTTTCAATGTCATTCCTAAAAGTTTTACCTGTTCATTCAATGCCATTCCTGGATGAGTTTTTACCTTTACTTTCAGTGCCATTCCTGAAAGTTGTATCTGTTCATTCAGTGCCATTCTTTAATGAGTTTATCTTTACCTTTCAGTGCCATTCCTGAAGGTCCTTGCTCACTTTATTCAATGCCATTCTTGGATATTGTGAACCTTTTATCCAATGCCATTCTTGGATAATTCTGATATATTTTCCAGAACTTTTCTCACTACATTCAATGCCATTCTTGGATGTTGTGATTTCTTCTGTCCAATGCCATTCTTGGATATGATTTCCTCAACAGAGTCCAATGCCATTCTTGGACACCTTTTCCCCAGCTAAGTCCAATTCCATTCTTGGATATCTTTTCCTCAGCTGAGTCCAATGCTATTCTTGGATGTCTCTGATGCTTGTTGTTGCCTCATTCAATGCCATTCTTGAATGTTGCAGTGCCTTTATCCAATGCCATTCTTGGATATCTTACCCAACAGAGTGTTTTTCACCTCCATCCAATGCTTTTCTTGGATGACGCTGTTGTTTTTACCAGAAACTTTCTTGTTGCTGTCCAATGCAATTCTTGGACATCTTTCGACATCCCTTTTGTCTCGTTTGTAGTTTCTATCCAATGTTATTCTTGGATGTCACTACTTGTCTTCCCAGGGTCTTGTCCCTCTCTTTCCAACTATTGATGGATACTTCTTGTCACCTTGACAAATCTCCAGAAATAGCTTGTGTTCCCCGACGTGTCTTTTCGCGTCTTTTCTCTCAATTTACCATATCCCTTGTTTCAAGTTCCCCCGCAGTCTGTCTCATCCTTTGCATTCATATCATCTTGTGACATCTTATGGCTAAAAATTTGGATTTCTGTATTTAAGTATCTTCAATCTTGTCGAGACGAAGTTTTTAACTTTCATATCTCCTAATTGAAGAAACTTAAATAGGGGCAGCTGTAAGACCCTAATTTTTACCCCTAAGATTTCACTCATTCTCATTTGCATTTTATAACTACAAGCAAGATCACAATCCATGTTGTTCCTGAGCACCTGTGTGATTCTCATTTTCTTACTTGTTTCTGTTTATCTAACCTCTAACCAAAAATACAAAAAAAATATGCTGTCGTTTGCTTGTTTCTCTCTGTGTGTTGTGCAGGTTTGTCAAAGACAATGAAGTGGTTTTAAGTCACAGGTGTTTGTTCAAAAGCAAGACGTCTGGCGCTTAGATCCTTCAGTTTATCAGGCAGTGGTGCATATGAGTTTTGGGTTCAAACAGATTCAGACGGCCGTTGTTTCGGTTGTGGTAGCTGTGTGCACTTTGTCAGAGGCTTGTGGAAAAAGTCAAGATTGGGTTTGGGCTAAAGAAAAATAAAGATTGGCCATCCGTGATCCATTTCCAGTTTGGTTATCCATTTCCATACTCATTTCTCCTAAACCTTTATTAATTCATTATCCATTTTTTTTCCATTATTCTAAACCATTTATCCATTTAGTATTCATTTTAATCCATCTTTCAAAATATCCATATTTTTCTTTCCCAATTTCATTTCATTTTTAAAAAAAAAAAATCCATTTCTTTATCCAAATAACCATTTTTTATGACCATTATCCACTCCAATTCCAAAAGTCCATATCCAATTATATTTTTAATCCATATACACATCAATATTGTTTCTCACATTTTCTATTCAAACTACCTCTATAAGCTCATTTCCACTTTTTAAATTCAGCCCATTTACGTTACACAAAAAAAAAAGTTAGAAAAGCAGCCCAACTGCAATTTCCAAAGCCAGTTGTGACTACACAAGCCTTCGCACCGTCCAACCTGCACGTGACCTTCCAAAACGACCTCACGTCGTCACCACACGCATCAACCATCATCAAAACGCAGTGCAAACCAATTCCAAACGACATCAAACTTCAGCAAGAAAAAGACCAAAATCAAAAAGCAGCGAGAGTAATTCAAAACGGCAACAGAAAATTCACTTCAAATTCAATGCAACTCACCTCTTTTCATCTATAAATAAAGCCTTCCTCTCCTTCATTCTTTAAGCTTGGACAGCCCCTAAACACTCTGTCAAAATTCATCCTATAACTTCAAGCTTCAACATAACCAAAACCTCCAAATTCTTCGTCATCTTCTTCATTTTTCCATCGCAAAACATCAACAACCACCACAAGCCTTACGCATCACTCCCTCTCATAACTACAACTTCCAAGCCAAACCGTAAGCCTCACTCTACTACTCCCAACCGAGCTTCAACTCACGCTGCCCTCAAACATGACAAACCCAGCCGGTCCACTACACAAACCAATTTTCACAACCTGCAAGTTCACCATCACACAACAACTTCAACATATTAACAATTCAACAACAATAATCTCAGAAATTCGTGGAAAAAAGAGAAGAGAAGGAGAGATTGAATCTGAACTGAACCTTTTCGACACAAATCTCGTGGTGTAGATTGGAGCTCGTGGTTGGATCTTGCTCGGAATTGAAGGTAGATTTGAGTAGAGTGTGGTGTTTTGATCGAAACCGTGTAAGAACCAAGCTCCGACGCTGATGAATTTCGGTTTCTCTCTTCCGCCGTGAACAGTGCCGGCGTCGAAGAAGAAGATGATCCATTTTTTGTTTTCATTTTCTTTTTTATTTTTAACATGTTACTTGTTTTTTTTATATATCTTTTATTATATTTTCTTTTCTTTTCTTTTTTTTTTTAAAAATGGATTGGGCCTTGGCCCGTGAGAATTCATTTCTCCCACCACCATTTTCTAACTCAAGCCTCCATTTCATTTTCTCTTAAAAAAAATATATCATGTGAATATCTTTTAATTCTTGATTTTATTTCTTTTTTTTATTGGTTGTGTGGATCATATTTTTTGATCCACTTTTCTTCATCTTTTTTTATTTGATCGATGAAAGTCGAAGTGATCGTGAAATTTCTTTGTTGAATTTCGATCGAGACGAGATCATTTCCACCTTTTCTTTTCGTGTGGCCCCGCTTTAGGATAACGATCCCTATATCGTTTATATCACATGCATTAACACATATATCTCATGGTCGGCCTCATTCGTAGGGTAATTGCTCGAACAAATTATTCGGCGTGCGCTTAACATAGACCAAAATTTGTCCCTACTCGGAATAAATCCAATTCAACACTTGTACTTTCGTGGACCGGACTTTGATTAGTCGCTTCATCCCAAGGTTGATTATTTGTTTGTGTTAGTTCCATAAACTTTGAAGCTTGATGTGTAGTTGCTTTGGGTATCCCAATCTTCTTTCAAGTCTTCACTAAATTTGGACTAATTGCATTAATTAATCACCGTAGTGCAAGATGTGAAGCGGAACCGGTTACTTTTTTCATTCTCTTTGACACTATTTGTTTTGTCTTTGATTGTGGATGATTAAGTTCACCATACCATTATTCACTAACATTTCTATTGTACTAATAATTTATTATATCTTGTTTCCTTCTTATCCCTTATCTCTCTTTTACTTTTATGCTTCATTATTATCATATCATATCATGTTTATGCTTATGCATTTTTCTCTTTGTCCACTTGGACCTAAAACATTAATAAAGGCTAAAACCCCTAAAAAAAACTTGTGTTTCTAATCTTGGACTATGGTTACTATCCTTTGCAATGGACATGGAGTTTTGGACTTAGACCTTGGACATCCAATGCAATTCTTGGAACCTTGGACTTAGAACTTAGGACCTTTCTCCCTTTGCTTTGGAATTATGGTTCGAAGACTTGGAAGCATACTTGTGTGGTTAGGCTATTCTCTTCCTTAGCTTTTCTTTTATGCATTAGGATAGTCTCTTCTTCTCCTCCCCATTCTTTAATTTTCAAAACTCTCTCTCTTTTTCAAAACCTTCTTGATTTCAAACTTTCACCGCTTTCATAAATAAACCTTGACCTTGTCAAGTGACTTTACTCTTTTTCTTTCATTTCTTAATCAAATGCTAAACTACATAAGCATATTCACACCTTTTTCAAAAAACCTTAAAAAACACCAAACTCACTTACTCTCTTTTTGTGCCCTCGTGCACTTTTTACTCTAACTTTTTCATAAGTTTAGACATGATTCATTTCTTTAAGCGGAATTATTCGCTTGGAAATGACGACTTGTCTTTACCTTTAAAAACAACCAAAACAAACAATTTTCACTCTTTGTACCACGAACTACGGGGTTTTGATCCTACATTGCACACCGTAGGTACGTAGGCATAAGACGACAAGTCTCTCCAAACACAAAAATCCTAAAAACAATTTCTCTTCTCATCTCCTCAATCATTTTTCAAGCAAACTTTTTCAGACAAAAAGCGGTAGATATTTCTAAGGGCTCCTATAGAGTACTATAGACGTTTTGGGTGCTAACACCTTCCCATTGCGTAACCAACCCCCTTACCCGGACTCTCTTCACTTGTTCTCATTTAGAGCTTGTGTAGGTTTTGTTCGCTCTTTTTCCTTTCCTTTTAGGATAAAATAAAAGTGCGGTGGCGACTCTTGCTTATTTTCGAGTTAAGTTAATCAATAGCTTACACTCACGATTTTGCCGCTACAAGAAGCCGTAGGGTCCTTGTACTAAGCCCAAGAGGAGGCGGGGTTGCTTTTAGGAAGCCTGTGGGTCCTTGTACGATGCCCAAGAGGAGGCCGATGCTTTTAAGAAGCATGTGGGTCCCCAAACCCCGAGAAATTCAAGACAGGCTATTCACAAGGAATAGATCAAGCCAGGAAAGTTCGAGAATTTGGAAAAAACTCAAAGATGCCATTCACGGAGAATACATTTATCTCTGGGAGTAGAGTTTCTTGACAATTCCTAATGAGGACAGCCGAAGAGAAGACTGTATCTGGTGATCCTATTGGGGATCTAGTTGTCTATTTCTACGAATAAACGAAACGGTGTCACTTAGTTCTAGACGTAGTTGCCGAGGAAACTCTAAATATCTATACTATTATTACACAGTTGATATGAGTTTATGAAAGAAGACTTACAGCAAAACAGCCCCACAATACAGTTATATGTATATGAAAGCGGTAAATGAAAGCGTATAAACACTTACTCGGTTGTAGAGCTTCCATGCTGTTTGGTTAGTTGTTCAACAAAGAAAGATTGAAAACAACAGTATATTCAAAATGAAAGGAGAAAGTGCTTTGGAAAATAAAGATTTGGGGCTTACAGCTCAAGGAGAGGCCCAGGGTTTTATCAGTGAGCGCACTGTTTGAATTTGTACAGAGGGACTTATACAAGTGACTGAGGCCCAAAAAAGGTTTTCTGTACAAAGGGATGGGTCTTACACTCTCTCAAGAGGCCCAAAAAGTTTTTAAAGAAAAAGAGTGTTGCTTATAACACGAGGGTAGGCCCAGATGACTTTTCGTTAAAAATGGCGATTGCGCCGAGGTTTTCTTTTAACGTAGAGGGACTTATACAATAAGTGAGGCCCAAAATTTGTTTTGGTTAAAAGGGGGTTGGGTCTTACACTCTATTAGAGGCCCAAAAGTTTTGAATGGGTCTTATAGCTCAAGGAGAGGCCCAGAAGGTTATTTTTCAAAAGGCGACGATCGCGCCATTTGTTTTTGACGGTATCGGGACTTATACAATGCACTGAGGCCCAAAAATGATTTGGTCAAAAAAAGGATTGGGTCTTACACTCTATTAGAGGCCCAAAGTGTTTTGAAAATGATTTATGAGGGTTGAATTAATCCAAAAACCCTAATTTGTTTTCAAAATGTGTTTTAATTGAATAAAAATTCAATTAAAATGATAAAAATTATTTTACATATGGAAAACAAATTGTGATCTTGGATTAATGTTTCAAAAAATAAGTATTGACCTACAAAATAATTAGAAGGCATTAAAAGTTGAAAAATCAAGGTGGAAAAAATATTTTAAATGTAAAAAACAATCAAAACATTAATTCTTTGCAAAAATATCAATTATATAAAATAAATAATATTTTTTGGATTTTTTGGGAAAATAAAATATTTTAATATTTTTGTGAATTATTAAAAAAGGAATCAACTCAAAATCATTAAAACTCAGAGAGAAATTAATTTTTGAATCAATTAAATAAAATCACAAAATTCAAATATTTGAATTTTCAAAAAATGGCGCCAAGAACACACCAAGAACACGCTCGTGTTCTGGGTTTACCCAGATTTGCATTTTCTCTCCAATCTCACTGAATACTTAATCATATCATGTAATCCACATACCAATCAACTCGTTTCAACCTCACGATCATGTCTATGACAATTAATTTCATTTAAATTAAGCATAAAACAAGAAATCACGAAAAATCCTCAAGAACCCTAATTTCTGCATGAAGGCTAGGATTTTTGATACACGATTCAAACAATGCAATTAATTGAGGGGAAACATTTCATGCATGATTATGAACATATGGCCAAATTATTGTGCAGCAAAAATTGCATGGATCATAGAGTTAGAAGAGCTCATGCTTACCACTTGCAGCTGGTGATCGTGATTTGTGTTGGAGGTGTTACAGCTAGGTTCCAATGATCTGGATAGCTTCCCTAGGTGCCGTGGAGTGTGTATGAATTCTTGGAATGGATTGAAATGATCTGGAACTTGAGATGGTACCCCAACTGTTATGTGAGTGTTTGGATCACTTCTATATGATGTATGTGAGGTGTGTGTGTGATTGGTTTGATTGGAAAAGCTCTCAAACTCAAAACCCGATAGTGACTTGCCTTAGAAGGCAAAATTGGAGTGAAAGAATAGATTTTGAGGAAAGCATTTGTTTGATGGCTTTGGTGTACTCAAACTGATCACCATTGAGCTTTATTTATAGTAGAGCATGTTTGTTTTGCAAGGAATAGTGAATGGCAACTGCTGAGTAGGTTTGGCCAATGTTGGCAAATGAAAATCCAAGTCTCCTCTAGCCATTGACTAGAGGTTAGGGCACAGGCTGCTGGTCCCCTTGGTCTTGGATAAGTCTTGACTGAATTCAGTTGCTAAGAGCTCAGTTTATGCCACCTTGATGCTTCCATTGAATGCTCTAATCCAAAATTGGAGTCTTGTCCCTATTTTGGCAATTCTAGGTTCAACATGCTATTTCTTGTTCCAAAGACTTTGGAGGCTTGGCTCAGTGATTATCCCCTTTAGATTCAATCCGCAGAGGTGTCCAATTGGATAGGAGCATTTGGATTTGGCTGATTTTGGCAAATCGACCAAAAGTGTAAAAATCTGCCTTGCCTTGGCAGATTTCAGCAAGGCAACTTGCCAATGTCATATCTCATGGCTCAAGTTGAATTTGGTAATGTTCTTGGTCATTTTGGAAAGCCCTTACATGATACAACAACTGTTTGAACATGTTTGGTTCTGATCTCTTTTCAATACAAGTGAAAAATCCCCCTACATTTGGAAAAAAGTAAAGGCAGATTCTGACTTAGTGAAATTTTCACTAAGTGTTGGAACAAAGTGACTTTTCTTGATTTTGATCACTCCATAACTCAAAATCCGTGAGGAATTTGGACATAGGTCAGTATGAAGCTTTTGTAGAGGGCAATGTGATCAACAAATCAAGCTTTGAATGGGGAGCAATAGCCTTGTGATTTAGGAGTTATGGTCCTCCAAAGTTGGCACATTAGTGTCACTTTTTCCATAACTTAGAAATTTTTCTAAGTTTTTATGGTTACCCCTTTTACAAGTTATCCCACTTTCTTTGATTTTTCTTGATTAATGATGATTCAAATCATAAATTAACATCATTTTAGGGTTAAAAATCCATTTTGGTGAAAAATCTCAAAAAGTCAAAGTTGACTTTTGTGCACAGTTGAATTTTTATCAGATGAATTCCAAACTGTGCAATTCTTCAGGAAATCATGTCCTTGACCTAAATCAAACTTGATGGACATGTTACATGGGTGTCATAGGGTATATTGAATCATGTCTTAGGGTTTGGGAGCATGTCTTGGTCAAAAGTTGAAGTTACAGTTGACTTTCCTCGCAAAACCCTAATTGTGGTGCAGATGAAATTGAGACTTGTTGCTCAAGCTTCTTGGATTAATCCATTGTTGCAAATGGATCAATATTGCATATTGGAGACCCTCAAATCATGTTTTTAGGTCTTGGTTCATGATTTGTCCCAAAAGTCAACTTAGGGGTGAATTAGGTCAAGAAACCCTAATTCCTGATTTTTGATGAATGCATCCCCTGAGGCAAAATTGACTTGATGCTTGGGTCCATGAGGTTCCATGAAGTATATTAGGTTATGTTTTGGATCATTGGCTTGTGCCCAGATGAAAATTTTCCATCTAGAGGCCCTGGTCGACCAAAACCCTAATTTGGTGACACTGTCGATCTTGAGACTTAATCCACCTAGAAGGGAGCAGCCTTGTGCTTAATCCTTGAAGTGGGGGTCCTTTTGATCCATTGTGGATATGTTATAGGTTAGAAAAGTTGAAGATCAAGTCATTCCTTGATTGATCTTTTGTCTAAGGCTCTGAGAGAGCTTGAAACCCTAATTTTGATAGTAGTGAATGCTCACCCATCTTTGGGGAGACTAATGAGGCATGATGGTTCATCCATATTGTAATGATGATTTTCACAGTGATGGGAAATCCTAGTGGTCAAAATTTGGGGTATGACATCATCTTCTCACACTTGGAGTGGAAGTTGAAGTTAGTTTGCTCTTTAAGTTTTTGTAGCACTCTATGAAGATACTCTATGATAAGCACAAATAGCAAGGCAGACAATGGATCCCCTTGTCTGAGCCCTCTCTTAGCCTCCAGCAGCTGAGATAGAGATCCATCAAGCAGCAATCTATAGGAAACTATTCTGACAGTGAGCATGATCCATTGTATGAATTGGTGGGGAAAGGTGGACTCCTTCAGGATAGCCTCCAAAGAACTCCATTCAACAATATCATAACCTTTCTGCAAATCCATTTGCAACATACATCTAGGGGCACCATTTGTAATACCCCGTATTTTAATTTGCTCTGGATACTATTAGTTGTGATCAACTGGGTTCCGGTGTACTCTGAGAAATTATCTGGAAAGGTAATTAGAGTAACTGATGAGCTCAGAGCCGATCAAATTAATATTATCTGACTCTGGAGTTTTATTAATTGGTACTATAGAGACTTTTTGGACATTTAGTAGTGTTACTATCTAATTAATTTCTCTATATCATTTCTTTTCCTCCCTTGCCAAACATAGTAACATTTGAGAGAGAGAGAGAGAGGGAGAGAGAGAGAGAGAGAGAATAGAGAAAAGGAAGAGCAAAGGAAAGAAAGAGAAGAGAAAACTTGGAATTGAAGAACAAGAGCTTGGATCATCGTCTCTTCTTCATCAAATCAACTCAACCTCTTCATCATCATCTTGTATTGAGGTGGGTTCTAGTTAGAGACTTAAGTTCTAGAATTTGGAGTTGTTTAGAACTTAGGTTAGAAATTGAGAAAAATAAATAATTGTGTAAATTGTTGTTTCTAACGGTTGAAATGTCGAAATAGTTGGGTAATAAAATCGGTTTATGTTTGGGGGTTGGTA
This sequence comes from Lathyrus tuberosus, assembly GCA_022829125.1. Taxonomy (NCBI): domain Eukaryota; kingdom Viridiplantae; phylum Streptophyta; class Magnoliopsida; order Fabales; family Fabaceae; genus Lathyrus; species Lathyrus tuberosus. The sequence continues at coordinate 244,648 of JALAZF010000272.1, forward strand.
TAATATGAGTTGGAAGTGTTTTAGGTGAAGAAATGTGAGCATTTGGCCCAACATGACCTGGTTCACGCTGCTGAGAAATTATGGGTTTCGAATGGTTCACCTAGCAAACTTGGTGAAGGGTAAAGCGTATGGTTTGTCGAGGGTACGCCTAGCGAACCCCAAAGCGAAGGGAAGGTGAATGTTCACCCAGAGTTCGCTTTGCGAACTTTATGCCCTTTTGGTTCTGACTTGGTTCGCTGGGGGGTTCGCCTAGCGAATACAGTAGCGAACGTGACATATTTTTCATGTTATTTCCTTCATAACTTTTGATCCGTAACTCGGATTGAAGCATGGTCAGAAGCGTTGGAAAGCTATTTCAATGCTCTTTGTGATGGTGAGGTAGAAACATGGTTATATGTCATGGATTGATAGGATAGAGATAAAATGTGTGTGATCTACTATGTGGAAAGTGTGTATATTGTTTGACATGTTATGCTAACTTGTGTGTTTTATGATTGGTGTTGTAATATGTTGTCTAATATTGTTGTTGAACATAATTGAGAGAATATGCATGCTTAAAATGAATTACAAAGAGTGAGAAAACTTACCCTAAACCTAATGATATGATTCTAGGTTGTGAATAGAATTGTGATAGAAAACCTAGATGGCGATGCTCGAGCACTTGATGTAGAAAGGTGCATCCGTGACGAGTATTGGTCTAGGAGAGAGTGAAACACTAGTATGGAACATGTGTGAACCATTGTGATTATGAGAAAAAGGTAAATGTGGCCTTAAGGCATTGTGGCCTTGTGATTGTCGAATACAATCACGTTTATGTGTGTGATCACGTAATCGTAACTGTTTCACTTGGGTGCGGTTTCATGAGTCTCGAGCTCCTCTGAACCATGTGCACAATTACTTGGCAGGTTTGATTCCCGCGTGTGAGTACGGATGGAGCCTATATGGTAAAGAGACATGTGATGGTTAACAGGCCATGAGAAGTGACGGTTCATGGCTAACAGGCCGATGTTCCTGAATCCATTTTGTATGCCAAGTAACTACAAGGATCCATGACTCGGGTTGACTTCTAGACGTAGAAGAGGACGGGAAAAGGGGATGCCTTGGTACAAGTTATCGATTAGTGATATTTTGAGTTGGTGAACTTATGAACATGTTTCCATATAGTGTGAGATTGTGAACTCAAAGTCACTTCCCTTCCCCTTGACTTGAGTTAGGATTGTTAGAACCTTGTAAAGCCGAGAGAATCCATAAGATAGGGAACTCACTAAGATTTAATATCTCACCCCATGTTGTTGATTATATTACAGGTACCGCAGGTTCCGCGAAGGGTAAGGATAAGGTCATTTGATTATCCTTATTTTCCTTGGTTTTTGGGATGGCAAGACTTCCGTTGTGGAGATTATTTTGAGATCATTGTTTGATCTAGTTCTTAGTATTTTCGGACATCTTCTATACATTGTGCCATAGTTTTTTTGTATTAGATATTTTGGGCATGTAATGTATATAATGTGTTAACTAGGAACTTATGGTATTTCAGTACCAAACACTTGGATTCATGTATAATATTATGCTTTGATGTATGTATATTATATGTGGGTGTTACAGTTGGTATCAGAGCAGGTCGTATCCTCGACCTAGCCATGAAATAGTATAAGTATTTCTTTCCGTTTCATATGTGTGGTGTCGCCTTTGGTCTTAAGTGTTATATTTATGGTATTGAGCCTGATCAACTTAATCCTATCTATATAACACTTAGGAACATGGCTGACGGATGCAGAAGCAATCGTGGTCGACCTAGAACTATTCCTGTTGGGACGAATCTGTCGGGCGGCGAGGAGAATGTCTCGTGGCCTCAGTTTTTGCAACAGATGCAGCAGCAGCAGAACCAGTTTATGCAGCAAATGGTACAACAAATGAATGGGGGTCTTCATCCTCTAGTGGTTGTTCCAGATGCTATAGGTGGGAGCTTTCAGGATTTTATCCGCATGAATCATCCGGAATTTCATGGCGGGTTAGACCCTATTAAAGCTCGTGAATGGATAGCTGGCATGGAGAGAATTTTCTTGATAGTCCATTGTAGTGAGGCGAATAAGGTGGTATTCGTTTCTCATTTGATGAAAGGTCCTGCCATGAGGTGGTGGGAGAGTGACTCAGCCCTGATGACTATTCAAGAGATACCTAAGGTCTGGGAGCGATTTAAGATTAATTTCATGGAGAATTATTTCCCTAGTTCTTTGAGGACCCATAAGGAATTTGACTTTCAACAATTGAGACAAGGTACTTTGACCGTAGCTGCTTATACTAAGAAATTTGAGATTATGGCTGCTTATTCTAGACAGGCCATGTATGCTCCGGACGAGAGATAGAAAATTGACCAGTTTCTTTTTGGTTTGAAGGCTGATATTTCGCATAGTGTGTCACAAAGAGAGTTCACTAGTTATGCTGAATTACTAAGGCATTGTTATGTGGCAGAGAATAGTTTAAAGAAAGTTCAAGCCGAGGAGGAATTGAGTAGGTCGAATCAAAGTGATCGTGGGATCAAATCAACAATTTAGGCCGAGACAACAAGCTTTTAAAGGGAAGCAAGTTCAGAGTTCTAGGACTAGTTCACCTCCCGTGTGTCGTATTTGTGGTAAGAATCATCATGGTAGATGTGGTTTTGAAGGAATGAGGTGCTATCAGTGCCAGAAAGTGGGTCATATGGCGAGGGATTGTCCTCAGAATAGGAATCAGGCGCAAGAGAAGAGCGTCGGCCGAGTTTATACCTTAGATGCGAGGAAAGCAAAGGGTGATAACTCTTTGATTGCTGGTACGTGTTTTGTTAATGGAAATCCTTGTTTTGTGTTATTTGATTGTGGAGCAACACACTCTTTCGTGTCGATACAATGTGTGAAGTGGCTTGGGTTACAAGCCATTCCGTTGTCTCCACCCATGGTGGTTACTACTGCCATGGATGAGATGGTTGAAACACCTTTAATGTGTGAAAATTGTGTTTTATCTGTGGATGGGAGAGTTTTTCAGATTGACCTTATTTGTTTGCCGCTTAAGAAAGTGGATGTTGTTTTGGGAATGGATTGGCTTTCTTCTAATTTGGTATTTATTGGTTGTGAGGAGAAGCTAATCATCATTCCATCCATTGAGGCTACTTCGAAGGATGTGTTAACTACTATTTTAGAAGGTACAGTCGGAATGATAAATTTCTTGTTTGAGAAGGAAAAATTTGTTCTTTTGGTTCTCACTAAGGAGGAGAGTAGCAACCTTCAAGTTCTGAGTATTCCTGTGGTCTGTGAGTTTTCTGAAGTTTTCCCCGAGGATATCACTTCTCTTCCTCTGGAGAGGGAGGTGGAATTCTCTATTGACCTGATACCGGGAATGGCTCCTATATTCGTTTCTCCGTATCGGATGGCACCACTTGAGTTAAGGGAATTGAAGGACCAATTGGAAGAGTTAATGGCTAAGCATTTTGTTCGACCCAATTGTCATACCCCAAATTTTGACCACTAAGATTTCCCATCATTGTGTAAATCATCATCACAATATGGATGTACCTTTGTGCCTCATCAATCTCCTCAAGGAATTGTTGAGCATTCACTACAATCAAGCTTAGGGTTTCAAGCCCTCTCAGAGCCTTTAGACAAATGATCAATCAAGGAATGACATGATCTTCAACTTGTCTAACCTCTTAAAACCCACAAAGGATCAAGAGGACTCCCACGTCAAGAATTAAGCACAAGAGTGCAACATTTCAAGTGGATCAAGCCTCAAGTTCATCTAATAAAGTCAACTGACGCAGAAAGTCAAAGTTTAACTTTTGGTCAACTTTGAGCTTCACAAGCCATTAATCAAGAAAATATAATGGATGATTTAATTTTATCAAATTTAAATCAAGAAATCATGCAAAATTGCAAAATTGATCAAATTGAAAGAAACTTAGAAATTTTTTCTAAGTTAAAATCATGTTCAAGTGCGCAACTTTTCAAGGTTGTAACTATTGATCCAAGCATCCATTAATTTTGCGTAAGAGCTCATTTTAAAGAGGGTATTTGATACTTCAACATTATAGAAGGAATCAACTCAAAATATCATAAGGATTAAAAGATATAAGTGATCAAAGTGGGGAATTCTTAATGTCCAATGTTCTGACATTTCATAGGACAACATTAATATTTTTCCAGCAAGAATGTCCCAACTTCAAGGATGTTTTTCTCCATGATCCAAGTTGATTCAGGAAAAACCCTGGACATGAAAGTTGAAGTACGTCATCTCACCTTTCCAAAAAGTCCTAGAAAGCTAATTTATCATTCTCGAGCAGAAAGTTATGGTCTCTGGAAAAGGCATTGATAAAACAGAATTTTCATGATAGCTTTTAGGACAGATTTGATCACACGAGTTCAAGGTCAATTTTGACAACTTTACAAGTCTTATCTTCACAAACCTTGAACATCAAAGTTGAAGTACGTCATCTCATCTTTCCAGAAAGTTATAGAACGTCCATTTATCATACTCGAGCAGGAAGTTATGGACTTTACAACAAGGCATGCTGCAGCTGTTTTTTTGGACAGATTTTGTGCACTTTTTCTTCTGCCACACAATTTTCAAGCTTTGTCACCATGCAGGGCAAGCATCAAAGGTGCAATTCAATTCAACTCAAAATATCATAGTGGATTAAAAGATACAAGTGATTAAAGTTTGGAATTATTAATGATCAAAGTTGTCAAATGTTTCAACATTTCATGGGACATCATTAATAATTTTCCAGCAAGAATGTCCCAACTTCAAGGATGTTTTTCTCCATGATCCAAGTTGAACCAAGTCTAGGGTCAAACATCAAAGTTGAATTATGTCATCTCAGCTTTCCATAGAGTCCTGGAATAGCCATTTATCATTCTTGAGCAAGAAGTTATGGATTTTACAACAAGGCTTGCAGCAGCTGATTTTTAAGACATGTTTCAGGACAGATTTGCACATTTCTTGTGCCACACGAATTTCCAAGCCTTGTCATCATCTTGGACACATCTGAGGATCAAATCCAAAGGGGGCAATCACTGAGCCAAGCCTCCAAAGTCCTTGGAACAAGAAGTAGCATACCAAACCTAGAAATCCCTAAAAGAGGGACAAGACTCCAATTTTGGTTTGGAGCATTTAATGGATGCTTAGAGGTGGCATGAATTGAGCTTCCTCTAACTGAATTCAGTCAAGATTCCTCCAACAACTACGGAACCAGCAGCCTGTGCCCTAACCTCTAGTTAATGGTTAGAGGAGACTTGGATTTTCATTGGCCAACATTGAACAAACCTCTGCTGCAACCACCATTCACTATTGCTGCCAAAACAAACTTACTCTACTATAAATAGAGCTCATTTGTGCTCAGTTTGAGTACACCAAAGCCATCAAACAGATGCTTTCCTCAAAATCACTTCTTTCACTCCAAAATGCCTTCTTTAGTAAGGTAATACTGAGTTTTTGAGTTAGAGAGCATTTCCATCACATCTCATGATCCTAACACCTCATAAACATCATATGTAGGTGATCCAAACTATCACAAGTGACCTGTAACACCTAAATCACAAAGTCACCTCTCAAAACCTCAAAATTGGACTTTTTGCATTTTTCAAGCCATGTCTTGATTCAGTCACTTTCCAAACCAGAATAAAACCTCAAACAGACTCCAAATATCATCCTTGAACTGTCCCAAATGGTGTCACACATCTGGAACACCATTTGAGAGAGCTGGCATTTTGGCCACTTTAACCCCTTTTGCAAGAAGGGGCCAGTTTGTGTTTTTGCAGGTTCCAGCTGATTCCAACCATCCTAAAAGCTTCTAAGAGGTCATTTGAGGATGTCCAAATCATCAAATTATTTCTGGAACAAAGCACTTGGTAGGTTGCACAAAATCTCCAAAAAATAGGTAAAATTCACAACTTGAATTCTTTGAATCATGCTTTCCCTTTATGTCCATATACATGCATCATATTGAACAATTCTTGAAGCAAAAATGTAGTCCTTAATGTGTATATTATGATCCTCCTACTGTTTGCACTTTAACATGTTTATATGTGGAGTTTATGTTGTTTTAAACTTAAGATGCAGATCTGGTTTTTTTCCTTGTGTGTGTTGTACATTAAGTTTCAGTATGTATGAGTGATACCATTGGATTCCTTGCGAAAAATTGGTCAAGATAGGTTCTTACGAATTTGAATTTCGTTAAAAATTGAGAGAGTTATGCGTGTTGGAAGTTTGACGAGAAAATACGTCTAGAACTAAACATGCAGTTCTGGTTTTTTACTTTGTGTGTTCTGTACATTCAGTTTCAGTGTGCATGAGTAATACCATTAGATTTCTTGCGAAAAATCGGTCAAGATAGGTTCTTACGGATTTTAATTTCATTAAAAATTAAGAGAGTTATGAATGTTTGAAGTTTGATAAAAAAGATGTTGAAAACCAAGGTGCAGTTCTGGTTTTTTTAAGATGTCAAATGTGATGTTGTGACATCTTCCCTTTTTCTCTTATCTTCAAAACTCAAAACTCATGTCGAATGTGATGTTGTGACATCTTTCCTATTTTTCTTAGTTTATCTTCAAAACTCAACCAATTCTTTTACATACCAAAAATCATCATTTTCCAATTCTGTTTTACACACTTCTTATTCATACTTCATAATATTTTAATCCACAAAAAATCACAAAAAAATATTATTATTTGATATATTTTTAATATATTCAAAGATATTGTTTTAAATTGTTTTAAATGCTTTTAAAATGATTTCTTTTTCTTGATTTTTAAAACCAAAATGATTTTAAATATTCATGTGGATAAAATACTTTTTCATAAACCTTAATCATTGTTTATAACATGATTAATGATTTTATTTGATATTTTTATAATTTTTTTACTTGATTTTTCTTTAAAAAATGCCTTTAAAAAATGAAATTGGGGTTTCTTTGATTTTCACCCTAACAAATATTTTTTCAAAAACTCTTTGGGTCTCTAATAGAGTGTAAGACCCAACCCTTTTTGTACAAAAATATTTTTGGGCCTCAGTTATTGTATAAGTCCCGATACGTTAAAAATCACGGCGCGATCGCCATTTTCAAACTGAAAATCATTTGAGCCTCCCCTCATGTTGTAAGCCCCATTTCTTTACCTAAAATACACTTTGGGCCTCTAATAGAGTGTAAGTCCCACCCCTTTTGTAAATAAAATATTTTGGGCCTCAGATATTGTATAAGTCCCTATGTACATTTACAAAGTTCGGCGCGATTGTCGCCTTTTAACAAAAAAGACCATTAGGCTTCTCCTTGAGCTATAAGTCCTATTTCTTTTCATTTTTAAACCTTTGGGCCTATAATAGAGTGTAAGTGCCATCCCTTTTGTAAATAAAATATTTTGGGCCTCAGACATTGTATAAGTCCCTCGGTACATTTACAAAGTTCGGCGCGATCGTCGCCTTTTAACAAAAAGACCATTGGGCTTCTCCTTGAGCTATAAGTCCCATTTCTTTTCATTTTTAAACCTTTGGGCCTCTAATAGAGTGTAAGACCCAATTCCTTTGTAAATACCAAACTTTTGGGCCTCAGTCACTTGTATAAGTCCCACTGTACAAACTCATATCACAGTGCAATCACTACTAAAACCCTGGGCCTACCCTCGAGTAGGAAGACCCATTTCTTTTCTTAAAACTCACTTGGGCCTCTTGAGAGAGTGTAAGACCCACCCCTTTATACAGAAAACCTTTTTTGGGCCTCAGTCACTTGTATAAGTCCCTCTGTACAAAACGATAGTGCGATTACTTGTAAAACCTTGGGCCTCTCTTTGAGCTGTAAGCCCCAATCTTTTCTTTCAAAACACTTTCTCCTTTGATTTTGAAATATACTGTTGTTTTCGATCTTTCTTTGTTGAACAACTAACAAAACAGCATGGAACCTCTACAACCGAGTAAGTGTTTATATGCTTTCATTTACCGCTTTCATATACATATAATTGTATTGTGGGGCTGTTTCGCTGTAAGTCTTCTTTCATAAACTCATATCGACTGTGTAATAATTGTATAGATATTTAGAGTTTCCCCGACAACTACGTCTAGCACTAGGTAAAGCCGTTTCGATCATTCTTAGAAATAGACAATACTAGATCCCCCATAGGAGCACCAGATACAGTCTTCTCTTCGGCTGTTCTCCTTAGGAATTGTCAAGAAACTCTACGCCCCAAAGATGATCTCTTCTCCGTGAATTGCATCCCTTGAGTTTCTTCCAAATTCTTGAACTTTCCTGGCTTGATCTATTCTTTGTGAATAGCCTGTCTTGAACTTCTCGGGGTTTGGGGACCCACAGGCTTCTTGAAAGCATCCCCGCCTCCTCTTGGGCGTTGTACAAGGTCCCGTCGGCTTCTTAGAAGTATTCACAGCCTCCTCTTAGGCTTCGTATAAATGATTTCTTCCTCCGGGAATGATAGCCTCCTCTTGGGCTTCGTACAAATTGGCCCTCAGCTTCTTAAAAGTTTCCAGTCTCCTCTTGGGCTTCGTACAAATTGTCCCGACGACCTCCTAGAGGTATAGGAATAGAAATTAGTCATCTTAATAGAACAGTCTTTCAAAGAGTCTAGATCTTTCTACCGTGAACGTACTACTACTATTTCTTTAAGCATAGTACAAAAGATAAAACTCTAGACTTTGACAGTCTAATTTCCTTGAGTCTTAGAGACATTCTCAAGTAAGGAAACACCCGCAGACTTGGACAGTCTCAAATACTCTTTGGATTCTCCGTTTCCTTAGAGAACAGGAAACAATCTCGATTCTCAGATCAAATCCATGAGTACAGTGTTACTCATATAAGAACTGATTTTCTCATTGAACCAACATACTGAACCTGTCACTCAAAGGAAACAGTAACCTTTTAGCCTCCATCTCGGGCTTCGTACGAGATACAAAGACTCTCTTGTTGAGTCAAACCTTTTAGCCTCCATCTCTGGCTTCGTACGAGATACAAAGGCTCTCTTGTTGAGCCAATCTCCCTTTTAGCCTCCATCGCGGGCTTCATACGAGATACCAAAACACTCTCTTGTTGAGTATAAAAGGCTCTCTTGTTGAGCCAATCTCCCTTTTAGCCTCCATCTCGGGCTTCGTACGAGATACAAAAACACTCTCTTGTTGAGTATAAAAGACTCTCTTGTGGATTCAATCACCTTTTAGCCTCCATCTCGGGCTTCATACGAGATACAAAATCACTCTCTTGTTGAGTATAAAAGATTCTCTTGGTGAGTCACCATCTTTAGCCTCCATCTCGGGCTTCGTACGAGATACAAAAACACGCTCTTGTTGATTATAAAAGATTCTCCTGTTGAGTCAACCCTTTTAGCCTTTCTCTCGTGCTTTGTACGAGACACACAAAAACTCCCTCTTGTTGGGCCAATAGCCTCCTCTTAGGCTTTGTATAAGAAAACCCCGGTTGAGTCAATCAACCTTTTAGCATCAAAGTTGTGCCTCGTTCACAGTACACAAACATCAACAACTCCTTCCCCTTCATCTAATCGCTGTAAGCGGCAAGCCTCTGGACTATTTACATCCATGCCACTGTCCCTCTTTTAGCATGAAAAATTCCTAAGGAAAGATAGCATTGCTCTACACTGAGTTAAAGTCTTCTCCTTCAGGTCGGAAATCCTTATAAAGGAAATTATGGCATTGTCGGATTCACATATCCCGGTTAAAGTAATTCTCCTTTATAACCAGTCACCCAAATATTGTGACAAACAGACCCCTTTAGAGATGACAAATTCTCTCTAAAGTCAAAACCCTTTAGCTTCATATTTTGGGCTTCGAACAAGATACAAATAGACCCTTCAGCTTCACATCTTAGGCTTTGAACAAGATACAAACCACCTTTCGCTTCACTTCTTGGGCATTGAACAAGACACCAAACACTCATTTCCTCCCAAAGAATAGGAGGAACTACGATCGCTCTGATTTCCCTGTTTCGGTAAACGGGAATACGTAGGCATAAGATTGAAAGAAAAATCTTAGCGAGCACACTAATCCAAAACCCAAATCTCGTACCTTCACATATCAACCGAAAAGCATCAGTCCTAAACTCTCACCGATAGCCCATGCATTCTATTCTTAACAAAATAACCGAAAGGAGACCCACATCTTAATAGCATCTGTAAACTAACAGTCATCTGTTTAAACTCAGTATGCAAGCAGGGTTAATTGGAGACATTTATTTCCCTTCCTTAATCAGTTTAACAGGATAAAAAATGAATCGAACTGTAGTGCCCAAGTGATAGTGATTCGAAAACACAAAAACCGCGCTACAGAAAAATGGCGACCACAGTGGGAGGGACAAAGATCTTGTTCTCTTCCCATCCTTTCGGAAGAAACTTTAAGTTTAGAGATTTTTCACACAGGAAAAATGGCGACTTCACTGGGGAAGTGTCATTAGGATCTATCTCACCTTAGTCATCATTCATCACCATTTTCCACAGAAAAATGGCGACTTCACTGGGGACAACGAGATCTTGTTCTCTTCCCATCTCTTAGGTGGAAACCTTAAAAAAGTGCCATAGAAAAGTGGCGCCCACCGTGGGGCATCCTTCTTTCTTTCTTACAATTTAAACCTTGGACAAGTCATGGTGACTTCACTGGGGACTTCACTGGGAATGAGACTTTTGTTGACTTCACTAGGATCTTAGGTCAAAAACCTTTAAATTGGGAAGGTACCACAGAATGGCGACTCCGTCGGGGAGCCATTTTCTGTCAGGAACATAGGACTCATAGATCTTAAAAGTCTAGGACATTAGGACAAATATATATACTGCTTTTCCTAATGGATATATGTGTTTATTTTTCTGCTAATGGGAATGCGTGTGATGCCGCATGTGGAAAGATTGAGTATACACCTAGGAAAAACCTATTTTAGTGGTGCAGAAACTATCGGAAATGGTTGTCATGCGATACCACCCTCTTCTGAAGGTTCTTCGAAAAAACATCACCTAGCACGGTTCCCGACCCGCTGGTGTTTTCTCGACAAGAACTGATGATTTTGAGAGACAGGTACAAAAATCACTAGTATAAACCTTTGGGGGATGGGTAGAGCCTTGACTTCATGACAACGACCCTTTGACCCCATGTTTTTTCTATGTTTTTGTGTGCTGCATTCATGCATTCATCTAAAAAACATTAAAATAAAGAAAAAATTTCTCTTCTAGTCTCTCTTTTTCAAATTAAACTGAGACAGTGATTACGAATGTCAGAGAAAAAGATTGCGCTCAAGGATTTCGGTAGAAGGAGAACTCACCAGTACACCTTCAAGATTCCAAAACTTGAGGATTTGAGAAGGTTAGTGAGGATGATCACTAACCCTGAGGCTTTCAGAGCCAAGTACGGAGGTCTGCTACCTCTGTTAAGAATCCATGTGATTGAAGGAATCATGGATGCACTCGTTCAGTTTTACGATCCGGTCTATCACTATTTCACATTCCCAGATTACCAGCTCGTACCAACGCTGGAGGAGTATTCTCATCTGATCGATTTACACATCACTGATCGAGCACCATTTTCTAGACTGGAAGAAATTCCAAAGGATCAAATCATTGCAAGAGCAATTTATTTGGACGAGTCAGAGTTCAGGACTCACATGACCATTAAGGGTGGCATACAAGGTTTGCCAGCCCTGTTCTTGATAAAGAAGGCCCTGTACTTTTCCAGTATAGGGAACGTGGCCGCTATTGAGAGCATCATTTTTTTGCTCACCTACGAGTTATTTCTGTTTCCCAACATTGATAACTTCGTCGATATCAACGCCATTAAGGTTTTTCTCATTGGAAATATTGTACCAACCTTGCTCGCAGATGCGTATCATTCTGTACATTTAAGGAATTTATACAGTGGAGGAATGATCACGTGCTGTGTGCCCTTGCTATACAAATGGTTTATCTCCTATTTGCCTAAGTCTGCTACTTTTTGGGATCATAAGAGTGCCTTTCGCTGGTCGTAGAAAATCATGTCTCTCACCAACTCTGACATTGATTGGTGCAATAGGATTTATGAGGGAATCAGGATCATTGACCGTTGTGGAAACTTCCCCAACGTACCCCTCATAGGAACTAAAGGAGGAATCAACTACCATCCGGTATTGGTTCGTCGTCAATTTGGATACCCAATGAGGCATGTCCCGCGTAATGCTCATCTGGAAGGTCTTTTCTTCAAGGAAGGAGAAAATGACAGAGCACTAAAGATGGAAATAATGCATGCTTTGAAACATGTTCATAAGAAAGGACGGGAGTCTCTAGGAAAGTCGGATTGTGTCTCGGTGGAGCCTTATCTCCACTGGGTACAAACTAGAGCTCTCAAGCTAAAGATGTCGTATCCTCGTCACAGAGTTCTTCCGCCAAGGGAATCTGTCATGTACTTCATGACGGAAACTGAAAAGCTTCAGGTTATTCTCAACAAAGTTCAACAGGAGAGGAGGTCTTGGAAGAACAAGTACCGCATTCTCAACGTGGAGTGTATCAAAATACAGCAACTACTAAAAGATAAGGATGCTCTGATCGAGATTTTAGAGCAACATGTTGTGGATAATCAGGATGACCAAAGGAATTTGCTAGCTCTTTTCACTTGGCAAAGGAATGACAACCCGACAACGGCCCAAGAGCCCGGGTCAAAGAAAAGGAAAGTACCAGAATCAGCACCCGGTTTCTCCTCAGAGAGGACTCGGGACCCATTAGCTTAGGTTTCTGTTTCTGTACCTTGTAATTTACTGTATTTCCATTTCCGTAATCCTTTGAATTTCAATAAAACGGGGTTTTCCCCACTGTTTGATATTTGCAATCTAATTGTCGAAGTTTATTTTGATTAAACCAAAAAACAATTAATATAATCATTGCATTCATCATTCTCACGTCACGTATTCTTCTTACCTACGAATCTCACATTTGTGTCTTGGTTCTAGAGTCAAACTGTCTCATTCGTACAATACTCGGGCCAATCGTCAGAAAAATATGGATGATCTCGAGGAAGAGAACAGAGAGTTAAAAGAAGAGATCGACGCTCTAAGAGAGGATATGAGAAAGCTTCGTAACGACATGCAAGCCAATGCAGAAGCTCAGCTACAAAGAACCGTGATCTCAGAGATCACCTCAATGCCCATAGTGGAGAATTATGATCCTAGGTATCGAATGCAGAAAGATCGTCCCTGGGGCATGCCTGTTAACTATATCCCGGAAGGATATGTTCCTCCGATCACTGAAGATCAGGAAATCACTGCAGGAACCGCTGGGCCTGAAGGTTACAAACTTCGGGAAAGCGAAGATGCCAGGGGCATGACAGCAACTCCTGAAGGTTACAAACTTCGGGAGGCACCGAGAGTCTCGGCCGTAATGACTATACCACAACCCGTGGTACACACTATCCCGGAAGGACAGATTCTGCAGATACCTTCTGGTGGAAATGAAAGCATGTTCGAAAGAATGAACGAGTTCCAGGAACAGTTCTTGGAAATGCAAAAGAAATTGCAAGTTATTCGTGGTCAGGATCTATTTGGAAAGGACGCCGCGGACTTCTGCTTGTTCCCCAATGTGAAAGTTCCGCACAAATTCTAGGTGCCCGACTTTGAAAAGTACAAGGGTAACTCTTGCCCTCAAAGTCACTTGGTGATGTACGCTCGGCGAATGTCAGCTCAGACAGAGAATCAAGATCTACTGATTCACTACTTCCAGGATAGTTTAACTGGTGCCGCATTAAAATGGTATATGGGTTTAAACCGTGCTACGATTAGCATTTTCAGAGATCTTGGCACTGCCTTCGTCCAACAGTACAAATATAATTTGGACATGGCACCAGACAGAGATCAACTCAGATCAATGTCACAAAAGGACAAGGAAACCTTTAAGGAGTACGCTCAGAGATGGCGTGAAATTGCCGCTCAAATTTGTCCACCTCTTGAGGAAAAAGAGATGACAAAAATCTTCTTAAAGACCTTAAGCTCATTTTACTATGACAGAATGGTTGCCAGTGCACCTAGTGACTTCACCGAGATGGTGGGCATGGGGGTTCGTCTTGAGGAAGCCGTCCGAGAAGGACGTTTAGTAAAAGAAGCTGGATCATCAAGTAGTGCAAAACGATACGGTAGTGCTCTCCCTAAGAAAAAAGAGCAGGATATTGGGAATATCTCTCTCGGAAAGCAAAGGCGACGGTACTAGCTAGTAGCGGCTGTGACTCCTGCTATCAATCCTGCGCCTATTCCTACGTATCAACCTCAGGTTGCGCAGAGCCAACCTAATCAGTAAAGGACGCAACAGCCTCTTCAGCAGGCTCATCCTCCATACAACAACAACCGTATAACACGGCCATCAGGATTTGATCCTATACCTGTATCGTACACAGAACTATTTCCGTTACTACTAGCCAAGGGGCACATCTAGACTAAGACCCCTCTTACAGTACTGGAAAATCCGCCTTTTTGGTTTAAAGAGGATCGGACTTGCCCTTATCATCAAGGAGGTCCAGGGCATAACATAGAGAACTGTCTCAATTTCAAATCTGACGTGCAAAAGCTTGTTAGGAGCGTGCTCTTATCTTTTAAAGATACGAATCCCAATGTTCTCACGAACCCGATGCCTCAACACGAGAAAGCTACAGTTAATTTGATAGAGGGAGAGTCTAACGACACCTATCAAATTCGCGATGTACTCTTATTGAGGACCAATTTGGTCAAGATGCATTGTAGACAGAGTGGATATAGCCATGTGCCACCTCATAATTATCACCAGTGTGATATCTGCTCTAAAGATAATCAGGGATGTTCTGTGGTGCAATCAGCTCTACAGGAATAGATGGATCTCCGATAGATCCAAGAGCACCGAGTTCGTGGAGTCAACATGACTTATACGAATTCCAACATCATTCAGAACCACGACATCCGTGCGATGAATGTCAACCTGGTGGCAATGCACTCAAGGCAAAGCCAGTATCATAATCTGCCGCGGCACAATTACAGTTCTTGTCTGACTTGCTCGGTAAACAAACAGGGATGCTCTTTTGTACAAGAGGCCCTCCAGCGTCAAATGGATCTTAGATGGATCCAGGACTACCATGATAGGAATCCCTATCAGATCAACATGATTCAAATATTCGATATTCACTTGATGAATACCAGCCTGGTGGAGTTACACGCAGAACAGGTCCGTCTCGGATTCCTGGTATCACATGATTATTAGAGCTGTAAAGCAGGTTACGAAAATGATCAAGGTTATGCCCTTGTCCAGGAAACACTTCAGCACTTGTTGATCCACTGGTGGCTTCCAATCTATATGGACGAAAATCATACCACATTCTGCTTTCCCACGCAGAGTCCGAGGTTTATACCAAGGTCAGATGTCGAAACGATATACGGAAATTGTGATTCGGAAGGATGTTATGCTCCGCCAAACTCATTATAGGAGGACACTCTAATGAAGGATAACTTTGACCATAACTACTATGGCTCGATGGATGGCCTGCCTATCTGGCAGGCGTGCCCAGGAGACTTGGGGAAAGAAAGTCAGCCGAACAATGAAAATCAGCTGAGTATCATTGAACAGAATACCTGCGTCCCCACCATGTCATGGGATCAACACCCAGGTTATCGTGAAAATACCCAGCGCGACGATGAATTTGCAACATTTGCAGGACTAGAGTTCATCAACAATGCTTTCCCTGAGGTCAACATCATCGAGAGGGATGACTCCTCCAGTTCCAAAGAAGTATGGGACACCTTGGGACAACCAAGTGGAAAATACAACTATATGGTCAAGTACACTGCTCCCGAAAGCTCTCGCATCAGGCTCGAAGACATCCAGCCTACTGGATGGGGAGATCTTCTTGAGAGTACAAATACTCTGCAAAATGCAACAGAGGAATCCTCCTACGACAATTCTGCCTGGGAGACAGATTCCACTGATCCTGCTCCACCAGAAATCAATGTTATTTCTGAAGACAAATCAAGGAAGGTACCAGACTTTGTGATCCATCGAGGAGTCTGCCACCAATGGGTTGTTGTCGATGATCCGAAGATCGTTCATCAATCAAAGTAATTGTCGTCTTTAACCTTTCACCCTGCCCAGGGGAAACGGATGTTTGATAGGGCTCGCTTTTTGTAAATTTCCCTCTTCGCTTTGCCCGAGCGACAGAGTTTTGTTTTATAGGGCTGTAGTTTCAAGAATCAACCTGTTCATTAATAAAATAACGGCGTTCTATAATTTCCATATTTATTGTTGTTTTCTCTTTTCGTTTATTAGAAAATGGTAATCCTAAAAAACAACTCAATAATAAAAACAAGCAGTAAAAGAAAAATACACTGCACACACTTGCATTTCCTCAATCTCTTCTAAACACAAATCATCACGTCATGCAAATTTATTGTTTTAAACCCCGTTGAAACATACGATCTGATGCCTTCTCCCGACTTTGAGTTCCCGGTATTTGGGGCTGAAGAAGAAGTTAACGACGAAATTCCAGAAGGGATCTCCCGATTACTCAAACAGGAGGAAAGGTCCATTGAACCTCACAAAGAGTCGTTGGAAACGGTAAACTTGGGTTCGGAAAAAGAGAGAAAAGAAATCAGGATTGGGGCACTGCTCAGTCCAACTGCTAGAGAGGGTTTGATAAAGCTTCTCAAAGAATTCCCCGATGTATTTGCTTGGTCCTATCAGGATATGCCAGGGTTGGATACCAGTATCGTGGAACATCACTTACCGTTGAAATCAGAATGTCCGCCAGTAAAGAAGAGGTTGAGACGGACTCACTCGGACATGGCTATCAAAATCAAAGAAGAGGTACAGAAACAGATTGACGCGGGTTTCCTCGCTACGTCAGAATATCCTCAATGGTTAGCCAATATCGTACCTGTTCCCAAAAAGGACGGAAAGGTTAGAATGTGTGTAGATTATAGAGATCTAAACAAGGCTAGTCCAAAGGATGATTTTCCTTTACCACACATTGACATGCTGGTTGACAGTACAGCACAGTTCAAAGTTTTCTCCTTCATGGATGGATTCTCGGGCTATAATCTGATCAAAATGGCGCCAAAAGACATGGAGAAAACTTCCTTTATCACCCCCATGGGGTACCTTTTGCTACAAGTTAATGTCGTTCGGTTTGAAGAATGCCAGGGCAACCTATCAAAGGGCCATGACTACTCTGTTTCATGACATGATACACAAAGAAATCGAGGTATATGTCGATGATATGATTGCCAAATCTAAAATAGAAGAAGAGCATGTGACCCATATGTCAAAACTATTCGAGCGTTTGAGAAAGTACAAACTCCGCTTGAACCCTAACAAATGCACGTTCGGTGTTCGTTCAGGGAAACTGCTAGGGTTAATCGTCAGCCAGAAAGGAATTGAAGTTGATCCTGACAAGGTCAAGGTCATTCAAGAAATGCCTTCTCCGAAAACTAAAAAACAAGTCAGAGGATTCCTGGGACGTTTGAACTACATCTCCAGATTCGTATTCCTCATAACCGCGACATGCGCGCCGATCTTCAAACTGCTCAAGAAGATACAATCATTTCTCACTGATTCGCGAGGCAAGTGGACTCCGAATTATGATGGCCCCTATGTGGTCAAGAAAACATTCCCAGGAGGTGCCTTGAGACTTGCAACCATGGATGGAGAAGAATTTCCCTATCCCACAAATGTTGACGTAGTCAAGAAATACTTCGCCTAAACTAAAAAAAAAAATGTCTCGGTGGATTGAAAACCCGAAAGGGCGGTCCAGGCAAAAGTTAGAGACATAATCAAAAATCATCCCGGTGGATTGGAAATCTCCAAGTACAATCCAAGCAAAAGTTAGGGATTAATGGCAAGTAACTACGTCTGATCAGTTCAGCACTCCAGTAGTCATGTCATCCATCAGAGACTCCAGTCAAGGTCATCTTCGACAGAAGCTCAGGATGTCCCAAATTCAAAGTTGGTAGAAGGATAGTGGTCGTTATGTTTCAACGTAGCCCTTTTCCCTGTAAATTACCATTTTCTAACTTTGTAAATACTCTATGGAATCACGCGTTCGGCTGATTTCTATCCTATCAATAAAATTTGAGCCCTTGTGCTTTTGTTTGTAATTCTTACTTGTTTTAGCTTTACAGAATGATGTTTTAAGATGATCAACGATTCTTGAAATAAAACAAAAAAAAATGAATTTACTTGTAAAACTTTTTCTGCTTTTAAAATAAAGTCGGTAATTTCTTTTGACTGTTGAACATCAGAAGAACATCGGTCGCTTCTCCAAAGGTGTTTGAACCTCAAATTGCAGAATCAAAGTACTCCTTCTAGACATTACGCCTGAATGAAGGATCAACTGTGTCAGAGACCATGTTTCGTCTGACATCCTCGGCCGAGTTCTCATCTCCTAAGCCCGACCAGCGTCGCTCCCAACAGGGACCGTTTCTCCTAAGCAAGGTAGAATTGCTATCTTGAACCAGCGAAATTTCTACATGCCCCATTCTGGCCGAGTATCCTGTCGTGTTCATCCTTTAGTTTGTATGTTGCGTCAGTTTTGTCAGGATATACATACATACATCATGCATTATTGATCTACATTCATATTCATATTCATATTGCATCACTATCACTCTAGTCGGTCTTATCCCCTAGTGATAAAATTCATCTCAATCGAGTTGTCAGATCTTTCCTCGTCAGGAAGTGAATCATCTAAGTAATCTCTCTCCCGTTTATCTCTAGATTAGAGACGGTCCTTGACCACTTTGATAACTTGAACCTCTGAGAAACAAGAAAACTTTCAACAAATATCACTCTTCGCCATTGAAGATGATATATTCGCTTTCCCGGATTAAGGAAAATCCCCAGAGAAAGCCCCTCAAAATTGGGGTACATCGTATGGAATTTCTCTGAAAAGACCTCGGAAAAAGTATGATGTAACACCCCCAAACGGAAACAGTCTCTCAAGAGACTCGCTTTCCCCAGTAGAATCGACAAATGGCGTCTCCAAACAAAGAAGTTTGTGTACCTCTACAATTCAGACGAATGGGTTCCCCAGCAAGTCTGACATCAAAACTTTTTCCACTCAAATGGCATCTCCCAAGGAAAATTCGGCGCGAAGTTTAAAGGAAAGCCGCTACAAACAGCGTTCCTTGTCAAGAAAGTTTATTGACAAAAGAAACTGAGACCAGTTCCTTGGTAGGAAACCAGGATCAAGGGGAAGTTTATTTCAGAAACTGAGACCAGTTCCTTGGTAAAAAACCAGGATCGAGGGGAAGTTTACTTTAGAAACTAAGACCAGTTCCTTGGTAGGAAACCAGGATCGAGGGGAAGTTTACTTTAGAAACTAAGACCAGTTCCTTGGTAGGAAACCATGATCGAGGGGAATTTCACAAATTAGAAACTAAGACCAGTTCCTTGGTAGGAAACCAGGATCGAGGGGAAGTTACTTCAGAAACTAAGACCAGTTTCTTGGTAGGAAACCAGGATCGAGGGGAAGTTCACAAATCAGAAACTAAGACCAGTTCCTTGGTAAGAAACCAGGATCGAGGGGAAGTTGACAAAAGAAACTAAGACCAGTTCCTTGGTAGGAAACCAAGATCGAGGGGAGGTTTATTTCAAAAGAAAACTGAGACCAGCTCCTTGGCTGAAGACCAGGATCGAGGGGAAGTTTACCTTTTCTAAGCATCGTCGCTTAGCTAAAGAAGATGAATGCGTAAGCTACCATTCATAAACACCATCAAAATTTCGGGTATTCTGATATTTAATCCTCTTGCACCCCGAATACCTTCGCCATTCACACCTTCAGGTCCAAGAAGATTAAAAAGGGGCATCTGTCATACCTTAAATTTTGACCACTAAGATTTCCCATCATTGTGTAAATCATCATCACAATATGGATGTACCTTTGTGCCTCATCAATCTCCTCAAGGAATTGTTGAGCATTCACTACAATCAAGCTTAGGGTTTCAAGCCCTCTCAGAGCCTTTAGACAAATGATCAATCAAGGAATGACATGATCTTCAACTTGTCTAACCTCTTAAACACCCACAAAGGATAAAGAGGACTCCCACATCAAGAATTAAGCACAAGAGTGCAACATTTCAAATGGATCAAGCCTCAAGTTCATCTAATACAAAGTCAACTGACGCAGAAAGTCAAAGTTTGACTTTTGGTCAACTTTGAGCTTCACAAGCCATTACTCAAGAAAATATGATGGATGATTTAATTTGATCAAATTTAAATCAAGAAATCATGCAAAATTGCAAAATTGATCAAATTGAAAGAAACTTAGAAATTTTTTCTAAGTTAAAATCATGTTCAAGTGCACAACTTTTCAAGGTTGTAACTATTGATCCAAGCATCCATTGATTTTACGTAAGAGCTACTTTTAAAGAGGGTCTTTGATACTTCAACATTGTAGAAGGAATCAACTCAAAATATCATAAGGATTAAAAGATATAAGTGATCAAAGTGGGGAATTCTTAATGTCCAATGTTCAGACATTTCATAGGACAACATTAATATTTTTCCAGCAAGAATGTCCCAACTTCAAGGATGTTTTTCTCCATGATCCAAGTTGATTCAGGAAAAACCTTGGGCATGAAATTTGAAGTACGTCATCTCACCTTTCCAGAAAGTCCTAGAAAGCTAATTTATCATTCTCGAGCAGAAAGTTATGGTCTCTGCAAAAGGCATTGATAAAACAGAATTTTCATGACAGCTTTTAGGACAGATTTGATCACACAAGTTCAAGGTCAATTTTGACAACTTTACAAGTCTTATCTTCACAAACCTTGAACATAAAAGTTGAAGTACGTCATCTCAGATTTCCAGAAAGTCGTAGAACGTCCATTTATCATACTCGACCAGGAAGTTATGGACTTTACAAGAAGGCATGCTGCAGCTTTTTTTTGGACAGATTTTGTGCCCTTTTCCTTGTGCCACACAATTTTCAAGCTTTGTCACCATGCAGGGCAAGCATCAAAGGTGCAATTCAATTCAACTCAAAATATTATAGTGGATTAAAAGATACAAGTGATTAAAGTTTGGAATTATTAATGATCAAAGTTGTCAAATGTTTCAACATTTCATGGGACATCATTAATAATTTTCCAGCAAGAATGTCCCAACTTCAAGGATGTTTTTCTCCATGATCCAAGTTGAACCAAGTCTAGGGTCAAACATCAAAGTTGAATTATGTCATCTCAGCTTTCCATAGAGTCCTAGAATAGCCATTTATCATTCTTGAGCAAGAAGTTATGGATTTTACAACAACTCTTGCTGCAGCTGATTTTTAAGACATGTTTCAGGACAGATTTGCACATTTCTTGTGCCACACGAATTTCCAAGCATTGTCATCATCTTAGACACATCTGAGGATCAAATCCAAAGGGGACAATCACTGAGCCAGGCCTCCAAATTCCTTGGAACAAGAAGTAGCATGTCAAACCTAGAAATCCCTAAAAGAGGGACAAGACTCCAATTTTGGTTTGGAGCATTTAATGGATGCTTAGAGGTGGCATGAACTGAGCTTCCTATAACTGAATTCAGTCAAGATTCCTCCAACAACTAGGGAACCAGCAGCCTGTGCCCTAACCTCTAGTCAATGGCTAGAGGAGACTTGGATTTTCATTGGCCAACATTGAATAGACCTCTGCTGCAGCCACCATTCACTATTGCTGCCAAAACAAACTTGCTCTACTATAAATAGAGCTCATTTGTGCTCAGTTTGAATACACCAAAGCCATCAAACAAATGTTTTCCTCAAGATCACTTCTTTCACTCCAAAATGCCTTCTTTAGTAAGGTAATTCTGAGTTTTTGAGTTAGAGAGCATTGTCATGACATCTCATGATCCTAGCACCTCATAAACATCATATGTAGGTGATCTAAACTATCACAAGTGACCTGTAACACCAAAATCACAAAGTCATCTCTCAAAACCTCAAAATTGGACTTTTTTGCATTTTTCAAGCCATGTCTTGATTCAGTCACTTTCCAAACCAGATAAAACCTCAAACACACTCCAAATATCATCCTTGAACTGTCCCAAATGGTGCCACACATCTAGAACACCATTTGAGAGAGTTGGCATTTTGGCCACTTTAACCCCTTTTGCAAGAAGGGGCCAGTTTGTGTTTTTGCAGGTTCCAGCTGATTCCAACCATCCTAAAAGCTTCTAAGAGGTCATTTGAGGGTTTCCAAAGCATCAAATCATTTCTGGAACAAAGCACTTGGTAGGTTACACAAAATCTCCAAAAAAGAGGTAAAATTCATGCATCATATTGAATCATGCTTTCCTTTGATGTCCACATACATGCATCATATTGAACAATTCTTGAAGCAAAAATTTAGTCCTTAATGTGTATATTATGATCCTCCTACTGTTTGCACTTTAACATGTTTATATGTGGAGTTTATGTTGTTTTAAACTTAAGGTGCAGATCTGGTTTTTTGCCTTGTGTGTGTTGTACATTAAGTTTCAGTATGTATGAGTGATACCATTGGAGTCCTTGCAAAAAATTGGTCAAGATAGGTCCTTACGAATTTGAATTTCGTTAAAAATTGAGAGAGTTATGCGTGTTGGAAGTTTGACGAGAAAATACGTCTAGAACTAAACATGCAGTTCTGGTTTTTTACTTTGTGTGTTCTATACATTCAGTTTCAGTGTGCATGAGTAATACCATTGGATTCCTTGCGAAAAATCGGTCAAGATAGGTTCTTACGGATTTTAATTTCGTTAAAAATTGAGAGAGTTATGAATGTTTGAAGTTTGATAAAAAAGATGTTGAAAACCAAGGTGCAGTTCTGGTTTTTTTAGGATGTCAAATATGATGTTGTGACATCTTCCCTTTTTCTCTTATCTTCAAAACTCAAAACTCATGTCGAATGTGATGTTGTGACATCTTTCCTCTTTTTCTTAGTTTATCTTCAAAACTCAACCAATTCTTTTACATAGCAAAAATCATCATTTTCCAATTCTGTTTTACACACTTCTTATTCATACTCCATAATATTTTAATCCACAAAAAATCACAAAAAAATATTATTATTTGATATATTATTAATATATTCAAAAATATTGTTTTAAATTGTTTTAAATGCTTTTAAAATGATTCCTTTTTCTTGATTTTTAAAACCAAAATGATTTTAAATATTCATGTGGATAAAATACTTTTTCATAAACCTTAATCATTGTTTATAACATGATTAATGATTTTATTTGATATTTTTATCATTTTTTTACTTGATTTTTCTTTGAAAAATGCCTTTAAAAAATGAAATTGGGGTTTCTTTGATTTTCACCCTAACAAATCTTTTTTCAAAAACTCTTTGGGCCTCTAATAGAGTGTAAGACCCAACCCTTTTTGTACAAAAATATTTTTGGGCCTCAGTTATTGTATAAGTCCCGATACGTTAAAAATCTCGGTGCGATGCCATTTTCAAACTGAAAATCATTTGGGCCTCCCCTCGTGTTGTAAGCCCTATTTCTTTTCCTAAAATACACTTTGGGCCTCTAATAGAGTGTAAGTCCCACCCCTTTTGTAAATAAAATATTTTGGGCCTCAGATATTGTATAAGTCCCTCTATACATTTACAAAGTTTGGCGTGATCGTCGCCTTTTAACAAAAAAGACCATTGGGCTTCTCCTTGAGCTATAAGTCCCATTTCTTTTCATTTTTAAACCTTTGGGCCTCTAATAGAGTGTAAGTCCCATCCCTTTTGTAAATAAAATATTTTGGGCCTTAGACATTGTATAAGTACCTCGGTACATTTACAAAGTTCGGCGCGATCGTCGCCTTTTAACAAAAAGACCATTGGGCTTCTCCTTGAGCTATAAGTCCCATTTCTTTTCATTTTTAAACCTTTGGGCCTCTAATAGAGTGTAAGACCCAATTCCTTTGTAAATACCAAAATTTTGGGCCTCAGTCACTTGTATAAGTCCCACTGTACAAACTCATATCACAGTGCAATCACTACTAAAACCTTGGGCCTACCCTCGAGTAGTAAGACCCATTTCTTTTCTTAAAACTCACTTGGGCCTCTTGAGAGAGTGTAAGACCCACCCCTTTAAACAGAAAACCTTTTTTGGGCCTCAGTCACTTGTATAAGTCCTTCTGTACAAAACGATAGTGCGATCACTGGTAAAACCTTGGGCCTCTCTTTGAGCTGTAAGCCCCAATCTTTTCTTTCAAAGCACTTTCTCCTTTGATTTTGAAATATATACTCTTGTTTTCGATCTTTCTTTGTTGAACAACTAACAAAATAGCATGGAAGCTCTACAACCGAGTAAGTGTTTATATGCTTTCATTTACCGCTTTCATATATATATAACTGTATTGTGGGGCTGTTTCACTGTAAGTCTTCTTTCATAAACTCATATCGACTGTGTAATAATAGTATAGATATTTAGAGTTTCCCCGGAAACTACGTCTAGCACTAGGTAAAGCCGTTTCAATCATTCTTAGAAATAGGCAATACTAGATCCCCCATAGGAGCACCAGATACAGTCTTCTCTTCGGCTGTCCTCCTTAGGAATTGTCAAGAAACTCTACGCCGCAGAGATGATCGCTTCTCCGTGAATTGCATCCCTTGAGTTTCTTCCAAATTCTCGAACTTTCCTGGCTTGATCTATTCTTTGTGAATAGCCTGTCTTGAACTTCTCGGACTTTGGGGACCCACAGGCTTCTTAAAAGCATCCTCGCCTCCTCTTGGGCGTTGTACAAGGACCCGTCGGCTTCTTAGAAGTATTCACAGCCTCCTCTTAGGCTTCGTATAAATGATTTCTTCCTCCGGGAATGATAACCTCCTCTTAGGCTTCGTACAAACTGTCCCTCGGCTTCTTAAAAGTTTCCAGCCTCCTCTTGGGCTTCGTACAAATTGTCCCGACGACCTCCTAGAGGTATAGAAACAGAAAATAGTCATCATAATAGAAGAGTCTTTCAAAGAGTCTAGATCTTTCTACCGTGAACGTACTACTACTGTTTCTTTAAGCATAGTACAAAAGATAAAACTCTAGACTTGGACAGTCTAATTTCCTTGAGTCTCAGAGACATTATCAAGTAAGGAAACACCCGCAGACTTGGACAGTCTCAAATACCCTTTGGATTCCCCGTTTCCTTAGAGAACAGGAAACAATCTCGATTCTCATATCAAATCCATGAGTACAGTGTTACTCATATAAGAACTGATTTTCTCATTGAACCAACATACTGGACCTGTCACTCAACTGAAACAGTAACCTTTTAGCCTCCATCTCGGGCTTCGTACGAGATACAAAGACTCTCTTGTTGAGTCAAACCTTTTAGCCTCCATCTCGGGCTTCGTACGAGATACAAAGGCTCTCTTGTTGAGCCAATCTCCCTTTTAGCCTCCATCTCGGGCTTTGTACGAGATACCAAAACACTCTCTTGTTGAGTATAAAAGGCTCTCTTGTTGAGCCAATCTCCCTTTTAGCCTCCATCTCGGGCTTCGTACGAGATACAAAAACACTCTCTTGTTGAGTATAAAAGACTCTCTTGTGGAGTCAATCACCTTTTAGCCTCCATCTCGGGCTTCGTACGAGATACAAAATTACTCTCTTGTTGAGTATAAAAGATTCTCTTGGTGAGTCACCATCTTTAGCCTCCATATTGGGCTTCGTACGAGATACAAAAACACTCTCTTGTTGAGTATAAAAGATTCTCCTATTGAGTCAACCCTTTTAGCCTTTCTCTCGGGCTTCGTACGAGACATACAAACACTCCCTCTTGTTGGGCCAATAGCCTCCTCTTAGGCTTTGTATAAGAAAACCCCGGTTGAGTTAATCAACCTTTTAGCATCAAAGTTGTGCCTCGTTCATAGTATACAAACATCAACAACTCCTGCCCCTTCATCTAATCGCTGTAAGCGGCAAGCCTCTGGATTATTTACATCCATGCCACTGTCCCTCTTTTAGCATGAAAAATTCCTAAGGAAAGATAGCATTGCTCTACACTGAGTTAAAGTCTTCTCCTTCAGGTCGGAAATCCTTATAAAGGATATTATGGCATTGTCAGATTCACATATCCCGGTTAAAGTAATTCTCCTTTATAACCAGTCACCCAACAATTGTGACAAACAGACCCCTTTAGAGATGACAAATTCTCTCTAAAGTCAAAACCCTTTAGCTTCATATCTTGGGCTTCGAACAAGATACAAATAGACCCTTCAGCTTCACATCTTGGTCTTTGAACAAGATACAAACCACCTTTCGCTTCACGTCTTGGGCTTTGAACAAGACACCAAAGCACCTATTTCCTCCCATAGAATAGGAGGAACTACGATCGCTCTGATTTCCCTGTTTTGGTAAACGGGAATACGTAGGCATAAGATTGAAAGAAAAATCTTAGCGAGCACACTAATCCAAAACCCAAATCCCGTACCTTCACATATCAACCAAAAAGCATCAGTCCTAAACTCCCACCGATAGCCCAGGAATTCTATTCTTAACAAAATAACCGAAAGGAGACCCACATCTTAATAGCATCTGTAAACCAACAGTCATCTGTTTAAACTCAGTATGCAAGCAGGGTTAATTGGAGACATCTATTTCCCTTCCTTAATCAGCTTAACAGGATAAAAAAATGAATCAAACTGTAGTACCCAAGCGATAATGATTCAAAACCAAAAAAAAACCGCGCTACACCAGTGTTTCGCCTTGGGGAGCTCCAGTGTTATTGGTAAAGAAGAAGGATGGTGGAATGCGGTTATGTATTGATTACCGGAAGTTGAATAAAGTCACCATCAAGAACCAATACCCATTGCCCAGGATAGACGGCCTGTTAGATCAATTGAAAGGAGCCTGTGTGTTCTCGAAGATTGATTTACGGTCGGGTTATCATCAGATCCGTGTGAAAAGTTCAGATGTATCAAAGACCGCGTTTAGAACCCGTTATGGCCATTATGAATTTTTAGTGATGCCTTTCGGTGTGACGAATGCTCCGGAAGTTTTTATAGATTATATGAATCGGATATTTCAAGCTTATTTGGATCAATTTGTAGTGATCTTTATTGATGACATTCTTATTTATTCTCGTACTTCTCAAGAGCACGAAGAGCACTTAAGAATCGTTTTATCGATCTTGCAAGAGAGACAACTTTTTGCTAAGCTAAGCAAGTGTGAGTTTTGGATGTCAGAGGTTAGTTTTCTTGGCCATGTCCTATCTCAGGGAGGTGTGGCAGTGGATCCATCAAAATGTGAAGCAGTGATTAATTGGGAGAGACCAAAGCATGTTTCCGAAGTTAGAAGTTTCTTGGGATTAGCAGGTTATTGCAGAAGATTTATCAAAGGCTTTTCTCAATTGGCTTTACCAATGACTAAACTTACTCGAAAGGATTGTCCTTATGAGTGGGATTCGGCTTGTGAGCGAAGTTTTATGAGTTTGAAGGAAAGATTGACGATTGCTCATGTTTTGATTATTCCTGATCCTAGTAAGTCGTATGAGGTATTTTGTGATGCATCAAAGATGGGATTAGGAGGTGTTTTAATGCAAGATAGTCATGTGGTTGCTTATGCTTCTCGACAGTTAAAAGTTCATGAAGAGAATTATCCAACACATGATTTATAATTGGCGGAAGTTTTGTTTACATTGAAAGTGTGCCGTCATTATTTGTATGGGGTACATTTTGAGATGTTCAGCGACCACAAGAGTTTAAAGTATCTATTTGATCAGAAAGAGTTGAACATGCGTCAAAGGAGATGGATGGAATATTTAAATGATTATGACTTAGAACTAAAGTACCATCCGGGTAAAGCGAATAAGGTGGCGGATGCATTGAGTCGGAAAGTGTTGCATAATGCCAAGATGATGATATTAGAGTATACCTTATTGGAAAAGTTTTGAGATCTTAATCTCTATTTCGTTTGGACTCCTAATGGTGTGATTATGGGAAACATGAATGTTAATTATACTCTTAGGGAAGAAATTCAACAAGGGCAAGTGTTGGATGAGGTATTACAAGGATTGTTAGTTCAACCGGGTTTTGTGCAAGCAACCGATGGAATTATTTAATTTAACCAAAGGATTTGTGTTCCGAATGATGTGGTGTTGAAAAGAAGAATTTTGGAAGAAGCGCATAAGAGTGCTTTTACTATACATCCTGGTTCTTCGAAGATGTATCAAGTCTTAAAGAGGGACTATTGGTGGTCCGGTATGAAAAGAGATATTGCGGTGTATGTATCAGAGTGTGTGGTATGCCAATAAGTAAAGATTGAACACCAAAGGTCGGGTGGCATATTACAACCATTAGAAATTCCGGTATGGAAGTGGGATAGTATTTCTATGGACTTTGCATTTGGATTTCCCCGTGCACAAGGTGGTTATGATTCTATTTGGGTGATTGTGGATCGGTTGACAAAATCTGTGCATTTCTTAGCCGTGAAGACTACTTACAAGGCAAGTCATCTTGCAAGGTTGTTTATTTCAGAAATTGTGAGGTTTCATGGTATTCCCTCTAGTATTGTTTCAGATAGAGATCCAAAGTTTACTTCAAGGTTTTGGAAAGCTTTTCAACAAGCTATGGGAACAAAGTTGTGTTTGAGTACGTCGAATCATCCGCAAACGGATGGTCAGATGGAACGGACGATACAAACGATGGAAGATATGTTAAGGGCTTGTGTACTTGAAAGTGGGGGAAATTGGATAGAACTTTTACCGTTGATTGAGTTTTCATACAACAACAGTTATCATGCGAGTATTGGTATGGCTCCTTACGAGGCATTATATGGAAGGAAATGTAGGACGCCATTGTGTTGGACGGAAGTTGGCGAAGACAGAATTTTGGGACCCGAGATTATTCAAGAGACTAAGGAAAAGATTAGAATGATCCGTGATAAAGTTAAACAAGTACAAGATCGTCAGAAGAGTTATGCAGATAACCGTAGGAGACCTTTAGAATTTGATGAAGGTGATCACGTGTTTTTGAAAGTTACTTCGAGATTGAGGTTGAAAGGACCGTTTAAGTCGCGGAAGTTAAGTCCGAGATACGTGGGACCGTATCAAATTTTAGAAAGGATTGGTGAAGTAGCTTACAGATTAGCCTTATCGCCTTCTCTGTCAGAAATGCATGATGTTTTTCATGTGTCTCAGCTTCGGAAGTTTGTTCCAGATCCTCTTCAGCCAATTCTACCGGATACAATTGAGATAGAAGCAGATTTAACGTTTGAACCTCACCCAAGTCATATCACGGGAAGAGAAACTAAGGTACTAAGGAATAAAGAGATTCCTCTAGTGAAAGTTCAGTGGGATGAGACGCATCCGGGTGATGCAACTTGGGAACTAGAATCAGAGATGTGAGATGTTTACCTTCATCTATTCAGGTAAATTTTTTTAATTCATGGGCGAATTTCTATTTAAGGGGGGGAGGATGTAATACCCCGTATTTTAATTTTCTCTGGATACTATTAATTGTGATCAACTGGGTTCCGGTGTACTCTGAGAAATTATCTGGAAAGGTAATTAGAGTAACTGATGAGCTCATTGCAGATCAAATTAATATTATCTGACTCTAGGGTTTTATTAATTGGTACTATAGAGACTTTTTGGACATTTAGTAGTGTTACTATCTAATTAATTTCTCTATATCATTTCTTTTCCTCCCTTGCCAAACATAGTAACATTCGAGAGAGAGAGAAAATAGAGAGAAGGAAGAGCAAAGGAAAGAAAGAGAAGAGAAAGCTTGGAATTGAAGAACAAGAGCTTGGATCATCATATCTTCTTCATCAAATCATCTCAACCTCTTCATAATCATCTTGTATTGAGGTGGGTTCTATTTAGAGACTTAAGTTTTAGAATTTGGAGTTGTTTAGAACTTAGGTTAGAAATTGAGAAAAATGAATAATTGTGTAGATTGTTGTTTCTAACAGTTGAAATGTCGAAATAGTCGGGTAATAAAATCGGGTTATGTTTCGGGGTTGGTATAATATGAGTTAGAAGTGTTTTGGGTGAAGAAATGTGAGTATTTGGCCCAACTTGACCTGGTTCACGCTGCTGAGAAATTCTGGGTTTCGAATGGTTCGCCTAGCGAACCTGGCGAAGGGCAAAGCGAATGGTTTGTCGAGGGTTCGCCTAGCGAACCCCAAATCAAAGGGAAGGTGAATGTTCACCCAGAGTTCGCATTGCAAACTTTATGCCCTTTTGGTTCTGACTTGGTTCGCTGGGGGGTTCGCCTAGCGAATACAGTAGCGAACGTGACAGATTTTTCATGTTGTTTCCTTCATAACTTTTGATCCGTAACTCGGATTGACGCGCGGTCGGAAGCGTTGGAAAGCTATTTCAATGCTCTTTGTGATGGTGAGGTAGAAACATGGTTATATTTCATGGATTGATAGGATAGATATAAAATGTGTGTGATCTACTATGTGGAAAGTGTGTATATTGTTTGACATGTTATGCTAACTTGTGTGTTTTATGATTGGTGTTGTAATATGTTGTCTAATATTGTTGTTGAACATAATTAAGAGAATATGCATGCTTAAAATGAATTAGTAAGAGTGAGAAAACTTACCCCAAACCTAATTATATGATTCTAGGTTGTGAATAGAATTGTGATAGAAAACCTAGATGGCGATGCTCGGACACTTGATGTAGGAAGGTGCATCCTGACGAGTATTGGTCTAGGAAAGAGTGAAACACTAGTATGGAACATGTGTAAACCATTGTGATTATGAGAAAAAGGAGAATGTGGCCTTAAGGCATTGTGGTCTTGTGATTGTCGAATACAATCACGTTTGTGTGTGTGTGATCACGTAATCGTAACTGTTTCACTTGGGTGCGGTTTCATGAGTCTCGAGCTCCTCTGAACCATGTGCACAATTACTTGGCAGGTTTGATTCCCGCGTGTGAGTACGAATGGAGCCTATATGGTAAAGAGACTTGTGATGGTTAACAGGCCATGAGAAGTGATGGTTCACGGCTAACAGGCCGATGTTCCCGAATCCGTTTCGTATACCAAGTAACTACAAGGATCCATGACTCGGGTCGATTTCTACACGTAGAAGAGGAGGGAAAAAGGGGATGCCTTGGTACAGGTTATCGATTAGTGATATTTTGAGTTGGTGAACTCATGAACATGTTTCCATATAGTGTGAGATTGTGAACTCAAAGTCACTTCCCTTCCCCTTGACTTGAGTTAGGATTGTTAGAACCTTGTAAAGCCGAGAGAATCCATAAGATAGGGAACTCACTGAGATTTAATATCTCACCCCATGTTGTTGGTTATATTACAGGTACCGCAGGTTCCGCGAAGGGTAAGGATAAGGTCGTTTGATTATCCTTATTTTCCTTGGTTTTTGGGATGGTAAGACTTCCGTTGTGGAGATTATTTTGAGATCATTGTTTGATCTAGTTCTTAGTGTTTTGGAATATCTTGTATACATTGTGCGATAGTTTTTTTGTATTAGGTATTTTGGGCATGTAATGTATATAATGTGTTAACTAGGAACTTATGGTATTTCAGTATCAAACACTTGGATTCATCTATAATATTATGCTTTGATATATGTATATTATATGTGGGTGTTACACCATTCTTTGCACTGTATCCTCTAATTAACTCATAAGCCATGAGGATGCGGTCATGATTTTTTTTCCTGGGATAAAAGCAGCTTGACTGCTGTGAATAATATTGCTTATGACTTTCCCAAGACTATTGGTTATAATCCTAAAAATGAGCTTGTAAACAAATGTGCAGCAAGAGATAGGCCTAAAGTCCTTCATCCTGGTGGCAGAGTTTTTCTTGGGAATCAGAGTGACAATTGTACAATTGACAGCTTTGTATATCCTATCCCTCTCAAAGAAATCATTGATGATATTTATGGTATCATACTTAATAATATTCCAAGTAACCTTGAAAATTTTGGCATTGTAACCATTCAAACCTGGAGTAGAATTGTCCTTTATGCCTTTCAGGTTGCTCAGTATTTCTGCTTCAAAAATAGGAGCTATAAGGATATCCCTCTGCAAAGCAATCAATTGTGGACCTTTCAACATAGCTTCAATATCAATACTTATCAAACTACTGTTAGAGGTGTCAACTAGGTTCTTGTAGTAATTAACAATTTCATTTTCAATTTCAGTATGATGGAACAAAGTATTACCATTATTACCATACCTCGAAAAATACGATCATTCGCGAATAGTCGTGGAAAACAGAGTTGCCGCCGAACTTTATTCATTCTAAGAAGGAATAGGAAAATATCGAGAAAACCTTTAGGGAAAGAACATGGTCATCGCAACCAAGTTCTAGGTTCGAGAGTCGGTTACGCGAGGGAAAAGTATTAGCACTCCCTCACGTCCGTTGTACTCAATGGAAACCTCTTAATTCGATTCGTGAGGAATGTTAGCTAAGTTTGTTTGTTTTGTTCTAAAGTAATAAAGCGAAAAGGTAAGGTAAAATGATTTTTTTTCTAAGGGGAAATTGGTGATTCTTATTATGGTTCTCGCCGAGGATTAGGGCCCTTGTGCCTACATATCTTCATTTTAAAAAGAAGAATCAGAGCATCTGTAGTTCGTGGGACTACGGGTGTTAGTTCATGAAAGTACTTTTGGTTTGACAGAATTTTGGTAAAACAATTCTAATGATAAAGATGAAGAAATCTGGCTTAAAAAAAGATGTTGAAGAAGATGTCTTAACCTGAAGACATGACATCCTGAAGTACTGCACTGATTTAGCAAGTTTTAAATCTGTAACAAATCTGCCAAGAGTTAATGCGCATGGATCAAGGACCAAAGATTGAAGCTCAAGGAAGCAGAAAACTCTATAAATAGAAGACTTAGACCTAGGATTTGATATGCCTTTTGTATGCCTTTTGTAACCTAGTTCTCTTGCGTAAAAACAAGGGTTTAGGGTTTTGAGAGTCGTTGGCTCTCTAGGTTGTAAGTCTCCCTTTAAATCAGATGATGCATTGTGGCAGATATAGGTGTCGCACAGATCCATAAGCCTTGAGGTATTGGATTGTGTATTGTTCTTGGATGAAGCTTTTAAGCAAATTCGAGTTAGCTTGGTTATCAAGAAATCTTGACAGATTTCTGTATTGACAGGGATGATGTAGAAATCACAGTTGGTGATTAAAGGAAGTGAGTGGGTATCTCATACCAGAGTTATAAACATTAGAGTTTAGCTTTGGTAAAGATGTTCATTGGGTAGATGTTAGGATAAAGTTGTAAACAGGGGAGTTTAGCTTTGTAACAGTTCTACAGATAGTGGAGTCTTCTTCTTGGATTGGTATCCCCCAGAAGTAGGCGAGTTGCACCGAACTGGGTTAACAATTGATGTGTTCTTTATCATTATGCAGATTTACGTTTTCTATTAGGGTTCATGATAAACATGTTGGATCAGATGTCGTGACATCTGTGATCCTGCAGTTCTGATATTCAAGGTATCACTCTGCTATTGTGCCTTCTATTTATATGATTATGTAGTACAATGTCTTGACATGTGTTAGGAATCTGCTGTCTGCATATGCCAGAATTTCAATTGGTATCAGAGCAGGCATCCGGTCTGGTTCTGGATGAGATCTTTGGGAGATACTTTCTGGCGTTTAAATAAGGAGGAGTTTTGAAGATCATACCAATCAACTCAGACATACTCAAGGGTATTAATGGATGAGATGGATGTTCTGGATCGAAGGTAACAACCCAGAGGTTGTTCATGTTGCTGAGGAGGTTCTACAACAACTACAAGAGAAGTGACTAGTTCTCTTGTTGGGGTGTCTTGTAAGATGTTCTGACATCTTATTAGGGCAAGCAGGATATGTTCCTTGGTGGTTCCGCTGCATGTGTTTCTGATGGAAGAGCTCTAGAATTATGGGATTCTGGAGTTGTTGTTGAAGACAGTTGGTGGAAGTTCTCAATCGTCGGCCTCTATATGTGAAGATATCTGCATTCTTTTATTCCAAATTCGGGAGCGATGGAATGAAGGGAGTTGTTGGTAGATATCTGGTATGGTGACTTGGTACTTGGAAGCTTGGTCTCTTGGTGCAGTTGAAGTCAGTTGAAGAGGAGAGGAGTTGAGTTAAGTTTATCAAGTTCTTGCTCTGGGAGTTTGATAAATTATTGATCGGCTAGGTTGTCAAAGATACTTGAGAATTCTCTCAAGACCACTCATAGAGGTGTCTAAGTCTTGTATTTGGAGTCTTCTAGTTATTCTTCTGACTAGAAGGTGTTTCTTTGAAACACAATCTGAAGAAAGTGGAGGTGATTTATTTTCACCATCTAAAAACAACAAGGATTCATCTCTCTTAACCCTAAGGGTGGATCTAATCTGATTGGAGCGTTCAGAATTGTTGAGGTAAATAAGGTTCGTTCAGAGAGAATCTTAGTTACTTGAGTCAAGGGTGGCAGCCTTGGTATCTCAACACTGTTTGTCAAAGAAGATATTTGCAAAAGATTGAATACTTGATAAGTTTTCATGAAG
The DNA here is from genome assembly GCA_022829125.1 of Lathyrus tuberosus. NCBI lineage: Eukaryota > Viridiplantae > Streptophyta > Magnoliopsida > Fabales > Fabaceae > Lathyrus > Lathyrus tuberosus. The sequence continues at coordinate 279,054 of JALAZF010000272.1, forward strand.
TGATCTGGTGGAGCTTAGCTACAACAGTGAAGAAGGGTTATTGGACAAGGATTTAAGATCAATTACTATTTGTGGAGTTCACAAGTATTTAATTGATTATCCTTGAAAGTCAAGATTGCTGATGTTCAACAAGATTTTGGAACATCTCATCATCAGAGATTGTGCAGAATCATGGGAGGGGTATAGCATACACTTTAGCATCTGTTTTAGTCTTAGGTGGTGACCTAAGAAGTTACTTCGGTCGGGTGTGATAGAAGCATGTGTTCTCTGGAGAGTTTCTGGGCAGGAAACTGGTCTGGACTTTGATGCTATTGAAGATGAAGATGAAGACATCATAATCTTGATGATTATTGCTTGGATCAGTTTATTTCTGATCTAGGTACTTGGGACCATGTGATTTTGCTCAGTTTGAAAGTCAAAGTTAAGTGTCAGTTATCTCTGACTTTCTACAGTCTGCTCTACTAAGGAAAGTGGCATTCTTTGGTATGGCTATGGTGTAGTCTAGGATTACTTATCTTCTGAAGACTCAGATGTGGCAGGTGTGAAGTCTTTGGAGTTTCAAAGCAGGATGGAGGTTGTCTACTCAAACTTGGTTGTTGAATCAAGTCTATGAGAGCATGGAACTCTTGTTTTGTAATAGGGAGGAGGTTTTTCTAAGTGGCAGAAGGAAGAGCTGAATTCAGCAGTTGGATGTCGTATCAGAATGTTCTGACATCTAGCTTAACGTCAGAGTCTCAGCTGATGATGTGGTACATCAGCTTAAGATAAGATGATCTACAGGAGAATGGAAGTTATGGATGCTTCAAAAAGGTCTATCTCATGCAGTTTGCGGGAGCTGTGGATGGGAAGATGTTAAATGACTAGAGGCTTAGTGTATCCAAGATGTCTTGCTATGGAGCAAGTAGTTCATGTCACTTGAATATCTAATTCCATTAGTGGATCAGTGTATCTTGTGGGAGTTCTGAAGAAGAATAAGATCAGTCAAATGATGGCATTTGGTTGATCTTTACTGTGCATTCAAGCAGGATGCTTGAAACTGATTACTCTTGTGCAGAAGAGTAGTTAGTTGAAAATGTAAGGAGGGTCTAGTTCATATTGGAGCTTGTGGCAGAAGTTCTCAGTTTATGGAAGATTACCTTCTTTTGGTGGATGAGAGTTTATTTCTCTCTGGGTCTCTGAAGTTCTCTTTGTTCAAGCTGGTGGCGTAGTGTTGTGTAAAGATCTTCAGTTTGGATTACTATACTGATAGTAAGTCCAGCGGTGGAGCATATCAAGAACCATGGTGTGTGGTGTCTATGATGTGTGGAAGATGTCCTAACTGATGTTAGAACATTTTTGGGTTAGTTATCCTTGGAGGAGGATTTCAAGTTCTGTGAGGCTAGTTACCTGCATCGTATCTGAGAAGTATCTACCTTGTCATATGGGAGAATGATGGAGTAGAAGAACTGTCTTGGAAGTCTGATGTAAGGGTTTTGAGAAGACTGGAGTGGATAACAGGTTGATTGCATGAAGGTCTGGATTATGATGCATTCAGAAGTGGATATTCACCAGAAAATCAGAAGTATTCCAGGTTATCATACATGAGAATGATAAGGAATGACTGTCTTGGATTGTGGGGTGTCTATCTTAGCTGCTGGCCTTGGTAAGGTCAGTGGTAAATCTTGCGAAGGGGATACTGCCCCTTGCTGCAAGTCATGCTAGTAGTGGATCAGTTTGGCAGGTGTGAAGTTCTGGAGCATGTATACGATATATGACATCGTTATAACAAACTAAGGGGCCCTGTGCGTCTCTTTGAGGAATGTGAAGCATTCTGATTCAATTGGATTGTGCCTTAAGCAACTGGAGGTCTATACATGAGAATTCAAAAGGAGTTCGTATGGTGTGTAGATGGTTGCAGGAAAAGGGGGATCAATGGGACTTTGATCTTAATCCAAGAGTTTGTTATGGTAGGATGGTGATCCTGTTATTTCCTCACGGGTAGCATGATGGTGTTTCATGTGTGAGTGATTATTGGTTCTTGTCAAAAGAAGCAATAAGAGGGTTGATGATTATGTTCAGCAGGTAGTTTGGACTGAGGGTGCGCTCTTGAAGACATGAAGATGCATCTTATGTTTTCCATTCATCAGCTTAGTGTTCTGTGGAGGAGCACTGGTTATCTCAGATAGGGGGAGTTACTCCTTGATCTAAGATATATTACTGCGGGGGTGCAGTTTAGGTTCCAGTTTATATTATACGTCAAGCTAGCTGTGATTATGTGTCCATCTTGGGATGATGAGATGTCGAGAAGGATGTCTTGACATATGTGTATTGTTGCAAGTTGGGGGAGACTTGGCAGTGCCAGTTCAATGGTTCTTAATGGATGCTTAAGAATCATTGGTTGAGTCTGGGGGAATTTATTTTTCTCTGCAGACTTTGATCTGAAGACTGTGTAGTTATTGGTCAATACAAAAGCTTTCTTTGGTGGACAATGTCTGACATGATGTCAGGACAAGTGGTAAAAGTAACTGGTCTTGTGGTCGGTAGATAACATGCGCACTTATTGTAACTTGTATTACTTCTGGACGGTTTTTCTTCAAAGAAGAAACAGTCAAAGCACTGCTGGTCGGTGCGAATTGGTTTCTAGTAAATTTACAACCTTATATTAATGACCTCATTGAATTGACCATTGTTATTTTCAGTAGTTCGTTACATTCGAAGGAAAATTCTTGAGTATTTAAGGGAGTTCTTGGAGCAGTTTGTCTCAGACAATGTTTTCTTTGTGGTATGTTCAAAATATCTTTTGTTCAAGTCTGGATTAGTATTGGTTGGGTACGGCAATGTCTTGGCTACCTCTGCCAATTTTTGGCTTAAAAGGAGGAGTGTGCGTCTCGGATACAGGGAATGTGTGTGTTGTTCTTGCACTTGTTTTACAAGAACATTGAACAAGGCAGCTTTATTATCATCTTGTATATGTTTCTCTTGTGCCTTGTGACTTGAATTAAGAATCAAGTTGTGTCTTGTGACCTGAGTTACATGCTTTATGTACTCAGATTCACGAAGACTACAACTGATCTCTGGAGGGGGAGTGTGTTTAAAAGGAGTGTCCAGGTTTCTGGTGTTTCAGACTTTCTTATTGTCTCTTTAGGAGACTCAACTCCTGGACCTTTCTCAACTTCACTCACCCTGGGAAGAGGAAGGTTATGTTATCTTCCTCCTCATGTACACCAACATGAACCCAACATGCTCAGTATTCTAATCATAACCGCCACTCAAACTAAAAGGTGTTTTAGTCCAAATTTGTCAAAAGGGGGAGATTGAAAGCATTTTTGGTTTGACAGAATTTTGGTAAAACAATTCTAATGATAAAGATGAAGAAATCTGGCCTGAACAAAGATGTCGAAGAAGATGTCTTAACCTGAAGACATGACATCCCGAAGTACTGCACTGATTTAGAAAGTGTTAAATCTGTAACAAATCTGCCAAGAGTTAAAGCGCATGGATTAAGGATCAAAGATTGAAGCCCAAGGAAGCAGAAGACTCTATAAATAGAAGACTTAGACCTAGGATTTGATATGCCTTTTGTAACCTAGTTCTCTTGCGTAAGAAACAAGGGTTTAGGGTTTTGAGAGTCATTGGCTCTCTAGGTTGTAAGTCTCCCTTTGTATCAGTTGATGCATTGTGGCAGATATAGGTGTCACACAAATCCATAAGCCTTGAGGTATTGGATTGTGTATTGTTCTTGGATGAAGCCTTTAAGCAAATTCTAGTTAGCTTGGTTGTCAAGAAAGCTTGACATATTTCTGTATTGACAAGGCTGATGTAGAAATCACAGTTGTTGATTAAAGGAAGTGAGTGGGGTATCTCATATCAGTGTTGTAAACGTTAGAGTTTAGCTTTGGTAAAGATGTTCATTGGGTAGATGTTAGCATAAAGTTGTAAACGGGGGAGTTTAGCTTTGTAACAGTTCTATAGATAGTGGAGTCTTCTTCCTGGATTGGTATCCCTCAGATGTAGGTGAGTTGCACCAAACTGGGTTAAGAATTGTTGTAGTCTTTATCATTCTGCAGATTTACGTTTTCTGTTAGGGTTCATGATAAACATGTTGGATCAGAAGTTATGACATTTGTGATCCTGCAGTTCTGATATTCAAGGTATCAGTCTGCTGTTGCGCCTTCTGTTTAAATGATTATGTAGCACAATGTCTTGACATGTGTTAGGACATCTGTTGTCTGCATATGCCAGAATTTCAATTCGTTTTATCGAACAAATGTTTAGGTCTCATTCTAAGGGAGGAACGTTAGCTTTTCTACTCTCGGTGGAGGCTTAATTATTTAGTTTACAGACGCATTAGAAGGAACCAAACATTGTTCTTATGAGAAAAAGTTTTAGTCGCACGGCGGAGAGAAGTTGAATTAATGTGTTAATGTTTTATTTGGATGACGATTGTTCGGACAACAAGGAAGGCTCCTTATTATCCAAAAAAATCGGGAAACTGAGTCAAAGACTCGACTCTTTCTCACTTCAACCTTAATTGTGAAAGGGCTTGACATAGTTAAAGTATTTTAAGAGTATAACGATTATTCGAACAATAAGGAAGGCTTCTTATTATCCAAATAATCGAGATAGTGAATCGAAGGCTTGACTCTCTCTCTTTTTCATCTAAGTAATTGAGAAAATAGATTTGATTTAAATTATTAGAAAATATCTTGATGTGAAACGATTGAGAAACTTTTAAAGAAGATGATTGTTCGAGCGTAAGGAAGGATCCTTATACCCAAACACTCGAGGAGAGAAATCGAAGGCTCCATTCTAACTCCTTTTCATCTTTTATTGAAATATGGTCTAAGTATAATTAAGTTAATTAATTTGGACTTTGATAAAATGCTCGATGTTGATAGAGGTTTAAATTTGCGTTCGAAAAGGTGTAAAGGTTTGAACTAAATGGTAAGGATATCCTAATTGTGTAGGGTAAGGTCGATGGTGATGCACAAGGAATTCGGCTTACAAGAGTTGGGGTAGGGCTTGATATGTGGATCAAGTGCTTTAGGGTTTTGGAATTGATATGCCAAAACATAAACAAGCAAATAAAAGAAAGCGATAAAAATTATTATACACTTTATGGGGATGAGGATACACCTTTTGAATGGGGATAAGCATGAATGGTAAACACACAAACCAATCAATAAACATACACAAGTAAAAGAATCATGGGAACGATAAAGCAATTAAATCGGTTTTTACCACGTGAGCACTAGCAAAGTGGGCTAGTCTTCTAAACGACCAACTAGAAGTAATTGATCGAATAGATATCACTGGAAGAAAGCCCAGGAGTAAGCTATGAATGTTGTGTATAGTGATCAAAAGGTTGATGGCGATGCTTAAAAAGCAATCGACTTATAAGGTGAAAAATAGCATCGACGTTGAATCGAGAATTTATTTTTAAAAGGGTTTAAATATACAAGTGAGAAACAAAAATCAATATGGCATTATAAGCACAAGACATGAGCAACAACATAAACAATATAAGATTAAGAACCATACACTAAATCAAACAAAAATATATAAAAAAACTATTAATTAAATTAAATATGGATATTTAATAAAATTAATTAATATTTTAATTAATTAATATTAAATAAATATACTTAATTTAATTAATAATGATAATATTTTATGCCTTTTATGAATATATAAAAAAAAACTGTTGAGAAATAATTGGAATAAAATAAAAATAGTCTTTTAAAAAAACATAAGTAAATAAGACTAAGTTTAATGGACTGATAAAAATGGAGGTGCAAACAGTAAACAGACCCACCAGGGAGGCCCATACGCCGGGGGAGAATCTCATAGACTTCAGTCAACGCATTTGGCTTACAAGTAGCAGCCAGGGCCGTCATATCTTGGGATCTGACTTAGTCCATAAATATGAGGGTGAAAAAAATGCTGGAGTAAGGTAAGAATAAATGAAGGCGCGCGCGGAATCCCAAGGGTGTTGTCAACTCTCCGGTGACAAGTGTCCAACAGTGGGGACACTTATCACCCACCTCCCCAGCCAGCGCATGACATAAGGTAACGGCTAATGTAATAGGATTAAAACAAAAAAAAACAAGCTTGAAGAACTCAAATCATCACTTCCCTTCTCTCTCCATGCTACATCTCTCTGCAAATTCCTTCATCACCTTTGTTCACCATTCGCCGGAGAAGGGGTGGCGCGCGGCGGCCGCCACTGTCTTCTCTGGTGACACCTCATTAGACTACAAAATCAAAAACACAAGCCCCTACTCAAATTCCACGATGAATCCGAATCTCAGCTTTAATTCCCCTAAGACGTTCTTAAATGCCCGGATCGTAGTTCAAGGGTTCTAAAACCTAAACCCCCTTAGAACTCGACGATATTCCAGAACCTCAATGTCAAACCTCCTTGGTCTGAAAACCTAAACGCAAGCCACAAAACAAAAACCCTAGACCCAAAACAAAACTCAAAGAGAAGATAAAAGCAACCGACAAGTGAAGGAGATGCGGGTATGAGCAGGGAACTAAGTAAGCAAAAAAAGCGAGGAAATAACACTAACAGCGAAAATACGAAGGTTCAGAAGAGGTTATCAGTTACCTATTGGAGCCTCTCCAATGAAGCTTTTTCAAAGGTAACTTCCTTAACTCTATATCTACTTCAAATCTGTGTGTCTCCTTTCTTTGTGATACTTGTGTTGCTGTGTTGTCGTTGTGTGTGGCTAAGCTCTCTAAACTTTGATTTTCAATGTGAAAGTCGAAGTTGAATCTTGTAGTATTTGGATCAAACTCTAGTGACGGATATAGTTTCTTTGGTCGAAAGGAGGTTTAGTATGAAGTCGAAGTCTGCTTACATGCTGATCTTGTATGCTGTAGTCAAAGTCTGTTCGAACATACTGTCAAAATATATTAACTTGTAATTTAAGTTAGTATGTCAGATTGGGCCTTGTGTTAAGGATCCAATTGTTTAATTTAGCTTGTACCCTAAGTTAGCTTGTAATGGGTAATTGTTAAAAAGCCCATTAGGTTAGTGTGTTAGTTTTCTTATAAATAGCATGCTAGTTTCTCATCTTGATAATAAGGAAAAATAGGAAGATAAAATCCTAATTCAAGTGAGTGAGGTTATTTTGTTTTTCTTGTATACTTGTAATCTTGTTTGAAAGAGAAAGGGAAGAATAGCAGTTTATAACCAAATTTGTGTGACAAAACCTTATTAGGTTGAGAGAGGTTAATTGTTGATATTCACTTGTAATCTTTGAACCCTATTGAGAAAGTGAATAGTAAAATAGATTTAACCAATTCTCTATTCTTCTTACTCTTTTCTCTTCCTTTGTGAACCCTAATAGGTTTTCAGTTGTTTTTCCTTTGTTTTTCCTTGTTAACCCTAACCCTTGCGTGTTTCTTGCACATAAAGAAACCGTTAATATTTTGTTTCAAGGTATCATTTTTCACAACAAATTGGTGCAGTAAGCATGGAGAAGATGCCTTCAACAAAGTATAAGATTGAAAAGTTCACCGGAGTGAACGATTTCGGTCTGTGGCGCTTAAAGATGAAAGCCCTACTGGTTTAGCAGGGTTGTTTAGAAGCGTTGAAGGGAGAGGCAGCCATGGATGTTGCGTTAACGGTAAAAGAAAAGACGGCCATGATAGAGAAAGCCCACGGTGCAATATTGTTGAGCCTTGGTGATAAGGTTCTTCGACAGGTATCAAAGGAAACTACGGCATTGGGGTTATGGTTGAAACTTGAAAGTTTATACATGACCAAATCTCTGGTGAATCGACTCTACCTGAAGCAAGCTTTGTATTCATTCAAGATGAGTGAAGACAAAGTTTTGGCTGAGCAGTTGGATATGTTCAACAAGCTAATTCTTGATTTTGAAAATATTAATGTGAAGATTGATGACGAAGATCAAGCACTGTTGCTGTTGTGTGCTTTTGCCAAAACACATGCTCACTTCAAAGAAATTCTCTTGTATGGAAGGGAGTCCCTGAGCTTTGAAGAAGTTCAATCAGCCTTGTATTCTAAGGACCTGAACGAACAAAAGGAGTATAAACCTTCGACGATTGGTGAAGGTTTGTCCGTTAAGGGAAAATTCTTGCGAAAGGATGGTAAGTTCGACAAGAAGAAAGGTAAAAGTAAACAGAAGTCTTATAGTGGCGAAACATCTGGTATTTGATGTTATCACTGTGAGAATGAGGGTCACACAAGAAAGGTGTGCCCTGAACACCTAAAATATCATGGAGGTAAGGATAATGGCAACACAGCCATTGTTTAAGATGACTTCGACTCATCTGATGTCCTTGTAGTTTCAAGCGGCGACTCGAGAAAAAAGTGGATTATGGATTCAGGTTGCACTTGACACATAACTCCAAATAGAGAATTGTTTGAGGAGCTATGTGATCAAGATGGTGGATCGGTGCTACTAGGAAACAATAAATCCTGCAAAATTGCAGGTATTGGATCTGTGAGATTTAAGCTGCATGATTAGTCAATAAGGTTATTGACTGAAGTCAGGTATGTACCTGATTTAAAGAGAAATTTAATTTCTCTTGGTGAATTCGACAAGACAGGATATGTTTTCCAAGGAGAGAAAAGTATCCTAAGAATCATGAAGGGGTCGAAGGAAGTCTTGAGAGGCGTGAAGAAACAAGGCTTGTATACCCTTGAGGCTAAGGTTGTAAGTGGTTCGACAAATATTGCATCCAGAAAACCTGTGTCGAAGATAGAATTATGGCATATGAGATTGGGACATGTCAGTGAAAGAGGTCTGGTCGAATTCGGGAAGCAGAACCTGCTAGGTGGTGACAAAGTCGAAAAGTTGAAGTTTTGTAAATCTTGTGTATTTGGTAAATCCTGTAGGGCGAAGTTTAACAAAGGCAAGCAAAGAACACATGGATCCCTGGATTACATTCATTCTGGTCTTTTGGGGCCTGCAAGGAATCCTTCTCAGGTGCAAGATATTTTTTATCCATCGTTGATGACTATTCCAGAAAATTATGGGTATTCATTCAGAAGACGAAGGATGAAAATTTTGAGAATTTCAAAAGTTAGAAGGTTCTGGTCGAAACTCAAACTGGAAAAAAGGTTAAGAGGTTGAGAACCGACAATGGCCTTGAGTTCTGCAATGAAGCGTTCGACAGTTACTGTGTTGAGTATGGGATTGCAAGGCATAAGACTGTAGCAGGTACTCCACAACAAAATGGCTTAGCTGAGAGATTCAATCGAACAATCCTTGAAAGGGTTAGATGCATGTTGGTCAGTGCTGGATTGGAGAAGGTGTTTTGGGCGGAGGCTGTTTTGACAGTATCTTATCTGATAAATAGATGTCCCTCGACTGCCTTGAGAATGAATACACCTGAATAAGTTTGGTCGGGACATCCACCTAGTCTCGACAGACTAAAAGTATTTGGCTGTGTGGCCTATGCTCACATTAGGCAAGACAAGGTCGAACCTAGAGCTCTGAAATGCATGTTCATGGGATACCCTGAAGGAGTCAAATCTTATAGGCTATGGTGCCTAGAGCCAGGTCACAGGAGGTGTATCACCAGTCGATATGTATTATTCAATGAAGTTGAGATGGCTTTCAAGAAAACTGATGATGCTGACAAAGAGCTGGAACAGGGAGAGATTCCTGTTGAGGTGGAGTATGTTGATGTTGAATTGCGTATCACAGGTGAAGTCAAAGAAGAAGCAGAAGATGTTATCGAAGATGAGGAGACTGATAATGACTACCTGCTAGCAAGAGACAGGTCGAGGAGAGTCATCAAGCCACCTCAGAGATTTAGGTATGCAGATCTTATAGCTTATTCCTTAATCTCTGCAAGTGAGGTTCTCGACGAAGAACCTAGAGACTATAAGGAAGTTATGAGGAGTCGAAAGAAGACTGAATGGCTGAAGGCCATGGATGATGAAAACTAGTTTAATCCCTTATTAGTGTAGAGTTTTTTCCAAGGTGGAGATCTGAAGTATTTGGATCAAACTCTAGTGATGAATATAGTTCGTGGTTCGAAAAAAGGTTTAGTATGAAGTCGAAGTCTGCTCACATGCTGATCTTGTATGTTGTAGTCGAAGTCTGTTACTGTCAAAATATATTAAGTTCTAATTTAAGTTAGTATGTCGGATTGGACCTTGTGTTAAGGATCCAATTGTTTAAGTTAGCTTGTACCCGAAGTTAGCTTGTAATGGGTAATTGTTAAAAAGCCCATTAGGTTAGTGTGTTAGTTTTCTTATAAATAACATGCTAGTTTCTCATCTTGATAATAAGTAAAAATAGGAAGATAAAATCCTAATTCAAGTGAGTGAGGTTATTTTGTTATTCTTGTATACTTGTAATCTTGTTTGAAAGAGAAAGGGAAGAATAGCCGTTTATAACCAAATTTGTGTGACAAAACCTTATTAGGTTGAGAGAGGTTAATTGTTGATATTCACTTGTAATCTTTGAACCCTATTGAGAAAGTGAATAGTAAAACAGATTTAACCAATTCTCTATTCTTCTTACTCTTTTCTCTTCCTTTGTGAACCCTAATAGGGTTTCAGTTGTTTTTCCTTGTTAACCCTAACCCTTGCGTATTTCTTGCCCATAAAGAAACCGTTAATATTTTGTTTCAAGGTATCGTTTTTCACAACAAATCTGAACTGAGCTTATCGTGGTTTAGGGTTTTAGGAATTGTTTCTTCTTGTGTAGCCATTTCTGATATTGTAGGTTTTCCTCTTCTTTCAATGAAGATGAATAGTAGTATATATATCTCCTCAATTAGGTTTTTGATGCTGAGAAAATTCGTACGGGTAGTGAGAGGGTGCTGAGAGTAGTGGGAAGACCTCTTTTTACATTCTCTGCAGTTGCCAAATTGTCTTGTCTGTAGTGGGACAGTAGTACGTGTGGTCCCACATGTGTTTGCTTTTGTGTCTTTTTGAAACTTTCCTTAAATGTGATAGAACCTGATGAGATTAAAATGAATTTCTCCCATATGAATTGCTCTCTATGCTGAAATTGGATGTGTGATTTTGCATTTGATTTTTGCTCTTGATGCACATTATGGACACTTGTTTGGACTGGACTTTAAAATGATGATTTGAATTGGGATTTTGTTTATTGCAACCTTGTGGCATAATGATTTGTACTTGGAATTTTGATGGTTTGCATTAGACTTGCATAGGATTTTTGTTGTGGCATGGCACAAGTTGAGTTTGAACTTGGTATAAAATATGATTTGGAAATATGAATTGAACTTTAATCTTGTTTTGGTAAGTCCTATAAATAACATGAATTGAACTTGAATTGGCCTTGGGATTGTTTGAATATGACTTGGACTGTGGCATGGATTGACTTTTGTTTTTTTTTTATGAATTGGTGTGAACATCAATCATGAGTTGTTTTTGGTGAGTGTTTTGAATTATGGATTGAACTTTGAATTGTTTTGTCTTTGGTTTTGGTTATGATTTTGAAAATGTTTGAATTATGTCATTATGTGAATTTGTTTTGACATTGTTTTGGAATATGACAAGAGTTGGTATGACCTGGAATGTGACAATGTTTGATTTGCTTTATCTTGGAAAAATGACTTGATCCTTGGTTGAATATGTGAACGAATATTGAATTTCTTTACTTGAATTAACTTGATTTTGCAGTGTTGGCTTTTGCTGCTGAATTCCACATGGCTTTTGAGGGAAATTTTGACCATGAACCATGTCAACTGCAGCAACCATTGCTTATGGGCTTGACAAGAAAACTACAAGTATCGGTGAGAAGAATGTGATGATTTTTACACCACAACACCCGTGCTAGGTTTGAGAAGTTGAACATAGATCAGGGAGTGTATGGAGCCCGTGGAGAAGTGTTTTAGGGGTACAAGGGTGGACAAGAATTCAGTTCATGATGTTGTTTTTAGAGGAGTAACTCCATTATGATTCTCAGCTTCAGAACTAGGCAATTATGTCTTTTTATCAAATTTAAGAAATACACTCCACTATTTAGAACTTATTGGGGAATCATGACCTTTTAGATGTTGTTTGTAACATTGCTACTAATACCTAGGAGGGACCTGTATGCTATGTTGCTTGCTGATTCAATATTGGTTTTCGCTTGCAGGAACTGTGATGCAACTTTCAGGGCATCCTCACCAGTATTAGCAGAAGTTTGTGGAGAAATCTTGTGCAGGGAGAAGAGTGAAGAGAGGATGAAGGAAGAACATAGAATGAAGTAGACAATCCCACTGCAGTGAATTTGGAATGCACTTATGAGTTGTATTCAAGTGTAGTTTGTAACTTTGTTATCCTGTCATGAACTCTTTATGAATGGATCTCAATTTTCATTTTTTTTATTCATCTGAAAGGTACACTGTCTAGTTTAACTGGGAGAAATCCAATCATAATAAACTTGTAATGTATGACATAACGTGTAAATGAAATTTGGATGAAATTTAAGTGCTGCTATACATTTTCTTTACTTATGCAACTTTTGTGAAATACCATGCCTTGAATTGTGTTGTGCTGTTGCGAAGGATTTGGCAATGTGATCTATAAACCTTTCAGGCGTAGCAATAAAGATTGGGCAAAGACTTGCTTGCATATGTTCTGTTCTGCACTTAGGATTCGTCTCTCCAATCATTATTTCAGTAGCTTGACAAGCAAGTTGTGTCCGCTTTTGACCCTAATCAGTTGGCGGAGACTTTTTAACAAGTCTAATTAATGGAAGCAAAAAGGAAACTGTCTTACCCGTGCTTATTTTAGCTTTTAGCCACGACATCTTCCCCTTTAAGAATAATTAGAGGTGTAGCCTCTTGAACAAGAATTATCTTCTTATATCAAACATCCTTGATTCCTTTCGACAAACCAAACCTTTATCGAACCCTTTCTGAAAATACCTCACAATAATGGGCTAATGCAATGACCAAAGCCCACAAAGAGATTGAGTAGTCAAAATCTGACTTCTATGATGGGCTAGATATACTTGTAATCCTTGATAAAACCCAAAATTAAAATATCATCCCCATGATTCAAAAGTACCAAGCCCAAGAATTAGGATTCCAGAGCTTTAGATCCCACAAGAAGTGATCATCCACAATCAGCTGTAGTGTCAAAATACAAAAGGCATGGTCCTCCAAAACACCATTAAAGAAACCTGTCTAGCCCTCTGTCGTAACGCGAAAAACAACCGGAAGAAAAACAGAGTCGCCGCCGAACGTTATTTATCCCAACGGAGGAAAGGAAACGATCGAAGAAACCTCAAAAAGGGAAAGAACATGGTCTCGCAACCAAATTCCGGGTTCGGGAGTCAATTATGCAAGAGGAAGGTGTTAGCACCCTTCGCATTTGCTGTACTCAACGGGATCAAATATTGTTATTCTAATCAAAGGGTGTGTTTATCTAAAGCATACTTGATAACGGAGACTAAAAGGGGGAAAACAAAAGGAGACTCGATATGACTTCGCCGTTCTATGCCTACGTATTCCCTCATGCAATGGAAAAGTCAGAGTCAACGTAGTTAGGAGGACTATGCGGAAAAAAGGGGGAGGTTGCTCGCCAAGACTTCGCCATCTTGTGCTTACGTATCCTCAAATCAGAGCGTTTGTAGTTCGTGGGACCACGGGTGGTTAAATGTCTTTTATGAGTGATGCTAAGTTCGCGTTCCAGAAGTTAGGGATGAGAAGTACTCGAAAAAATAAAATGAATACACCAAAATGATCAGCACGAAATAAACAACTCGGAAAAATATAGAGTTTGGTCAAATTTCGAAATAAAATTTCCCCGGTTAAATGGCTTAAACTGATCAAAATGCGATCGAAAAGTAGTCAAAAAATTAAAACGAGCACGTCAGGTTAAACTATGTGAAACGTAGATTAATATGACTGGCGTTTGCAAGCTCGATTTTGAAACTTTCAACCATTGATTTTATGCACAATTGACTTTTAATTTGAACGATTTGGTTGTAATTCAAACAAGTTCATTATGGCTGATAAATTGGGTATTGTGCGAGATGAAATGCATGATAGGTTATGAAGATGATATAAAAAGATGCGGGATCTTAGGGATAAAAATAAAGGTGTGACAGATATGGCATTATAGACTTGGCCATCTCAATTTCAAAGACATCAGAGATTTGAAGAGAAGAAATATGGTTTCAGGATTACCAGAAATTGACATTCCAAGTGAAGTGTGTGAAGAATGTGTTCAGGCGAAGCAGCACAACAACAGCTTCAGCAAGGATGCAGGAAGCAAGTCGAAGGCAATTCTTGAAGTCATATACTCTGATGTATGTGGCCCTATCCAAGTGGATTTGATTGGAGCACTACTATAAAATGGCCAAACAACAACGCCAGGTTTACAATGGCATCCTATACACCATTCTTATAGTGCGTACTGGATGCGCGCGCATTATTTTAATTAGAAATCTTAAGGGTATAATAACGGTTTTTATGAAAACCGTGGTGATACAATCTAGCTATCATGGGTTCGAACCTCGTCGCCCTCAAATAGTTTATCCCTTTGACGTAAATGCTCTCTTTTTAAGTTTTATTAATATTTAACTAAAAAATAATAAGGATATCACGAAGGATTTTTCTCAAAACCGTTGTTACAAATTGAAGCTTCTTTTTATGTATTTTAAACACCAAGTATATATATTAATTTATCCATTGAAAAAAGAAACAAGACGAAACAACCCTAACACCAACGCCATAACCATTGTCGGGAAGAAGACAACAACAACAACAAAGTGTTCTACTTTAAGGTGTTGCAATGTCACAATTGCATACAAAATCATCCAAAGGTGTTTCTACGTCTTGTTCCAGTGTAAAATCTCGATCTGGAAATTTTTGTGGTTGTGATGGTCGTATGGTTTCGTATCAATGCAAGAAGGGACAAAATAAAGGAAGGCTTTTTTGGAGATGTCCATTTTGGAGGAGCGATGAAACATGTAATTTGTTCATATGGGATGAAGACGTGGGAGAAAGAGATGGAAATGACGATGAGAGCATTATGAAGTCAGAGTTGGAAGCTGTGGGCTATCTGAAGGTTATGTATGAGGATTTAAAGAAAAAGAACAAGAATTTGAAGAACAAACTGAAATCAGAGATATTTTCTGGAAATATCAAGATGTTATGTTTTTTTGTCTCCTTTATGTTTAATATTTACTTTGTTATGAAATGTAATAGTTGAATTAGGGTTCGAATTACATTGTTGATGTTTAAACTGCAGATGCATTGTGAATTACATTGTTGATGTTTAAACTGCAGATGCATTAAGTTAGAAGTTAAGGCGCACCTTTTATTTTTTATTTATTTTAAAATTCATAAATAAAAGGGTTATCACTACGGTTCTTCTGGTTAACCGTAGTGATATATTTATAATAAATAAATACCTATATATACGGTTTTTATTTATTTTAAAATTCACAGATAAAAGGGTTATCACTACGGTTATTCTGGTCAACCGTAGTGATATATTTATAATAAATAAATACATATCTATACGGTTGTTATTGTTAACCGTTGTGAAATAGTTTACCCATATATAAACGAAATAACTTTCACTTAATTGACAGTAACGTCGTTGCCTACAAAGTCAAAACCTAGAACCCATTTTTTCTCTTCGTTTTCACCATTAGCTGTGAATCTTGTGCTTCATACATTAAGGTATTCTTCTTCTTCCATCTATTGTTAGATATTTCCCATTATCTCGTTTGTTGCATGTTGTTTTTGTTGATTGTTCTCATTTTTTCAGATTCGTTTTCACTACCTTAACAAAGACCATACTTTGGAAACTTTATAATGTTTGTGTTGCTATGGAAAAATGTATAAGAAGCATGAAGCTATGATGGAAACTTCATCCACCTTGTACTTTTTTTTCATAGCATCACGAACAAGATGTTAGTAAATGAAGAAACAACAGTGTAAGCAAACTTTATCTAGTTTTAGAAGCAATGAAAATAAGTATAAGAAGTATGAAGCTTTTGTGTAAGCTTCTTCCTCCTTATATTTCTTTTTCATGGCTTCCCAAACTAGTTCAACATCATAATTGATTTCTGTTCCGCGATTAGTTTCATTAAAATGTGTGTTATTCCTGTTCCTCTCTTTACTCATCACTGGATTATGGTTTTAGGGTTTGTTTTCAACTGAGGATGCTCATTTTTGAAGTTTGCTTTGTTTCCTTTCAGATTAAGGGGATGATACAGGGTGATGATGCTGGTGGAAGCAAGCGTATTATATCAGTTTATAATTTCTGGATCTGGTATAGAATGTTGTTTGAGTTTATCATATTCTATTTACATTGTTTGTTTAACTAACCCTCACTTAAAGTTTGCTGGTGGTAGCAAGTGTATTATATGAGTTTATAATATCTGGATCTGGTATAGAATTTTGTTTGAGTTTATTATATTCTATGTAGATTGTTTGTTTCACTAACCCTCACTTAAAATACATTCAGTTAATTTGACATAGATACTTATAATCTGCAAATTAAGTTGTATTTGAAAACCAACTTAAACAAACCAATGTTGTTTTCTGATTGCATGTCTCTCATCATTTATCTCACATTCTTTTATATATATATTATGGTATAATAATCTGGCTCCTTAGATGCATCGCCATCTTCCATTATAGTTAAATCAAAGATGAGGCAAATTATCCAATGTCTTGTTGATCTTATGGAAATTTAACTATAATCGAAGATAGCGATATATCGAAGGAGTCAGATCAATAAACCACAATATATGTAAAAGAGCGTGAAATGCACGATGAGACGAATGCAATCAGAAAACAACATTGGTTTGTTTAAGTTGGTTTTCAAGAACAGTTTAATTTGCAGATTATAGACATCTTCATCAAATTTAATCCATGTATATTTATTTAGTGAAGTGTTTGGAAAACAAGCAATCTACATTTAATATAATAAACTTAGGGTACTTACAACAACGGTTATATATTGTAACCGATATCATAAGTAATTTATGTTTTATATAAATTCGCTACTGATGGGTTTCGAACCCAGAACCTAAGTGTATGTATCGCAACGGTTTATTATCATAACCGTTGTGATATATGGCGCGCGTCCTGCCTTTCAACAACGGTTTCCAGACCGTTGTAGAAACAGCGAACTTACAACGACAATCTACATAACAACGCCTTCGCCCGCGTCATTATATGTCATTCCCAACCGTTGTTAAATGGGTTTTTCATAGTAGTGGAGGTAACAGATACTTTGTCATGTTTATAGATGATTTCAGTCGAAAACTGTGGACTTACCAGATCAAGAAGAAAAGTGAAGTGATGGATGTACTTTCCAAATTTAAATCTATGGTCGAAAGTCAAAGTGGTCAAAAGCTAAAGATTTTGAGGACTGATGGTGGTGGAGAGTATGTGTCAAAAGATTTTGATGCATTATGTGAGAAAGAATGGATTGTACATGAGGTGGTGCCACCCTACACTACACAGCAAAATGAAACTGTAGAAAAGAAGAATAGAACCATCATGAATATGGTAAGAAGTGTGTTGAAAGGCAAGCATATACCCAAAGAATTATGGGGAGAAGTTGTGTCGACTGCAACATACATCTTGAATAGATGTCCGACGAAAAGGCTAGAAGAAATTATGCCAGAAGAATGTTGGTCTGGTGTCAAGCCTAGCTTAAGTCATTTGAAGGTGTTTGGTCTATAGCACATAGACATGTGCCAAATCAGTTGAGAAGAAAACTTGATGAAAAGTCGAGTCAAATAATCCTAATAGGATATCATTCGACTAGAGGATACAAGTTGTTCGACCTAGTGAACAAGAAAGTAGTGATCAGCAGGGACGTGATCATAGATGAGTTTAAAGAATGGGATTAGACTGAGAATGTTAAGAAGGATTCAGTGAGAATCTTATGTGAAGAACCAGCTAGTGAAGTCGAAAGAGAAGTTCGACAAGAAGAAATCAGAGGTGAAGCAGGCCCAAGTAGGCCTCAACGAACAAGACACATGCCTGCAAGGTAGCAAGAATGTGTGATTACATCAGATGGTGTGGTCAATGAAGAAGGTGAGCTGGTACACTATGCTTTCTATAAAGATGTCAAATCGGCCAATGCAGCTTAGGCATTGAAAGATTCGAAGTGGGTGAAAGCAATGAATGAGGAACTGAATTCCCTCGACGTCAATAACACTTGGTCACTTGTCGAATTGCCTTAATACAAGAAGGCAATTGATGTGAAGTGGGTATACAATGTGAATTTGAATCCCAAAGGAGAAGTAACTCGAAACAGGGCAAGACTTGTAGCAAAAGGATTTCTTCATAAATAAGGAATCGACTTCGATGAAGTTTGTGCACCCGTTGATAGGATCGAAACAATCAGGTTGGTTGTTGGTCTAGCAAGCATGAACAACTGGCTGGTATGTCAAATGGATGTGAAATGTGCATTCCTGGATGGCATCTTAGATGAAGAAGTTTATGTCGCACAACCAGCTGGGTTTGTGAAACAAAGTGAAGAAAGAAAGGTGTACAATCTGCATAAAGCCCTGTATGGACTTAAGAAACCTCCAAGAGCTTGGAATAAGAAGATAGATAGCTTTCTAAGGGAGGAGAAATTTATGAAGTGCACAACTGAGCATGGAGTATATGTAAGAAGAAGGAAGAGTGAATTGCTTATACTATGTCTCTATGTCGATGACCTGTTGATAACAGAAAGTTGCAAGAAGGAGATCAAAGATTGCAAACATGACCTAAGTGAGGAGTTTGAAATGTCAGACTTGGAAAATCTCTCATACTTCCTTGGTATCGAATTCTACAAGAGTGGTAGAGGTTTGATGATGCATCAAAGAAGATATGCAAGCGAAATACTCAAGAGATTTGAGATGCAAGATTGCAACCCAACTTCGACTCCAACTGAGGCCAGATTGCAATTGTCGAAAGAATCAGATGAAGATGATGTCGATCCAACTTAATACATAAGACTTATTGGGTCATTAAGATACTTTTGTCACACAAGCTCTGATCTAGCATACATTGTATGTATGGTGAGTAGATTCATGCAGAAGGCAGAGGTATCACACCTAGCAGCGGCGAAGAGGATACTAAGGTATCTGAAAGGAACTCTCAACTACGGTATTTTGTTTTCTGGAGCTGGTGAAAGAAAAGAATGTAAGTTAGTGGAATACACCGACTCAAATTGGTGTAGTGATGCTGAGGATAGAAAATCCACAGCTGGCTATGTATTTATGTTAGGTGGTGCACTAGTTGCTTGGAGTTCAAGAAAAGAGTCAGTAGTAGCATTGTCGTCGTGCAAAGCATAATACATAGCTGCTTCTCTCTGTGCATGTCAAGCAACGTGGATGGTGAACTTGGTCAAAGAGATTACAGCGAAGAGTCATGGAGCAATTACCATGAAGATCGACAGCATGTTAGCTATCAACCTAGGGAAAAATCCAACAGCACATGAACGAAGCAAGCACATCGAAATGAGATTCCACTATCTTCGAGAGCAGGTAGTAGAAGGGAAGATGAACTTGAAACATTGCAGAACTAAGAATCAGATTGCAGATATCATGACGAAAAGAGTGCAAGTCAAAGTGTTCAAGAAGTTAAGGTCCATGATGAATATAATAGCTTAGACACAATGAATTAGGTAGTGTGCTAAAAATTTAATTTCTTGTGTCGAAGCAGGTGTAGCTCGAGAGAAACAAGGATGTGTCAAAATTAGCCTAGTGTAGTATGTGTCGAGTTGTGTTAAATGTCGAAGTGTCGAAGCAGGTTACTTGACACAGAATTTCGACTTAGACCAAAATAGAAATTTTGGGCTTTTGTAATTTTGGACTTTACCTTAAGGAGCAAGCTTGCTCAATTATAAATAGGGAGTAACCATATTATGAATTGTAAGAAACATACAACATAAAATGCAATTGCACAGTTGAATAATATTTTCTCAGTTTGAGAGCAGAGAGTTACTCTGCAGAAATCATCTTCTTCTTCCTCAATTTTGTTAAACCATAATCTTCTTTCTTATTCAATTTTTTTTTTCCTTAACAATTGTTGCGCAGAATCATTCTTACAATCAAGGTGTGATTGTTTCACTTGAGAGAAGAGTGAAAAATAAGGGATTTCGATCGGTTGATTGAATCTTGTTCATCAAATTGATTGAATCTTGTTCATCAAGTTGATTCAGAATTACTCAAAATTTTAGATTCATTCCAACTATGTATTCCTAAAGTGTCTCATTCTTCTACCGAAGTTATTCTAAAATCCACAATCATCTTCGACTGACGCCTTCATGTTATAAACTATGAAATAAACTCATCACATAATTTTCCCCCAAGAATTAATAAAGTTATCTTCCAATGCTTTGAACCACGTCATGAAAATTCCTTGGAGTATTAATACAAACAACTTGCATTTCACCGCACTCTTAATTTATACAATGTTAATGTACTCGGACTAATTTGGTGATAATCAAATACAATGTTAATGTGCTCGAAGTGTTCATCGAGATTTCCGACCTGTCATACACTTTTTAGCTTCGGTAGCTTCTCCAAAAACTTAGGAATTCTACATTCGATAATGTATTCGATGACCAAATTCTTTTTGTGGTGGGTTGAGGCATGAAGGGCAGTACCGTGCTCAAATGCCTTACCAGAACGAGAACCGTATGAGAGAGATCTCTTGATATTGAAGTTAAAGAAATACAAGTTAACTTGTTATTTAGGGTCAGTTTGTTTCAGCTTTAAAAAAATGGATTTTTTCTTTGTATTTTTGAAAATAGATTCTACAAAAACGTTTTTCAAAATATTACAAGTTTTTTTAAATTTGTTTTTTATAAATTAAAAAACTAGTTTTGACATTTTATAACCTTAATATATATTATTGAAGACCAAAACATAGTCAAAATCTATCATTTTTTAAAAAAATTGTATTTCAAAAATGATTTTCATGAAAAGCTATTTGAAATAGCTTCAAAATTAAATGATTTTTTGAAATTTTGATATCCAAAAAAAGTTTCGATAAAATGATAAAATACTTAAAATAACATTTTAAGAATAACTATTCAAACTAAATTTTCATCTGAAGCTTTTATGAAAAGTTTCTTTGTAAAATTTTTTTCTACAAAATTATGTTACACTATAAAAATCATTTTAAAAAAAAACCAAAACAAACGGGCCCTTAGTCTTCACAATGAGAATCGTCCAGCCTCATCACCAATCCAAAATATGTATGTAAGATATTTAAAAATCTTAGTCCAGAAGCCCTGAAAATCTTCACCATCCATATTCCTTAAATTCATGATGATTTAGTAGAATTAGCAGCTTATCATGAATTTTCCTAACTTTTACATTCCTAAATGCACAACCAACTCAAATTGTCTCATTCCTTAACAATTTAGCATCAATTCACCAATGCCTCAAAATATATAGCAATCAGATGCTGACAGAACTATAATGCCAAGAGAATACATTATAACTTCTATATTATAATTCTTCTATTTCTATTGTAAGAAACATTTGGATGCACGATAAAGTACGAGAAGGCCTGACCTATCAGGTTCTCTCGTACTCCGCCATCTCAGTCAGGTTGCACTTCTTAAGCAAAAGACCTCAGACTGGGTTGTACCGATAATCTCTCTGTAAAAAATAAGTTAAAAGAAGAATCATCTTTCTCAGAAATCAGATAAGTTTGAGTCATAAGTCATATCAACAAGCAATTTTAAGAGAAAATTGATGCCTATATGAATAAGCAAAAGATGTGACATACTTATGAGTTCGTAAGTAACAATCATAGTTGTTCCATAAAGTGACATATTCAAAAATCTTGGTCCAAACCCTCGGTAAAATCCCCACCATCCATCTTCCTTAAGGAGAGTTCTTGCCGTCTTTAGTACGGATGGTCTTCCAGAACCATAATTGTCCATAACCTATGTACAAATTTCAAGTTACACATCCAAAATTGATTGATTGAGTGCAAAGTCCAAGAAACTAAAGTTTTGAATACCTGAAGTCGTGTTTTAACAGTATCTATGGGAGTAGTGATAACAGATGAACAAGCACCGGCCACCATCCCAGCAGTAGCCTGAACTGTCACCATTTCCACATGTGACGGCCTCATCTCCATATCATCTTTGTATCCCAAACTCCTGGAAGCAATAAGCATATGTAAGATAAAACCATAAAATGAAGGAATGTACGGTTAAAAGTTCGATTATTTTGTAGATCATTCCAAAATATAGTGTACCTCCAAATTATGTGTTGTGCTGCACCATATGAACCCCACCAAAGTGCAGATGCTGGAGATTGCGTAACAGCCGTTAATCCAAAACCTCTATACAAACCACGAAAACCCTCCGCATGCACTACTCTTCGGATAACATCAAATGGTCCTCGACAACACGAAGTTCCAGGTAGACCTTGAACCATTAACCTCTGGCATATCTGAGAAAACATTGAACAAAATTACTCACAAGTCACATTGATCAATCAAGATTATAGGACACATGCTAAAACTCATCAATTAGTAACAATAGTCATATAACTCGAGGGTATCCCTACGAACCGCGAATTGGTAAGCATCTAAAATATTACTTACCACATCCAAGGGCACAAAATAAACACAAGATACCAAATTTGAAACCATGCCAGCAACTCCATTTGCAAGACCAATCCGCGAAGCTTCTGGAATATCACTACCTTGAGTGTGTTTCAACACAACATCCTTTGAGATCTCAAGAGATGTGAGGGCTAAAACCCTACCAGGCATTGATCCAATAGCAGAAGTGCCAAAACCTCTAAAGATTCCAGGGATTCCATCACTCTTGATAATATGAGTGAACACTGACATTCCCTTCATGTTGGAGAGTCCTGAACTAGCTACTTGCATCCTTGTTTTCACCACTGCTGTTGGATGAAGTAATGCCGATTGAGCTGTGAAGAGTATTGCACCAATGATATGGAACCTAGTCTTATCCAATCTAATTTTAAAAAATAGTGTTATTGAATATGAAAACGTACAGACACCGGAAACACGACACTGACACATCAAATATAGGTTAAGACAAAAAAATTGAAGTGATTGTAGCTGTTATTTTTAGTTACCTGTCCCAGTTGATGTCTGTATCGGACAGTGCCAAGTGTGGAGTGGTGGTGGCAACCTCGGTTTCCATGGCCATGATTATTTAAACGAGCTTTTCTTACTATATTTTGTGGTGTATTCGCAGAGATGAATGGAACACTATTTCTTTCTTTCCTTTCTGTTTCTGGAACTGGTGTTGTGTGTTGTTGAAGATTGATGACAGAGGAACATTTGAGTGAACAGAGGAACATTGCAAACCGCTTACATAGAATGTTCAAGACCTTTCGGTGTCTTCTAGTTTTTTTAATAAAATAAAGGCAAACACGATACTTTATGTAACTAAAATAGATACGGGCTCTCCAATTTCTAAGATAATTTCCCAAAAAAAATTAGTTAAGAATATAATTAAAAATTTAAAGATGTGCATTCAATTGAATTTTCTTTTTTTTAAAAAAAGTTAGGATAAAAAATATTGTATTTGATTAAAAATTTATCTAATTTAAATAAGTTCGGTGGTGTTTAATTAAGATAAATTAACTTTTTTAACTAAACATAAAAAAGTTTTGGTATTTAACTAAGATTTTTTTAAATTTGAAATATTTATGGTAGTTAAAAAATATTTTTAATTTTAATGAATTATTTAATACATTAGATTTTTTAAAATATGCTTAGTTTGTAGAACATATTTAGACACAATGTTTGAGACAATGTGTAAAATTTGTTTATTACAGATTAACAGTTAATGAAAAATAAATCATAAAGCAATGAAAAACATAAAGGATTGTTAATCTAGTTTGGTGCAACGTCACCTATGTCTGGGAGCTTCTAACCCAAGAAAGGAATTTCACTCTCAATAGTATTAGTACAATTAGTTTTTGATGAACAAACCTTGTTCAATGTCTTTCTACCTAATACTACTCGTGTCTTTCTATTTAGAATTTCTCCTAAACATGAGAACCCCTTTCACTTTCTCTTAATCACTAACCCTAGTGATCAATACACAAAACAAGTTTAAAGATTGTTGAATTACAACTCAACTAACAAAACAACCTCTATGTCTTTGATATAGAGCTTAAGCGTTATAGAGGTGCACAAATAACAACAAAAATAAAGACTCAAAGAACAATCTCTAACACACTAGGTCTTCAATTCTTTCACACTCGTTCATGTTATGAATGGGTCTTCTTATATAGGAAAATATCTGTTGGGTCTGGGCATCTGAATTGAAACCAAATTGATTTGATTTTGATGCATATTTGATTTTATTTGGTTTGATCTTCATTCACTTTAAATATTCATTTAATTGATTTGGTCTTGGACAATCTTTTTATCAAATCTTTCTTAAAAATATCTTTGCTAAAAGAGACTGTGTAATATTGGATCGAACTCTAGTTAGCATGTCGTCGAAGTCTGCTCACATGTTGTTATCGAAGGCCTACATGTTGTAGTCGATGTGTGTTATAGTGTGTAGCTATCGGATTGGACCTTGTGTGTTAAGGATCCAATTGTTTAAGTTAGCTTGTACCCTAAGTTAGCTTGTAATGGGTAATTGTTAAAAAGCCCATTAGTTTAGTATGTTAGGTTTTATTATAAATAGTATACTAGTCTCTCATCCTAGGTGTGGTGTAATAAAACCTAATTAGGATGAGAGAGTTATTTGTTATTCTTGAGTACTTGTAATCTATTTTATAGAGAAAGTAAAGAGTAGCAGTTATAACCGATCCTTGTTGTTTTTCCTTTGCTTTTTCTTGTTAACCCTAACTCTTGCGTGTTTCTTGCCTATAAAGAAACCAAGTATATTTTGTTCAAAGGCATCCTAATTCACAACAAATTGGTGCGGTGAGCATGGAGAAGATGCCTTCAATAAAGTATGAGATTGAAAAGTTCACCGGAGTGAACGATTTCGATCTGTGGCGCTTGAAGATGAAAGCCCTAGTGGTTCAGCATGGTTGTTTGGAAGCGTTGAAGGGAAAGGCAGCCATGGACGCTGCGTTAACGGAAAAAAAAGATGGCCATGATAGAGAAAGCCCACAACGCAATATTGTTGAGCCTTGGTGATAAGGTTCTTCGACAGGTATCAAATGAGACTACGGCATCGGGGTTATGGTTGAAACTTGAAAGTTTGTACATGACCAAATCTCTAGTAAATCGACTCTACCTAAAGCAAGCTTTGTATTCATTTAAGATGAGCGAAGACAAAGTGTTGGCTAAGCAGTTGGATATGTTCAACAAGCTGATTCTAGATCTTGAAAATATTGATGTGAAGATCGATGATGAAGATCAAGCATTATTGTTGTTGTGCATTTTGCCCATAACACATGCGCACTTCAAAGAAACACTCTTGTATGGAAGGGAGTCCCTTGTGAGGGCAAGGTGTCTTACACTCAATCTTTATTTTAATGATGTCAAAACATGTACTAGCTCGTAGTATGTAATTTGGACGGTATCATCTCATCATTGTCGGCATCCGTATTTTGCAATGCATAAACAATCAATAATCATGTGTCCAAACATATATGAAGAGTCTTATACATCTGTTATATGTGTGTGATCATGTTATGTGTCATAGGTATGACTTAACATGGCCTAGGTAAATGAAAACATGTGCAAAAACCAATTTTTGAGAGTTTCAAAGTTTGAGTCGACCTAAACCATACTTTGGTCGACTCATGAAATGTTGTTTTTGTTGCATTTCCCACGGGTTAGCTCACGTCGACCCACCAGTCGACGCATACTTGAGCCATTTCTTTATTGTGTATTTTCATTAGTCATGCATCGACGCATGGTACTCAAACTTGCACAGTCTTGCCCACAGGTCAATGCAGGCTGACACTCATAAAAGTTTGGTCGAATCTTCGCTAAATGAGAATCATTTTTCTTGTTTTTCTAAGTTTCAAAAAGCTGTTATTTTTAGTAGTTGGTCATAGCATCATATATATATATATATATATATATATATATACACTTTGTTCCTCATTTTTACACAACAACAAGAAAAAGTAAAATATTTACACTGAAAGTTTTCTCTCATCATCTTCATCCCCATTCTTGCATTTTCTCAACAAATACACATAACCATTTTTGTTGATCTTTTGCATCATGAGGTGATAACGTCCAAACATAGAAGTGTATATTGTTTGGGGTGAGTTTTTTAGTGGGTCCTTTCTTGAATAAAACCTCTAGGGTTTTGTCCTCCAAGATCAATTAGATTTAGGGGTTTTTGGTTCCGATCTTTGTGTGCATTGAATTCATCCGAGCGAAGGTGATCGAAGAACGGTGGGTTTTGTCGATCTAGTAGCATCAACCAAAGAATTGTGCAACATAGGTTTGGGATCGAACGGTGTGTGAATTGGAATCAGTCAAGCGAAGGTGATCAAAGAACGATGGGTTATGTCGATCTAGTAGCGTCAACCGGAGGTTCATTCAACAAGTTCAAGGCACTTGATTCGACTCGAATCAAGGGAAGAGAAGACATAGTATCAGCATCAACGGAGTTTCTTGAGTGTGTGATAGCTAAGGCTTCTCTTGTAAAAATAATTTGCAAACAAGATTATCGATATCTCAATTCTAGATTTAGAATTGGGGGCAGACGTAGCCGAAGCGAGGACGAAAGGGGAACTTCCTAAACAAACTTGGTGCCATTTTCTCTTTCCCTATCTCTTTAATTTTTGAACTGTCTACGCTTTTGATTGTTCAATTGATCGATAAAAATTCTAGTATAGTATAGTGTAGAAAACTTGAGTTGAAAACATTGCACAATCATTTTGGATTGTGCTTGGTGAAAATTTTGCACTTACTAACATAAAAGTTATTGCTTAGAGTGTTTCGCACTCCAAGTTCTCGATAAATTGAACTCTTACAAGGTGTTTGATAAATTGTCAATTTGGTTTAATTTTTTATTGGTCATTGGAGATTGCATAACATTGAGTGTTGTAGGTAAATTGATTAATAGTACAAGTTGTGATTCAATTTTCTTATCGAGCCTATCGTTCCATTTGGCTTAACTCACTTGGTAGACCAATTTCCAATGACGTTGCTACTAATAAAATCTTGAGGTGTCTTACTAGGGATTGGCAACCAAAGGTGGCCGCCATAAAAGAATCCAATGACCTCGTGACGTTAGACATTACAACTTTATTTAGGAAGCTCGAGGAACATGAGCAAATGCTCATTAGCCTAGACTAATTTGAGAAAAGAGAGAAGAAGGAAAAGACCAAGACCAAAGTTGCGGAAAAGAAGTCAATAGCTCTAAATGCTTCTAGTTCAAAGTCCTCCGCAAATGAGCTAAGCGAGAGTGAATCTTGTGATGACGAGCAAGAAGATTTGAATGAGGATATGGGATTATTCGTGAAGCGATACAATCGCCATATAAAGAAAGATGGTATTCAACATTCGAAAAAGAACCTCGTCAACTTTAGAAAACAATCAAGGTCTTCCAAGAATGAAGATAAAAAGAGTGGAAAAACTAAGAGGTCTTGCTATAACTGTGGAAAAGTCAGTCACTATAAGTCGGATTGTCCATTGTTGAAGAAGGACAAAGGAAAGGATAAAAGCCGCCAAGGGAAGAAACAAGGTAAACCTAGAAGAGCCTATATCGCTTGGGAAAGCGATAGTGAATCACTACAAGAAAATTGGTAGATTACGGCGGTTAATTTGAAAGATTACGACGGTTAAAACCGCCGTAATTTTCAAATCGCGACGGTTGTTACACTGTAACAGAAACGTGTGTCGCGAGGCCGTATCGCGTCGGTTGTCAAAACCGTCACACCAACCGTCGTTAAATCTTAGGACGGTTAAGGAACTAACTTTTCATTTGATTTTTGTTTTTATTGTTGATTACGATGGTTCCAACCGTCGTAACTTTCTGTTTCGCGGTACATCTGCAAGCAAATCCGTAGGAAATTTCCTTTCCACAGGTAAATCTGCAGGTAATTTTTTTTTAAAATTAAAAAAAAATGTTAGTAGAAATATGAACAGAATAGGGTAAAAAAAAATGTTAGTAGAAATATGAACAGAATGGGGTAGATAATCACATATATTCTTCATTCTAACATATATATCATATTATATTTATACAAACACTATGTCACATGGTTTTAGCTTCTGGTATTTCTGGAAAAGACTCTGCCTATAAAGAGCAATATCAAACAAGAACTAAGTAGTAGCAGTTGCAAACAAATGTAGTACGTGACGGCAAAAAAAACTTTTTTGTAACCAAAACCTTTTTGTTTACTAACATCTTGAAGGAATATTAACATTGGATTAACGTGTAAAAATCATATCTATTCCTCTAACATATATTGTTCTTCTATCTTTATCTTCTCCTAGAGCCTTTAATGATCTCCCATTCAACCTTATCCTCTGCAAGGTTATAATACATATTTTCTGTAAACACAATGAAATTGATGATATAAGAATTAACTCAAACATACAGTTCTAATTCAAAAAATAGTCATAATTATAATTAGAGATAAATTATACCAAGAATTACTTTAGTAAAGTATGATATTATGCGGATCAGTGATAAAAACACAACTTGTGGGAATAGGACTGACTTCCTTCCATTTATTTATGTCCTGCACAAGAAGAATGATAGGGCTACGAGAAAGCATCCTAAGCAAGTTCCCACTGCAGACAACTATGTAAGAGTCAAAATTTAGGAAATGAAACAATCTATTTATTTAGAACTAATGTGAAAAACAAGGTAACCGAGCAGATTTATATTATTCAAAGAACCTAAGAATGACAGAGATACAAGGAAGCATCCTGAGCATGTTCCTGATGCAGAGTTCTATATAAATGTAAAAATTTCAAATTCCGAAATTTACTGAATATTATGAAAAGGAACACACAAAAGCTCAATCCTTTTTATCAGTAAAAGTGGCCATCTTCCAGTTTTATCCATCAAAATTACTCCAAAAGCTGTCATTGGTATCTATGAAGACAAAACTTACTGAATAGTGTGAAGAGACCCAGGATGAAGATTCGTCAAAATTGGCCTCTATCTTATCTTATTCATCATTAATAAGCTAGCAATAAATAAATTATATGAAGAGAATTGATACCTTTTGGAAAACCTGCCACAGATAACAATTTTCAGTTTCATGAGAATCATGTTATAAATCTAATGTATTTGTAATCACCTTTTTTACATGCCATATGCAACGAAGCAATGACACGGACACCAGACATATCGATCGGGCGATAGCTTGAGAAAATAAAATAACTCAATTGAGAGTATCAGACACCTCATAGGTAATATAATAGAAGCATGAATGAGACCTGCATGTACCAGTAGACACAAATATAGAACTTGCATAAAAAGAAATGCCATTAACCCCTCCAACTTTTTGTAGTATTAGTAGGCCAACTCCTTAACTTCCAGCAGAACCCTTCACGTTAATAGGAAATATCTGGAAAATGAAATATAGCCACTCATTATCATGTTGAGGAACTATCATGTTTAGGCATATTAAGACAAAGCTACCTCAGACATTATAACCCGTGGAATTGCCTTCATGCCTAGCGTGAAAAATCCAAAATAAATATGGTCATTAACAAAATTAAAAAGAGATTTACATTTATCTGTCAAGAGATTCAAAGTCTTAAAATCATTTCTATGACATGAAGGAAAGTACGACTGTACAAGGCCATTGAAAGATCTACGAGAATGGGGCACATCATCAAAGTTTTAGTGAGAACTTCATTAGACGTGCAAGAAATTCTAATAATATTGTGCAATTGACTAAGATTTTAATGACTCGCAAAATATAGTAACTATTTACTCCATTATTTAGAGCTTGAGTTAAAATTTAGGACATTTCACACTATAGTCTAAAATTCGACGAATATGAGGATGATTGCACAAGCATTATTACCAGTACACCAATAACTGCCAGAATAGGATTGACTTCCTTCCATTTATGTATGTCCTGCACAAGACAAGTCTAATTATTCTTAGGTGTTTATTAAGCGTATATGGCTAACAAGTGCTTATTTATAAGATATTTTTATATCAAAAGATCAAATAAATGTTTTTATAAATTATGTTATAGCTTATTTTCATAAGCTGTCCAAAACAGTCTCACAACTACTTGCACCAGTAGATAAGCTTAAATAATCCAAACTGACATTTATTAATAATTCATCCAAAAAAACATTTATCAGAGCATATATTTTGGTATCAGAAGAACTTGCAAGAAGAATGGTAGGGCTGCGAGAAAGCATCCTAAACAAGTTTCCACTGCAGACAACTGTGTAAGAGTCAAAATTTCAGATTCAGAGTTCACAAAATGTAGCAAAATAAGAAGAAATACAATCTCAAACATATTACCAGTAAAAGTAGTCGTCTTCCAGATTTATCCAGCAAAAATACTCCTAAAGTTGTCATTGGAATCTACAAACACAGACGATGAAATTGCGTGAAGAGACTCATGAGCCAGTAATGAAGTGAGTCCATTATCTTATACAGAATTAAACCAACATAAATGCTGAAATTGTGTGAAGAGAATTAAGAACCTTAACAGCAACCATTATTATAGTTGCGATACTCTCTGAGAACCCTATCATAGATAAGAAATTTTGCAATTGTTTGAATCATGATGTCATAAATCTAATATTCTTGCATCCATCTTCTTTCATTTGTTGTATAGTAGTAAAAATAGTATTAGCATAGAAAAGAACCTGCACATATCCGCAGAGGTAAATATAGAATTTGCGGGGCGAAAAAACAAGGCCATTAATCACTCTAAACTATTATAGTATCATCAAGCCGAGTCCTACCTAAACGAAGTAGGTAAATATCATAAGAATCTGCAAAAAAAAACTAAGATATGATCCATGAATAGGACTAATTTAGAAAGCTCACTGTAAGTGACTTCAAATATTGCAATTGAAATAAGCCAATAATGCTACCCTCTGTTTGATGCTGAAGGGCGTCGGTATAATCCTACAAATAAAAATACAATTCACTATATGATATACTGGTACATTTGGTGCTTATAAAAACAACTCTGTTCATCATCACAAAAGGATAAAACAATATATACTCCCGAAAAAGTAGCCATGAGATTGGTTTCCATGTGAGGATGTTTTATTGACCAATACCGTAAAAAAAGAAACTAGTTAGCACAAACAAACTATCAAAAGAAGACATTATATATTGAATATGTGTTGACTAATCTAGTAATGCATTTAGAAAATGAGTACTTTACACGAGAATCATGTGAATGGTTACTTGGATGATACAAATCATGAAGTGCTGCTAGAGGCAAGCTTTGTTTGTCACAGATTTATCTAGAACAAACCAACGCAGTCAACAAACTCATGCACAACAATAGTTATATAACAGGATATATTCATCTAAAAATCTATCAAGTGAAATAATAATCCTTTAAAACAGAATGCATAACAAACTCATAAGTGGCAATAGTTAAAAAAAAATACACAGTATGGAAGAAACAACGACAATAATTAGACTAAAATATACAATAGGCTTCTAAAATAGAGAATACAATTATACTATTAACAACAATCAACATTAACCTTATAATGGGGTTTTATGAAAGCAAATTTTGTGTCATACCTATGTTCCCAACCAAGTACCTTTGTCATGCCAAAAAATGATAAAAGAAATGGAGGTCCAACCCTTGATGATTGAATTGTAAGTTCTTGGTGACCTAAGTTCAGAGCATCAAACTTTCCCTAAGCTACAACAATTGCACTTGGCAATATCATTGTAGCATCAATAATAGAACTAGATAACGTACAATGACAACTTCCAAAGTAAAAAACACCATTTTATTCCCTAAAGCACACAAACAAGTGATACTAGTTTCACAAATAAAGCAAAAAATTTGCATACAATAAGTTGAGAGTAAAAACAGACCATAAACAAACAAAAGAAAGAAACATATTAATACACAAAAAATCAAGTAACAAAGAAGATATTAAGCTAAAAAACAAAGATAGCCCACATCATACCCTCGTCTACCTCGCTGACTGACGTTTCCGGTGTGGCACTCGATCCACCGAACCATAACTAATTTGAACCTATACAGTTTCCAGATCAAACCAAACCAATAACAAAATCAGCACTTATTAGTTACTTCTTCATTCAATTCAATTATAAATTTGCAAGATCCCTAACCCTAACCAATGAAATTGAAATTGAAAGTAAAGAAAATAAAAAACCTTATCGCCTTCGGAGGAAGCTGCAGACGCAAAAGCGGTGGAAGAAGGAGAAACATCAGGATCGAGAGTGACAAAGAGAAAAACAATGAGAGCGAAAAATTCAAGATCCATTACAAAGAGAAGTGCGATGAACCAGTTACGTATCCAGATCAGAAGTTCGGATTCACAATGGACGGTTGATTATCTGTATATGATCGGGTCCACCGGATTTGTTGCGATGAAGAAGAAGAAGAAGGAGGTTTTCTTCGTGATAGTCCTCCCTGGTGTTGTGACCATGAGGAAGCCACCGTGAATGAACCTTTATTCCCTTCTTCATACCCTTTTTCATCCTTTAGTTTTAGATAAAAGAAGGTTTCTTTTAAAAAAACAAGGTTGATTATATGACTTTACTTAACCATATTTTTTAATTTAACAACTCTAAAATTATTTATCAGAATTTTTTATATTAAACTTTTTTAATTTAAAAATTCATAAATTATATATTGACCAACTAATGAAAATGACTTTGTCACGTCACTTGAGTGTTGAGGTAAAAAAAAACTAATGAAAATAGAGAATTAAAAATAAAAAAGAATAATAATAAAAATTATTTAAAAAAATTGGAAAAACAAAATAATGGAAAAAAGTGGGAAAGTGAAGGAATAAAAAAAGTAGCATGATGATTGGCCAAAATAATCGCGACAGTTCTCTTTAACGGTCGCGAGTGTGAAAAGATGGCAGTTCTTTAGTAACTGTCGTAATTATTTTACTCAACATGTCTAGAAAATCTGTGACGGTTGGCCCTAATTGTCGTGACAACCGTCATAGTTTAGGAATAAAGGCGGTTTTGTGGTAACTGTCACAACTCATGTGTCGTAAATCTCATTTTCTCTTGTAGTGAATCATCTAGTGATGAGAGTTCAAGTGACGAAGGAGAGTCTGTTAACCTTTACCTTTTCGCTCACCAAAGGAAAAAGAACAAAAAGGTAAGACATTCTAAATATGATAACTCTAATACAATGTCTTATTCTGAATTACAACATGTTTTTAATACTCTACACCATGAGGCTAAGGAAGCCTTTAAACGTTTAGCTTCAAATAAACAAATATTTTCTCATTTGGAGCAAAAGATCTCCGATTCCGAAAAGGAATTAGAGGCTCTCAAATAGTCTATGGTGGAAGTAACAAAAGTATATGTTGAGGAAGACAAGAGTAGATGGTTAAATTTTGGTTGTGATACTTGTCATATTTGGCAAAAAGAGGTTAGAACTCTAAAGGTCAAACTTGACAAGGCTCTAGAACCAAAGATGACTTTTGCTATTGATAAATCACATTTTAAGAAAAGCATGATTAATCCATATCAAAAATACACTTATGTGATTAGAGATCAACCTAGCAAAAATGATTCTCATGTTAACCTCACTTGCTTGTATTGTTGCAAAAGGGGTCATACCATTGCAAAATGTCGTTTTAGAAGGTTTTTAGTTCCTAAAGGTGTTTATCAATGGTTGCCCAAATGTAACCCTGTTTTCACTCACAACCAAGGACCCAATAAGAATTGGGTACCTATTTCCCTTGATTGATTGTGTAGGTACAGCGTCTTGAGACCATGGAAAGAAGATGGGTTCTTGATAGTGGCTACTCAAGACATATGACGGGAGACATATCTCTTTTCATCGACTTTGTGGCGAAGAAAATGGGATTTGTTACCCGGAGACAACAATAAAGGGTCAATACTCGGCAAAGGTAGTGTGGGTAATTGTGACGCCCCCAATCTATACCCCCAATTAACATGCAATTAAAGCGGTAAAAAGAAAATTCGAAAATTGATCAGAGTATATTTGAAACATCATGGCATAGAAAGGGAGGATCACATCAAATTAACCAAACATACACATAACATGCAACACCTGCCCATAATGATATGCAACTGTGGGGTAGCAATCATACAGAGGAAACTTTGTTCCTTACACCCACTTTTCAGAAATTAGAATTAAAGCGGAAAATCTAAAATCTGATTAACATATATACATATACACATATAAACAGTTTGTCATACATCAGGTAGCATATGTACAACCAAAATATATCATCAGATATACAAAATAATAGCGCGCGGCCACCCTAACTACCCGGAGTCACATATCAGAGCCGACCGACCAAAATAATGAAGACGCAACGCTTCACAAAAAGGAATACCTCCAGCAGCTCTAATCTGCAACGCCTCATAGAGCGTTATAAAATAGCAGAAGGGTGAGAAAAACAACCATAATACCGTTGAGTAAAATTATGTATTAACACAAAAATACACAAGTATAAAGTTCTCACCACAAATGCACCACAATCGAATAAAACATAACACAGTACAATTATCAGGTATTCATCACCAATGCACGTCAATCACCCATAATACACTCCTCATCAACACAATTATACATACTCCATCACATTATCACATTCACAATTAACATACACATTTAATCCATGATTATGCAAATACACAGAGACCGACACAACGACTCTATGCACATGCCATGCGGTACCGACTTCCATTGTTTCTCATGTCTCATCACCAGTTCACTCAGGAACTATTGGAACTATCGCTCGTTATTGAGAATCTCAAGTAACACCCCGTCGGGCCTACAATGTTCACCCGTCGCTTTAGGTCCTCAGGCATCGCCTCATATTTTCGAGGCACACGACGTTATGGATCACTTTAAGTCCCATCATGGGCACACGATTGTCTACAACCATCGCTTTAGGTCCTCAGGCAGCGCCTCATATTTTCGAGGCACACGATGTTATAGCAAATTCCCTCAGGAATTAAACCGCCACTCAGGACGTTTCCACAATACATATCATGATGCTTGGCATACAATGACTCATGACATTCACATTGCATACATACACACATTCATGATCATGCATTTATCATCAAATATCGCACATAGTATTTTCTTGCCCTTAGGCCACAAATTATCATCGACACATAGTATTCTTATTCCAACACAGCACACAATCCATACAACATTCATATTAACAGTATAGCGTACATTACACATCAAATTCACACAATTATAACAGCAAAAGTCGACAAAATGACACTATTCCCAATTTTTCCGACATAATTAAATCGGCTAACAATTCCAAAATTCTCATCATCCAAAAATACATTTCATAAGCTTCCCAACGATATAAATATCACTCAATTCGGAAATACGGTTCGAAAGATATGGATTTTAAAAAAAAAAGGAAAATTGTTTTCAAAAACAACCAACCGCCCGGCGGAGCATGCTCACCGCCCGGCGAAACGCACTTCGCCTCTGCTTCACCCGGCGAAACACAGGCGATATCAATCCTCCAAAATAATTCAAAGAGGCAGAAGCTTGGCACCTCTGCGCCTCTCGAACCGCCCGGCGAAAAGAACGCATCGCCCGGCGCTCAGGGCCTTTCGCCCGACGCTCTGCACCAGAAGCAGAAAAATTCTGCTGCGTGAACACTGTTCCATACCTCCAATTTTTCCCATTTTCTTCCCCAAATCATTTCCAACAGCAAAACAATTACTAGCAATGGTTCATACACATACATAGATCATACAACACAAATTATATCGAATTTCGTCCGTGAAAACATCGATTTCTACTCGATTACACGATTTCGACCTATATCCGAAAAACTACCGAATGAGACAATACAACATGCAACCGCACATACATAATCATACACAACAATAAGATAATCGAGTTTCACACCCTTACCCGATTTAATCGATTCCTAGAACTTGTTCTCTTGATTTCCCAAGCTTTTTCTCCAATTTCTCTCTTTTCTCTCTTCTCCTCTTTTCTTCTCTTTTCTTCTTTTCTTACTTTCTTTCTCTTCTACTATTTTTCTCTCTATTTCTATTTTTCTTTTCTTTACTAACTTAACAAAATACACCCAAATGCCCAAAATACCCTTACACTCAAATATCTCGCAAACGTTCCCAAAACCCGATAAAATATATTCACGACGAAAAATAACATATTTTCACATAAAAGTCAGAAATAAAATAATCAAAAACGACTCAATTAAAGTAAAAGACCAAAACTGGGGCGTTACAGTAATCCCTCTTCTACTACTAATTTAGATGTGCTTCTTGTTGAGGGTCTTAAACACAACCTATTAAGCATTAGTCAATTATGTGACAAGGATTATAAAGTATCATTTTCAAAATATTGTTGCATAATTGAAAATAGTGATAAAAAGGATGTGTTTAAAGGCATGAGGGTCAATAATGTCTATATGCTAGACTTTTAGGCTGATGCCATTAGTACGGCTTGTTACATTTTGAATAGGGTGCTCATCCGTCCTATTCTAAACAAAACACCGTATGAGCTTTTAAAATGGAGGAAGCCCGACGTATCTCACCTTCATGTTTTTTGTTGTAAGTGTTTCGTGTTGAATAATTGTAAAGAGACACTTGGTAAATTTGATGCTAAGGCCGACGAAGGTATCTTTCTTGGATACTCTCAATCTAGTAAGGCATATAAAGTTTACAATAAGAGGTTACTTACTGTTGAGGAGTCGGTACACGTTACTTTTGATGAGTCTTATCCGAAAAATGTCAGAAAAGGTAGTTATTTTCATGGTGCAGGTGAATCTTCAGAAGACATACTCAAGGATACTAATGATGGGACTGATCAACCTGAAGCAGTGCATGTTGAGAAGAAAAAAGATCACCAAGCTGTGAAGAATGAGGAGGATCATTCATCTAATAAAGATGACCTTCCTCCAGCTTGAAAGTCTTCCAAAGACCATCCCATCGACAACATTCTCGGTGACATCTCAAAGGGAGTAACAACTCGATCCAAGCTAAGTAACTTCTGTTATTACTCCGCTTTCGTTTCGCAAGTTGAGCCTAAAAACTCAAAAGAGGCCTTACTCGATGAACATTGGCTTTTTTCAATGCAAGAGGAGTTGAATCAATTTAAAATAAATGAGGTTTGGAACCTTGTCCCTCCTCCGCGAGGTCATCGAGTAATCGGCACCCGATGGGTGTTTAGGAACAAGCTCGACGAAAATGGAGTTATAAGTAGAAATAAAGCACGCGTAGTTGCACAAAGGTATAACCAAGAGGAAGGCATATACTATGAGTAAACTTATGTGCATGTTGCCCGACTCGGGGCTATACCCCTATTGCTTGCCTATTCATGTGCGAAAAACTGCAAATTATTTCAAATGGATGTGAAAAGTGTTTTTCTAAACGGTTATGTTAATGAAGAGGTTTATGTAGCCCAACCTCCTGGATTTGAATCCCGTGAGTATCCCGATCACGTTTACAAGCTCAAACGTGCTTTGTACGGTCTCAAACAAGCCCCTAGGGCTTGGTATGAGCGTCTTAGCAAATTTCTACTTGATCAAAGGTACTCTAAAGGGAAGGTTGACACAACCCTCTTCATTAAACGTCAAGGAAAACACAAAATTTTGGTACAAGTTTATGTAGACGATATTATATTTGGTTCTACTAACATAAATATAGTCAAGGAGTTTTCTAATTTAATGCATGGAGAATTTGAGATGAGCATGAAGGGGGAGCTAAACTATTTCCTCGGAATGCAAATCAAGCAACTTGAAGAAGGGACATTTGTGAGCCAAACAAAGTATTGTCTTGAGCTATTCAAGCGCTTTGACATGGCTAAATCAAAGGTTATCGATATTTGATGCCTACTTGCGTTAACTTGAGTCGAGATGAGAATGGTAAAGATGTAGATGTGAAAATATATAGAGGTATGATTGGCTCTCTCCTCAATCTTACCGCATCCCGACCATATATCATGTTTAGTGTCTGCATGTGTGCTAGGTACCAATCGTGTCACAAGGAATCTCATTTAAAAGTCGTGAAGTGCATACTTAGATACCTATGCGGTACTCTGAAGAATGGGCTTTGGTATTCCAAGGGAAGCGGTTGCTTTTTGGTTGGCTATTCCGATTCCGACTTTGCCGGTTGCAAATCGGATAGGAAAAGCACTAGTGGTACTTGTCACTTCTTCTCAAATTACTTAGTGAGTTGGCATAGCAAAAAGCAAGTTTTCGTTGCTTCGTCAACAGCCGAGGCGGAATACGTTACTGCCGGTAGTTGTTGTGCTCAAGTCTTGTGGCTTAAGCAACAATTGCTCGACTTCAATGTTTAACTTGAAAGTATTCCTATTTTGTGTGACAATACAAGTGCCATTAATCTAACCAAAAACCCAGTATTACATTCTCGCACGAAACATATAGAAATACGCCATCATTTCCTTAGGGATCATGTAGAGAAAGGCGATGTGGTATTTGAGCATGTTGATTCTAAGAATCAACTTGCGGATATTTTCACCAAACCTCTTGCGGCGGAGCCTTTCTTTAATATCCATAGGGAACTTGGTGTTCTCGATATCTCGGATCGCGTTTGATTATGTATATATGATTGCATGCTCTATACTATTGCTTGTCTATATTTTTTTTTACTAACAATATTGAAAAGATTAAGCTACATGTGAGGGCATCTATCATCAATCGTCGGAGGTAATATCATTCCTTTTAGATTACTACTCTTGATCAATTATATGTGTAACCTATTGTGCCAAAATATGGATTGGATTGATGTTTATCTCATGTTTAGATGTGATTTTGATCTATTTTTTAAGTTTGATATGTGTGTGGCTTGTTATTTATCTCTACTTGATGCATAATGTTCTCAAAATGTGCATTTTCCATATTTCAACTGTTTGAGTCGACCAAAACAGGGCATGGGTCGCTCATGGATGTCAATTTTTCTCACATTTTGAAGCGGGTTAGCGCAGGTCGACCTTATGTTCGACGCATCTTTTTAAATTTTCAAATTATGCAATTTCTCTCAGTATGCGTCGACGCATACCTATTTCGGTCGACGCGTCGCTGACAGAATCTGAAATTTTTTTCTTGGAAAGGCGCGCGCCCTTTTTTGTGTAAGAAAATTTGACCAATTTAATGGTCTGTTACATTTTCCAAGTCTCATCATCATTATACATTGCATCTAGAAACTTTCCTCATTCTTCTCCTCTCCTTCAACCTTCCAAAACCTTAAAAACTCATTACAAATAGTTCCTCAAGAATACAAGATTTCCACAATCAAAAGGTATTCAAGGGTTTTCTCAACATAAAATCAAGGTTTCCTATACTGTTCATCATCATCATCAAGGTTTGAACATTGCTCATCATCATCAAGAATTTTGTGTATTGTTCATCTGTGTCAAAAAGGGTGTATTTTAATGGCTTCCACAAGGATCACCGGAAAGAGAACATAAAGGGCTTCTACTTCAAGAGCGGGTACGTCTCAACTAAGGTCTAATGTGCCGGTAAATGCTCTCTCTCTCTCTCTCTCTGTTATCTAAAAATTTAACTAAGACTCACAACAAGAATTTTCGTAACCGGTCCATTGTCAAACAATTTGCTTATTATCCTTTGAGGGCTGAGTGTTTGCATTTGACTGAAGTTATTGAATTGCTGAATTTTCAAAACTTTGATGAGTTCTTGGAGTGTGATACCAAGTACAATGAGGACTTGGTTAAGTTGTTCTACGCAGGAATTCATGGTAAGTTCGAAGGTTCTGCTTTTAAATACGAGATAGGTGGTAGAATGTACTCCGTTAATGCAACTGTCTGGAAGAATTTGATTAATATAGATCCACAGGGATCTACTCTTCGTAAGGTTACTGATTCTAAGTTTGTTGATGGATATGAATTTAAGACTGCTTTAAACTCTATGTTGTGAGATCCTTATCCTGACAGTATTTTGAATAGTAATATATTTCCCAAGATGGTTACAACTGGGCATCTGAAGACTGTTGATAGGATCCTATAATGGATCGTTGCTCACATTCTTCATCCTAAGAAGGGAGGATACTCCCGGGTTGATCAGGCTGAGGTTCATCTGATCTATTTGCTGAAAAATAAGAAGCGTATTGACTGGCTTCATTATATCACAAGTCGGATGTTTACTCTTTGTGACTCAAGTCGAGGTACGGCCCTATGATATGCATCTTTTATTCAATGTATTTTGAACAAGGCTGAAGTGGTAGTCCAAGGTATTCCTTATATGTCATTGACCTCTGATCAAGAGTTCAGCCAGAAAACTTTCACCATGATGGGACACTTCTGGGATAATCAAGAGAAAAAGTACAAGTTTCGGCATTGAGCTACACATTTAGGTGTTCAATATGTTGACGAGGATGAAGACGAAGATGAAGAAGCAAATGAGCAAGAAGAAGAAGCAGGTGATGAAATGCAAACAGATGATCATAATGCGGAAGAGGACAATGTTGAGTGGATGGGTCACTCTCCTTCTCAAGATCCCTATGCTAATCAGGGATGGGGTGAGTGGCAACATGCTGGATGGACTTCACTTGGTTCATCCTATAAACCTCCAACCAATGAGTGGCACCAGCAAGAGTATTACATTCCTACTCCTACACCGCAACCTCAACAAAACAATGAGGAAGTCCTAGAAATGATGCAATCAATGCAGCTCCAGCAACAGACCTTTATGATTGCTCAGGAGGAGAGGCACACTTCTCCACTATGGGCGTCGAGGTGATCTCTGAGATCACAGTTCTTTGTAGCTGAGCTTCTGCCATGGCTTGCATGTCGTTACGAAGCTTTCTCATATCCTCTCTCAGAGCGTCGATCTCTTCCTTCAACTCTCTATTTTCTTCCTCAAGATCATCCATCTTTTTCTGACGATTGGCCCGAGTATTATACGAATGAGACAGTTTGACTCTAGAATCGAGACACAAACGTGAGATTCGTAGGTAAGAAGAATACGCGATGTGAGAATGATGAATGCAATGATTATATTAACTGTTTTTTGGTTTAATCAAAATAAACTTTGACAATTAGATTGCAAATATCAAACAGTGGGGAAACCCTTTTTTATTGAATTCAAAGGATTACAGAAATGGAAATACAGTAGATTACAAGGTGCGGAAATAGAAACCTAAGCTAATGGGTCCCAAGTCCTCTCTGAAGAGAAATCGGGTGCGAACTCTTTCCTTTTCTTTGACCGGGGCTCTTGGGCCATTGTCGGGTTATCATTCCTTTGCCAAGTGAAAGGAGCGAGCAAATTCCTTTGATCATCTTGATTCTCTACAGCATGTTGCTCCAAAATTTCAATCAGAGCATCCTTTTCTTTTAGTAATTGCTGTATTTTGATGCACTCTATGTCGAGGGTGCGGTACTTGTTCTTCCAAGACCTTCTCTCCCGTTGAAATTTGTTGAGAGTAACCTGAAGCTTTTCAGTTTTCGTCATGAAGTACATGACAGATTCCCTCGGCGGAAGAATTCTGTAATGAGGATAAGGCACTTTTAGCTTGAGAGCTCTAGTTTGTACCCGATGGAGATAAGGCTCCATCGAGACACAGTCCGGTTTTCCTAGAGACTCTTGTCCTTTCTTATGAACGTGTTTCCAAGCGTGCACTATTTCCATCTTTAGTGCTCTGTCGTTTTCTCCTTCCTTGAAGAAAAGACCTTCCAGATGAACACCCCGTGGGACGTGTCTCATCGGGTATCCAAACTGACAGCGAACCAACATCAGATGATAGTTGATTCCTCCTTTAGTTCCTATGAGGGGTACGTTAGGGAAGTTTCCACAACGATCAATGATTCTGATTCCATCATAGATCCTATTACACTAATCTATATCAGAGTTGGTAAGAGACATGATCTTTTGCGACCAACGTAAGGCACTCTTGCAATCCAAAAAAGCAACAGACTTGGGCAAGTGGGAGATAAACCATTTGTAAAGCAAAGGTACACAGCGTGTAATCTCCCTTCCACTGTACAAATTTCCCAAATGTACAGAATGATACGCACCTGCGAGCAAAGTCGGCACAGGGTTTCCAATGAGAAAAACCTTAATGGAGTTGATATCAACGAAGTTATTGATGTTGGGAAACAAAAATAACCCGTAGGTGAGCAAGACAAAGATGCTTTCAAAAGCAGTCATGTTTCCTATACTGGCAAAATACAGGGCCTTCTTTGTCAAGAACTGGGCTGGCAAACCTTGGATGCCACCCTTAGTAGTCAGGTGAGTCCTAACCTCAGACTCATCCAAATGAATTGCTCTTGCAATGGTCTGATTCTTTGGAATTTCTTCCAGTCCAAAAAATGGAGCTCGATCAGTAATGTGTAGATTAATCAGATGAGAATACTCCTCCAGCGTTGGTGCGAGCTGGTAATCCGGGAATCTGAAACAGTGATAAACTGGATCATAAAACTGAATGAGCGCATCCATGATTCCCTCAATCACATGGACTCTTAACAGTGGTAGCAGACCTCCGTGTTTGGCTCTGAAAGCCTCAGGGTTAGTGATCATCCTTGCTAACCTTCTCAAATCCTCTAGTTTTGGAACCTTGAAGGTATACGTATGAGTTCTCCTTCTACCAAAATCCATTAGCACAATCTTTTTCTCTGATATTTGCAATCACAGTCTTAGTTTAATTTGAAAAACAGAGAGACTAGAAGAGTAAATTTTTTTGTTTTAATGTTTTTTAAATGAATGTATGAATGCAGCACACAAAAACATAAAAAAACATGGGGTCAAAGGGTCGTTGTCATGAAGTCAAGGCTCTACCCATCCCCAAAGGTTTATACTAGGGTGATTTTTGTACCTGTACTCATTATCATCAGCTCCTCCCAGGAAAGCAAAACAACAAGCGGATCGCCAGCGAGTTGTAGAGCGATCTTAGAGTAAGTGTCATTCACCGAGAATAGATCACCAGCCTCAAATGAGGGTAGTATCGCGTAACAACTATTCCCGATAGTTTCCGCACTACAAAAGGGTTTGGCTCCTCAGCTTCTCAGACATCACAATCGGCCCATTGTCTAGGTGAGAAAATGGGTTGCATTGGTCAGCCTCCACTGAGGTTGATGCTCGACCTCGTCGCCATCGCTTATCTTAAGTGTATACTCAATCTTTCCACATGCGGCATCACACGCATTCCCATTAGCAGAAAAATAAACACGTATAGCAATTAGGAAAAGCAGTATATATATTTTTCCTAATCATCCTAGACCTTTAAAGCTATGAATCCTAAGTTCCTAACAGAAAATGGGTTCCCCGGCAGAATTACCATCTTGTGGTTTCAATCCAAATTAACGGCGTTTTGACCTAAGATCCTAATGATGTCGAGGTTTCTACCTAGGGGACAAAAAAAACAAGATCCCTAAAGAGACCTGTAATTCTCCCCAGCAGAGTCGACATTTTTCTGGAGCGAGTGATTTTTGGATGTGGTTGCGAAGCATGATCGCTCTGATACTACAGTTCGATTCATTTTTTATCCTATTAAAGCTGATGAAGGAAGGGAAATAGATGTCTCCAACTAACCCTGCTTGCATACTGAGGTTAAACAGTCAAAACTGTTGGTTTACAGATGCTACAAAGATTCGGGGTTTGTCATAGGTTATTTTGTTGACGAGGGGTGCTTTAGGCTATCGGTTAGGATGTTAGGACGAATGTATGAGAGTATGGGATTTTGGGTTTTTGTTTAGTGTGCTCGCTAAGATTTTTCTTTCAATCTTATGCCTACGTATTCCCGTTTACCGAAACAGGGAAATCAGAGCGTTCGTAGTTCCTCCTATTCTATGGGAGGAAATGGTTGTTTTGGTGTCTAGTTCAAAGCCCAAGACGTGAAGCGAAAGGTGATTTGTATCTTGTTCAAAGCCCAAGATATGAAGCTGAAGGGTCTATTTGTATCTTGTTCAAAGCCCAAGATATGAAGCTAAAAGGGTTTGACTTTAGAGAGAATTTGTCATCTCTAAAGAGGAGTCTGTT
Source organism: Lathyrus tuberosus (assembly GCA_022829125.1). NCBI lineage: Eukaryota > Viridiplantae > Streptophyta > Magnoliopsida > Fabales > Fabaceae > Lathyrus > Lathyrus tuberosus. Next base: position 323,055 of record JALAZF010000272.1, read on the forward strand.
TATCACAACTGTTGGGTGACTGGTTATAAAGGGAGGATTACTTTAACCGGGATTTGTGAATCCGGCAATGCCATAATTTCCTTTATAAGGGATTTTAACCTGAAGGAGAAGACTTTAACTCAGTTTAGAGCAATGTTATCTTTCCTTAGGAATTTCTCATGCTAAAAGAGGGACATTGGCATGGATGTAGATGATCCAGAGGCTTGTCGGTTACAGCAATTAGATGAAGGGGAAGGAGTTGTTGATGTTTGTGTACTGTGAACGAGGCACAGCTTTGATGCTAAAAGGTTGATTGGACCAATCAGTGGTTTTCTTATACAAAGCCTAAGAGGAGGCTAATATGTGTCTCGTACAAAGCCTGAGAGAGAGGCTAAAAGGTTTTGACTCGACGATGGAGTCTTTTGGTATCTCGTATAAAGCCCGAGATGAAGGCTACTTGACTTAACAAGAGAGTTTTTTGTATCTCGTACAAAGCCCGAGATGGAGGCTAAAATTTGTTTGGCTCAATAAGAACCTTTTTGTATCTCGTATAAAGCCCGAGATGGAGGCGAAAGGGGTGATTGACTCAACGAGGGAGTCTCTTTATGTGTCTCGTACAAAGCCCGAGAGAGAGGCTAAATGTTGTTTGACTCCGCTGGGGAGAATCATTGTACAAAGCCCAAGAGAGAGGCTACTGTAACTGGAGAAGGATCATTATACAAAGCCTAAGAGGAGGCTATGGTTACTGTTTCAGTTGAGTGACAGGTCCAGTATGCTTCTTATATCAGTAACACTGTACTCAAGGATTTGATTTGAGGATCAGGGTTATCTTCTGTTCTTTAAGGAAGTGGGAAATCCAAAGGGTATTGAGACTGTCCGAGTCTACGGGTTTTCTTCCTATTTAACGAAGGGGTCACTTGAGAATGTCTTTGAGACTCAAGGATATTAGATTGTCCGTGTCCAGAGTTTTATCTTTTGTACTATGCTTTGAGAAACAGTAGTAGACTCTTTGAAAGGACTGTTCTATGCAGATGATTAAGTTCTTTTCCTATACCTCTAGGAGGTCGTCGGGACAATTTGTACGAAGCCCAAGAGGAGGCTGGAAACTTTTAAGAAGCCGATCGGTCCTTGTACGAAGCCCAAGAGGAGGCTATCATTCCCGGAGGAAGAGATCATTATACGAAGCCTAAGAGGAGGCTATGAATACTTCTAAGAAGCCGAGAGGTCCTTGTACTAAGCCCAAGAGGAGGCGGGGTTGCTTTTAGGAAGCCTGTGGGTCCTTGTATGATGCCCAAGAGGAGGCCGATGCTTTTAAGAAGCCCGTGGGTCCCCAAACCCTGAGAAATTCAAGGCAAGCTATTCACAAGGAATAGATCAAGTCAGGAAAGTTCGAGAATTTGGAAGAAACTCAAAGATGCCATTCACGGAGAATACATTCATCTTTGGGAGTAGAGTTTCTTGACAATTCCTAATGAGGACAACCGAAGAGAAGACTGTATCTGGTGATTCTATTGGGGATCTAGTTGTCTATTTCTATGAATAAATGAAACGGCGTCACCTAGTTCTAGACGTAGTTGCCGGGGAAACTCGAAATATCTATACTATTATTACACAGTTGATATGAGTTTATGAAAGAAGACTTACAGTGAAACAGCCCCACAATACAGTTATATGTATATGAAAGCGGTAAATGAAAGCAATAACCACTTACTCGGTTGTAGAGCTTCCATGTTGTTTGGTTAGTTGTTCAATAAAGAAAGATTGAAAACAACAATATATTCAAAATCAAAGGAGAAAGTGCTTTGAAAAAGAAAGATCTGGGGCTTACAGCTCAAGGAGAGGCCCAGGGTTTTATCAGTGAGCGCACTGTTTGAATTTTTACAGAGGGACTTATACAAGTGATTGAGGCCCAAAAGGTTTTCTGTACAAAGGGATGGGTCTTACACTCTCTCAAGAGGCCCAAAAGGTTTAAAGAAAAAGAGTGGGGCTTATAACACGAGGGTAGGCCCAGATGATTTTTCCGTTAAAAAATGGCGATCGCGCTGAGATTTTCTTTTAATGCGGAGGGACTTATACAATAAGTGAGGCCCAAAATGTTTTGGTTAAAAGGGGGGTTGGGTCTTACACTCTATTAGAGGCCCAAAAGTTTTGAATGGGTCTTATAGCTCAAGGAGAGGCCCAAAAGGTTATTTTTCAAAAGGCGATGATCGCGCCGTTTGTTTTTGACGGTATCGGGACTTATACAATGCACTGAGGCCCAAAAATGATTTGGTCAAAAAAAGGATTGGGTCTTACACTCTATTAGAGGCCCAAAGAGTTTAAAGAAAAGAAATGGGTCTTACTACTCGAGGGTAGGCCCAAGGGTTTTTTTTTTCAACGGATGATGATCGCGTTGAACTTTTTGAAATACAACGGGACTTATACAATAAGTGAGGCCCAGAATGGGTTGTATTTATAAAGGATTGGGTCTTACACTCTATTAGAGGCCCAAAAGTTTTGAAAATGATTTATGAGGGTTGAATTAATCCAAAAACCCTAATTTGTTTTCAAAAATGTATTTAATTGAATAAAAATTCAATTAAAATGATCAAAATTGTTTAACATATGAAAAACAAATTGTGATCTTGGATTAATGCTTCAAAAATTAAGTATTGACCTACAAAATAATTAGAAAGCATTAAAAGTTGCAAAATCAAGGTGAAAAAAATATTTTAAATGTTAAAAACAATTAAAACATTAATTCTTTGCAAAAATATCAATTATATAAAATAAATAATATTTTTGGGATTTTTTGGGAAAATAAAATATTTTAACATTTTTGTGAATTATTAAAAAAAGAATCAACTCAAAATCATTAAAACTCAGAGAGAAATTAATTTTTGAATCAATTAAATAAAATCACAAAATTCAAATATTCAAATATTCAAAAAATGGCGCCAAGAACACCCAAGAACACGCGCGTGTTCTGGGTTTGCCCAGATTTGCATTTTCTCTCCAATCTCACTGAATACTTAATCATATCATATAATCCGCATACCAATCAACTCGTTTCAACCTCACGATCATGTCTATGGTATTTAATTTCATTTAAATTAAACATATAACAAGAAATCATGAAAAATCCTCAAGAACCCTAATTTCTGCATGAAGGCTAGGATTTTTGATACACGATTCAAACAATGAAATTAATTGAGGGGAAACATTCCATGCATGATTATGAACATATGGCCAAATTATTGTGCAGCAAAAATTGCATGGATCATAGAGTTAGAAGAGCTCATGCTTACCACTGGCAGCTGGTGATCGTGATTTGTGTTGGAAGTGTTACAGCTAGGTTCCAATGATCTGGATAGCTTCCCTAGGTGCCATGGAGTGTGTATGAATGCTTGGAATGGATTGAAATGATCTGGAACTTGAGATGGTACCCCAACTGCAAATCTGTCAAGAACTTGAGCAATTGGCTGGTGATTTTGTGAAATCTGTGTTCTAGATGTTGTGTGAGTGTTTGGATCACTTCTATATGATGTATGTGAGGTGTGTGTGTGTGTGTGATTGGTTTGATTGGAAAAACTCCAAAACTCAAAACCCGATAGTGACTTGCCTTAGAAGGCAAAATTGGAGTGAAAGAAGTGATTTTGAGGAAAGCATCTGTTTGATGGCTTTGGTGTACTCAAACTGATCACAATTGAGCTCTATTTATAGTAGAGCAAGTTTGTTTTGGGATCCACAGTGAATGGCAACTGCAGCAGAGGTTTGGCCAATGTTGTCCAATGGAAATCCAAGTCTCCTCTAGCCATTGACTAGAGGTTAGGGCACAGGGCTGTGGTTCCCTTGGTCTTGGATAAGTCTTGACTGAATTCAGTTGAGAATGACTCAGTCCATGCCACCTTGATGCTTCCATTGAATGCTCCAATCCAAAATTAGAGTCTTGTCCCTATTTTGACCATTCTAGGTTCAACATGCTATTTCTTGTTCCAAAGACTTTGGAGGCTTGGCTCAGTGATTCTCCCCTTTAGATTCAATCCTCAGAGGTGTCCAAGTGGATAGGAGCATTTGGATTTGGCTGATTTTGGCAAATCGACCAAAAATGCAAAATCTGCCTTGCCTTGACAGATTTCAACAAGGCAACTTGCCAATGTTATATCTCATGACTCAAATTGAATTTGGTAATGTTCTTGGCCATTTTGGAAAGCCCTTACATGATACAACAACTGTTTGAACATGTTTGGTTTTGATCTCTTTTGAATCCAAGTGAAAAATCCCCCTACATTTGGCAAAAAGTAGGGTAAAATCTGACTTAGTGAAATTTTCACTAAGTGTTGGAACAAAGTGACTTTTCTTGATTTTGATCACTCCATAACTCAAAATCCATGAGGAATTTGGACATAGGTCAGTATGAAGCTTTTGTAGAGGGCAATGAGATCTAAAAATCAAGCTTTGAATGGGGAACAATGGCCTTGTGGTTTAAGAGTTATGGTCCTCCAAAGTTGGCACATTAGTGTCACTTTTTCCATAACTTAGAAATTTTTCTAAGTTTTTATGGTTACCCCTTTTACAAGTTATCCCACTTTCTTTGATTTTTCTTGATGAATGATGATTCAAATCATACATTAACATCATTTTAGGGTTAAAAATCCATTTTGGTGAAAAATCTCAAAAAGTCAAAGTTGACTTTTGTGCACAGTTGATTTTTTATCAGATGGATTCCAAACTGTGCAATTCTTCATGAAATCATGTCCTTGACCTAAATCAAACTTGATGGACATGTTCCATGAGTGTCATAGGGTATATTGAATCATTTCTTAGGGCTTGGGAGCATGTCCTGGTCAAAAGTCAAAGTTACAGTTGACTTTCCTCGGGAAACCCTAATTGTGGTGCAGATGAAATTGAGACTTGTTACTCAAGCTTCTTGGATTAATCCATTATTCCAAATGGATCAATATAGTTCATTAGAGACCCTCAAACCCTCTCTTGAGGTCTTGGCTCATGATTTGCCCTAAAAGTCAACTTAGGGGTGAATTAGGTCAAGAAACCCTAATTCCTGATTTTTTATGAATGCATCCCCTGAGGTAAAATTGACTTGATGATTGGGTCCATGAGGTCCCATGAGGTATATTAGGTTATGTTTTGGATCATTGGCTTGTGCCCAGATGAAAAATTTCCATTTGGAGGCCCTGGTCGACCAAAACCCTAATTTGGTGACACTGTCGATCTTGAGACTTGATCCACCTAGAAGGGAGCAGCCTTGTGCTTGATCCTTGAAGTGGGAGTCCTTTTGATCCATTGTGGATGTTTGAGAGGTTAGACAAGTTGAATATCATGTCATTCCTTGATTGATCCTTTGTCTAAGAACTCTGAGAGGGCTTGAAACCCTAATTCTTGATGGTAGTGAATGCTCAACAATCCTTGAGGAGATTGATGAGGCATGAAGGTTCCTCCATATTGTAATGATGATTTTCACAATGATGGGAAATCTTAGTGGTCAAAATTTTGGGTATGACACAATGGGTTCTGTCAATCTAGAAGCGTCAACCGGAGGTTCATTCAACAAGTTCGAGGCACTTGATTCGACTCGAATCAAGGGAAGAGAAGACTTAGTATCAGCATCAACGGAGTTTCTTGAGTGTGTGATAGCTAAGGCTTCTCTTCTAAAAACAATTTGCAAACAAGATTATAGATATCTCAATTCTAGATTTAAAATTGGGGGTAGACGTACCCGAAGCTTGGACGAAAGGGGAACTGCCTAAACAAACTTGGTGTCATTTTCTCTTTCCCTATCTCTTTAATTTTTGAATTGTTTACGCTTGTGATTATTCAATTGATTGATAAAAATTCTAGTATAGTCTAGTGCAGAAAAACTGAGTTGAAAACATTGCACAATCATTTTGGATTGTGCATGGTGAAAATTCTGCACTTACTAACATAGAAGTTATTGCTTGGAGTGCTTCGCACTCCAAGTGCTCGATAAATTGAACGCTTACAAGGTGTTTGATAAATTGTCAATTTGGTTTAATTTTTTATTGGTCATTGGAGATTGTATAACATTGAGTGTTGTAGGTAAATTGATTAATAGTATAAGTTATGATTCAATTTTCTTATCGAGACTATCGTTCCATTTGGCTTACGCATATCCGGTCCTTTCGGTAACCGGTTCGTTTAGACGATATAGTCCTCGACCGCTTCTGCAAATAATTTTTAAAATCAAATTTAAGCGCCAACTCTCTATTAAAAAGTAGTGATCTATTCAACCCCCCTTCTAGATCAATTGTTGTCATCTAATAAGTGGTATCAGGAGCACCGGTTAATCTAGTGCTCCAAGTATAACTTTTTAGAAAATGGCAAAAGAACCGAAAGAGGCTTACAATAGAGCACCGACTTTTAACGGTGAGAACTATAGTTACTGAAAGGATTGTATGCGTGTGCATATGAATTCTATTGATAGGAAAGTATGGTGCGTTATACAAAATGGTCCAATGGAAATTACCATGACCAATGCGGATAACGTGGTAGTACCTAAGCCTGAAGCACAATGGAATGAAGAAGATGAGAAAAAGTACAACTACGATTGGAAAGCTAAAAATATTTTGATCTCCTCATTGGGTTGATGAGTATTATAGAGTTTCACATTGTACGAGTGCTAAAGCTATATGGGACGCGTTACAAGTTGCCCATGAGGGAATTAACGACGTCAAGCTAGCTAGAATCAATATTTTGACTCAAGAGTTCGACCTCTTTCACATGAACCAAGGGGAAACCATTGCCTAAAAGCAAAAAAGGTTCACTCTTTTAATCAATAGACTTAACTCACTTGGTAGACCAATTTCCAATGACGTTGCTACTAATAAAATCTTGAGGTGTCTTACTAGAGATTGAAAACCAAAGGTGACCACCATAAAAGAAGCCAACGACCTCGTGACATTAGACATCACAACTTTATTGGGAAGCTCGAGGAACATGAGCAAATGCCCATTAGCCTAGACCAATTTGAGAAAAGAGAGAAGAAGGAAAAGACCAAGACCAAAGATACAGAAAAGAATTCAATAGCTCTAAAGGCTTCTAGTTCAAAGTCCTCCGCAAATGAGCTAAGCGAGAGTGAATCTAGTGATGACGAGCAAGAAGATTCGAATGAGGATATGGGATTATTCGTGAAGCGATACAATCGCTATATAAAAGAAAAATGGTATTCAACATTCGGAAAAGAACCTCGTCAACTTTAGAAAACAATCAAGGTCTTCCATGAATGAAGAAAAAAAGAGTGGAAAAACTAAGGGGTCTTGCTATAACTTTAGAAAAGTCGGCCACTATAAGTCGGGTTGTCCATTGTTGAAGAAGGACAAAGGAAAGGATAAAAGTCATCAAGGGAAGAAACAAGGTAAACCTAGAAGAGCATATATCGCTTGGGAAAGCGATAGTGAATCATCTAGTGATGATAGTTCAAGTGACGAAGGAGAGTCCGTTAACCTTTGCATTTTCGCTCACCAAAGGAAAAAAAACAAAAAGGTAAGACATTCTAAATATGATAACTCTAATACAATGTCTTATTCTGAATTACAACATGGTTTTGATACTCTACACCTAAAGAAGTTTGGTCGGGACATCCACCAAGTATCGACAGATTGAGAGTATTTGGTTGCGTGGCCTATGATCACATTAGGCAAGACAAGGTCGAACCTAGAGCTCTAAAAAGTATGTTCATGGGATACCCTAAAGGAGTTAAAGCTTATAGGCTATGGTGCCTAAAGCCAAGTCACAAGAGGTGTATCACCAGTCAAGATGTAGTTTTCAATGAAGCTGAGATGGCTTTCAAGAAACCTGATGATGGTGACGAAGAGCTAGAACAGGGAGAGATTCCTATTGAGGTGGAGCATAGTGATGTTGAATTGCGTATCCTAGATGAAGTCGAAGAAGAAGCAGAAGTTGTTGTCAAAGATGAGGAGACTGATAATGACTACCTGCTAGCAGGAGACAGGTCGAGGAGAGTCATCAAGCCACCTCAGAGACTTGGGTATGCAGATCTTATAGCTTATGCCTTAATCTTTTCAAATGAGATTCTTAACGAAGAACCTAGAGATTATAAGGAAGTTGTGAGGAGTCGAAAGAAGACTAAATGGCTGAAGGCCATGGATGATAAGATGAAATCTCTTCATGATAACAACGCGTGGGAACTGATTAAGAAACCTGCTGGAGCCAGTTTAGTCAGCTGTAAATGGATTTTCTAAGTTAAGGAAGGAATAGAAAGAGTGGCATCGAAGAGATACAAGGCAAGATTGGTCGATAAGGGGTTCTCTCAAAAAGAAGGTGTCGACTTCAATGATGTGTTCTCTTCTATTGTGAAGCACAGGTCCATTCGAATGTTGCTTGCCATGGTGGTACAGTTCGACCTTGAACTGGAATAGATGGATGTGAAGACTGCGTTCTTGTATGGTGATCTAGATGAAACAATCCTGGTGAGGCAACCTGAAGGGTATGTCAAAAAGGGGAAGGAAGATTATGTGTGCAAGTTGAAGAGATCTTTATATGGACTGAAATAATCTCCTCGACAGTCGAATAGGAGATTCGACAAGTTCATGGCACGCATAAGTTTCATTAGAAGTCAGTTCGATCACTGTGTTTACTTCAGATTTCGACCTAGTAATTCATTTGTTATTTTGTTGCTTTATGTGGATGATATTCTAATAGCAAGTAACAATGTCGAAGATGTAATGAGGGTGGAGACTGAACTCAATAAGGAGTTCGACATGAAGGATCTGGGAGCTGCGTCCAGGATTCTTGGGATTGACATTCGAAGAGATAGAAAGCAGTTGAAATTATGCTTATCTCAAGAGGCATACCTACAGAAGATTCTCAAAAAGTATGGTATGTCGAATTCAAAGCCTGTTGTGACTTCGACAAACCCTCAATTCAAGTTGAGTATAGACCAGTGTCCCAGTACTGATGTCGAAAGAGCTTATATGAATAGCATTCCATATGCTAATATATTGGGTTCTTTGATGTATGATATGGTATGTACTAGTCCTGACATAGCATATACAGTAAGTCTTGTAAGCAGGTACAGGCGAATCCTGGAAAAACTCACTGGCAAGCATTGATGTGGATTCTAAGGTACATAAATGGGTCTCAGAATAGAGTCCTAATTTATGGTGGAGCCTTGGGTGAAGATAGTAAAGCATAAATCGAAGGATATGTCGACTCTGATTATGCAGGTTGTATGGATTCTAGAAAATCTATTTCTGGATATGTGTTCACTATGTTTGGGACAGCAATCAGCTGGAAAGCAACACTTCAGAAGGTTGTTGCCTTATCAACCACTGAAGTGGAGTATATCGCCCTAACTGAAGTTGTGAAGGAAGCATTATGGCTTGAAGGTTTTGCAAAGGAGTTGATACTTCAAGGTCGAGTTGTCACTGTTAAATATGATAGTCAAAGTGCAATACACCTGTCGAAGAATTCAGCCTATCATGAGCGAACAAAGCACATTGATGTGAGGCTGCATTTTGTCAGAGGGGTAATTAAGCATGGAGAAGTCCAAGTGATAAAGGTTTTGACATATCATAATGTTGCTGATATGATCGTCAACACATTGCCTAGTTTCAAGTTTTTCCACTGTATGCAGTTGATAAAGCTGTATGAAGAAAGCTAGTTTGTTTCTTAATGTTATAGACTTAGATCCAAGGTGGAGATTTGTGAGATATTGGATCAAACTTTAGTTAGCATGTCGTCGAAGTCTGCTCACATGTTGTTGTCGAAGACTTACATGTTGTAGTCGAAGTGTGTTCTAGTGTGTAGCTGTCAGATTGGGCCTTGTGTTAAAGATCTAATTGTTTAAGTTAGCTTGTACCCTAAGTTAGCTTGTAATGGGTAATTATTAAAAATCCCATTAGTTTAGTGTGTTAGGTTTTATTATAAATAGCATACTAGTCTCTCATCTTAGGTGTGGTGTGACAAAACCTAATTAGGGTGAGAGGGTTAGTTGTTATTCTTGAGTACTTGTAATCTGTTTTATAGAGAAAGTAAAGAGTAGCAGTTATAACCAATCCTTGTTATTTTTCCTTTGTTTTTTCTTGCTAACCCTAACCCTTGCGTGTTTCTTGCCTATAAAGAAACCGAGTATATTTTGTTCAAAGACACCCTTATTCACAACAGATACAATTCATAAACAACAAATCTTCGTAGAAACAAACACAATCACGCTCAGATTTACTCACAAAATCTAGCTAACTGACTGAGGCTAGATGTTGCACCTCATGTTGAAACATCATGTCCTTCATGATGCCTCTTAATATTTTACACCTTGTGTTGCTCATGTTGCTTTATCTAAATTAACCAATCAAAGTAACAACAATTTCCCCATTTACCAAATTTTAGATAAAACAACTTTTATAAATTTGCAGGAGTAAATCTTCACTCAAAATAGTCATAATAATGAGGACACACAAGTAGCACGCCACAACAGAGCATACACAGCAACGACGAAAGTAATAGTATCGGAGATCATGTAAGGTTGTTGTTAATCAGATTAGAACATATGTACCCACCATTATAATATCAGAGCATTAATCAAATCAAGTCACTCGTTACTCCCCCTTTTTTGTATAATATGACCAAGGTATGAAAAGAAATATCGGATCATTGTCAAAGTGTATAACCATTGTCAATCATAGGTAAGAATCACAATTGAGAATCTGGAATAACTGAAATCATTGTTATAGTTAGAGTGGCATTACAGAACCAACACTAAAGAAAATATACCATGCCCATATACAAAGGCTAAAAGGAACATAATCAAATAGCAAACACAGACTGATGCAATCAACAGCACACGACCTCAATCTTCAGAACTTCCATCTTCTTCCTCACTACAGTTTGCTTTTCCTCTTCACTGTCAGCTTCTTATTCTTCTTCCTTATCTTTGTCATCATTATGATCAATTCATCCATATTTTTCTTCCTAATGGTACTTTATCTAATAGTTTCTTGAAGGGATTTTGAAACTTCTATGAGCTCAAGCAACACATCCTTTTGGTATACTTGAATAACGGAGAAGAGTTCCCATCAACAGATTGGCCTTGGTGCCTTGTCACTGCAATGTCTAGAACATGTGTTCTGACAAATAGCCTATAATCCAAATTCAGTGGCAATGCCTTTTTGCTTTTCACATCTTTTGTCTGCACAATCTTAGGATGTAGGTTCAAAATAATCTAATTATCAAACAGTGAAATGCTATGGGCAGTTTCACAAGAAATGAATATGCATGTTTCATAGTTTGTTCAAAAACATAATCTCTAAATTTCAGCAGCTTTCCCTTTGTGCTTATTTGAAAGATAAGTTTAGCCAATGCAAAGGTTATACTTGAGCTATGATTTGTGGGTGCCCAATCTGTTGTGTAAAATCCTAATTTCCCCAGTGTAATTATGATTAAAATTAGAGTAAAATAAAAACAAATCATGCAATTAGGATGACATATCCAACAACAACCTGCTCATATATTTCGACATGCAACACATATAGTAATTAAAGAACACAACATAATTTTGAACTTCAACATTTTGATAAGCAGCAGAAAACATCGGGACTGAATAGTTAAACTCTTACAACATAATTATTACAAATGTAGTTATAAGGAAATTATCAAGAAGAGAGATTCACATAACAATCTCCATCAACATAAAATTATCCAACAACGAAGGTATTGTAGCACCCCAAAATTTGCCCTCCGGTTCTATTCTAGCTGGCTTATGTTTCATCTCATTTTTGCATTGTCATTTCTGCATTTTGCATGGTTCTTTTGGGGCATGGGATCAAGGTATTTTCTCGCGCTTCAGCAGCTCATCCAGTTCAGAAGGAATTCCAACAGTGTTTAGGGCCAAGCAGATAGCTTTCAAAGTCTTTTTGAGCATTTTTTTTGCTCATTAGATGATTTGATGGTCAGAAGCTCCGGCACTCTCTTTTTAATCAGTGATTCAGCACCAGACGATTATTTTCAGCAGTATTCTGAGTACGAAATAGAATTCACAGCATATTTCAAGTGTGTTTCAGCGCTAATATCAAATGGCAATTTTTAGAGGTCTAACATGGCTCAGAACAAGTGAAAACGGGCAATTCTCCAAGTTTTCCTCCAAAAGGCGCCAAAATTCAAATTTTGAACTGAGTAACCGGTTACAGCATATCTGCTAACCGGTTACTCCTTTGTTTTTCTGCGCATTTTTTAGTTTTTTGAACTGAGTAACCGGTTAGCATATATGCTGTAACCGGTTACTCTGGGCAAAATTTGCAAAATTCAGTTTGCATCATTTGTGATCATGTGCTTGGCTTGTGCATGTGTGGGAAGGATCTTGAACTGATATTTTCATCATTTTCCACCCAAAATTCAAATTCCTTCCAAAAATTTCCACCCTAATTCCTCATTTCCTTTCCTAATTCATTTTTCACCCCAATTTCCACCCATTAAACCTCACTCCAAACCCAAACTTAACTCCTAACCTAGGGGTTATTTAAATCAATTCATTCCAAACCTCTCACAACCTGGATTCATTTTCTGAATTTTCTACACATCTCACTCCATTTTCTCTCAACTTTTCTCTCATCCCAAAACCCTCACTCAAAGTTCCACCATCAAAGTTCAACAAATTTTGCATTGAAATTTGTTGATCTTGGAACTAAACCTTCATCCATTCACTAATTCTTGAAGGAATTCTGATTTTGCTACTGTTTTGCTTATGGATCTAATTTCTTGGAAATGATTTTTGGAGAAGCTAGAAGCAAGTTCATCACATTGCATTTATTTTGCATTTTTTGGTGAAGATAGCATTGGATCTCTGGTTTTCTTGCTTAGATTCATCTATTGCAGCTTATCAACTCTCACCAAAGCAATTCTCAGCTTTGTAGGTTGGTGAATTTCAGATCTACTTTTCATTTTAGCTTAATTTTGCTTGTTCATGATGTAGATCTTGAATTTGTTGTGTTTGATCCATTGGATTGTGGATTTGACTGTTGTTGTTTGTTAATTGATGTGTGTTTGCTGGTCTTGAGATGTAATTTTTGTGCATATTGATATGCCCTAACATGCAAGTGTTTGAAGAAGTGATAAGCTGCTAAAAAGTTATTTTGGAAACTATATTTTTGAATTCTGTTGCAGAGTAACCGGTTAGCAGATATGTTGTAACCGGTTAACATGTTGTTTTTTTGCGTATTTTCAGGCTGTTTTGAACTGTGTAACCGGTTACAGTATAACTGCTAACCGGTTACCACTGCTACAGAATGTGATTTTCTTGCATTTTCTTGTTTGTTTGAGATCCTTTGCATGTCTAAACTTCATGGATTAATATGTTGATGATTTGTGGATTCTTCTTGAGCTGTTTCACCTCACACCCTTGCATGAACACGATTCTTCGACACGCGACCTTTTGATTTCCATCGATGAACGTTTATGTTTGCTTTGTTGATTAATTGATGCAATAAACACGATGCACACACATTTGAATTGTGTTAATTCTTGATTAATGCTCAACTTGCTGGACATGTGATGCGTGATTGTTGTTTGTTTCCGCGATTGCTTATGCATGATGTTTTGATCAATGTTTGATTTGTGCAACTTTGTTGAGTAATTGTTCTTAAATTGTTAACGTGATCATGTTGTTCATTCTTGATGCTTGCAACTTGTATGATTGGTTTGCCATGCTTTGTGTGTTTATTTGCAATCATTGCTTACATGAGTACTTATTTAGACGTTTTGCATGCTGCCCTGTTTCTACTGCTGTCTATATGCATACATGTTGTTGAATGTACTGTTGTTTGCCTTTTTAAACCTATCCTTGTGCTGATTGTGAGCTGTTGAATGCTGTTTGGTGTGTTGTGTTGAATCTACCACTGTGCAGGTGCTGAGACGCTGTTGTAGCTGTTGTTTTTTGTTCATTCATCTCTTATTTCACCTTCTTCTTCATCTCTTTCAATCCTTTCCCTCCCTTGAATCTCAAGACTTGTTTAAGTCTTGGATTTCCTTTTTCCCTTAGGCTTCCCTAGTCCGACTTAATTTCTGATTAAGCTCGGAGTAGGATAGACATTAGGCTTTCATCCAAGCATGCTAACTTAGGTAGATGTTTCCCTTCTTACCTCAACCATAGGGCCACTTTTGCATGACAACATTAGGATAGATTTCCCCGTAGTCTTTTCTTTTCGACTTGAGTCTCCTCTTCTCATCTCACATCAATTCTAAGACACTTAATAAAATTAACATGTATTGCGCATGAGCCTTACATGTGGGAAGTGAGGAATGAGGGGTTTCCTCTCATTTTTCTAGAGTGTTTGGTGGACGTTCCATCTTGGAACGATTTTCTAAGCATTCGTTCCTATGTCATAGACTCCGGTGCAATGCAAGTTATGAACTAACTTCAATCCACTTCTGTCTAAAAACAAACAAACAAATTCAAAACCTTTTCATCCTTCGGGATCGTTCAGTTTCAAACCTATTTTCAGAAAAAGGCACGTTACTTCCGTCTCGTCGCAAACAGGCATCGACCCTAACTGCCGGACGCGAACCTAACATCGCTCATAAAAAACACTAAGACCTCTTTAGGTTGAACTAAGACTGCTCTGATTTTCTCTCTCTCTTGTTCGATTGAGGATACGTAGGCACAAGACGGCGATGTCTTGGCGAGCAACCTCCCCCCTTAGTTCGTGTCCGAACTACGTTGACTCTAACTTTCCCATTGCACAAGGGAATACGTAGGCATAGGATGCCGATGTCCTATTGAGTTACTTCTATTTCTTTTCTTCCTCGTTTCTTCATTCTTTTCCGTTCCAGTTTCTTCTCCTTTCCAGTAGCAGTGGAGCTCCAGATGATGACACCCTTTGATCGAGACAACAAGCATGGATCCCATCGAGTACGATGGACGCGTGGGGGTGCTAATACCTTCCCCTCGCGTAACCGACTCCCTTTCTCGTTTCCCTTGGTCGCGAGACCATTCTTTTTCCTTCCCCTCAGGTTTACGCAGTGTTTCCTTTCCCTCTTTTGGGATAAATACACATTGCTGGCGACTCTGTTTTTGCGCCACTTTCGCGTTTGTACTTGGATGAAAATCCCGGGAGCGACAGCTATACATATAGTTTCCTCCAAACATAAACAAAACAAGCGTCAACCCCCAATGTTACATATCAGAACAAACACCGACTAGACCAAAGCATAAAGGAGAGTATCCTCTTCTACTAACATCCACACCTTCAATGCGGATCACCTGCACGTTACCCATGTGGAGGCAACATTCAAAGAGAAGGGGTGAGATATCATGATAATATTAAGGACAACATGATAAACAGTATGAATTAGGTTAACACATGCATTATCACCTATTCTACAACACAATACACCCAACACCAACACTAATTTATCCAAGCATAAGATAATACACAACAAATCAACCAATTATCTCATATTAATCACCCAACAACATCATTACTAATTATTCCCCAACCAACATGGATATCACATAATAGCAAGTCCAATTAAGCACACAACACCACATATTCAGCAACATAGCAACATAGTTAATATCCAATGTAATGAGACTCACAACCCGACTCAATGCTTATGCATGTGGTACCAATTTTCGTGAACACTCAGATTCATCATTCTGATCCCCGCCTCCTAGGATCAGAACTACTCATTTATCCATCACCTCCGAATCAGCTACCGGCTCGATCCACACAATGGGATTTCAGACTCACCAACAATAGACCATTGTCTACAAATGTATGCAATGCGACTATTTATGCATATAACCACTACAACATCATCGTGCACAATAACCCACCACCATTGTTATTGTACACCGCCCAAATTGGCCAACAAGCATAAAAATATATTTCATACAATAAGGATATATATATATAATACAATCGCAACAACATCATTAAAACATACTCATATTACCACCATTAACACCACAACAATATCTTTGTAACAACACTCAAGATTTGTCACTTACAACAAGACTTCTTAACATACACGACAAGTAATAATCACATTCCGAGTATAACACTCTCACCTGACTCATACCAACACAATGGAGTTCTACATCTCCTACCATACAACAATTCATATGATGCCATTCCAATACTAGCATGAAAACTTTTGTTGTACATAAACCCAATCAACGGTAAGTGGCTATCCCAAGATCCTCCTTGGTCAAACACACAAGCCCTCAGCAAATCCTCCAAAGACTGGGTAGTCCTTTCTGTCTGACCTTTCGACTGCGAACGATATACAGAACTTAACCTCAGCTTAGTACCCAAGGCATTCTGCAAACTTCACCAAAACTGTGACGTAAATCTCGTATTTCTATCTGACACAATGATCGAAGGTATCCCCTTGCAACTCCACGATTTCCTCAATGTATGTCTCAGCTAACTTCTCATAGAATGATTAATCTTCATTGGCAAGAATTGAGCCGACTTAGTCAATCTATCCACAATCATCCCCACCAAATCGAATCATTCCCCTTCGTAATCTTCGGCAAACCCGACACAAAATCCATAGAAATACTATCTCACTCCCATTCTGGGATATTCAACGGTCACATCAGACCCAAGGCCTCTGATGTTCAATCTTTGGTTTCTAGCAAGTCAAACACGCGTATACAAATTCAGCAATTTCCTTTCCCATAACGGGCCACCAAATAATTTCTCGACTCTTGCTACATCTTTGTAGCACCAGAATGAATACTCAACCTACTTCGATGTCCTTCTTCAAGAATACTCTTCTTAATTTTTGGAACATTGGAAATACACACTCTATCCCTGAACATCATCACACGATTCTCATCACTCGGAATTCACCTCCATTACCTTGGTTAGCTAAGGTCAATTGATCAACTAATCTTAAATCAGATTTCTGACCTCCTTTGATTTCTTCAAGAATACCACTAGTCAGTTTCAATATCCCTAACTTCACACTGTCATAAGTCGCTTCACACACCAAACTCATGTCTCTGAATTGCTCGATCAATTCCAACTCTCTCACCATAAGCATCGACATATACAAGGACTTCCTACTCAAAGCATCAGTTACCACATTAGCTTTATCGAGATGGTAACTCAAATCAAAATCATAATCCTTCAGAAGTTTGAGCCACCTTCTCTGCCTCATACTCAACTCTTTTTTATCGAACAAATACTTCAGACTCTTATGATCACTGAACACCTCAAATTTAGAGCCAAAAAGATAATGTCTCTAAATCTTTAACACAAACACTACATCTTCCAATTCTAAGTTATGCGTAGGATAACTCCTTTCATGAATTTTCAGTTGTCTGGAAGCATAAGCAACGACCTGACCATTCTGCATCAGTACTCCACCAAGACCTATCTTCAACGCATCACAATATACTATAAAAGACTCACTCGGATTAGGAAAAAGCAATACTGGAGTAGTCATCAACTTCTTCTTCAATTCCACAAAACTCTCTTCACACACAACATCCCACACATAAGCTTGACCCTTTCGAGTCAACTGAGTCAAGGGTAATGCCAACTTAGAAAAGTCTTCAATAAACTTGCGATAATAACCTGCTAGCCCAAGAAAACTTTGAATTTCGATAGCCAACTTTGGAGTCTCCCACTGTAACACAGCATTAATCTTAGAAGGATCAACAACAATCCCGCCACTCGAAATCACATGGCCAAAGAAACTCACTTCCTTTAACCAGAACTCACATTTTCTACAGTTTTGCATACATCTTCTTCTCTTTCAACACTTACAACATAGATCGCCAATGCTCAGCATGCCCTCCTTCTGATTTAGAATAGGTTAGAATATAATCAGTGAAAACCACGACAAACTTATCCAAATACTTACGAAAAATCCAATTCATATACTCCATGAACACACCTGGTGCATTAGATACGCCAAACAGTATCATAGTGCATTTATAATGACCATACCTCATTCTGAAAGCTGTCTTCGAATATCATATGGTTAACACAAATCTGATGAGAACCAGACCTCAAGTTTATCTTCCTGAAAACATAGGCACCAACCAACCGATCCATCAGGTCATCAATCCTCAGAAGTGGATATTTATTCTTGATAGTCACTTTATTCAACTACCTGAAATCAATACACAACCTCATATTGTCATCTTTCTCCTTAACTAATAACACCGGAGCACCCCACAGAGAAACACTCGGTCGAGCAAACTTTTCCTCAATCAATTCTTCCAATTATTTCTTCAATTCTCATAACTCATAAGCTGACATCCTATAAAGAGCCATTGATATCAGACTCGCACTTGGTATCAATTCCACCGCGAACTCTACTTCATGCTCTGGGGGCAAATCATGTATGTCGTCTGGAAATACATCTAGAAATTCATAAACAACAGGTAATTCAACACTTGTAACTTCACGATCAACTTGCAATAATGCAAACATTGCAACATCAAGGTTACATCTTCTGGAATTTCATCCACTTTCTTAGCAGACAACAACATCTGCTCTCTACTATCACCAAACTCAGATCCACACTCTGGAGGCAAGTCAGAAATATCTTGAGGAAAACATCAAGGATTACACACCACTGGAATTTCTCTAGCTGTCACATTGCTCTCTACTCCCTGGCAAGCAACCCTCAATAATACATGATCGTTCTCCCTCAGAGACATCCCAACTTGACTGACGGACAAGAAATTCAAATTTGCCTCATCTTCATATATAAGAATCTGCATCTACTCATCAAAATAATCTGTAAGCACTTGGCATAGCTTCAAATAATTCATTGTACACACCATCTAAGCTGGCAAGGCGCGTCCATTCCATCCAACATGATTCCATATACTATCAACAAGAGATTAAGGGTGATCAGTTCCTTAATTTGTTAATAGACAACCGACAATCATGGTGGGGCATAAACCATCTTAACCAAACTATAATAGCGTTCAACAACACACTGAGCCATCACTCCACACTTGAAGCATCTTGGAGAAGCACAAGCTTCTCCCCCACTTCTTTCATTCCCAACCTGCAAATGGAAAACAAAACAAGCATCGACAGTATTTTCACACACATGCCGCATACTAGGGAATAAACATAATCAAACAACCTGGCCGGAAGGACCGACCTGCTCTGACACCACTATGTAACACCCTAATTTCCGCCACGAAATTATAATTAAAATTAAAGTAAACTAAAAAAAATTATGCAATTATGATGACACATCCAACAACAACCTGCTCATATATTTCGACATGCAACAGATATAGTCATTAAAGAACGCAACATAATTCTGAACATCAACATTTTGATAAGCAGCGGAAAACATCGGGACTGAATAGTTAAACTCTTACAACATAATTATAACAAATGTAGTTATAAGGAAATTATCAAGAAGAGAGATTCACATAACAATCTCTATCAATATAAAATTATCCAACAACGGAGGTATACATAAAGTTTCCTCCCAACATAAACAAAACAGACGTCAACCCCCAGTGTTACATATCAGAGCAGACACCGACTAGACCAAAGCATAAAGGAGAGTATCCTCTTCTACTAACATTCACACCTTCACTGCGGATCACCTGCACGTTGCCCACGTGGAGGCAACATTTAAACAGAAGGGGTGAGATATCATGATAACATAAAAGACAACATGATAAACAATATGCATTAGGTTAACACATGCATTATCACCCATTCTACAACACATCACACACAACACCAACACGAAGTTATCCAAGCATAAGATAATACACAACAAATCAACCAATTATCTCATATTAATCACCCAACAACATCATTACTAATTATTTCCCAACCAACATGGATATCACATAATAGCAAGCCCAATTAATCACACAACACCGCATATTCAGCAACATAGCAACATAGTTAATATCACATGCAATGAGACTCGCAACCTGACTCAATGCTTATGCATGTGGTACAAATTTTCGTGAACACTCAGGTTCACCGTTCTGATCCCCACCTCCTAGGATCAGAACCATTCACTGATCCATCACCTCTTAATCAGCTACCGGCCCAATCCACACAATGGGATTCCAGGCTCACCAACAACGGACCATTGTCAACAAATGTATGCAATGCGGCTATTTATGCATACAACCACTACAACATCATCGTTCACAATAACCCACCACCATGGTTATTGTACACCGCCCAAATTGGCCAACAAGCATAACATATAGTTCATGCAACATATATATCTTTTATGCAATCACAACAACTCACATAATCACATTTGAAGTAATGCCTTATATCACACCACATTATAACATAACTTTAATCACGTTGAACAATAAAATATCACTACTCATGTTCACAAATGTATGCAATACGGCTATTTATGCATACAGCAACTACAACATCCTCGTGCACAATAACCCACCACCATGGTTATTGTACACCGCCCAAATTGACCAACAAGAATAAAAATATATTTCATACAATATATATATATATATATATATATATATATATATATATATATATATATATATATATATAATGCAATCACAAAAACATCCTTAAAACATACTCATATTACCACCATTAACACCACAACAACATCTTTATAGCAACATTCAAGATTTGTCACTTACAACAAGACTTCTTAACGTACACGACAAGTAATGATCTTATTACTCAACATATTAGACATAAAAATATTAGGAAAACGATTCACCTAATTATACCATGTTAAATTTCTACTCATTATCTTTCTGACGCTTTAAACGGTTCGTCATTTGGATATACGATTAAAACGTTATGATTAAAATCGTATTTAAATTTTTTTGTAAAAGCTGAGTGCATAAGTCGACGCATGTTGTTCTGGTTTTCAAAGTATTCTTTTCTGGAAGCTTCAGGTCGACACACAGATTCTTCAGGTCGACGCGTGTTGTTCCGAACCTATTCTACGAAATTCCATCATTATAGACTCAATTTTATACTAAATTAACATTCTAAAACTCAATTATCCCTTCTTTTACTCATGTATTAACATCATATCATCATCAATTTCATACCTACGACTCCAACCTTCATAACTCAACAATGGAAGAAACGCATCAATAACCCAAAACAGAATTATCACACATATAGGTAAACAAAATTCATCACATATCGATAAATCAAACAATATCATCATCCATTAATCTACAATAATCATAGCATAGAAAAACACCACAACCTACAATGTAAAGACCTAAACTCTTACCCATTATTCAACATAATATCCCTTGGAAGATCAGAACCTCACCCTTACCGTGTAATTTAGCTTTCTAAACCTTCACAATTGGTGGTTCCCTTTTCTTCTTCTTCAACCCTAGCCTTTCTTCCGTTCTTCTCAAATGTTACGATCATACATAATGAATTCTCTTTCCTTGTTTTACATGTTTAACCCTAGGACCCTTTCTATGGTTTGCCTCTTATGCCTTCACTCACTCCTCTAACTCTCTATTATGTCCTCAATATTCTCCCAATTGCCAATTTTGCCCCTTATTCTTATTTTCACCTTATTCTTATTTTAATTATTATTATTATTATTATTCCAATATTATTATTATTAATAATTTTACAACTTAAATAGTAATAACAATAACTCCTAATAATTTAAATTAATAATATTAATCAAATATTACTAATATTACTTTATTAATCATTCTCATCACACCACCAATTCTACAAAATTAGCCACATACCCCTCACCCTTAAGGTCATTAACATTAAGGTCACTACCCCTACTGCAAGGTGCCCCATCATAACAAAACACGCATAAACACATACATACACACAACACCAGATAATTTCAATTAATTAAAATAAAATGGTAGAGAGTAGTTCATTCTTTGGTTATTTCTTCACTTTCCAATCAGTTATCACTTTTGCAATCTTGTATATAGATGGAACATCATCAAATATTGTAGACTTGCTTATGCCTAAGTACTCATTAATTACTTTTGGTGAAAACTTCACACAACTTCCTCTAACATACACCATCATATACTTTTTGCTTCCTTCAACATTGCAATAAGAAGATATGTTCACAATAAACTCCTTGACTAGTTTTTGATAGTAAGGACAAATATTAGTAATTGTCTTAATTAATCTAGTAGCTTTAAGTAAATTCATGATTTTTTTGCAATCAAGAGTTTATTTATCTCTCTCTCTCTCTCTCTCTCTCTCTCTCTCTCTCTCTCTCTCTCTCTCTCTCTCTCTCTCTCTCTCTCTCTCTCAACTACAATCCTTATTTGAAATACATATTTCTACTTCTGAACACTTGTTGCATAATGGAATGACACATTATCCATGGGGGCAGCAGGAACATTCACAAGAATTCTTTTTCCACCAACCTTTCTCCTTATGGTAGACACAATATCCTTGACATATTCTTCATCATCTGATTCAGAGTCACTTGATTATACAATTTTTCTCTTTAGAGACTTCTTCTCAATAGCTTTACTTTATACCTTTCTTCTTTTTGTCACATAGTTTTCTTTTGGAGTTTTGTCCTTCTTAATCACAATATCCTTCAAGGGGATTTTGAGAGGTACATTTTTCTCCTTCTTCTTTTCTTTTACCCTATCAACATCAGACCTAGCTATAATCTTCATCGTAGTAATAACAGGTTCTTCATCAGTTTTAGTCTATTCATCCACATCCACCATTTCTTTAGCCTTTTCTTGAGAGTCCTTATCTTGAGACTTGGTTACATTTTCAATGTTTCTCTTTATTATGTTGGCAATAGGAATGTCATCATCCTCATCAGCTTCCACATTCTTTTCACCTTGAACTTTAGGCTCTTCATTTTGAGAGTTCCCATCACTTGCATCTTCATATCAATTTAGGCTTTTATCCAAGATATCAGTCACATACGTGTCAAAGATGGGTATATCAACTTGTGCACCATCAACCATTACAGGTTTGTCACTAGGGTTTACTTCATCATGTGTTTTATCAGAGGATTCAGTGGGAAGGGCAATAGGTTATTCACTAATTGGTTCAGAAGTGGGTTCATTAGGGGTTTCAACAAATGTTTTACCAGATGGTTCAACATGTGGATCGATGGTGGTTTTAGTAGGTTAAATAACAACATGGTCATGCACAAAGGTGTCTTTATCAGAGGGACTTACCTTTGCTTTCTTCTTCTCAAAGTCATCATTTTTTGTTCTTGTCTCTAAAATGTCAAAAGAAATAATCATTCGAAGAAGTACAACATCGTGTACCACATCTTGTTCATCAAGCTTGTTGCTTGACCCAGGAACCCTAGTTTTCTTCGATGTTGCTTTCTCCCCCATCTTTACTCCTAGCATTTTGACCCCATACGTATTGGTAACAGGTTTGGGTCCACAAGTTTTAGCTTTATTAGCTTTTTGACTCATTTTTGAACTAGTTTGAGGAACTTGACAAAGATGAAGATGAACAAATATGGAAGAACAATAGAGAGAGTGACAGGTTGTTATTGCGTATGAGGATGGAGTAGTTATGAGAAAATTATGAATTAGGAACGGTTTCCCTTATTTTTTATGTTGTAATGATCATATGAGAGAGAGAGAGAGAGAGAGAGAGAGAGAGATTTTTTTCCTATTCTTGCACACCTTCCTAGCATTATTTTATATGAGTTTTCACACATAAAAATTTCAAGAGCACCCCTTATCTTTTCAAACTGAATAGCATCTAAGGCTTCAGTGAAAATGTCTCCTAGTTGATTTTCAATTCCTACATGCTCAAGGTTTACAATTTCATCTTCCACAAGTTTCTTGATGAAATTATGACGAGTTTCAATGTGCTTTGTTTCAATGTGCTGAACAGGATTCTTTGAAATATTAGTAGAACTTAAATTGTCAAGGTAAAATGTCATGACATCTTGTTTGACATTGTACACCTTCAACACTTATTTCATCCATATCAATCGGGTGCAACTGCTCCCTACAACAATGTACTCAACTTCAGCAATAGAAAGAGAGACACAATT
Source organism: Lathyrus tuberosus (assembly GCA_022829125.1). Taxonomy (NCBI): domain Eukaryota; kingdom Viridiplantae; phylum Streptophyta; class Magnoliopsida; order Fabales; family Fabaceae; genus Lathyrus; species Lathyrus tuberosus. Next base: position 347,013 of record JALAZF010000272.1, read on the forward strand.
ATGCTTCTTGTTAAGCCAAGAGATTAAGTTGTTGCCAAGAAAAAACCATCCACCATATATGTTTTTCTATCATCAGCACTCTAAGCCCAATCAGCATCGCAATACCCTACTAGTATTGAGTTAGTATCATGATAATAGATAATACCATAATCACAAGTCCCATTTATGTATTTTATGATTCTCTTCAATTAAGTGAGATGAATAGCAGTAGATTTAGCTTGGTATCTAGCACAAACACCTACAGCAAATATGATGTCAGGTATGCTTGTTGTGAGATATAGCAGACTACCAATCATGCTTGTATATAGACTTTGATCAACATTAACACCATTATTATCTCTGGATAATTTCACATGTGTTGCACCATGAGTTCTCTTATGACTTACCTTTTCAAGCCTAAACTTCTTCAATATACTCTTTGCATTCTTGCTTTGAGAAATAAAGATGTTGTATTCCATTTGCTTTACTTGAAGACCAAGAAAGTATGTGAGTTTTCCTACAAGACTCATCTCAAATTTAGATTGCATTTTATGAACAAAATGTTCTACCATTTTGTTTGACATTCCACCAAAGACAATTTCATCAATATAAATGTGGGTTATCATGAGCTTTCCTCTATCATTCTTTACAAATAGAGTTTTATCTATTCCACCTCTATTATATGCATTTTTAATCAAGAATTCAGTTAGTCCTTCATACCAAGCTCTTAGAGCCTGCTTTAATCCATATAGAGCTTTCTTCAACTTGTACGCATGATTTGGAGAGCTAGGATCAATGAATCCTTTTGGTTGTACTAGATAAACTTCTTCATTAAGATACTCATTTAAGACTGCCCTTTTAATGCCCATTTAGTATAATATGAATTTAAACATGCAGGAGAATCCCGGTAAAAATCTAATAGACTCAAGGCGAGCAATTGGAGGAAATATCTCATCAATATCTACTCATTCTATTTGTGTGTACCCTTAAGCCACTAAACAAGCCTTGTTCCTTGTTACATTACCATTTTCATCATATTCACTCTTGTAAATCCATTTGGTACCAATGACATTTACATCCTCATGTCTTGGAACTAATTTCCAAACTTCATTTCTTTTGAATTGACACAATTCCTCTTGCATTGAATTTATCCAAAATTCATTAGTCAAGGTTTCCTTGATGTTCTTGGGCTCAATCTTGGAGATCAAACATGAGTTAGCAAACATATCTCTAGATCTGGTGATGACTATTTCATTCAGATTTCCTTTGATATTTTCAATAGGGCGATCTTTTTGAATTTTGATTGATGATCCCTTATTGGTTTGAGGATTTTTCATAATTTAGGCTTCCAAATCGAATGTCAGACTCCTTGGGTAGGACATCTGCTGGGACATCTGTCCGTTGAGGGGATACATCATTTTCATCTTCAACTCCTTTCTTTTCTTCAGGGGTGTCATCAATGACACTATTTATTGATTCCAACATTGTCTTGGCACGAGAGTTATATACTTTGTAGGCTTTACTATTGATGGAGTGTCCTAGGAATATTCATTCATCACTCTTGGGATCCATCTTTCTTCTTTGCTCACAATCTGACAAGATATAACACTTGTTACCAAAGAAATGAAAGTGTTTGACATTGGGTTTTCTACCTTTCCAAAGCTCATACTGAGTTGTTTTGGTTCCAGATCATATGGTCACACAATTGTGAAATTGACACGCTATGTTTATGGCTTCAGCCCAAAAATAGTAAGGTAGATTCTTGGCATGCAACATGACTCTAGCTGAATCTTGCAAGGTTCTATTTTTACGCTCAACTACTCCATTTTGCTGAGGAGTGATAGGTGCTAAAAATTCATGACCGATCCCTTTAGAGGAACAAAAGTCAGAGAACTTAGAGTTCTCAAATTGTTTGCCATGGTCACTACTTATTTTTACTATCTGACTCCCTTTTTCTCTTTGGATATGTTGACATAAATCTTTGAACACATCAAAAGTGTTAGATTTTTCTCTAATAAAATCATTCCAAGTGTATCGTAAAAAATCATCCACACACACAAAGACATATCTTTTTTCACCCAAACTTTTGACTTTCATAGGCCCCATGAGGTCTATATGTAGTAACTCAAGAACTTCAAAGGTGGTAAGATGTTGGAGCTTCTTGTAAAACATCTTGGTTTGCTTACCTATTTGGCAGTTTCCACAAATTTTTCCTTCTTCAATCTTGAGTTTTGGTAATCCCTTGATAGCTTCTTCATATATGATCTTCTTCATATATGATCTTCTTCATGCTCTTGAGGTTGAGATGACCAAGTTTTTGGTGGCATAGCTTGGTCTCATCTAACTTGGTTATTAAGCATATTGAAGAGGGATTTTTGTTTTGAGATATCCACATATGACGGTTGTATTTGGGCATTGAACCTTTCATTAACACTTCTTGATTTTTGCTGGTAACAGTGCATTTTGATTTTTTGAAGTTCACATTCAGACCTTGATCACATAGTTGACTAATATTGATCAAGTTAGTAGTTAGTCCTTCTACCAGTAGCACATCATCAAGGCAAGGGAAACCTGAACATACCAATTTGCCTATAGATTTTTCCTCTAGCTCCTTCTCCAAAAGTAACATAACTATTGGAATGGGGTTTTAACTCTTATAGATAGTTCTTTTCTACAATTATGTGTCTGGAGCATCCACTATCAGAGTGTCATTCTTCTCTTGAGAAACTCTGAGAGATGTATGAGTTATGAGACGTGTGGTTATTTCTTTAGATTTCTAAACTTTCCTTGCTTGAATGTTCTTGCCACTTTTTCTGTTGAGCCTTGGTTGACTATAGTGTTGAGGATATCCGTACAATTTAGAGAAATAGGGCCTTATATAACCATATCTTCCAAAATGTTTACATTTCTAAGAAGAGCTCTTGTTTCCTCTATATTAAAGGTACATATGTCGAGCAGGTTGTTGAGACATATAGTTCACCATCAAAAATTTAGTTTTCTTCTCAGGGGGAACAATTTTCATAGTGGGAACTTTTGTTTATTTGCTTATGCGGTTGTAGTCAAATTCTATTCCCTTCACATTCCTAGACATCTTCCCAAATTCTAGGATTTCATCCAGCATATTTGAACCATTGTTCAACATACGAACAAACTTTGTCATATTTTCTAGTTTGGAATTAACAGTGTGACCTCCTCTTTTAGACTATTGATGGTTGAAAATGTTTCTCTTTTTCCTGGAGGAGAGTACTTATTGTTTTATTTTGTTTCTCTCATACCATGCATGCTTCCTCCGACTTGATGTAAAAAAATTGTATTTTTCAACTAATTATTCATCATAGATGTCTTCATCACTAGACTCACTATCATATTCACATTTTCTAGTGAATGCCATCATACTATTAGTTATTTCTTCTTCACTCTCATCTTCAGAATCTTCATTGGACCATGTAGCTAACATTCCCTTTTTTTGTTTCTTTAAAAACGTGGGACACTCAATTAAATGTGACAAAAACATTCACATTCATGACATTATATTCATTTTCCTTTGTTTGGTTTGTCTTTAATATTTGCTTTTGCACTAGAAACCAATGTTCTTGAAGATGTCTAACCCCTTGTCTTTAACATTTGTCCTCGATCTTCTGTACAGTCTCTTTAAGGCTTTGTTAAACTTTCTACCAAGAAAAGCTATAACATGTGAGATACTTTCTTCAGTATCCTTCTCAAATTGATCTTCATCTTCTTCAGTGTTGGATACAAATGTTATACTCTTGTTATTCTTTTTAGACATGTCATATATAGCCATCTCAAAGGTTTGTAGATAACCAATGAGTCTATCAACTTTGGTGTTGCTTAAGTCTTGGGCTTCTTCAATAGTTGTAACCTTCATATAAAACTTATTAGGTAGTGATCTGAAGATTTTTCTGACCATCTTTTCTTCAGACATCTTCTCTCCTAATGCAAGAGAAGTTTTGGCTATGTCACGAAGGCGAATGTGGAAGCCTGAGATGGATTCATGTTCCTTCATTCTTAGATTCTCAAATTTTTTTGTGAGGAGCTGCAACCTTGATATACGAACTTTGGATGTGCTATCATGTGCAATTTTGAGGATCTCTCAAGCCTTTTTTGCTAAAGAACATGTTTTTTTATCAATCTAAACATATTCTTGTCCACACCAATGAATATAACATTCTTTTGAGTTTCCAAAAGCTTTTTCATCTTCAACATTAGATCACTTCACTTCTGGCTTTAAGATTGATATTTCATCTTGAGAGGTAGTCATAGGGTGTTTCCAACCATTTATTATAGTCTTCCATGTTTTGTTGTCCATGAATTTAAGGAAATTAATCATTTTAGCTTTCTAATAATCATAGTTGGTTCCATCTGTAATACCCTAAATTTTGACCACTAAAGTTTCCCATCATTGTGCAAATCATCACCACAATATGGATGTACCTTTATGCTTCATCAGTCTCCCCAAAGATGGGTGAGCATCCACTACAATCAAAATTAGGGTTTCAAGCCCTCTCTGAGCTTTAGACAAAGGCTCAATCAAGAAATGACTTGATTTTCAACTTGTCTAATCTCCCAAACATCCTCAAAGGATCAAAAGGACTCCTACTTCAAGGATTAAGCACAAAGCTGCTCCCTTCTAGGTGGATCAAGTCTCCAGATCGACAGTGTCACCAAATTAGGGTTTTGATCACCCAGGGCCTCCAGATGAAAAATTTCATCTGGGCACAAGCCATTGATCCAAAACATAACCTAATATACTTCATGGAACCTCATGAACCCATGCATCAAGCCAATTTAGACACAGGGGATGCATTCATCAAAAATCAGGAATTAGGGTTTCTTGACCTAATTCACCCCTAAGTTGACTTTTAGGGCAAATCATGAGCCAAGACCTCAAGAGGGGGTTTGAGGGTCTCTAATGAACTATATTGATCCATTTGGAACAATGGATTGATCCAAGAAGCTTGAGCAACAAGTCTCAATTTCATCTGCACCACAATTAGGGTTTCGCGAGAAATGTCAACTGTAACTTTGACTTTTAACTTGGACATGCTCCCAAACCCTAATACATGATTGAATATACCCTATGACACCCATGGAACATGTCCATCAAGTTTGATTTAGGTCAAGGACATGATTTCCTGAAGAATTGCACAGTTTGGAATTCATCTGATAAAAAGTCAACTGTGCACAAAAGTCAACTTTAACTTTTTGAGATTTTTCACCAAAATGGATTTTTAACCCTAAAATGATGTTAATGTATGATTTGAATCATCATTCATCAAGAAAAATCAAGAAAAGTGAGATAACTTGTAAAAGGGGTAACCATAAAAACTTAGAAATTTTTCTAAGTTAAAAATAAAGTGGCAAGGGTACCAACTTTGGAGGACCATAACTCCTAAACCACAAGGCCATTTTTTCTCATACAAAGATGGATTTGTAGCCCTAATTATCACCTACAAAAACTTCAACTACAAGTCATTCCAATTCATTAAGGATTTTGAGTTATGGAGTGATCAAAGTGGCTGAAAAGTGAAAATGTCACTTTTTCCAACACTTAGTGAAATTTTCACTAAGTCAGATTTTGCCTCACTTTTTGCCAAATGTAGGGGGATTTTTCACTTGGAATCAAAAGAGATCAAGACCAAACTTGTTCAAACAGTTGTTGTATCATGTAAGAGCTTTCCAAAATGGCCAAGAACATTGCCAAATTCAACTTACACCATGAGATATGACATTGGCAAGTTACCTTGCTGAAATCTGTCAAGGCAAGGCAGAATTTGCAACTTTGGTCGATTTGCCAAAATCAGCCAGATTTAATTGCTCATATCCACTTGGACACCTCAGAGGATTGAATCTAAAGGGGACAATCACTGAGCCAAGCCTCCAAAGTCCATGGAACAAGAAATAGCATGTTGAACCTAGAATGGCCAAAATAGGGACAAGACTTCAAATTTGGAATGAGGCATTCAATGGAACCATCAAGGTGGCATGGACTGAGCCATTCTCATCTAAAATCAGTCAAGGCTTATCCAAGACCAAGGGAACCAAAGCTCTGTGTCCTAACCTCTAGTCAATGGCTAGAGGAGACTTGAAATTCCATTGGACAACATTGGCCAAACCTACTTAGCAGCTGCCATTCACTGTGGATCCCAAAACAAACTTGCTCTACTATAAATAGAGCTCAATTGTGGTCAGTTTGAGTACACCAAAGCCATCTAACAGATGCTTTCCTCAAAATCTCTTCTTTCACACCAATTTTGCCTTCTAAGGCAAGTCACTATCGGGTTTTGAGTTTGAGAGCAATTCCAATCAAACCAATCACTCACACACCTCACATACATCACATATGAGCTGATCAAATACTTAGATTACTTCTGAAACACCAATTTCACAAAATCACCAGCTGGTTGCTCAAGGTTTTAACCAAAGTGCAGCTGAGGTACCACAAAATGATCCAGCCAATTTCAATCAAGTCCAACCATCCAAACACAATCCATAGGGTGTAGGGAAGCTGTTCAGATCATCACAACTCATCTGTAACACCTCCAGATCAAAAATCACTTTGAACTTGCTGTCACGACCTAAAGGTAAGCCTAAACTTGGGCATCTCTCAATCTATGCATATTTCCTCGCACAATAATTTGGCCATATGTTCATAATCATGCATGGAATGTTTTCCCTCAATTAATTGCATTGTTTGAATCGTGTATCAAAAATCCTAGCCTTCATGCAGAAATTAGGGTTCTTGAGGTCTCTTCGTGATTTCTTATTGTATGTTTAATTTAAATGAAATTAATGGATATAGACATGATCGTGAGGTTGAGACGAGCATAATGATATGTGGATTGCATGATATGATTACGTATTCAGTGAGATTGGATAGAAAATGCAAATCTGATAAACCAAGAACACGCGCGTGTTCTTCAGCTTGTTCTTGGCGCCATTTTTAGAAATTCAAATATTTGAATTTTGTGATTTTGTTTAATTGATTCAAAAATTAATTTCTCTCTGAGTTTTAATGATTTTGAGTTGATTCTTTTTTTAATAATTCACAAAAATGTTAAAATATTTTATTTTCCCAAAAAATCCCAAAAATATTATTTATTTCATATAATTGATATTTTTGTAAAGAATTAATATTTTGATTGTTTTTGGCATTTTAAATATTTTTTCTACATTGATTTTGCAACTTTTAATGCTTTCTAATTATTTTGTAGGTCAATACTTAATTTTTGAAGCATTAATCCAAGATCACAATTTGTTTTCCATGTGTTAAACAATTTTTGATCATTTTAATTGAATTTTTATTCAATTAAATACATTTTGAAAACAAATTAGGGTTTTGGATTAATTCAACCCTCATAAATCATATTCAAAACACTTTGGGCCTCTATTAGAGTGTAAGATCCAATCCTTTTTTTGACCAAATCATTTTTGGGCCTCACTTATTGTATAAGTCCCGATACCGTCAAAAAACAAACGGCGCGATCGTCGCCTTTTCAAAAATCATCTGGGCCTACCCTCGAGTAGTAAGACCCATTTCTTTTCTTTAAAAACTTTTTGGGCCTCTTGAGAGAGTGTAAGACCCATCCCCCCTTGTACAAAAACTTTTTGGGCCTCAATCATTGTATAAGTCCCTCTGTACAAGTAAACGGCGCGATCGTCGCCCGTTTAAAAATAAAAAATCATTTGGGCCTCTCCTTGAGCTATAAGACCCATTCAAAACACTTTGGGCCTCTATTAGAGTGTAAGACCCAATCCCCCTTTTAACCAAACATCTTGGGCCTCACTTATTGTATAAGTCCCTCTGCGTTAAAAGAAAACCTCGGCGCGATCGCCATTTTTAAACGAAAAATCATTTGGGCCTACCCCATGTTATAAGCCCCACTCTTTTTTCCTCTAAACTTTTTGGGCCTCTTGAGAGAGTGTAAGACCCATCCCTTTGTACAGAAAACCATTTTTGGGCCCCAGTCACTTGCATAAGTCCCGCTGTACAAAGTCAAACAGTGCGCTCACTGATAAAACCCTGGGCCTCTCCTTGAGCTGTAAGCCCCAAATCTTTCTTTTTCAAAGCACTTTCTCCTTTGATTTTGAATATACTGTTATTTTCAATCTTTCTTTGTTGAACAACTAACCAAACAGCATGGAAGCACTACAACCGAGTAAGTGGTTATCGCTTTCGTTTACTGCTTTCATATTATAAACTGTATTGTGGGGCTGCTCACTGTAAGTCTCCTTTCATAAACTCATATCTACTGTGTAATAATAGTATAGATATTTCGAGTTTCCCCGGCAACTACGTCTAGCACTAGGTAAAGCCGTTTCATTTATTCGTAGAAATAGACGCCTAGATCCCCAATAGGAGCACCAGATACAGTCTTCTCTTCGGCTGTCCTCCTTAGGAATCGTCAAGAAGCTCTACTCCCCAAGATGAATGTATTCTCCGTGAATGGCATCTTTGAGTTTCTTCCAAATTCTCGAACTTTCCTGACTTGATCTATTCCTTGTGGATAGCTTGCCTTGAATGTCTCGGGGTTTGGGTACCCACTACGGTCATAATCTTGGACCTTAACTAAGTAACCCTCTTTAAAAGCTAAAAGTCGATGGATAGTAAACCTCGCATGTTTACCAGTGGTTTTTATCTTTAAAAGAGTTATCTCTCTTAATGGAAAGGAGATGATAGACCCACGGGCTTCTTAAAAGCATCGGCCTCCTCTTGCGCATTGTTCAAGGACCCACAGGCTTCCTAAAAGCAACCCCGCCTCCTCTTAGGCTTCGTACAAGGACCCTACGGCTTCTTAGAAGTATTCACAGCCTCCTCTTAGGCTTCGTATAATGATCTCTTCCTCCGGGAATGATAGCCTCCTCTTGGGCTTAGTACAAGGACCCGTCGGCTTCTTAAAAGTTTCCAGCCTCCTCTTGGGCTTCGTACAAATTGTCCCGACGACCTCCTAGAGGTATAGGAACAGAACCTAGTCATCCTCATAGAACAGTCCTTTCATAGAGTCTACTACTGTTTCTCAAAGCATAGTACAAAAGATAAAACTCTAGACATAGACAGTCTAACTTCCTTGAGTCTCAAAGACATTCTCAAGTGACCCCTTCGTTAAATAGGAAGGAAACCCGCAGACTCGGACAGTCTCAATACCCTTTGGATTTCCAGTTTCCTCAAAGAAAAGGAAACGACCCCGATCCTCAGATCTAACCCATGAGTACAGTGATGCTCATATAAGAACTGATTTTCTCTTTCAAAATCAGTATACTGGACCTGTCACTTAACTGACACAGTAACCTTAGCCTTCTCTTGGGCTTTGTACAATGATTCTCCCCAGCGGAGTCAAACAACGTTTTAGCCTCTCTCTCGGGCTTTGTACGAGACACAAAATAGCCTCCTCTTAGGCTTTGTATAATGATTTTCCTAGCGGAAATTAGCCTCCTCTTAGGCTTTATATAAGAAAACCACTGGTTGATCCAATCAACCTTTTAGCATCAAAGTTGTGCCTCGTTCACAGTACACAAACATCAACAACTCATTTCCCTTCATCTAATAGCTGTAAGCGGCAAGCCTCTGGATCATCTACATCCATGCCACTGTCCCTCTTTTAGCATGATAAATTCCTAAGGAAAGATAGCATTGCTCTACACTGAGTTAAAGTCTTCTCCTTCAGGTTAAAACCCTTTCTTCGGAAATTATGGCATTGCTCGGATCCGCGTATCCCAGTTAAAGTAATTCTCCTTCTCCCCTCTTTAGAGATGACAAATTCTCTCTAAAGCTGAGGTCTTTCAGCTTCACGTCTTGGGCTTTGAACAAGACACAAATAGACTTTTCAGCTTCACATCTTGGGCTTTGAACAAGATACAAATCACCTTTCGCTTCACGTCTTGGGCTTTGAACAAGACACCAAAACACCCATTTCCTCCCATAGAATAGGAGGAACTACGAACGCTCTGATTTCCCTGTTTCGGTAAACGGGAATACGTAGGCATAAGATCAAAAGAAAAGATCTTAGCGAGCGCAATCAACAAAAAACCAAAATCCCATATCTCCATCAATCAAAAGCAGTAATTCAAAAACATCAGTCCTAACATCCTAACCCTTGTTCCCCGCTAGAAAGTCCTAGAAAGAAAGAAAACCGTATTGGCGAAAATACAAATAACCAATACAAAGGCCCCCCCACATTGATAGCATTCGTAACCTAACAGACCGCTGTTTAAACTCAGTATGCAAGCAGGGTTAATTGGAGACATCTATTTCCCTTCCTTATTCAGCTCACAATAGGATAAAAAATGAATCGACCTGTAGTCAAAGCTCAACCGCAGAGAGCGACCAGCGCTTAAGAACCGCGTCCAAAATCGCTCGCTACACCATCTAAGACAGGTGGTCTACTAACTAATCCTCCTTCCTTAGTATTGTCTATTTGAACAGAATATCATTTCCCTGGAGCTCACCCAAATAGAACAGGTCGTCTTCTCAGATGTAACTTGAAATTCTGGTTCGTTTGCAGGACAAATGTTAGACAAATGTCTGGGATAATGTGTATAACTTTCTTATAACTGATTAACAATTAATAGGAAATAAATCATAAAGCAGTTAAGAACACAAAGGATTGTTAACCCAGTTCGGTGCAACGCCACCTATGTCTGGGGGGATTCCAACCCAAGAAAGGAAATCCACTCTCAATTGTATTAGTACAATTAGTCTTAGATGAACCAACCTTGTTCAATGCCTTTCTACCTAATATTACCTGTGACTTTCTATTTAGGACTCCCTCTAAATATGAGAACCCCTTTCACTTTCTCTTAACCACTAACCCTAGTGATCAATACATAAAATAAGTTTAAAGATTATTGAATTACAACTCAACTAACAAAACAATTTTTCTTATGCCTTTGATATGGAACTTACATGTAATAGAGGTGCACAAATAACAACAAAAACAAAAAACTCAAAGAACAAACCCTAACACACTAGGTCTTCAACTCTTGCACACTCGTTTTTGCTGCTTTGTTCTTTGTCTTGTTCTCTCTTTAGGGTACCAAAGTGTGAATGCACATAACAGCGAACCGGGGTACACCCTACGCAGTTGATGCCCAAAGTAAAATTTTGAGGGGTGATGTCGGAGAAGCTTTGCATGTTGGACTATAATAATTAATTCCCCACAGTGTTGAGCGCACCAAATATTTCAGGCGTGCAATCATAGACGCTTTGCACATCTGACTAGTACAACTAATTTTACACAACGCCGAGTGCGCCTAAGGAGTCTAGGGGACTTCGACAGTGTAACACCTCGATTTTTAAATTATTTTGTTTTAATTGAGTTCAAAATGTTTAAATGATTTATTAGAGTGCTTTATTGATTTTTGTGGCATTATCTGAGGTTGGGTAGATTTTATAGAATTTATCATTTTTTTAATTAAAATAATATAAATATAGAGAAATTATGGGATATTGAGGCAGGGGTGAAAAATAATACAATTGTAGAATTGTTGTGGTAAGGAGAGATTTGTCAAGAGTCGAAAGAGGGGAATAGAAATAATGATAATTAAAAAGAATTAGGTTTTTATTTAACAGAAAAAAAGGGAGAGAATGTTGTGGATACATGAAAAGTTTGGAAGAATAGGAGTTGAGAGGCAAGAACAAAACCTAGCTAGAAGAGGATTCCAAGCCAAAGTTCAATCATTTTTCTGCAAATTTGAGGTAAGGGGGATTATTCATCTATACGTGTGTTTTTCATAAAAGGATAAATATGGATCCTAACCCTCTTCCTTGTTCCTTTTACATTCCTCCATTTATGAGGTTTTGGATCTTGAGATGGTTGTGCAAACCTCTCTAGATCATTATGTTGTGATGATTATTTGATATTGTATCAATTACTGAACTTCGTGTGAATTTGATATGTGAAAGTTTTGAGTGGTGTTGTTCATGTAAGGGTTTTGAAATGATGAACATAATGATGATTTTGTGCTAAATCGATGTTAATATGCCAAATCTGTGTGGGAATTGATGTGTTATATGAGTAAGTGTGGTTACTCATGTTCAAAACTGAATTGGGATAAGTATAGGTTGAAGAAATTGGGTTTGGGAGTGAGATATTTGTGAAAATATAGCAGATAAATGCTACAGCCAGGTTCGATTTGAATTATTATTACAACATAATTCGAATCACGGGGCAAAATTTGGAGAGAAAAAATGCCTCTGACCCTTTTGATTCGAATCGGAAAGAAAACATGATTTGAATCAGATAAAGCTGATTTTGTTTAGATATTGTTTTTGTCATAACTTGAATTTTGTGACTCCGTTTGAGATGCGGTTTGAAGTGTTGGAATGCTAATGCGTAAGGCTGCCATATGGTAAGGTCTTGGGAGGTTAAATATGTATAGGAGAACCTGAATGTAATGTTTCCTTGTGGTGATTATAAGATGAGTGAATTATTGAGTCGTCTGACATGATTCAGAGTCGAGTTGGTGAGTATTACTGAGTAAGGAGATGGATATGTATTGGTGAGTAATGGTGTGTTATAAATATATATTATGTTAATTTATTATTATATGTTACGTTGAATTAATGGTAAGATAGGTGGTTCAGAGAGGAATTGTTGGTGATTATTTATTGCATTTACATTATTGTGACATTTTATGTATTATGTATGCAGACTTCGGTCCATTGGTGATGATTGGTGGGTAGATTAATCAGTAACATAACTTTGATGTCCAATATTGGTGAGTAGATCGATCAGTAATATAACTTTGATATCCAAAATTGGTGAGTAGATTGGTACCACATGCATTTGTGTTGACGAGATGAGTGCATTGCATACACAACTGCACTTATGATTGACAATTATTGTGAATAATTTATATGTTGATGATTGAGAGTGTTATCCTTTACTATTTTATACACCGCTAATATTTTTGAATGTATTCTCACCCCTTGGTTGATTTATTTGTGGCATTTTGTACACTTATGGTACAAATACTCAGGTAGAGGAACAATAGTTGTTGTTGAGATAGAGGATGGCGTAGAGTCCTTCTTCATTGTTTTGCAGTTTTTTCGAGTCATTAGTTTCTTGAGTGTCTCTTTGATATGTAGCACTAGGATGAGCTATTTTCTTTTTTTTGTTCTGAGTTTGAAATCTTTTACTTTAATGAAGTTAAATTATAATTTTTAAGACATTTTAAATTAAGTGATGTATAACTCCAATATGTTAATATATGTTTGGTTGAGATAGATGCATTACGAGAATGTGTAACACCTTATTTGAGTAATTTATTTGTGTTATTTTATAAACAAAAAGTTGGGGTTTCATGATGTTACATAGATGGTATTAGAGCAGGTCGGTCCATTCGGCCTAGGTTATGTGAATTTATTTATTTCCCTAGCATACGACATAGTGTCAACACTATCAATGCTCGTTTTATTTCCAAATTGGTTGCCAGCAGGAACAAGACTGAAACAAGTGGGGGAAGAGATTTTATTTTTGAGATGTTTCAGCTGTGGAGGGTTGGTTCAACATGCTATTGATTGCAAGAGTGCAGGTTTTGGCTGATGTTGTGTTGTTTCCCGAACCCGAAGAGAGTACAGATTTGAGATTTATGACCGTCGGCCAGGTAGATATGTTCTTGAGGGAAGATGATCAAGTACTTATGATGTTTTCTTCCTTGATAGTGGAGAGAGATGATGTGGTTAGTGATATGCATGTGGTGTGTGAGTTTCCTGATGTTTTTCGTGGTGATATATGTGACTTGCCGCTAGAGCGAGAAGTTGAGTTCATCATGGATTTAGTACTCGATACTAGACCTGTGCCGACGGCACTGTATAGAATGTCTGTGTCTGTTTATCAGTGTTTTTAGTAAACAATCTCGAGTTTGAAAGTCTATGAGATTAACTAAAAAATCTCTAAAGCAATTTGTACAAATAGTTTGTGTGAACACGCGTGTGTGTGAATTGAATGTAGCGTAGTAAAAGAATTTAAATGAAGTCAAGTTGCAAAGGACAATGCAGTAAATAACATTAAACAAAGCAAAAGAAAACGTATAATGTTCTGTTTAAGGAAGCAAAAAGCCTAATAAAAACGTGTGGACACAGATGCATACATGTTTCTCGCTCAACTATTTCGCTCTTTGACTCGGGTACTCCTGTGGTATGGAGAGTATGTATGAAATTTTGTAACCCCTGATCCCATGTATAAGTCTTCTATTTATTCTATTTACAAAATAACCGTCAACAACATTTATAACCATTGGATGAATAGTTGCATTTGCTCCACGTTCAATCCTTTAAATTTCAACTAGTGCGCTTACGTGTCATCAAGATGCTATCTGCTTGCAACCCAAGTTGAGTGGTAACTACTTTTCCACTTCTTCCACTATTTCATGATCTCTCAATGATAAATACTCCAAACATGCTATATACGATGCCTATCAAGGCCCTCAAGACTCGTCAAATAACTTAAGTCCTTTATACAAAGTCGTTCGATCGACCAATCCTTTTTGGAACGAGGGTTTCTGTCAAATTTCCTTCTTGAGATTCTGGACATGTTTCCCTCGTGTAATACCTCATATTATCTAAATGCTCAATTGGATATCAGATGAGTGCCTATCTGCTCTATCTCTGATCAATTGGAATAATGGAATTATCTAAGTGTTTTAAGTATGGTCAATTGGGATCAATAGAGCAACTGGTGAACTCTGAAGAGATCAATTATTGATGAAAGAGACAGATCAATTATTTTAACTCGAGAAAGGATTTTAAGGTAACTCTAATAATTGATCAATTGGGTTGAGATGACAAAATATCAATTGGAGATATTTTACTCTATTGGATTATATTATATAATAAGTTTATATATATATATATATATATATATATATATAGTAAGAGAAAAGGAGAAGGAAAAAGAAAGAAAAAAGAAAAATTTGGGAAAGAAGAAGAGAATGAGAGAAAGAAGAGAGGAAGAAGGGGAAAAGAGAAGAAGAAGCTTGGATCGTTGTTCATCATCTTCTTCAACCTCCTCTTCGATTATCAGGTGGGTTCTAGTTAGAAACTCTAAGTTCTAGAAATTCATGATGAACTTAGGTTAGATTTGAGAGAAAATGATTAAACAGATAAATCAATGAAATCTAACGGATGAAACGCGATATAAAATGCGTAGTATAGTCGGGTTATGTGTGTATTGAATTTATCTTACTTGTTTTGATGTCCCAATATGTTTAGGTATGAGTTAGAATGGTTTAGAGTGAAGAAAAACATAATTTTTGGATTCTGTTACGACAGTAATCGGTTACCCTATTGAGAGTAATCAGTTACCCTTTGAAAAATGACGTTTCTGGGCTGTTTTTGATCAAGTAACCGGTTACCCATTATAGAGTAACCGGTTACCACTGTTGTGTGAAAATACAGAATTTAAAAAGGGCGTAACTTTTGAACCGTAAGTCTGTTTTGGTCCCCGTTTGAAGCGTTGGGAAGCTATTTAAATGCTCTATTTGATAGTGAAGTAAAAAAATAGGGTTATACCATGTGTCCGATCAAGGTGTTCTTGGTACCGATGGAAAGCTATGAGAATATCCTACGGGATAAGAGTGAGAAATATTGATTTTGATACCCGATTAAATGAATCGAAGGGAACCTAAGAATTGTGTTAACTATGTATTTGAGTGGAAATAATGTTTAAGTGATATGTTGTGATAAATGCTTTACTTGTCCACATTGCTTTATACCATATCTATCTAACTATTGTTAAGTATGAATGAGAGAATATGCATGCTTAAAATGAGTTAGGAAGAGTGAGGAAACTTTACACCAAAACAAATGATATAATTCTAGGTTATGACTAGGATTGTGATAGAGAATCTAGATGGCGATGCTCATGCATTCGATGTAGAAAGGTGCATCCATGCCGAGTAATGGTCTAGAGAGAGTGAAACACTAGTATGGAACATGTGTGAACCATTGTGGTTATGAGAAAAGGTAAAAGAGGCCTTAAGGCGAATGTGGCCTTGTGATTGTCGAATACAATCACGTTGTGTATATGATCACGTAATCATAACCGTTTCCCTTGAGATGTAGTTTCATGAGTCTCGAGCTCCTCCTCTGAAACGTATGCATAATTACTTGGCAGGTTTGATTCCCGCGTGTAGTACAAATGGAGCCTATATGGTAAAGAGACTTGTGATGGTTAACAAGCCATGAGAAGTGACGGTTCACGGCTAACGGGCCGATGATCCCGAATCCATTTCGTATGTCAAGTAACTACAAGGATCCATGACTCGGGTCGACTTCTAGACGTAGAAGCGGACGGGAAAAGGGGATGCCTTGGTAAGGTTATCAATTAGTGATATTTCGAGTTGGTGAACTCAAGACATGTTTCCATATAGTGTGAGATTGTGAACTCAAGGTTATTTACCTTCCCTTTGACTTGAGTTAGGATTGGCTAGAACCCTGTAAAGCCGAGAGAATCTATATGATAGGGAACTCACTGAGATTAATATCTCACCCCATTATTGTTTTTATTTTTCAGGTGTTGTTTGTAGGTTTGATTTACAAGTGGAGCTATGCTTGGATGTTTCAAGAGAAGCTTAACTTTAATTTTTCTGCTGTGTATTTGTTGTATACAATTGAGGACATTGTATATTGATCTTAGATTTTATTATTTTGGCTAGTTTCCATATCTTGTACCATAGATTGTATTATGTTTTTAGAATGGTCAAGTATGTGAATTACGCCATTAGGCACTTATGATGGTGTCAGTACCAAATAAAATGCTTGTATAGTATTATTCTAGGTATATATTATACAGGGCATTACACTGAGCTAGGTCATAGGGATTCATTCCTGGGAGTCCTCCAAACCATCTCTCATTACGTCGACGACTCGGTCGACCCCTCGTCATTGGTTTGTCGGCGCCTCATCACTGATGCTTCTTTAAAGATACTTCATTAATGTTCATAATAAACATATTTTCATTGACATTCTTTGTTGACTTTCTAGTATCTAAAAATCCAAGTGTAACAGATGCCCCCAAAAAATGTCACTGTTGACCCATATTTGAGGGAAGAAAAATGGCATTCTTTGTAACTACTTTAACACTATTAATATTATGTATCACATCACCTCAATCATGCTTATTGTCATTCATTATGACTAACTTTCTTACCAAATGTTATTTATGTCTCTAAAACGTGTGATGACAATCCATCATTACCTCGGATTCCCAGGTCATTAATTAGCCATTAAACCGGGATTTGAGATTTTATTTCATTTTATTAATTAAAAGTTTCTCTGCTTTGAGGCTACTTACTAGCTCTGAACCTGCCATATGTCCACATTGCTGGGAGGAACTTTTTGTCGCCTTTATATTTAAACCCTTCTATTTCCTTACTTCTTTTTTTTCACGACAATTCCAACAAACATACAGGGTGAACGTTATCTCCAGTTTTCCTTCTGCCATTTTCAATTACTTTTCTTCTTTTCCATCACATGGTCGATGGTGTCCAATCTCTATGGCCCACGTCGCCTTTCTTTTGCCGCTCAAACTGGCGAACTATTTGTGGTTGGAAATCGATCTTACATCCCTGAGCCTCCTCAAAAGGAAGACATCTGAAGGTTGTGGTATTCTAATGCCTTGATTCCTAATTCCATCTCAGGTAACACATTCTCCTTTATGGGTCCTCTTCCTAGATCTGTCAAGAACATCATCTCTCTGAAAAGGATTTTCCCCAGCTAACCCAGATGGGCACCCGTTGTAACACCCCATTTCTACCCAGTAAATCATATTAAAATCAAAGTTATAAAATTTTCGACATAAAACGGGATATCACATTTTCAACTTTAAAATCAACCACATAATAGTTAATCATGAAAGATACATAACGATTCAGGGAAACATAAAACAACAAATGGTCTTCAACTTTATTCAACTTAAGCAAACACAACGCATCGGATTCATTAACAACTTAGTAGCATCTTTATTCAACATAAAACAACTTCAAATTAAACAACAAAGTATTTTTCAGCAATTTCATTAAAATTCAGCATGTAGACAAATAAATAAAAGACATGCGTCATCCCCCCGAGTGCTACGTATCAGAGCGACAACCACCGACTCGAACTAAGGTAACCGGCTACTCCTCTTGATTACCTGCACGTTGCCAACATAGGGACAACATTCAAACAGAAGGGGTGAGTTATCGAATATTATAAACGGAGTATGATAAATAATACATAGATGGAAATCATACAAATAATCACCACTTCACATCAACAACCAACAAATAAAAAATCAACAACAACTTAAGAAAATGCAACTTTAATGCGACTCGACAATGTTATGCATGTGGTACCATCGGAGTAAAACTCCCAACTTAATATTGCCAGTTTATCGAGGCATCAAGGCATAAGCCTTCAACTTTCAACTTTAAACATGTGCCAATCCAGGCCAACGTGGTGTGAGCAACGCTCCGACATAAAATGCAATGTATGTTTTATGACATGCACAACTCAACAACATAAAGAACTCAACAACATCCATAACGCAATCAACTTAAACAACATAGCAGCTTTTACGACATAAACAACTTATATCAACGTTGGCTTATCAAGCCTACAACTTACAATTCGTCCGTAAACCGGAACGATATTACAACTCAGCTGTACCTGCAATTCGACTTTTTCGACATAATTTCAACGAAATAATTCAACAAAAGTCACCTACTAAATTACCCGACTTACCCCGACAATTTTCGTTAAATTCCGGACAACTAAGTTTTCCGCCTAAACCGGCTAAACCGACTAAAACTGCACTATTCTTAACCTCTGTTATTAAATACCAGTTTATTTCAAAATTCTACTTTCTGTTACGATTCCCCTAAAATCATTTCCAAGCTTCTGTCATGAATTGTTATTAATCCTGTTGCTGTCAAAATTCTGTTTGATGTAACAAAACCTGATATTTTCATTTTCTGTTAAAACTGTTATTACTGCTACTTATTTGATTTCTGTCAAAACCTGTTTAATAATTCATGAACTAGCATCTTGTTTTCATACTATACATACTACTAAAACCAAACAATTTATTTCTATGAAAACCCAACACTGCAATTCATGCTAATCAGGATTTTTCTGTTAACCTTCAATTAAGAACCTGACATTAATTTATCTAAATGAATTTTCATATTAACAGAATACACTGATTTCTTTTCTTATGACTAATTTTATATAAAACAAAAAGTTGGTTCCCTTAAACTATGGGTGGCCCGCGCCGCCCTTACTCTAATTCTAATTAAGTGGCTTGCACATAATAATTGGTGGCCTGCACCACATTTCTAACCAATTCCTAAAGAAAGCAATTCATTAAGAAACATGATAATAATAATGGTATAAAAAAATTAAAGTGGATTTCCCTTTTCCATGGGTGGCTTGCGCCACCTTTTAGGAGAAGCACCCTGGCCTGCGCCAGGTCCCTTGTGGCTCTCGCCACTTATTATCTCTCTTTTGCTCTGGGTGGCCTGCGCCAGCCCTTTGTGAGGGATGGGTGACCTGCGCCACCCGTGCATTTGCACAGTCTAGACCTAACCAAAATTTTCCCAAAAACATGTAATCTCCCTGCAACATTCATAAATCATCCAGCAACAAATTTTTTTCAACAATCGACATTTAACATTTTCGTATAATTAATCCATATAACCTCATCAACAACACATCGTCAAAATCAACTTAAATCAATCATCAACATCAGCCAGATTATCAACAACCACACAAAATCAACAACAACTTATCAAAGAAATCAATTGGGAAAAACAATCATATAATCCCCAACCCTTATATCATTCATCCTAACCCGGTTATAATAATCGAACCCACCCTTACCTTGGATTGAAGGCAGCTCGACAATCGATCGGGTTCCGGGGGTTTGGCACCGGTAGCAGTTTCGCTCTCGTTCTCAACTTCTTCTTCTCTCACGTTCTCAACTTTTTCCTCTAACTGATATCCAAAGCCTCACAATCTTTCTATTTCTTTTGTTTTCCTCTTATTTTATTAAAATAATAATATTCAATTATAATATCTAATGGGCCTAAACATACACCCCCTAATTTACTAATTCCGACACGAAACCAAGCCCACTTAATCGAACACACTCCAACTACGATAATATTACTACTAATATTATTCCGCGACTATAATATTATTTCTACGACTTACCAACTTAATATACCGACTTAACGACTTAATTCACCGCAACACCAAAATCAACCGAATAATTCACAAACAATTACTTAAATATTCAATTAAATAAATAATTAAATATTTGGGCATTACAACTCTCCCCCACTTAGAATATTTTCGTCCTCGAAAATTTACCTGATTCAAACAGCTCGGGATAGGAGTCTCGCATCTTGCTCTCCAATTCCCACGTCATGCTTTCTCCAGTAGCTCCCAACCAGACAACTTTCACCAACGCGATCTCTTTCCCTCGCAAAGTCTTCATTTCGCGATCCGCGATTCGCACAGGCTTCGTCTCCACCGTGAGATTATCCCGTACTTGCACATCATCCATATTAACCACATGAGACGGATCTGGAATGTACTTTCGAAGTTGCGACACATGAAACACATCATGCAGATTCGAAAGATTTGGCGGTAACGCCATTCGGTAAGCAACTTTCCCAACTCTGTCCAAAATCTGATACGGACCAATAAAACGAGGAGTGAGCTTTTTAGACTTCAAAGCTCTCCCAACACTAGTCACAGGCGTGACTCTCAAAAACACATGATCACCCGCCTGGAATTCCAAATCCTTCTTCCGCTTGTCATGGTAACTTTTCTGTCTACTTTGAGAAGCTTTCATTTTCTCTCGAATCAACTTCACCTTCTCGGTAGTTTCTCGAACTAATTCCTGTCCAAGTACTACACTTTCACCAGATTCATGCCAACACAACGGAGTTCTACACCTCCGACCATACAGCGCTTCAAAAGGTGCCATTCTGATACTAGAATGGTGACTATTATTATAAGTGAACTCGATCAATGAAAGATAGGTATCCCACGAACCCCCTGCTCAAGAACACAAGCTCTCAACAGATCCTCCAATGACTGAATAGTTCTCTCAGTTTGACCATCGGTTTGAGGATGATACGCCGAACTCAACCTCAGCTTAGAACCCAACGCCTCCTGTAGACTCTTCCAAAACTCCGACGTAAACCTCGGATCTCTATCCAACACAATACACAAAGGAACACCATGCAACTTCACAATCACTCGGATATAAATCCCTGCCAACTTCGCAATTGGATATGTGATGTTAATAGGTATAAAATGAGCCGACTTCGTAAGCATATCAACAATCACCCAAATTGAATCATGTCCTCTTGAAGTCATAGGCAGCCCTATCACAAAGTCCATAGAAATGCTATCCCATTTCCATTCTGGAATTTCTAATGGTTGCATCAACCCAGCAGGTTTCTGATGCTCCACTTTCGACTTCTGACATGTCAAACATGCATATACAAATTGTGCCACATCTTCTTTCATTCCGGACCACCAAAATATCTTCTTCAAGTCTTGATACATTTTAGTAGCTCCCGGATGAATACTCAGATTACTTCTATGACCCTCTTCAAGAATCTTCTTTTTCATATCTGCATCATCTGGTATACAAATCCGATCATGCAGACTCAACACACCCCATGCATCAATCTTAAAGTCACTCTTATCTGATTGACCACAATCATTCATGATGTCCACTAGTTTCACATCCAGCTTCTGAGCCTCTCGAATACTGTCCAGAAAATCATTGTTAATTTTCAACATACCCAGCATAACACTCTGCGGTGTCACTTCGCAAACCAAACTCATATCTCGAAACTGCTCAATTAATTCCAATTCCTTAATCATCATTGCTGACATATGCAAGGTCTTTCGGCTTAAAGCATCAGCCACAACATTAGCTTTGCCCGGATGATAATTCAAACCGAAATCATAATCTTTCAGCAATTCTAACCACCTTCGCTGTCTCATATTCAACTCCTTCTGGTCAAACAAATACTTTAAGCTCTTATGATCACTATAAACTTCAAATCTAGAACCATAGAGATAATGCCTCCAAATCTTCAGCACAAAAACCACTGCAGCAAGTTCCAAATCTTGCGTAGGGTAATTCCTTTCATGAGTTCTCAACTGTCGAGACGCATAAGCAATTACTTTATTATTCTGCATAAGCACACCTCCTAAACCCATCAACGAAGCATCACAATAAACCATAAACGGTTCTCCTGGATTCGGTAATGTCAAAACCGGAGCCGACGTCAACCTCTTCTTCAATTCTGTAAAACTTTCTTCGCACTGAACATCCCACACAAAAGCTTTACTTTTACAAGTTAATCTAGTTAACGGAAGTGCCAACTTAGAAAACCCTTCAATAAATCTTCTATAATAACCAGCTAGTCCCAGAAAACTTCTAATCTCAGTAGCCGACCTCGGAGTTTCCCATTGCAACACAGCATCTACTTTAGAAGGATCCATGGCAATACCACTACCTAAAATCACATGACCCAGAAAATTGACTTCCTTTAACCAAAACTCGCACTTGGACAGCTTCGCATACAACTGCTTGTCTTTCAAAACTTCCAACACTGTTCTCAAATGTTCCTTATGCTCTTCTTCTGACTTAGAATAAATCATAATATCATCAATGAATACAACCACAAAATGATCCAGATAAGTATGAAAAATGCGGTTCATGTATTCCATGAATACTCCCGGCGCATTAGTAACACCGAAAGGCACCACTGAATACTCATAATGTCCATACCGTGTTCTGAACGCCGTCTTCTGAATATCCTCATCCTTCACTTTAATCTGATGATAACCCGATCTCAAATCAATCTTGCTAAACACACGAGCACCCACCAACTGATCCATCAAATCATCTATTCTCGAAAGTGGATACTTGTTCTTGATTGTTACTTTATTCAGCTGTCTATTGTAACACCCCCTTTCTATACCCCCAAATAATCACATAATCATTTAGGCACATATTAAAAATTTCTCCAGAGTATAATTATAAACACGGTATAAAAGAGGCGTGTCACATCAAACACGATTTTAAAACATACAACACCTGCTCAAACATTGATATGCAACAGTGGGGTAACTTTGCAACAGAGGAACTTGTCCTTACACCCACATCTCAATATTTAGAATGAAAGCGGAAAATCCAAACATTGAAATACATCAAATATATATACATCATCGAGTATAATCCAACAACGTAATTCATGTTTACATAAACATTCAGCAACAAGATACATGTACAAATGTATCACAAAAGAATCATATACATCCTAGCTACCCGGTGCTACATATCAGAGTCAACCGACCAAAAGAATGAAGACACGCTTCACAAAAAGACCTCCAGCATACCTACTCTGCAATGCCTCATAGAGCATCATAAAACAGCAGAAGGGTGAGAAATATTATCATAATAACAATGCATATAATTATATACCTTAGTATAAAAATACACATATTCTACATTCTCACCACAATTCATCACAATTCATTCATATACATCACATTGTATATATATATACACAACTAAGCATATTCATCATTCATGTTTTCACAATTCTCAATCATTCCACATAAACGTACACATTTATGTTTATTCACTAATGCATCATTATAAAGATGATAAATGCAAATCATAGAGACCGACTCACGACTCTATGCAAATGCAATGCGGTACCGACTCAATCATCACTAGTCCACTCAGGAACTCTGCTGGAACCATCGCTCATTACCAATGTAACTCCCCGTCGGGCCTACGATGTTCACCCATTGCTCACACCCCACATGGGCACACAATGTTTATGGATCGCTCACACCCCACATGGGCACACGACCCGATCGCTCACACCCTACACGGGCACACGATCGTCTATAATCATCGCTCACACCCCACATGGGCACACGACGTTATAACGGATTCTCATTAGAATCACACAACACAAGAATGTACATCATGATGCTTCACATGCAAAATGACTCAAGACATTCTTGAAATGCATACATATTCATAATATATTCATGCATTCTTCTCATACAATCACATACAATCTATATACATTCACATCAATGCACTATTGTATGATTCACATTCAAACACATAGTCAAAACGGTAAAAGTCGCTAAATATCACTATTCTTGACTTTTCGACATAATAAAATCGGCTAACAATTTCCAAATCATCATAATAAGAAAGTACAGCTCAATACCTTTCCAACGACACCAAGAATGTAAAAATCGGATAATCGGAACAAAAGTTACGGACGAAAACGAAAACGACATTTTGAAAAATCCCATTTTTACATTCCTCTTGTCCATATGCGTATTGCCAATGCCCATACGCGTATGGGTAGAACCATTTTCCTTCACAAATTCACGTTTTCAAAAACCATACGCGTACGCCCAATGCCCATACGCGTATCACCAGAGGGCCGGGAAAAGCCACATTCCATACGCGTATTGACTCAAAAACAGGCCAATGATACGCGTAACGCCTGGCTCATACGTGTATGGACATGCCCCTTACGCGTATGGCCAGGGGAAACCCAGAAAAATTCTGCAGAACTGAGTTCTGCGTTTTCCACCCCAAAATCCTCCAATTCATCATCCAAATCTCAGAAAAACAACAATTTGAAGTGTAACAATACATATCAGACATGTATAGACAACCAAGATCACAAACAACAAGAGTTGTAACACATTTGGATCAATTTCTAATCAATTTCTCAAAAATAGTTTATACCCAAAACTCATAAAAATTAACAACAACAACAACATAATCATACATAATCATATACATTGATAAGATAACAAGATTTCACACCCTTACCCGGATTCCAAACTTGCTAGATGATTGTTCTTGATGATTTCCTAAGTTTTCCTCTTTTCCCCTTCTTTTCTCTTCCTCCTCTTTCTTTCTCTCCTTTTTCTCTCTATTTCTCTTTTCTTTCTATTTCCTTCTATTTTCCTTTCTTATATCTTTTTCTTTCTTTTCTATTTCTTTTCTCTCATTTTCTACACCAATTCAATTAATTTATTTTCTCTCATAATTCTATTTCCAATAAATTTCTAACTTATGATTAATTGAGAAAAGTCTAAAGTACCCTTCATTCTAATTTCCCCGAAAAACTCTCAAAAATGGTAAAATAACATTTAACACACCAATTTCACAAATAAAATAATTTACCACTCAATTTAAATAAAAGACTCGACAAAATGGAAATAATCAAAATCGGGGCGTCACAACTCTCCCCCACTTTAGAAATTTTCGTCCTCGAAAATATTACCTGATACAAACAACTCCGGATATGACTCTCGCATCCCACTCTCTAGTTCCCAAGTCATATTGCCTTCCGCAACGTCTCCCCACGCCACTTTCACAAGCGCAATATCCTTGCCCCTTAGCTTCTTAACTTCACGGTCCAAAATCCTAATCGGTAAAGCTTCCACCGTAAGGTTATCTCTCACTTCAACCTCGTCCATAGGAATAACATGTGACGGATCCGAAACATACTTCTGAAGTTGCGAAACATGGAATACGTCATGCAAATTCGAAAGGTTCGGAGGCAGCGCCACACGGTAAGCCACAGCACCAACTCGTGAAGTAATCTGATACGGACCAATAAAACGAGAAGTCAACTTCTTCGACTTCAAAGCACGACCCACGCCCGTAACCGGTGTAACTCTCAAAAACACATGGTCGCCTTCTTGAAACTCAAGATCTTTCCTTCTCTTGTCATGATAGCTCTTTTGTCTACTTTGAGAAGCTTTCATCTTCTCCCGAATAAACTTCACTTTCTCCGTCGTTTGTTGTACCATCTTCGGTCCAATTATCGTCCTCTCACCCGTTTCATGCCAACACAAAGGTGTTCGACATCTCCGACCATACAAAGCCTCAAATGGTGCCATACTTATACTCGAATGAAAACTGTTATTGTAGGTGAACTCAATCAACGCCAAATAACTATCCCAAGCACCACCTTGCTCGAGCACACAAGCACGCAATAAATCCTCCAACGATTGAATTGTCCTTTCGGTTTGACCATCCATTTGCGGATGATAAGCCGAACTCAATCGTAGCTTAGAACCCAAAGCCTTTTGTAAACTCTCCCAAAACCTCGATGTAAATCTAGGATCTCTATCTGATACAATACTCTTAGGAACTCCATGTAACTTCACCACCACAAGAACATAAATCTCGGCTAACCTCTCCAAAGGATAACTAATATCAATTGGAATGAAGTGAGCAGATTTAGTAAGCCTATCAACAATTACCCAAATAGCATTATGACCTCTTTGCGTATTCGGCATTCCCGTAACAAAATCCATCGATATACTATCCCATTTCCACTCCGGAATGTCCAACGGTTGCATCAATCCACTAGGTTTTTGATGTTCCACCTTAGACTTTTGGCAAGTTAAGCATGCATACACAAATTGAGCTACATCTCTCTTTAATTCAGACCACCAAAAGATTTTCTTCAAATCTTGATACATTTTGTTCGCTCCCGGATGAATACTTAAGTTACTTCGGTGTCCTTCTTCCAATATCATCTTTTTCAACTCCGCATCATCGGGAATACAAATACAACCACGGAATCTCAAAACTCCAAAATTATCAACCTTGAAATCCTCATTCTCATTCAACATCAAATCAACGAATTTCAAATCCAACTTTTGCTTTTCACATACGGTTGTAAGAAAGTCATTCGTAACATGTAGCATACCAAGTCTCACACTTCTCGGCGTCATTTCACAAACTAAACTCAAGTCTCTAAAATTCTCCAAAAGTTCCCATTCTTTCATCATCAATGCGGACATATGTAACAACTTCCGACTTAAGGCATCGGCCACCACGTTTGCCTTACCCGGATGGTAATTCAAACCAAAATCATAATCCTTCAAAAGTTTTAACCACCTCCTTTGTCTCATGTTCAATTCTTTTTTATCAAATAAATATTTCAAGCTCTTGTGATCACTAAAAACTTCAAATCTCGCACCATAAAGATAATACCTCCATATTTTCAAAACAAACACCACGACCACTAACTCTAAGTCATGTGTAGGATAATTCTTTTCATGCACTCTCAATTGTCTTGAAGCATAAGCCATAACTTTTCCATCTTGCATCAAAACACCACCTAAACCAATCAACGAAGCATCACAATACACAACAAATGGTTCATTAGGATTCGGTAAAATCAAGATCGGAGTTGTTGTCAACCTTCTTTTTAGCTCATTGAAACTCTCTTCACAATGAATATCCCAAATGAAAACCTTTCCTTTACAAGTCAATTGCGTTAACGGAAGTGCCAACTTCAAAAACCCTTCAATAAACCTCCGATAATAACCCGCCAAGCCTAAAAAGCTTCGAATCTCCGTAACCGACCTAGGAACCTCCCATTGCATCACCGCATCAATCTTGGATGGATCAACACTAATACCACTACCGGAAATAACATGTCCAAGGAAACTTACTTCCGACAACCAAAAATCACATTTCGACAACTTAGCATACAATTGTTTCTCTTTCAAAATTTGTAACACAATCCTCAAATGCTCTTCATGCTCCTCTTGAGACTTAGAGTAAATCAAAATATCGTCGATGAACACTACCACAAAACGATCCAACTGTTCATGAAAAATACGATTCATGTATTCCATAAACATACCCGGCGCATTAGAAACCCCGAATGGCATCACGGAATATTCGTAATGACCATACCGTGTCCTAAAGGCCGTCTTTTGAATATCCTCTCCTTTCACACAAATCTGGTGGTATCCTGATCTCAAATCAATCTTACTAAAAACACGCGCACCAACCAATTGGTCCATCAAATCATCGATCCTTGGAAGCGGATACTTGTTCTTAATTGTCACCTTGTTCAATTGTCGATAATCAATGCATAACCGCATACTCCCATCCTTCTTCTTTACCAACAATACCGGAGCACCCCAAGGAGAAACACTTGGTCTTACAAATTTCTTGTCCAACAAGTCATTCAATTGCTTTTTCAATTCTACAAACTCCGATGCTGACATACGATACGGTGCCATCGAAATCGGTCTAGTACCCGGAACTAGATCAATAGAAAACTCAACTTCTCTTTCCGGCGGTACATCCGTAATATCCTCCGGAAACACTGGAAAATCACACACCACTGGGAACACATCAAGCTCAACTTTACTCTCCACCGACAATGATGCAAACAAACCAAATAATTGAGCTTCATCCGCTAAAAGTTTCTTCAACGCTTTAGTGGATAGGAAACTCTCATCTTCATCATCTTCCAAAGAAGGAAACCTTACTAACTTGTGATAGCAATCTATATGAACTCGGTTAAATTGCAACCAGTTCATACCCAAGATTACGTCCAATCCCTCCAACGGCAAACATACTAAATCCATAATGAAGTCTTTACCATACATGGTCAAAGGACAACTTACACACACCAAAGACGTAGTTACCGATCCTGAAGCAGGAGTCTCAATAACCATCTCAATACCCATCGAAGACAAAGCAAGATTCAAACGCTTCGCGCACTCAGACGAAATAAATGAATGAGTCGCTCCCGTATCAATAACAGCAACTAAAGGTGTACTATTAATAAAGCATGTACCTTTAATCAAACGGTCTGCACTAGTGGTCTGAGTTCCCGCCAATGCAAACACCTTTCCGCCTGCTTGAGCTTGTTTCGGCTTAGTAAACTTAGGACTAATGTGACCCACTTCTCCACAATTATAGCACTTCACTACATTCCTTCTACAATCAGTAGTAGTATGCCCTACACCTCCACAATTAGAACATTTCATCACAGTCTTCCCACACTCAAATGATTTATGACCCATTTCACCACACTTGTAACACTTAATGGGACCGGAACCTCCTCCTCCTGATCTCCTATCAAAGCTTCCCCTATGCTTGCCCTTATCAACGGGTGTCACATAAGGTCCACTTCTAGCTTGTTGCTTTTCCTTCCTCTCATTCAAACTTTTGTAATGTGTAGAACGAGCCTTACTATCTTCCTCAAAGATTCTACAACATTCCGTCAAATCTGTAAACCTTCTTATCCTTTGATATCCCACAGCTTGCTTAATCTCAGGACATAAACCATTCTCATATTTAATACACTTTGAGAACTCAGCAGTAATTGCAGCATAGTGAGGATGGAATTGAACCAACTCCACAAACTTAGCAGTATAGTCCACCACCGACATACTACCTTGTCTTAGTTCAAGAAACTCCATCTCCTTCTTCCCCTTCACACTTTCAGGGTAATACTTTCTCAAGAATTCAGTACGAAATAAATTCTAAGTTATTTTTTCATCATCCACCTCAAGAACTTCACGTATACCGACCCACCAATCGTCGGCTTCTTCCTTCAGCATGTGAGATCCAAGCCTCACCTTATTCTCCTTCGCACAGTCCATGACTCTGAATATCCTTTCAATCTCTTTCAACCAATTTTGAGCTCCATCGGGATCGAATTTTCCTTTGAAAACCGGTGGTTGATTCTTCCTGAACTCGTCATTAGCATTCACGTTCGGCGCACCTTGCACCGCCCTAGCCATTGCTTCCAAAGCAGCAGCCATCGCATTGTCGTTTCTACCAGCCATATTCTGATCATTCCCAAAAATGACAACAAGGTTAAACAACAGTTCAACCCACACAACAACAAGACAGACACAACTGACTCAACTCTGGCTCTGATACCACTTAATGTAACACCCCCTTTCTATACCCCCAAATAATCACATAATCATTTAGGCACATATTAAAAATTTCGCTAGAGTATAATTATAAACACGGTATAAAAGAGGCATGTCACATCAAACACGATTTTAAAACATACAACACCTGCTCAAACATTGATATGCAACAGTGAGGTAACTTTGCAACAGAGGAACTTGTCCTTACACCCACATCTCAATATTTAGAATGAAAGCGGAAAATCCAAACATTGAAATACATCAAATATATATACATCATCGAGTATAATCCAACAACGTAATTCATGTTTACATAAACATTCAGCAACAAGATATATGTACAAATGTATCACAAAAGAATCATATACATCCTAGCTACCCGGTGCTACATATCAGAGCCAACCGACCAAAAGAATGAAGACACGCTTCACAAAAAGACCTCCAGCATACCTACTCTGCAATGCCTCATAGAGCATCATAAAACATCAGAAGGGTGAGAAATATTATCATAATAACAATGCATATAATTATATACCTTAGTATAAAAATACACATATTCCACATTCTCACCACAATTCATCACAATTCATTCATATACATCACATTGTATATATATATACACAACTAAGCATATTCATCATTCATGTTTTCATAATTCTCAATCATTCCATATAAACGTACACATTTATGTTTATTCACCAATGCATCATTATAAAGATGATAAATGCAAATCATAGAGACCGACTCACGACTCTATGCAAATGCAATGCGGTACCGACTCAATCATCACTAGTCCACTCAGGAACTCTGCTGGAACCATCGCTCGTTACCAATGTAACTCCCCGTTGGGCCTACGATGTTCACCTATTGCTCACACCCCACATGGGCACACAATGTTTATGGATCGCTCACACCCCACATGGGCACACGACCCGATCGCTCACACCCCACACGGGCACACGATCGTCTATAATCATTGCTCACACCCCACATGGGCACACGACGTTATAACGGATTCTCATTAGAATCACACAACACAAGAATGCACATCATGATGCTTCACATGCAAAATGACTCAAGACATTCTTGAAATGCATACATATTCACAATATATTCATGCATTCTTCTCATACAATCACATATAATCTATATACATTCACATCAATGCACTATTGTATGATTCACATTCAAACACATAGTCAAAACGGAAAAAGTCGCTAAATATCACTATTCCTGACTTTCCGACATAATAAAATCGGCTAACAATTTCCAAATCATCATAATAAGAAAGTACAGCTCAATACCTTTCCAACGACACCAAGAATGTAAAAATCGGATAATCGGAACAAAAGTTACGGACGAAAACGAAAACGACATTTTGAAAAATCCCATTTTTACATTCCTCCTGTCCATACGCGTATTGCCAATGCCCATACGCGTATGGGGAGAACCATTTTCCTTCACAAATTCACGTTTTCAAAAACCATACGCGTACGCGCAATGCCCATACGCGTATCACCAGAGGGCCGGGAAAAGCCACATTCCATACGCGTATTGACTCAAAAACAGGCCAATGATACGCGTAACGCCTGGCTCATACGCGTATGGACATGCCCCTTACGCGTATGGCCAGGGGAAACCCAGAAAAATTCTGCAGAACTGAGTTCTGCATTTTCCACCCCAAAATCCTCCAATTCATCATCCAAATCTCAGAAAAACAACAATTTGAAGTGTAACAATACATATCAGACATGTATAGACAACCAAGATCACAAACAACAAGAGTTGTAACACATTTGGATCAATTTCTAATCAATTTCTCAAAAATGGTTTATACCCAAAACTCATAAAAATCAACAACAACAACAACATAATCATACATAATCATATACATTGATAAGATAACAAGATTTCACACCCTTACCCGGATTCCAAACTTGCTAGATGATTGTTCTTGATGATTTCCTAAGTTTTCCTCTTTTCCCCTTCTTTTCTCTTCCTCCTCTTTCTTTCTCTCCTTTTCTCTCTATTTCTCTTTTCTTTCTATTTCCTTCTATTTTCCTTTCTTATCTCTTTTTCTTTCTTTTCTATTTCTTTTCTCTCATTTTCTACACCAATTCAATTAATTCATTTTCTCTCATAATTCTATTTCCAATAAATTTCTAACTTATGATTAATTGAGAAAAGTCTAAAGTACCCTCCATTCTAATTTCCCCGAAAAACTCTCAAAAATGGTAAAATAACATTTAACACACCAATTTCACAAATAAAATAATTTACCACTCAATTTAAATAAAAGACTCGACAAAATGGAAATAATCAAAATCGGGGCGTCACATCTATAATCAACACAAAGTCTCATACTTCCATCTTTCTTCTTTACTAATAACACTGGAGCTCCCCACGGCGATACACTTGGTCTTATAAACTTCTTCTCAAGTAACTCTTCCAACTGCTTCTTTAATTCAGATAACTCAGATGCCGACATTCTGTACGGTGCCATCGAAACAGGTCTAGTACCAGGTACAAGATCAATTGCAAATTCAACCTCTCTCTCTGGCGGCACATCAGGAATTTCATCAGGGAAAACTTCAGGATATTCATTCACCACTTGCAATTCTTCAATCTTGGCTTTGCTCTCCATAGACAACGTTGCCATCAACGAAAACATCTGAGCTTCTTCTTTCATCAATTGCTGTAACTCTCTGAATGATAGCAACCCCACTCCTTCCTCTTCAGGAGTAGAAAACCTCACCGACTTACGATAACAATTTATATGAACGTAGTTATACTCTAACCAGTTCATACCTAGGATTACATCCATTCTGGTCAGCGGCAAACAAACTAAATCAACATAAAAGTCTTTATCGAAGATCGATAAAGGACACCTTAAACACACAAATGAAGTAGTCACTGATCCCTTAGCCGGAGTCTCGACGACCATTTCTCCAATCATAGTAGACAATTTAAGACCCAATCTTTGAACACAATCAGTAGAAACAAAATAATGTGTAGCACCAGTATCAATAATAGTAATTAAAGGAGTACTATTAATGAAACTTGTACCTCTGATAAGTCTGTCCTCATTAGCTGTCTGAGTTCCTGCTAACGCGAACACTTTTTCGGTCTGAGCTTTCTTTGGTTTCGGACACTGATTACCAATATGTCCCTCTTCACCATAATTAAAACAGATCATCTCCTTGTGCTTGCAGTCAGATATTGCATGTCCAATCTTACCACATCGGAAACACCTCTTCGCCTCAGCAGTACACACAGTACTCTTATGTCCAGATTTTCCACACTTGAAACAAGTTATGCCAGCAGGAGCATCTCCCCTACTAGTCTTCTTGCCCTCAACCGCTCTCTGTTTACCTTTTCCATTTGGAGCATCATAAGGCTTACCACGGTTCTGTTGTTGGTTGCCTCTTCTATCACTAACAATCTTGTAGTGAGCATTGTTGTCCTCTTCATAAATTCTGCAACTATCGACCAAATCAGAAAAGACACGAATCTTCTGATACCCAATAGCTTTCTTGATCTCAGAGCGCAAACCGCTTTCAAACTTAATGCATTTAGAAAACTCAGCATCATCACCGGTATAGTACGGATAAAACTTAGCCAGCTCAACAAACTTCGCAGCATAATCAGTAACCGACATAGTTCCTTGCTTCAGCTCAAGAAACTCAATCTACTTCTTACCACGGACATCCTCTGGATAATACTTCCTCAGAAACTCCCTTCGGAACATATCCCAAGTGATAACTTCACCTGTAGTCTCCAACCTCTGACGAGTCTCTAGCCACCAGTCATCAGCTTCGGCTGCTAGCATATGAGTCCCATAACGAACCTTCTGCGCTGGAGTGCAGTCCATCACACGGAAGATCCTCTTAATCTTTTTCAACCAATCCAACGCTCCATCAGGATCATACTTGCCCTTGAAGGTAGGCGGATTCTCCCTCTGAAAAGTCGCCAGACTACAAGATCCATCATTCTCGCCAGCAATCTGTAAATTCTGCACAGCCTGAGCCATTGCTTGCATTACAGCAGCCATTGCAACATCGTTCCTTCCAGCCATCTCAACTTATCACTACAACATAAACAAAAGTTAGAACCAAATAACAATACTCGATTGTTAGACAACTACGACTCGACACTTGGCCGGACAGACCGACCTGCTCTGATACCACTAATGTAACACTCCATTTCTACCCAGTAAATCATATTAAAATCAGAGTTATAAAATTTTCGACATAAAACGGGATATCACATTTTCAACTTTAAAATCAACCACATAATAGTTAATCATGAAAGATACATAACGATTCAGGGAAACATAAAACAACAAATGGTCTTCAACTTTATTCAACTTAAGCAAACACAACGCAGCGGATTCATTAACAACTTAGTAGCATCTTTATTCAACATAAAACAACTTCAAATTAAACAACAAAGTATTTTTCAGCAATTTCATTAAAATTCAGCATGTAGACAAATAAATAAAAGACATGCGTCATCCCCCCGAGTGCTACGTATCAGAGCGACAACCACCGACTCGAACTAAGGTAACCGGCTACTCATCTTGATTACCTGCACGTTGCCAACATAGGGACAACATTCAAACAGAAGGGGTGAGTTACCGAATATTATAAACGGAGTATGATAAATAATACATAGATGGAAATCATACAAATAATCACCACTTCACATCAACAACCAACAAATAAAAAATCAACAACAACTTAAGAAAATGCAACTTTAATGCGACTCGACAATGTTATGCATGTGGTACCATCGGAGTAAAACTCCCAACTTAATATTGCTAGTTTATCGAGGCATCAAGGCATAAGCCTTCAACTTTCAACTTTAAACATGTGCCAATCCAGGCCAACGTGGTGTGAGCAACGCTCTGACATAAAATGCAATGTATGTTTTATGACATGCACAACTCAACAACATAAACAACTCAACAACATCCACAACGCAATCAACTTAAACAACATAGCAGCTTTTACGACATAAACAACTTATATCAACGTTGGCTTATCAAGCCTACAACTTATAATTCGTCCGTAAACCGGAACGATATTACAACTCAGCTGTACCTGCAATTCGACTTTTTCAACATAATTTTAACGAAATAATTCAACAAAAGTCACCTACTAAATTACCCGACTTACCCCGACAATTTTCGTTAAATTCCGGACAACTAAGTTTTCCGCCTAAACCGGCTAAACCGACTAAAACTGCACTATTCTTAACCTCTGTTATTAAATACCAGTTTATTTCAAAATTCTACTTTCTGTTACGATTCCCCTAAAATCATTTCCAAGCTTCTGTCATGAATTGTTATTAATCCTGTTGCTGTCAAAATTTTGTTTGATGTAACAAAACCTGATATTTTCATTTTCTGTTAAAACTGTTATTACTGCTACTTATTTTATTTCTGTCAAAACCTGTTTAATAATTCATGAAACTAGCATCTTGTTTTCATACTATACATACTACTAAAACCAAACAATTTATTTCTATGAAAACCCAACACTGCAATTCATGCTAATCAGGATTTTTCTGTTAACCTTCAATTAAGAACCTGACATTAATTTATCTAAATGAATTTTCATATTAACAGAATACACTGATTTCTTTTCTTATGACTAATTTTATATAAAACAGAAAGTTGGTTCCCTTAAACTATGGGTGGCCCGCGCCGCCCTTACTCTAATTCTAATTAAGTGGCTTGCACATAATAATTGGTGGCCTGCACCACATTTCTAACCAATTCCTAAAGAAAGCAATTCATTAAGAAACATGATAATAATAATGGTATAAAAAAATTAAAGTGGATTTCCCTTTTCCATGGGTGGCTTGCGCCACCCTTTAGGAGAAGCACCCTGGCCTGCGCCAGGTCCCTTGTGGCTCTCGCCACTTATTATCTCTCTTTTGCTCTGGGTGGCCTGCGCCAGCCCTTTGTGAGGGATGGGTGGCCTGCGCCACCCGTGCATTTGCACAGTCTATACCCAACCAAAATTTTCCCAGAAACATGTAATCTCGCTGCAACATTCATAAATCGTCCAGCAACAAATTTTTTCAACAATCGACATTTAACATTTTCGTATAATTAATCCATATAACCTCATCAACAACACATCGTCAAAATCAACATCAGCCAGATTATCAACAACCACACAAAATCAACAACAACTTATCAAAGAAATTAATTGGGAAAAACAATCATATAATCCCCAACCCTTATATCATTCATCCTAACCCGGTTATAATAATCGAACCCACCCTTACCTTGGATTGAAGGCAGCTCGACAATCGATCGGGTTCCGGGGGTTTGGCACTGGTAGCAGTTTCTCTCTCGTTCTCAACTTCTTCTTCTCTCACGTTCTCAACTTTTTCCTCTAACTGATATCCAAGGTTTCACAATCTTTCTATTTCTTTTGTTTTCCTCTTATTTTATTAAAATAATAATATTCAATTATAATATCTAATGGGCCTAAACATACACCCCCTAATTTACTAATTCCGACACGAAACCAAGCCCACTTAATCGAACACACTCCAACTACGATAATATTACTACTAATATTATTCCGCGACTATAATATTATTTCTAATATTATTTCTACGACTTACCAACTTAATATACCGACTTAACGACTTAATTCACCGTAACACCAAAATCAACCGAATAATTCACAAACAATTACTTAAATATTCAATTAAATAAATAATTAAATATTTGGGCGTTACACCCGTGGTTTTTAGTGATCAACCTTTTGACTGTCATTTCTTGGAAAACCAAGTATATTTCCCTCCTCCACTTGAGGCACCCGACTCGGCCTACTTAAGCTGGTTAAATAGGGTGGAAAAGAAGAAAGAGGCTCTATGAAGGTATCAAGGCATCTTCGACCTTATTCAACTCTCGAGGGTATACCTAAAATACAACATGCATATGCCACTTGTCACGACGTGCTTTTGGGAGTCGACCACTAATACTCTTCACCTTCCTTGCAGGATGTTGACTCCAACTCTCTTCGACCTTGCTGCCATCACTGGTCTTCGACCCATTGGGGAGGTTTACGAGTCCTTCCGACCTACCTAGACCACTCTCGCTCTCGATTTGTTTGATAGGACAACTCCACGAATAACGCAAGGTGTGCCTTAGTAAATTGATCTTGTGTAGCCTTTATGAGTCACTAGGGATATTGTCCAGGCAGGTCCTCGAGCGGCCTTACTTCAACAGTCTGCCAATATGAGGTCCTAATTTGTTGTTGTAGTTGTGGCTCAATGCCACTTTCATGCTTGTCCTATGTTCCACCAATCTCATTGGTATGGACATGGGTGTTGAAGGTGCCCGGCTTGCCGGTATCACTCTTAAGGATGGCGAGGTTGTGTTGCAAGAAACACTTGAGAAGTATGTTTCCATGTTTTACAAACGTAAAACATTCGTCTCCACTATGGAACCGTTTGCTGCATGACAATTTGGTCCGGCGTGGTTTCGCGAACCCTTTCCCAATCTTAACATCGAAAGAGAAAAACACATTCGTGGCATTCTAATGAAGTACTTTTGGCCTGCTCCTATATGGACGAGGCTTACGATTGGAGTAAGCGGTGTAAGATTGGCCGTATACCAACCCAACCTGGTAGCCAGACAATTTGGCATAAGTCAGATTCTTCCTCAATTTCTCATTCCTTTAGAAGATTGTATGTTCATATCCACAGATGACGCTTCTGAGGAAATCTTGTCCAAATGCCTCAATATCTTTAAGGATACACCATTCCATATTCCCTCTTTTAAGTTTTCACTTTCCTTCCACCGTACGAAGGAATTCGAGAACTGGTGATGATGCTTGGCATGATAGGAACCGTGACCTTGGACGAAGCTTATTGGTGTTGGCTCAAGCATGAAAATTTGACTATTGTTGTGCAATTTCTTAGGCCTAGGTTCAATATGGAGTTGTAGAATTAAGACTTATAATTCTTGTAACATTTCTTGCAATCAACATTTGCACTTTGTACTTAATGAACTTTTAGAATTCAATCAATTTTTCAATTCCTAATCTTGTACCAATGAAACTTTGAATTCACTTTGAAAGTAATTTGAATTTTTCAATTTAGATCTTGTATCAAATGTGATTCCAAATTGGTAACATACTTGTCTTAAATGTTGTATCTCACGGAACTTGAAATGTAAAGAGGATGAAGTAGTCCAATTGTGACTTGTTGTAGCACGTTTGGTACCTTTTTAAAAATATAACCTCTTCTTGAACTTAATAGGAAATGAAAGCTTTGGGTCTTCACATTAAAACTGAGCCAACCAGACTCCTTGGATAATGAGGCCAATGGACTTAGCCTTGGTGAAAAAAATACTCTTAACAACACTTCTTGTGCCTTCTTTGCACCAATTAAGAAAAAAAATACAATGCTAGATTCTAACATGTGGCCATGCATGATCAACCTTCCAAAACAACTTGTATTTAAATTCTTCTAACAAACAATAACAAATCCATCTTGTATTGATCTTGTGAATGAGGTCACCAACTTCTTTTATTCAACTTGAGCTTAACAAACTTGCAAGAAAGAGTTATTAAGAAATTAAAGGCAATACGAATGGTCTTAAATCAAAGCAAGCACAAACCAGATTCTCATGGCCTAGCCTTAGAGGATCATGGCCAAAGGCCAAATGATCACCCATTAAGTTGTGTAAATGCTTGGGACAAGAAAATAAAAGGTAGGACAAAATTGGGGTATGGCAATGACCATCCTTAAATGAAGATTTGATGACAATGTCATCAATGTACAGTTGCATGAATGTTTCAATAAAGTCATAAAACATTGAGTTCATTACTCTCTGGTACGTAGTACCAATATTCTTCAGCCCAAAAGGCATCATCACCCATTCGTATGTGCCTAAGGCCCCTGGGCATCGAAACGTTGTTTTTGTTATGTCTTCCTCTGCAATAAAAATTTGACTGTAACCAGAATATCCATCGAAGAGAATTAGATATTTGAATCCAACTACCGAATCGACTAACATCTTAGCCACTAGCATTTGATATTAGTATTTAGGAGTAGCAGCATTAAGATCTCTAAAGTTTATGCAGACTCTAAGGGTACCCTTTTTTTTAATAACTAGAACAATATTAGCAAGACATTCGATATACCTGGCAGGCCTGATGAATTTATTCTGGAGCAAAATTTCAATTTCAGCTTTAATCTTGAACATGATTTTAGGCGCAAACCTTATTTGGGTTTGCTTAACTGGATTCTATTAAGGTCTGATCGGCAGCTTTTGTTCGACTAGATTGCGCCTGAGTCCAGGCATTTCATCATAGTCCTAGGAAAAGAAATCCCTAAACTCCTTTAACACCTTGATTACTTATGATTTTAAGTGCGGGTCAATTTTGGCATTAATGTGCATCGGCCTCTGAAGGTGTGAAAAGTACACAAGAAGGGGGATTGAATTGTGTTTCGCGTTCTCTTTTAATTTAACTTCTAATCACAGTTTCAGA
Source organism: Lathyrus tuberosus (assembly GCA_022829125.1). NCBI lineage: Eukaryota > Viridiplantae > Streptophyta > Magnoliopsida > Fabales > Fabaceae > Lathyrus > Lathyrus tuberosus. The sequence goes on from JALAZF010000272.1 coordinate 386,298, forward strand.
ATCACAATTGATGTTCAGATTCTGAGTTATTTCGCTTGGCAGCGGATATAATAGAAGTAAATAAAATAACAACAGAAGACAAAAAAGATTTATACTGGTTCCTCCCCCAACTGAGAGTATTCTAGTCCCCTTGCCTCACAAGAGATTTTCATTATAACCACTTCATGATTACAATTGCTTATGCTTCTGCATAAGACTTTTACAGCTGCTCAGACCAACTGTCTGAGACTTCCCTTGCTTAGAGCACATGTCTAAGACTTAACCTTTGCTCACACCATCTGATTGAACCATCTACTCCTCTGTATTCTGGTTGATACTTTCCCTTTGCTTAGAGCACATTTCTAAGACTTCTCTTTGCTCACATCCTCTGGCTAAGCCACCTACTCTTCTGGCCATCCATACTGAGACTTCCCTTGCTCAAGCTGCACTCGAGACTTCTTGCTCTCACCCCTCAGACAAATACTTCTCCACTTGCTTAATCATACTAGCTGAATAAGACTTTCACAGCTCAAGCACTTAAGCAGTGAGACTTACCTGGCTTAAGCATCTTGGCTCAAGACTTGTTGATTGAATCCCAACAAGATAAGACTTTTTGCTCAAGCACATAGCAGGAGACTTAATCTATGCTATTGAAGGCTCAGCAGAATAGAGAATAAGGTGTATATGATACATGTATCAGAGGTATGGGAAATCATCATAAAAAATACCTAAAGCTCTTAATATTTCTAGGATATTTAATGATAAGAAATCTTAAGGCTTTTACAAATTACAACCTAAAACAGAAAATCTGCATATTACATTAGAGTTGATAATTGCTTGATCTTGCTACTCCTTCATCAGACCAATCCTTGTAAAGATTCAAACTTTAATCTTCAGCCATATATATTGCCTTTGCAGAAACTAGCCATTGAGGAAGTGACTTGATCAAGTGTTTTTGCCTTTACTCCATAGTACAAGAGACGTTGAAGATGGATGCACAACAGATTCTAAATCCAGTGTGTAACACATTTAACCTTTGAGTCTTCAAGAGGTTTTATACTGATAGAGCTTTTGGCAACAGTCATCCATAGAACGTACCAGCTTTTCTTGAGCATTGCAATCTTATAGACTTGAGCTGACAGGCTGATAAGACAATACAACTTGCTTTCAGTAGTACGAATAATCCACAACTTTATCACCAACTCTGAATGATACCAGATGTTGATATATAATTACCAAGTGTAGAAACTTGTCTGAATGTTGAGGCCTTCAGCTCAGAGTTTGCGTTAAACCACACTAGCAATTGTTCTTCAGACTCTGCCACCAAAAGCTAGCAATGAAGCAACTCCCAAGTGTGTCTAAGTAAAATAGATTCTGATTATTTATGTACAAGAACAAGAATCTGCATAAATAAAACACACGTCAAATAAATAATTGTTCTTTTAATACTTTTGTTATCATCAAAACTAAAAGAGAAAATGTCAAGAACAAATCTTGTTCTAACAATCTTCCCCTTTTTTATGATGACAAACACAAGTATTTAAAGGACAGTGTTGGGCATTTAATTTTCTCTGCAACAACAGGGTATGAGTTGATAATTGCTTGATCTTGCTACTCCTTCATCAGAATAATCCTTGTTAAGATTCAAACTTTAATCTTCATCCATATATATTGCCTTTGCAGAAACTAGTCGTTGAGGAAGTGACTTGATCAAGTGTTTTTGCCTTTACTCCATAGTACAAGAGACATTGAAGATGGATGCACAACAGATTCTAAATCCAGTGTGTAACACATTTAACCTTTGAGTCTTCAAGAGGTTTTGTACTGATAGAGTTGTTGGCAACAGTCATCCATAGAACGTACCAGCTTTTCTTGAGCATTGTAATCTTGTAGACTTGAGCTGACAGGCTGATAAGAAAATACAACTTGCTTTCAGTAGTACGAATAATCCACAACTTTATCACCAACTCGGAATGATACCAGATGCTGATATACAATTACCAAGTGTAGAAACTCGTCTGAATGTTGAGGCCTTCAGCTCAGAGTCTGTGTTGAAGGTGCGAGAAAGACACAAGAAAGAGGGGGTTTGAATTGTGTATTTACTCTTTTTGTAACTTTTCGCATCTTGTTAATTTGACGCTCAAGAACCTTCAATGTTCGTTGAGAGATTCTGATATATTAACTAAAGAGTATGAGAACCTTATAAGTTATGTTCATAAGATACGATACTCAGAACTTGCAGTGCGGAAGCTTATCAGAGATAGGTTGCAAGGTTCTGACTTGCTTAATGTGAGGTTCTGATATTCAAGGCAGAAACATAAATAGAAATACTAAGCAAGAGAGTAAAGGACACATGATATATCCTGGTTCACCGCGCGGGCTAATCCAGTCCACCCTCCTCAGGTGATTTCGCCTTGAACACGAGGACTTAATCCACTATAACCAAATCATGATTACAGTGGCATGGGCAACAACCAGTGACTAACCACTTGCACAGCCGCACTGCGACTAACAACCCAATGAACCGTTCAGGGATCCAACAGGATATAACGTTCATTGACCGAGCAGACCCACTGCTGGGATTTCACAGCTAGCCGTTCAGGGATTCATCACAATGAATATAACGCTACTGACCATATTTCAGGATTTTCCACAATGACCCTCAGCCATTGTCATCTCAAGTATCTGATCACCATGTGATCTACTTAAGGGCCTCAACTCACATCTGAACCATTCAGGGATCCCATCAGGATATAACATTCACTTAAGGAGTCTCAATTCATCTAGTTGAATTGGTAAACTGGAGATTACAAATTGTGCTTCTTAATAAGCAAGTTTCTCCTAGGTTAAAGTACAAAGAACACACACATGTGTTCAAGCAAGTTTTGAGCAATCAGCTCCTTGCTTTCCTAAGAAACTACAAAGATGTATTTAGATATTATGATTGTTGACATCTTGTAGATCTTCTTCTTCTTCGTCATATTGTTGAGCAAGCTTTGAGCAGCAACTCCTTGCTTCAGATCTTCAATGTAGCTTTGACGAGAAGGTAGGTTGATGACTTGACTGATCTTCAATTGTTGTCTTCTTCATCAACAGCTTATGTTTGATTGTTGTTGTTGTGTTAATTTGTTCTTTGGAGATTCAACAACAATTTCCATGAGTGAGTTAATGACAGTTTCGAATATTCTAAGTATTACAACGAGAACTCATCTTTGTTGTTATCTTCACACAATGACTTGGTCAATTTTGTAGATGAACATTTAGCTCGTAATTCTACAAGTGATCGACACGTCAGAAGCAAAAAATCTTTCCATTAAATAGCCAGTAGAAATATAGCCGTTAGAGAATATTGTTGGCTGTTTGGAAAAGAGACGTTGTGATATAATGAGTTGTACTGACACATCTTCTTTTTGCATAGGAGGAAGTGACCATACATCTTTTCTTGGGCAGTATGTACATTTAACTCATAACGGTAATATTTAGACTTCGAAACTTCAGTGGCTTCTGATGTTAATTTGATGAAGCATGAGTGGAGTCTTTATAGCAGAATATCTGATGCTTCAAGTCTTCCGTTAGTTGAAGAAGTCGATTAGGAATCAGTCTTCAGAACTTCAGCACTTGGCCTTTAAGAGCGTTATCCTTTTCTGCTTTAAGTTTTCTGAATCTTCAGAGCTTGTCTTCAGAGTCTTCAGAACTTCTTGTTTGAAACCTTGATCTTCAGAACTCGTCAGTCTTCAGATTCTTTCTGCACTTGGTCTTCAGCGCCTTCAGCCATCAGAACTTCAAGTCATAGGAGTCTTCAGAACTTTGCTTCTTTCTGAGTGTACTTCTTCAGAAGCTTCGCTATCTTCAGAATCTTGATCACTTTCAGAGAGCATCCAGAAGAGGATTGCAACAGCAATCTTGGCATCCTTGGATCTGGCTGATCATGACTAGATAAACAAACGTTCTTGCTTCTCGCGTCTTTAGTCACACATAGTAACTTTGCATATATATATATATATATATATATATATATATATATATATATATATATATATATATATATATATATATATATATATATATATATATATATATAATCATAGTACATCTGGCTGGTGTATGTTGGTTCTGATGTCTTTAGTTCTTATGATCTGCACACAACACACGTTAGACCATAAAATGGTTCTTTCACAAATACTTATTGTTATCATCAAAACATAGATTGACTTGTAGATACAATTCTTGCTCTCACAATCTCCCCCTTTTTGATGATGACAAAACCAAGTATTTTGATTGAACATTTTATACAAGGTAATCACCAAAGCAAACAAATTCAGAGTGTGGAACAACAGCTCCCCCTGAATGAGTTATCCTCATAGCTTTATCTGAGATCATCTAGGATTTTATATAATCCAAAGATATACAGAGTAACAACTTGAGTTGCCAGAACAGAAATAGAGAAGAGTTACTTTTCTATCTTGTCTTTAGGAAAGCGAAGAGTCTTTAGCATCTGGACTAGTTCAACAGAGCTTCCATCTTCAGATCTTCAGAACTCTGTTTCCTTTGTTGTCATATCAGAGCTTGTTATCTTTAGAGTCATCTGAAGCATTTCTACTTTTCAGTAGATTCAATTGAGCACATAATTAGAGCAGTTCTTCGACTGATAAACATAGCTTCGCTGTATTTCAGAAATTGTCTTTTGAGACACTCCCCCTGAGTTTCAGGCTATATGAAGATTTTAGGTTTTGCATTTTAGTCTTCTGGGTAATCTCCCCCTAATTTCCATAAGTCAGATATTGGGATCTTTCAAAATCGAAATTCAGAGTTTCTAAATTTAATCACCAGTGTTGATCATGACTTTTAAAAGTTTTGACTTTGAACACAGGTTTATTTCAGACCTTGTTATTGTTACAATTGAGTTAAATTATCAAAGCTTGATTTTTGATCAGATACCAAATGAAGGTTAAAGCTTGTGATCAATCAACGCTTGATTCTGAATCTGGTACATCTTGTTTTAATCGGATGTAAAAATGATGTGTTGACTCTTATACCAGAGTATTTTGAGTCTGATACCAAGTGAAGAATTTCTTCTCATACGCTTAAGAGATAATTCATTAGAGTGCTGATATTGATACCAATGAAGGTTTTTTACAGTAGTCTACAGCTTTGCTTTGAAAGTCTGATACTAATCTTTGTGTACTGAATCTGATTTCCAATTGATGATTTAGTCTGATACCAAATCGTCTTTAATTCAAATGATTCCTGATAAACATCAGAAAGGTTTCTTGCTTGGATCTTTAATCCGGATCTTCAGACAGTCCTTAACTTCTGATTTGCATAGATCTTCTGAGTGAGCCTCTTGAAATGTAGATTTTGCCTTAACTGCTTTCAGAGTTTTCTTACTTAATCTGATTCTTTATTCTATGATCGTAGTTCTTCTTCTTATCCTGTCTTTAGAATGCCTAGTGAACTTGTTTAGAGTTCCTCGGATAACATCAAACAACAAACGTTAGTAGTAACGCATTTTATAAGAGTACTTTGTTTGAGTTATGCATTCTTTCAGATTTCCTTCTTTCAATCAAAATCAATTAATATATTTCTCCCCCTTTTTTACATCATCAAAAAGTGTCAGGGCATATGAGCATTTAAGCATGTAGTCATTTAAGGGAAACAGAGTCACAAAGTTATTTGAACATTTAGAAGCATTTAGACTCATTTTAGGGAAACACATCTATACTCAGTATGTATTTAATTGAAGGATGGAAGCCACTTGTGAGAGAAGTGAAACAGTGTTCAGGTACCTTAAAGGCAACTAATTTTCATTATGGCGTAGATAGTCAGAAGAACAATTTAGACATAACCAAATAAAAAGCTCATTAAACAGGCTAATTGTATCATAGATTAGATAAGGATTTAAACACAAACATATAGATACAGATTTAGACTCGACAAAACCAGATTCTTATAAGAGAAAAACTTTTAGAGTTACGTATTTCCGTGTTATGAAGGATTGAGATGTTCCATACTAGTTTATTAGTCGAACGACTGTATGCGTATTTCAAGAGAGTTGAACAGCTGAGAAATTTCTAGTAAGAAATAGGGAAGTAGCCTTTTGTACACGATTTCCTAGATGGGATAAATTAATGAGTTTCTTTTAATTTAGTCATTTTGATTTCTAATGCTGGTTAAATTATCTAAGAGACAAATAAGACATTTTCATTAATTCAATGGTGATTGTACATAACGATTTAAAGACAAAACATAGCAGCTGCTAAATGAACATCACCACCTTAATCATCATAATCCTCAACACTGTTCATGGTTTCACAACTGAGTTCGACACGAGAAGTACGAGATTCAAGTCTGATAATTAAATTCCAAGCCTTTTCTTGTAGAAGTATTTCCGAAATTATTCTTCCGTATGGGATGAAGGCCTGTACTTTGTTTCTGGAGATTTTGATAGATTGTTTCATATGATTAAAAATAGTTTTAGGGAGATCTATTGTAACATGATGTGTTAGAAGAAAGATAAGGATTCTGTCGTTGTGCGTTAGGATGTTCTCAGGAGTCATACGAGGACGAAGGTTGGTCAGAGAAAATTTGAACCAAGCTTTTGGAAAAGGGAGAAGCCTCTCAGGGTTGTTTGGTTCGTAAGGTACTAAATCGTCAAATAAGATTTTGCACTGATCCACCAGGCTTAGATTTGATTGATAGTCATCAATCGTGACTCCGGAGGAGATGCAGCCGGTGATTTTCTCTATCGAGGAAACAGAGACAACAATCGGTTGAAGGTAGACTTCCGACCAGATGGTTTTTCCATCGTTGCTAACTCTGGCAAATTTCCAAAACTCTTTAACCAGGTTTGGATAGATGGGACCATATAGGAGAGCGTAATAGCCTTGCCAAGATTGGGCTTGCATGCTTCTAAGTATCTCGAAACCATTTTCTCCGGGATGAGCAAGGTTGAGTTTCTTCTCAGGAATAAGGTGTAGATTTTCTTTGTTTCCAAGGAAGGTTGGTCCACTCCTTTGAGAGTTCATTGTTCTTAGTAAGTTTAGAATTTTGTAATTGAGAGTTGAAAGACGGAGAGAGGAATCCTACCTTTTATGGGTGAGTTAGGATGAAGTGTGATGATCGCTTTTGGGGATATTGATTTGTTATTTCCTAGATATTGTATTAAATCTTGGGTATATAGAGAGATGTAAACGCGTGTAGCTAAAAAGACGAGTTAGTTGTCTATTTATTGGGAAGGATACTAGAGTTAATGATGGCTTTTCGATGAGTGGTCAATGAGTTGGGTACATTAATGATGGTAATAAATTTGAGTTCACAGAAAATAATTTTTAATGGGTTAATATTTTTAAGTTTTAACTGTAAAACTCTAATAAGGCTTGTTATCTATGGAACATTTTATTGTTTAAAGAGAGACTTTAATTAATGATCATAGATTTGACAACACGTTTTTCTTAAATAGTCTAAGGATAATTGAGCACAAACAAAGCAATTAAAGTACAATTAACATAGTTTCTCTAGTCACTAAAGACTTCACAATATGTTTTTAACAGACAGTTTTCTGGAAACTCTTCAGGACCATCTTCTTCAATTCTTTCCTTGATCATGTCCACAATTCCATCTCTGAAGAAAATCTCAGACAAAACTCTTCCATCAGGAATGTAGGATTTTGTGAGGTTCCGAGACTCAAGAATAGTTTTCCAGAGACAGTTGAAGATTGAGTGTGGTAAATTTATCTTAAAGTCATTCATTAGTAAATAAATGAACTTATGGTCGTGAAATCGAATTAGATTATTGCTATCTATTCTGGGAAGAAAATTTGACAACATGAGTTTGTACCAGATTTTGGGAGTTGGTAGAAGATTCTCAGGATTGTAGGGTATGTATCTGGAAGATAAGTCGTGAAGGGATGCAAAATTTCTTGCAGGAAAGAAATTGTGTATGTCAAACTTAACATGAATTCCAACATCCTCACAACCAGTTGCAAGGATCATTGAAAATAGGTTGATGTCAATAGGATTTTCAAAAACATAGGAAGTGATGCAATTTCTTTCAACATCAAGATCGGCATGTTTCCAAAATTCTTTGACCAGGTTTACATAGATGGGTTTTTCTAGCATCATGGAGTACCTAGTCCATTGTTGGGTATACAAAATATCTGCTATACTACATGCAGTGTCTCTTGAGAGTGAAGGAGTACTGAATGAGAATCGTTTCTCAGGAATGAGTTCAAGAAGGTTTGGATTACCGAGAAAGGTTAGTGGAGGCATGATAGTGGATGGACAAAGAGGCTTGGAGTTTTAGGGTTTTGAGTATAGGAGCATGAAAGGGAGACGTCACTTTATAGAGTAAGAGGTAGATTGAATTATGTCTAGTCTAGGGTAGATATAGGTCAGATCAAAAGATTTTAGTAAGATCTTATTAAGTTGTCAGAGATATGTTGTGGTTTTAATAGATTCGCAATTATGATTATATCTTTTACGTGTAGTTTTTGTTAAAGGGTTTTCTTGTATTTAGCAATTTCTTTCATCTAGGCTTAACATATTTTTTATTGGTTGAATATTTCCCTAAAGAAACATGTAAGGATTCCTAAATAATTATCTAGTAAAACATGCTATGACAAATTTGAAAGAATTATAGTTAAGGCATCTCATGAGTTTAACAGATTATAAGTGAAAAGAAAAGTGTACCTTATATTTTTTAGACTTAACTGAGTACCTTTTGTCTTGACTTTGGTCTTTATTCTGATGAATTTTGAAATCTTCGTAATTTTTCGTGAGTGCATTTTTCTGAGCTTTTGATCGACTTCTTTCGGACTTGGCTTGCTCTGAGCATCTTTCTGATTCTGCCTATTTTCGAGTAAGCAGATGTTTCTTGGGTTCTTCAAGATAAGCTTGTCTTCTGACTTCTGAAGAGAATATTTTCTTGGAAAGTGATCCTAGTTGGATTATAGCTTTCTTTCTCTTTTCCTGTTCAACCTTGTCCTTTAGTTCTCTACGTTATAGTAACCGAGATTGGGACTTAGCATGATCAGAGTGACCATTTTAGCTGATCTTAGCCAATTCCATGCAACCCTTTTTGATAAGGCGATACTCATATGCGTGGGAGCAATACTGAGTGAACAGTAAATTTAATTTGATGACCTCATTCATAAATAACAGATTACATCTGTTTTGAATGTTTCTCACTTCTCATTTCCTTGATCCATAGAACCTGTTTAGTTCCGATACAGTTCCAAGATATGGATCTGAATCTTAAACAACAAACTTTTGAGAATTGGTTGAGTTCTCCTTTCATAGCCCGAATTCAGTTTGTTTTTGTGAGAGTTTCTTTTCTTTGAAAGATGATTGATTTCACCAGTTCAGTGAGAATCTTTGAGAGGTTATTCAGGAAGGAGTTGACATATCAACATCTGACTTTGTTCCTCAAGGTTGTTTTAGAACTTGTTCAGAACCAAAACATCATCATGCCCCATGTGTACATCACTAGACATGATTTGCATGAACCTCTTGTTCTCACAATGATGATCAACTTATTTGGGGTTGTTCACACATATCTATGAGTTAACTAATTTCTTCAAACGAACATTATTAACGTCATCTTTTATGACATCAGTTGGAGAACCTAGATACCTGAAATGATAGCATTCAATTTCATAGCACAAGTGGTTCTGAGAACACTTGGTCTGTAGAAAATCAGATTATCAACATTTCATCTTTACTAGGATGATTTCAGGTTGTTGGAACTTGATCACCGAACCAGTTAAGAGTTCGTTCGGAATCAACTGAGTCTTTGGGATTCAATTCTCCATTGAATCTTTTGATCATTCCAGATTCTAACATTGAATCATTTCTAATAATTTGAATTTTTCAGATTCTGAATTTAACAGATTTCTTTCTGAAATTCAAGGTCTTAGAATCAGCAATTTCCCTTCTTTACATGAAGAGATCCAGAATGAGTTTTTAAATGAGAAAGTCAAGGGTGGACCTAATTCGTTTCTTGAAAACATCTCAAAAACTCATAATGAGTTAATCTTCAGCAAACAAGATTTCTTGCTTTCTGATGATTCATCTTTTAATCATATACGTGGTTTTATCCACACGTATTTTCCAAAATGAGCATTCAATAGATACTTCCTTTTATCTGATGAATTTATATTATCAATTGATTCTTCAACTTTAGTGAGGCTTCATCTAGAATCAGTGACTTGCCCATAAAGTAATCAGATTGATTACAATTTTGTACACAGTTAACTGCTGAACTACTACAGAAATTGTAAGTGGATTTCAATCTCACCAAGAGTACTTCTACGCACCACGTCTGGATATTTTTCTGACACTGTTAAGTGTTTGATATGAATCAATAACAGAACCGGAGCTCTGATACCAATTGAAGGTGCGAGAAAGACACAAGAAAGGGGGGTTTGAATTATGTATTTACTCTTTTTGTAACTTTTCGCATCTTGTTAATTTGACGCTCAAGAACCTTCAATGTTCGTTGAGAGATTTTGATCTATTAACTAAAGAGTATGAGAACCGTATAAGTTCTGTTCATAAGATACGATACTCAGAACTTGCAGTGCGGAAGCTTATTAGAGATAGGCTGCAAGGTTCTAACTTGCTTAAGGTGAGGTTCTGATATTCAAGGCAGAAACATAAATAGAAATACTAAGCAAGAGAGTAAAGGACACATGATATATCCTGGTTCACCACGCGGGCTAATCTAGTCCACCCTCCTCAGGTGATTTCGCCTTAAACACAAGGACTTAATCCACTATAACCAAATCATGATTACACTGGCACGGCCAACAGCCGGTGACTAACCACTTGCACAGCCGCACTGTGACTAACAACCCAATGAACCGTTCAGGGATCCAACAGGATATAATGTTCATTGACCGAGCAGACCCACTGCTGGGATTTCACAGCTAGCCGTTCAGGGATTCATCACAATGAATATAACGCTACTGACCATATTTCAGGATTTCCCACAATGACCCTCAGCCATTGTCATCTTAAGTATCTGATCACCACGTGATCTACTAAAGGGCCTTAACTCACAGTTGAACCGTTCAGGGATCCCATCAGGATATAACGTTGACTTGAGGAGTCTCAATTCATCTAGTTGAATTGGCAAACTAGAGATTACAAATTGTGCTTCTTAATAAGCAAGTTTCTCCTAGGTTAAAGTACAAAGAACACACACATGTGTTCAAGCAAGTTTTGAGCAATCAGCTCCTTGCTTTCCTAAGAAACTACAAAAATGTATTTAGATATTATGATTGTTGACATCTTGTAGATCTTCTTCTTCTTCGTCATCTTGTTGAGCAAGCTTTGAGCAGCAACTCCTTGCTTCAGATCTTCAATGTAGCTTTGACGAGAAGGTAGGTTGATGACTTGACTGATCTTCAATTGTTGTCTTCTTCATCAACAGCTTATGTTTGATTGTTGTTGTTGTGTTAATTTGTTCTTTGGAGATTCAACAACAATTGCCATGAGTGAGTTAATGACAGCTTTGAATATTCTAAGTATTACAACAAGAACTCATCGTTGTTGCTATCTTCACACAATGACTTGGTCAATTTTGTAGATGAACATTTAGTTTGTAATTCTACAAGTGATCGACACGTCAGAAGAAAAAACTCTTTCCATTAAATAGCCAGTAGAAATATAGTCGTTAGAGAATACTGTTGGCTGTTTCGAAAAGTGACGTTGTGATATAATGAGTTGTACTGACACATCTTCTTTTTGCATAGGAGGAAGTGACCAGACATCTTTTCTTGGGCAGTGTGTACATTTAACTCACAACGGTAATATTTAGACTTCAAAACTTCAGTGGCTTCTGATGTTAATTTGATGAAGCATGAGTGGAGTCTTTATAGCAGAATATCTGATGCTTTAAGTCTTCCGTTAGTTGAAGAAGTCCATTAGGAATCAGTCTTTAGAACTTCAGTACTTGGCCTTTAAGAGTGTTATCCTTTTCTGCTTTAAGTCTTCTGAATCTTCAGAGCTTGTCTTCAGAGTCTTCAGAACTTCTTGTTTGAAACCTTGATCTTCAGAACTCGTCAGTCTTCAGATTCTTTCTGCACTTGGTCTTTAGCGCCTTCAGCCATCAGAACTTCAAGTCATAGGAGTCTTCAGAATTTTGCTTCTTTCTGAGTGTGCTTCTTTAGAAGCTTCGCTATCTTCAAAATCTTGATCACTTTCAGAGAGCATCCACAAGAGCATTGCAACAGCAATCTTGGCATCCTTGGATCTGGCTGATCATGACTAGATAAACAAGCGTTCTTGCTTCTCGCGACTTTAGTCACACATAGTAACTTCGTGTATGTATATATATATATATATATATATATATATATATATATATATATATTCAATCATAGTACATCTGGCTGGTGTATGTTGGTTCTGATGTCTTTAGTTCTTATGATCTGCACACAACACACGTTAGACCATAAAATGGTTCTTTCACAAATACTTATTGTTATCATCAAAACATAGATTGACTTGTAGAGACAATTCTTGCTCTCACATGCGTTAAACCACACTAGCAATTGTTCTTCAGACTCTGCCACCAGAAGCTAGCAATGAACAACTCCCAAGTGTGTCTAAGTAAAGCATATTCTGATTATTTATGTACAAGAACAAGAATCTGCATAAATAAAACACACATCAAATAATCATTGTTCTTTTAATACTTTTGTTATCATCAAAACTAAAAGAGAAAATGTCAAGAACAAATCTTGTTCTAACAATCTCCCCCTTTTTGATGATGACAAACACAAGTATTTAAAGGACAGTGTTGAGCATTTAATTTTCTCTACAACAACAGGGTATGAAGTTTGTAGGCTCCCCTTAAGTCTGATAGTCCATAGTTGAGTTCTATTGACTCTAACACCAAGAACTAATTTTCAAGAAAAAATAAATTAGTCTTCTTAGTAACATCAGTGTCTGAGGTTTGCAAGCTCCCCATGAGTCAAACAGTTCCAAGGTTGAGGTTTGTAAACTCCCCATTAGTTCCTTATTTAAGAAAACCAAAATAGCAACATTTTAACTTCCTTTGGCAACAACAGAATACGAGGTTTATAAGCTTCTTCTGAGTCTCATAGGCCAAGTCAAAGGTTTGTAAGCTCTTACTTAACACTATGTACAAGAGAGTTAAAATATGTTGCCCTTTTTAATTTTCTTTGGAAACACCAGAATATGAGGTTTGTAAGCTTCTACTGGGTCTGATAGGCTAAGTCTGAGGTTTGTAAGCTTTTCCTTAGACCTGTGTACAAGAAAGTTAAAAATACGCCCTTGGCGGTAACCATATAAACAGAAAATAAGTGACAAGAAAATAAATGACCAATATGTACAAGACATGTATTCAATGGGTTCAGTTTCCACTTAAATACTTACTACTGTTTCTCCCTCTTTTGTCACATAAAAAAGAATAAAAGGAAAAGAAAGGAAATAGGAAGAAATATCACTAATAAATGTAACTCAGATCATCATTACAAGATCATTTTCCAAAGAGGAAGAATAATCAAGTAATAAGAGTCATTAAGGTTTGCAACATGCATGCTTTGAAGTCTTAGTGGTCGTTACTATTCCAAGAATTAAACAAGGATTAATTTTAGACTCTTGGTATCCATAGAAGTCATTATAAAAGCATCCAGGTCCTAAGTCATATTCATCAATCACCAACCTAAGGATATGGAATCATCAACTGAGAGTCATAATGCATCCTTCGTAACAGACACAACCGAGAGCTCTACAAGTTTGAAAATCCAATCCCCTCAGAGGCGAGCTGCTTTTGAGTCCTCTATAACTGAGCCTCTACCCTCAACAATACTTTCTACAAAAGAGACAACTTTGGCAGTACCTGAACAACCTTCAGAAGGAGGTTCAGCAGTAGCTGCTTTGAAGCCTCAGAGAAAAAGCATGAAGAGGTCAAAGAAGAAGAAAATGAGGGTCAACAAGAAGTTCTACCACTCTCTTCCAGACATAAAAGAGGAAGAAGTGATTAATTCAGAAGACGGGGAGGTAGACTATGACAACAGTGGACCCTATTGGGCACGAGATGCTCTAGCTAGGGATCAATTCTAGAAACATCTTATTCTAATTTTTAAAAAAAAATTGTAATCCATCAGTTTAATTAATGAAAAAGTTTATTTTGAACAAGAATTCTTTTAAACATACAAGTACATTCCAGTAATTTCTTTAAATTTTCTGAAGGTACACTATCAACTTGAAACTGAAACTGAAACGACAGTTAAAACAAATCAAACATAAACTCATAGTTATTCAGAGAATCTTAATAGGTTAGATTGCTAGATCACATTTCCAAGAGTCATTATTAGAATATTGATCAAATTTAATCAATACTGAAATAATATTAAACTCAAGACAATGAATGTAACACGTCTATAAAAGGACTCTAGTAAGCTTTGTAACACCCTACTCTCCACATTCATTTAATAAATAAAAATACGAAAATAGTATGTGGAAAATCAGAGTTACACACGTAGGATTCCACATAAACATAAAATCTCATGAAGTATCCAGTCACTTTATATCTTATTTCCTTATAGAAATAAATTAATTAAACAACGAAATATCCAAATAGTTCAACACTAAGGCTCCAATTACATCAAACTCCACAAAATCCATGGTTCAACATCATTAAACAAAATCAATATATGTAACAAATAGAAAACATCATAAAGAATAACGAAATCCCCATCCTTCCCGTGTTACGTATCAGAGCGACTTCTAAGACTCGATCAATAGCAACACATGCTCCAAGCACTACTCATGTACCTGGTTATCTGTACTCCCCAAGGAGCACAGACACAACAACAAAAAAGGGGTGAGAATTACATTCAATAAATTTATGGTAAAAATCGCATGTTAAGGAGTAGTATTCACACCAATCAAACACAAAAATGCACATACCAGTGTCACATCAATATTCAACTTGTTCGGCCCACATTCACTCATACATATATGCAATGTGACTCGACTGAGACGACACCATGCATGCGGTACCAACACAATGCATACGGTTCACTCTTTGAACCTGATTCCCATCGGAATCCAGATAAGTCGTATATGTTCCTCTGAACTACAACTTATCTCCACTCGACTCGCACTTGGAGTCCGGACGAGACTAGGCACACATCATGGATTCCCACCTAGGCTCATCTCCACATGACACGACATGAATGTATGACAAACAATTATGCATAATATAATTATCATTAATGCATAACACACAATCCACAATGATCACACATCACATGCTCACAGTAATTCTCTCTGGAATTACCATTGTTGCCTAAGACTGTCCACATAATAACAATCTTAGCAACACATGCATCAATCACACATCATAAAGAAAACCACACAGAAATTCTATGTTTTACCACATTTACTATCATTATTGGTTCCTCTATGTCCAATTCTGTCGTTTTAGTCTTACGAACAAAGAGGAATTGCATCGCATGCGAAATCGGGAAAGAAATCGCGAAAACGGAAAAATTCTAACACAGGCCTGCCATACACGTATGACCTTATTTCCTTGCCCCCAGACCTGCGTATGCTACGCGTAGGGCCTCAGATGCCCAAGCCTCATACGCGTATTAACACACGCCTTACGGGTATGGCCAGAGGCCATTTTCCTTCAGAATCCTCCCAAGAACATCTCGTACGCGTAATGGTTACCCCATATGCGTACTGCCTATTCCCATATGCGTCCCATACGCATATCAGCTGAGGGTCGTACTGGCCATAGGGACAGGGCATGTATCGTACGTGTAAGCCCCTGGGAACGTCCCCCATACGCGTATGACCCCCAGGCATACGCGTATGGCCAGTCTACACAGAGAAAAACCATTTTTCGCATCAGTGCAATTTTTCGCCCATTAAAGCACTTTCAAGCTCCTATTTCTGACCCAAAACAGCATCAATACCAGTATAATCCTAAAGTTTTAATTCTACTTCATTAATCTATCAATTTATTCTACAATCTGAAACTCATTTTCGTCATCTCCCAAAACCCCATTGCAACGGCCCGATTTTATTTATTTGTTTTCATTAGTTTATTTTGAAATAATGTGCATTTTTTTGCGTTAACCAGTGTGATGTTGTGTCGTTGATGGGGGTAGTTACCTTAAGATGGTAGGAATTAAGGTGTTAGAGGTGTAAGAGTAATTGTGTAGAGAGAATAGTTAATTAATTAGTTATTTATGAGTAATTAGTTAATTATGCTATATAGTAAAATATATTAATTAATTTAAATAATTATTTAGGTTTAATATGTTTTTATTAAACTAGAATTTGAAAGGTTAAATGATTATTATTTGAATTATATGATTATTAGATAGTAGTAATAATAATAATAATAATAATAATAATAATATAATGAAATAAAATAAAATGGAATATTAGATGTGTAGAGATTTGAAGGACATGATAGTAATTGTATGAGGATAAGTGAGGGTAAATAAGGTAAACCATAGTTGAGGGATTTTATAAAGGGAATTAGAGAATAGTGAAGTTAGTTTTTACATCATACGTGAAATTTAGAACAGAAGGTGAAAGAAGCTAGGGCAAGGAAGAGAGAAGAACTCCATTAGAGAAGGGAAAAACTCATCAATCTAAGGTAAGGGTGGGGTTCTGATCTTCTAAGGGATAATATGATGAATAGTGGGTAAGAGCTTAGGTTATTACATTATGGGTTGTTGTGTTCTTCTATGCTATGAATCTTGATTTCTCTAAGTTGTTAAATTGTGTGTTTCTGATAATGCTATGAATGTTGTGAAATAGTGGATCATGATACTGTTATAATATATTGATATGTGATGAAATTTGTTTGCCTATATGTGTGACAATTCTATTTTTGGGTTGTTGATATGTTTTCCTCCATTGTTGAGTTAAGTGGGTTTGAATCATATATAGGAAATTGATGATTATATGATGTTAATCCATGAGTAAAACAAGGAAATAATTGATTTTTAGAATGTTAAGATAGGAGAAAATTGGGTCTATGATGATAGAATTCCATAGCATAAGTCCTAGCATGATAAATTGGTGTGAAAGTGCCTTTTAAAAGTGATTTTTAAGCAATCGGAAAGTGTGCGCCGACTTGAAACACCCATGCATCGACACATGCAGGCAAGAAGCAAAACATACTTAAATACTGCATCACATGCGTCGACCTAAAACACTCATGCGTCGACACATGCACTCAGATTTTTTTGCCAAAATGTTAATACGATTTTGATCATAACTTTTGAATCGTATATCCAAATGATGAACCGTTTAAAGCGTTGGAAAGCTAATAAATAGAACTTTAACATGGTATAATTAGGTGAATTGTTTTCCCGGTATTTTTATGTCTAATATGTTTAGGAATGTGATTATTACTTGTTGTGTACGCTAAGAAGTCTTGTTGTAAGTGACGAATCTTGAATGTTATTACAAAGATGTTATTGTGATGTTAATGGTGGTAATATGAGGATGTTTTAATGATGTTATTGTGATTGCATAAAGGATATATATATATATATATATATATATATATATATATATATATATATATATATATATCCATGCTGTATGAAATATATTTTATGCTTGTTGGCCACTTTGGGCGGTGTATAGTAACCATAGTGGTGGATTGTTGTGCACGATGATGTTGTTGTTGTTGTATGCATAAATAGTCGTATTGCATAAATTTGTCAACATGAGTAGTGATATTTTATTGTTCGACGTGATTTAGGTTATGTTATAATGTGGTGTGATATAATGCATTACTTCAAATGTGATTATGTTTAGTTGTTTTGATTGCATAAAAGATATATATGTTGTATGAACTATATGTTATGCTTGTTGGCCAATTTGGGCGGTGTACAATAACCATGGTGGTGGGTTATTGTGAACGATGATGTTGTTTATGGTGGTTGTATGCATAAATAGTCGCATGCATACATTTGTGGACAATGGTCCATGGTTGGTGAGCCTAAAATCCCATTGTGTAGATTGGGTCGGTAGTTGATTCCGGAGGTGATGGGTCACTGAGTGGTTCTGATCCTATGAGGTTGGGATCAGAACGGTGAACCTGAGTGTTCATGAAAATTGGTACCACATGTATAAGCATTGAGTCAGGTTGTGGCTCTTATTGCATTATATATTAACTATGTCGCTATGTTGCTAATATGTGGTATTGTTGTGATTAGTTAGATTTGTTATCATGTTTTGCTTTATATTATTATGATATCACACCCCTTCTGTTTGAATGTTTCCTCCACGTGGGTAACGTGCAGGTGATCTGCAGTGAAGGTGTGAATGTTAGTATAAGAGGATACTCTCCTTTATGCTTTGGTCGAGTCAGTGTCTACTCTGATATGTAACACTTGGGGTTGACGCTTGTTTTTTTTAAGTTGGGAGGAAACTATATGTATACCTCCGCTGTTGGATAATTTTATGTTGATGGAGATTGTTATGTGAATCTCTCTTGTTGATAATTTCCTTATAACTACATTTGTTATAATTATGTTGGAAGAGTTTAACTATTCAATCCCGATGTTTTCCGCTGCTTATCAAAATGTTGAAGTTCAGACTTATGTTGTGTTCTTTAATTACTATATACGTTGCATGTCAAAATATATAACCAAGTTATTGTTGGATGTGGTATCCTTATTGCATGATGTGTTTTTATTTTACTCTGATTTTAATTATAATTACGCGGGGGAAATTAGGGTGTTAAATAGTGGTATCAGAGCAGGTCGGTATGTCCGGCCAGGTTGTTTAATTATGGTTGTTCCCTAGTATGCGTCATGTGTGTGAAAACACTGTCAATGCTTGTTTCGTTTTCTATTTGTAGGTTGGAAATGAAACTAGCGGGGGAGAAGCTTGTGCTACTCCAAGATGCTTCTAGTGTGGAGTGATGGCTCAGTGTGTCGTTGGACGCTATTATAGTTTGGTAAAGATGGTTTATGCCTCGTCATGATTGTCGACTGTCTATTGACAAATTGAGGAACTGATCACCCTTAATATCTTATTGATAGTAGACAGAATCATGTTGGATGGAATGGACGCATCTTGCCAGCTTAGATGGTGTGTATAGTGAAATGTTTGGAGCTAAGCCAATAGCTTACAGATTATTTTGATGAGTCGATGCAGATTCTTATATTTGAAGATATTTGTGACTTGCCTCTAGAGTGTGGATATGAGTTTGATGTTAGTATAGAGTTGATGTTGTTGTCTACTAAGCAGGTGGATGAACTTCTAGATGATGAAGCCTTGATGTTTGCAATGTTTGCATCATTGCAAGTTTATCGTGAAGTTACAAGTGTTAAATTGAATGTTGTCTGTGAATTTCTAGATGTATTTCTATACGACATACGTGATTTTCCCCAGAGCGTGAAGTAGAGTTTGCGGTGGAATTGATACCAAGTACGAGTCTGGTATCAATGGCTTCTTATAGGATGTCAGCTTCTGAGTTTGGGTAATTAAAGAAATAATTCGAAGAATTGATTGAGAAGAAGTTTGCTCGACCGAGTGTTTCTCCGTGGGGTGCTCATGTGTTGTTAGTTAAGAAGAAAGAGGGCAATGTGAGGTTATGTGTTGATTTCAGGTAGTTGAATAAAGTTACTATCAAGAATAAATATCCACTTTCGAGAATTGAAGATTTGATGGATCAGTTAGTAGGTGCTCGTGTGTTCAGTATGATTGATTTGAGGTCTGGTTATCATCAGATTCGTGTTAAACCAGATGATATTCCGAAGACATCTTTCAGAATGAGGTATGGTCACTATGAATCCACTATGATGTCGTTTGGTGTATCCAATGCACCGAGTGTGTTCATGGAGTATACGAATTGGATTTTTCATGAGTATTTGGATAAGTTTGTCGTAGTCTTCACTAATTATATTCTGATCTATTCTAAATCAGAAGGAGTGCATGCTGAGCATTGGCAAACTGTGTTGCAAGTGTTGAAGGAGAAGAAGTTGTATTCAAAACTGTAAAAATGTGAGTTCTGGTTGGAGGAAGTGAGCTCCTTGGTCATGTGATGTCGAGTGGAGGAATTGTTGTTGATCCTTCTATGATTGATGTTGTGTTACAGTGGGAGACTCCGAAGTCGGCTACCGAAATTTGAAGTTTTCTTTGGCTAGCAGGTTATTATCGCAAGTTAATTGAAGGTTTTTCTAAGTTGGCATTACCCTTGACTCAGTTGACTCAAAAGGGGCAAGCTTATGCATGGGATGTTGCATGTGAAGAGAGTTTTATAGAATTGAAGAAGAAGTTGACGACTACTCCAGTATTGGTTTTGCCTAATCTGAGTGAGTCATTTATAGTATATTGTAATGCGTCGAAGATGGGTCTTGGTGGAGTAATAATGCATAATGGTCAGGTCGTTGCTTATGCTTCCAGACAACTGAAAATTCATGAAAGGAATTATCCTACGCATGACTTAGAATTGGCAGTTGTAGTGTTCGTGTTGAAGATTTGGAGACATTGTCTTTTTGGCTCTAAATTTGAGGTGTTCAATGATCATAAGAGTCTGGAGTATTTGTTTGATCAGAAAGAGTTGAGTATGAGGCAGAGAAGGTGGCTTGAACTTCTGAAAGATTATGATTTTGATTTATGTTACCATCCCGGTAAAGCTAATTTGGTAGTTGATGCTTTGAGTAGGAAGTTCTTGCATATATTGATGCTTATGGTGAGAGAGTTGGAATTGATCGAGCAATTAAGAGACATGAGTTTGGTGTGTGAAGCGACTTATGATAGTGTGAAGTTAGGGATGTTGAAACTGACTAGTAGTATTCTTGAAGAAATCAAATGACGTCAGAAATCTGATTTGAGATTGGTTGATCAGTTAACCTTAACTAACCAAGGTAACGGAGGTAAATTCTGAGTCGATGAGTATGTTGTAATGAGGTTTAGAGATGGAGTGTGTATTCTAGATATTTCAGAAATTAAGAAGAGTATTCTTGAAGAAGGACATCGAAGTAGGTTAAGTATTCATCCCGGTGCCACAAAGATGTATCGGGATTTGAAGAAGTTGTTTTGGTGGCCAGTTGTGAAAAAGGAAATTGTTGAATTTATTTACGCGTGTTTGACTTGTCAGAAGTCAAAGCTTGAACATCGGAAGCCTTTGGGTCTGATGCAACTATTGGATATTCCATAATGGAAATGGGACAACATTTCTATGGATCTTGTGATAGGATTGCCAAATATTCCGAGAAGGCATGATGTTATTTGGGTGGTTGTGGATAGATTGACTAAGTCGACTCATTTCTTGCCGAAGAAGATTAATTATTCTATGCAGAAGATAGCTAAAATGTACATTGAGGAATTGTGAAGTTGCATGGGGACACCTTCGAGCATTGTGTCAGATAGAGTTCTGAGAGTTACGTTGAGGTTTTGGGGAAGTTTGCATAATGCCTGGGGTACTAAGCTGAGATTGAGTTTTGCATATCATCCGCAGACGGACAACCAGATAGAGAGGACTATCCAGTCTTTGGAGGATTTGCTAAGGGATTGTGTGTTGGACCAGGGAGGATCTTGGGATAGCCATTTGTCGTTGATTGGGTTTACATACAACAACAATTTCCATACTAGTATTGGGATGGCACCATATGAAACATTGAATGGTATGAGGTATAGAACTCCATTGTGTTGGTATGAGTCTGGCGAGAGTGTTATACTCGGACCTGAGATTGTGCAAGAGGCATTTGAGAAGATCAAGATGGTCCAAGATAGGATGAGAGCTTCGCAGAGTCGTCAGAAGGGTTATCATGATAAGAGGAGGAAAACACTTGAGTTCCAAAAGAGAGACCATGTATTTTTACGGGTTACTCCGGTAACTAGTGTTGGTCGAGCTTTGAAGTCTAGAAAGTTCATACCGCATTTTGTTGGTCTGTATCAGATTTTGCAGAGGATATGAGAGGTGGCCTATCAGATTAATTTGTTGTTGTCGCTTGCGAATCTTCATGATGTGTTTCATGTGTCTCAGTTGAGGAGGTACATTCCAGATCTGTCGCATGTGATTCCGATGGACGATGTGCTAGTAAGGGATAACCTTGTTGTGGAGGCTTTATCCGTGAGAATTGATGGTCATGAGGTGAAACAATTTCGAGGCAAGGATATTGCTCTCGTGAAGGTAGTGTGGAGAGGCGTTGCCGGAGGAAATATAACTTAGGAATTGGGGAGCAGGATGCGAGAGTCGTACCTTGAGTTATTTGCGTCAGGTAATTTTCGAGGACGAAAATATTCCTAGCGGGGGAGAGTTGTAACACCCTGATTTTATTTATTTGTTTTCATAAGTTTATTTTGAAATGTTGTGCATTTTTATGCGTTGACGTGTGTGATGTTATGCTCTTGATGTGAGTAGTTACCTTAAAATGGCAGGAATTGAAGTGTTAGAGGCGTGGGAGTAATTGGGTAAAGATGGGGGTGTAGAAAGAATAGTTAGTTAATTAATTGCTTTTTAGTAATTAGTTAAATTATGTTATATAGTAAAATATATTAATTAATTTAAATAATTATTTAGGTTTAATATGTTTTTATGAAACTAGAATTTGAAAGGTTAAATTATTATTATTTGAATTATTGGATTATTAGATAATAATAATAATAATATAATGAAATAAAATAAAATGGAATATTAGATGTGTAGAGATTGGAAGGACATGATAGTAAGTGTATGAGGATGAGTGAGGGTAAATAAGGTAAACTATAGTTGAGGGATTTTATAAAGGGAATTAGAGAGTAGTGAATACAGTTTTTACATCATACGTGAAATTGAGAACAGAAGGTGAAAGAGGCTAGGGCAAAGAAGAGAGAAGAACTTCATTAGAGAAGGGAAAAGCTCATCAATCTAAGGTAAGGGTGGGGTTCTGATCTTCTAAGCGATAATATGATGAATCGTGTGTTAGGGCTTAGGTTATTACATTGTGGGTTATTGCGTTCTTCTATGCTATGAAACTTGATTTCTCTAAGTTGATTAATTGTGTGTTTCCGATAATGCTATGAATGTTGTGAAATATTGGATGATGATACTGTTATAATATATTGATATGTGATGAATTGTGTTTGCCTATATGTGTGACAATTTTGTTTTTGGGTTGTTGATATGTTTTCCTCCAATGTTGAGTTATGAGGGTTTGAATCATAGATAGGAAATTGATGATTATATGATGTTAATCCATGAGTAAAACAAGGAAATAATTGATTTTTAGAATAGTAAGATAGCAGAAAATTGGGTCTATGATGATAGAATTTCATAGCATAAGTCCTAGCATGATAAACTGGTGTGAAAGTACTTTTTAAAAGTGATTTTTGAGCAATCGGAACAGTATGCGTCGACCTGAAACACCCATGCGTCGACACATGCAAGCCAGAAGCAAAACATACTTAACTACTGCAGCACATGCGTCGACCCGAAACACTCATGCGTCTACACATGCACTCAGATTTTTTTGCCAAAATGTTAATACGATTTTGATCATAACTTTTGAACCGTATATCCAAATGACGAACGGTTTAAAGCATTGGAAAGCTAATAAATAGAAATTTAACATGGTATAATTAGGTGGATTTCTTTCCCGGTATTTTTATTTCTAATATGTTTATAAATGTGATTATTACTTGTTGTGTACGCTAAGAAGTCTTGTTGTAAGTGACGAATCTTGAGTGTTGTTACAAAGATGTTGTTGTGATGTTAATGATGGTAATATGAGGATGTTTTAATGATGTTGTTGTGATTGCATAAAGGATATATATATATATATATATATATATATATATATATATATATATATATATATATATATATCCATATTTTATGAAACATATTTCATGCTTGTTGGCCACTTTGGGCGGTGTACAGTAACCATGGTGGTGGGTTGTTGTGCATGATGATGTTGTCGTTGTTGTGTGCATAAATAGTCGCATTGCATACATTTATGAACATGAGTAGTGATATTTTATTGTTCGACGTGATTGAGGTTATGTTATAATGTGGTGTGATATAATGCATTACTTCAAATCTGATTATGTTGAGTTGTTGTGATTGCATAAAAGATATATATGTTGTATGAACTATATGTTATGCTTGTTGGACAATTTGGGCGGTGTACAATAACCATGGTGGTGGATTATTGTGCGCGATGGTGTTGTTGTGGTTGTATACATAAATAGTCGCATCGAAACGGTGAATCTGAGTGTTCACGAAAATTGGTACCACATGCATAAGCATTGAGTCAGGCTGTGAGTCTCATTGCAGTATATATTAACTATGTCGCTATGTTGCTAATATGTGGTATTGTTGTGATTAATTGGATTTGTTATCATGTTTTCCTTTATATTATCATGATATCTCACCCCTTTTGTTTGAATGTTGCCTCCACGTGGGCAACGCGCAGGTGATCCGCAGTGAAGGTGTGAATGGTAGTAGAAGAGGATACTCTCCTTTATGCTTTGGTCGAGTCGGTGTCTACTCTGATATGTTACACTGGGGGTTGACGTCTGTTTTGTTTATGTTGTGAGGAAACTATATGTATACCTCCGTTGTTGGATAATTTTATGTTGATGAAGATTGTTATGTGAATCTCTCTTGTTGATAATTTCCTTATAACTACATTAATTATAATTATGTTGGAAGAGTTTAACTATTCAGTCCCGATGTTTTCTACTGCTTATCAAAATGTTGAAGTTCAGACTTATGTTATGTTCTTTAATTACTATATGTGTTGCATGTCGAAATATATGAGCAGGTTGTTGTTGGATGTGACATCCTAATTGCATGATGTGTTTTTATTTTACTCTGATTTTAATTATAATTAGTAGGGGAAATTAGGGTGTTACACCCATAATTTCCAGATCTGCCCTCATGGTATACACAACAATAACACACAACTTACACGAAATTCATATCAGAACAGTACCCAAAACACGATTTCACAGCAGCAATTACACAGGCATGGAATCAAACAAGGGAAAAGGAGAATGCACATGGAAATACACATAAAATCCTAGAGGGAAAGGAACCCTCACTACCCTCTCATGTTTTAAACATCATTAATGAACCCATTCTCCCCCTTACCTTAATTCCAAGCTTGAGCTTTCTAACAATGGTGGAACCTTGATCTTCTCTCTTGCCCTAGCTCTACTTCTTTCTTCTCTCCTTTCTCTTTTCACGTGTAACTGATAATGTGATATCTTTTCCCCACTTCTCTCTAATTATGGTTTATTTTCTCTAATTTTAATAATAATAATAACATTACTAATAATAATAATGGAATATCTCATCATTTATATCATTATTATTACAATATTATTCTAAGATTTAATTTTAATTATCTCATTACATTAAGCTCTCACACTCACCTTTTACACATACCCTCAACTAAACCAATGTAAAAAATAATCACACGAATAAAATCACAAAATGACTAAATATTTAAATGGGGTGTTACAAAATGAGCCTAGGTGGGAATCCATGATAGGTGCTTAGTCTAGTCCGGACTCCATGTGGGAGTCGAGTGGAGATAAGTTGTAGTTTAGAGGAACGTATATGACTTATCCGGATTCCGACGGGAATTGGGTTTAAAGAGTAAACCGTATGGATTGTGTTGGTACCGCATGCATGGTGTCGTGTCAGTCGAGTCACATTGCATATATGTATGAGTGAATGTGGGCTTAACATGTTGAATATTTATGTGGCACAGGTATGTGTCTTTTATGTGTTTGATTGGTGTGAAGTGTGTGAATACTACTCCTTAGCATGTGATTTTCACCGTAAATTTATTGAATGTAATTCTCACCCCTTTTTTGTTGTTGTGTCTGTGCTCCTCGGGGAGTACAGATAACCAGGTGCCTGAGTAGTGCTTGGAGCATGTGTTGCTATTGATCAAGTCTTAGGAGTTGCTCGGATATGTAACACGGGAAAGATGTGGATTTCGTTATTCTTTATGATGTTTTCTATTTGTTACGTATCTTTATTTTATTTAATAATGTTGAACCACATATTTTGTGGAGTTAGATGTAATTGAGGCCTTAGTGTTGAACTATTTGGATATTGCGTTGTTTAATTAATTAATTTCTATGAGGAAATAAGATATGAAGTAACTGGATACTTCATGAGATTTTATGTTGATGTGGCATCTTACGTGTGTAACTCTGATTTTTCCGCAGACTATTTTCGCATTTTTGTTTATTAAATAAATGGGGATAGTAGGGTGTTACAAGCTTTATTCCATCATCACTTAATCCCAAAAACACCAAGATGTATAAGCAAAAGCAAATTTGGGTTCCAAAGGGAGATTTCAGAAAGGCAGCACTACTGAAAGCAGCAACTCAAGCAAATCAAAGCAAGGCAGTAGCTGAAGAATCTGCAAGCAAGCAAATAACTTAAGAAGTGCTCTCCTCTTCAGCATCCTTTGTGAAGACACACAGAAGAAGAAGATCTTCTGGATCCAGACGCAGAAACAAACTGAGAAAGGAGGCTTTGGAGTTTGCTAAGAAAGAATGGCAAGATTTTTTAGACAATCTAGACATGTCAGGTGATCCTAGGGAATTCATTAGGACACGTCCATTAGACTAGAAAAATCTAATTGTCTTGTAATAACTTCCTTTTTATTAATAAGATAAGTTGCAAACTGTCATACCCCAAATAAGATAAGTTGCAAAATATAAGAGTCCATTACACAGAATTGCAAAATATAAGAGTCCATTACACTATGCCCTTTCCACACAAAAATCTTCAGCAAGTATTTTCATACATTATACCAATTCAAAAAAACCACTACACAACAATGACATAACTACTTCACAACAGAAAAATAAAAAAATTGAGGCAGCTGTTTTTCTTCATTCCATCCACAGTACCACAACAATACGCGTGCCTCCCCACAACAAAATACTACCTCGGTCTTTTTTATAAGGAAATTTCACAAGCTACAAAACCTGCCATCAGTAGCAAATTGTGCAACGCCATTGTTACAACGCTTGTACGAAAAAACGAAGCCCTTCACGCAAATGAATCAAACCAACGACTTGCCATGACCCCACCACGTGCTGCCAAAACCGCTTGACAACCATAACCTGCAAAAACGTGGTACGCTGCAGTTGCATAACGTGAGAATTTGTCTCCACAACCTGACAAAAGTTTCAAAAATGCACAATTTGGAAACTTAATTACAAAGTTTTCAAGGACATATTTTGTTGATATATAACATAAAACGCAGAGAATGAAGAAGGGAGTTCTTACGCCAAAAAAATACCAATACACATTCAGAAATGCACATTTAGATTCAACCTTCCATAACTCTGAATTACCCTTCCAATCTCCATTGTTAATCAATCTGTAACTGCCCTCAAGACTATTCCCTCCATCTTCACCGTGTAAAACACACTGCAACTCAAACCCTTCATAAACCTTCTCCGCCAAACCCTTCTTCAACGACCATTTTCAATCCCAATCTCAAACTTCCACTTCTTCAAAATCCTCTGCCATATATTCTGATTTCACCACCACAAACTCCCAATTTGATAGAACAATTTATGAAAGATGAAAGAATTGAAGAAATATTGAATATTGTGTTTCTTGAATTTGAGAGAAGAGAAATGAATGAAGAATAGAGAGTGTATACTTTCATTAATGACTAAATTCATCAGTTGGTTTACACAGCTTATACAGCTATATATATACACCAAGACATGTAACAAACTAAGACTAGTTCTAACTAACATAGAAATACAAAACCAAACAGAGGATTGTGATGTTGTGACATCACACCTAACATCACACATCTAATCTAACTAATATTGAATTACAAAACTAATAATAATCACCACAAAACCACCGTTTTCTACCTATGTTAACCGCCACCTTCAACCCCTTTATTCCTACCATCAACCACAACAATCCCATCCAAAACCACCAGCAACAACCATACGACTCCAACCTTCAACCTTCTTAAACCTCCTTCAAAAACCATACTCAAAATCCCAACTAATACTAACCTCTTTCAATCAATCTTCTAAAACTGACATTTTCTTTCACCTTCTCCAATCAATTCATCCAAACCTCACAACCTTCCTCCAAATCAACAACAACTCTTCAACAAATATCAAACCATTCACACCCAACATCAAAACAACAAATATTCATCAAATCTTCAACCTATACCTTCCTCTCACTCAAATCAACTACGAGAGTAAGACGAAGAGAGTTTGAGATGAACCAAGTCAACAACAACACGAACCTGGAAAAGAATCGAAGAGATTGTGGAGCGTGAAATTGAAAGGGAGAATGCAAAACTGAGCGAGATCAAGAGAGAGACAAATCAGAGCTAGGTCGCAACCTATTTCCCTCTTTGTCGGTGCGAGAAAATCTTGGAAGGAGTTGTTGATTCATCCGTGGTGTGATTTTGCTCTGCGATATCGTTATTGTTTTCTATTTCTTGGCATGGCTTTTTTTATTTCATTCGTTATATGATGATGTTAAAAAAATTCTTGCCATCCCTAATCGTACCTAGCACCCCTATTTTTTAATAATGACAAAAATGTCTTTTAGTATTTTACAAATAATATTCGAAATAAATTTTTGAAAGTTATAAAAAAAATTTCGGTATGGATCAAAATTCCTGATAGTTCATTTGAAATTATCAGTATACCTGTAATTTCAAATTTCCGGTATGTATAAAACTAGTACTTTCATAACTTGTTTTTCAAATTCCCGGTAATTTCAAATTTGTGTTTTGAATAGTAAATTTTTAAAACAAGTTAGTTTTTTTAAAATTTCATAATTGTTTTCAAATTCCCGGTAATTTCAAATTTATTTTTTTAATAGTAAATTTCAAAAAAATCAAAAGGCTGGTAACTTGTTTTTTTCAAATTCCCGGTAATTTCATAACTTGTTTTTTAGAAATTCCCGGTAAAAAACTACCGGGATTTATGAAATTACCGGTAATATTCACCGGTTATTTCAAAAAAACCGGAAAATTTTACTTGTTAAATTGAAATCTCCGGTAGGGTAAATGAAATTTCCGGTATCGCCTATAATTTTGAAAAATCCGTGTAATTACCAGTGTTTTAAAAATGTGAGAATGTTTTTTTTAGGGTCAATTAAGTCTTTTCCTTAGTTGTGTGGGGGTGCTAGATACAATTGGGGGGTGGCAGGTAGAATCCTCGAGTTTTGGTGATTCTACGTTTTTTTTTACCCTGCCCTATTATTTGTAATGGGCTCAGCCCATGTTGGAGGCTTACTACACACACCAGCAGTAATTCTTCTCACACCTTCAAGCTTTGTTGTGGAATTGTGAGCTTCATAGCCCATTTGGTGGTTATTTCTAACCACCCCTTATATTTGTTGTATCCCTCCTCTCTCTTTCTCTTTTTCTTTTTCTTTTTTTTTCTTTTTTATATTTTTTTCTCATATTTTCTTCTTTTTTTTAGTTTTTACTAATTATTTTGTAATAATTTCTTTCTCTTGGTTTTATTTTAGCAATAGTTATTCCATGATTTATTTTCTTTTCCATATTTCGTTTCATTTCATTTTTTTGCTTTTGGTCGATGAAGTCTTTAGAATCGCGAATGTTTATTGTTGAGGTTATTTAACCTTCATTATTTTAAATCTGTAGGGATTGATCCTTTGGATCATTTTCTATACTTTGGGATCGTGATAGGTTACCTTCGATTAATCGACGTAAGTTTGTGATTAAGACGAGACCATTCACTTTTTTCTTTTCGTGTGGCACGATTCGTTGAGAATGATATACATATCATTTCTCCATCGTGTTTTAGCACAAACATTGCTATTGAGCGACCTCCCATAACATGATCTTCATCATAGATCGTGCTACAAGTGCTTAACGCTAAAATGGACCGGATTTATCTAATTAACAACTGACAACTGACTTTAATTCCTGTTCAATATTCTTTTGCTTTATCTTTCTGTCTATATATCATTGTTCATATCTCATTGTTCATATTATTGTTCACATTATCATTTGTTCATATCATCTTTTCATTTTCATTTTATTCAAAAAACAAAAACATGATAAAAATATCGAAACCCTAAAAAACTTTCAATTGGTGACTGTGGTTACTATCCCGAGCATTGGATTTGAGACACTGGATAGAAACCCTAGCAAAGGAGCTACGGATTGTCGTTATCTCTTTTCTCTCTTACTTTAGTTTAGGACACCTTGTACACACACAGCTTCCTCTTGGGCTACCTGACAATGACCCAATTTATTTCTCGTATGTTCCCTTAAGATCTCCTAGTTCGGCTTAATTTTTTATTAAGATCGAAGTAGGATAGATTTAGGATCTTAATCTTTGCATGACAGCATTTAGGATTTAGTCTCCTATATATTCTTTTTTCTTTATGCATGCAAAATCTCTTCTTAATTAGAATCCAAAGGAAATGATCATTTATGTTGAATTTTTGTCATAGTTAGTTTGTTTAGCCTTGCCTACCATTCCCTTGAGACCTTGTTAGGGTCTTGGCTTTCCCATCCTAGCCTTAGGATTAGAGTTTGTTAACTCTAGAAGTGTCATTGCTATGGGCACTTACCTTCCCCTTGACCTTGTTAGAGTCATTTCCCTCTTGGACCTTGTTAGAGTCCCTCTGGCCTTTTCATCCTAGCATTAGGATTAGAGTTTATAAACTCTATGTGAGTGTTATCGCTATGAGCACTCACCATACCCTTTTAACCTAGCCTTAAGTTAGAGTTTTTAAACTCTATGTAGGTGTTATTGCTATGAACACCTACTCCCCTTTTGGACCTTGTTAGAGTCCCCACCCTTTTAACTTAGACTTAGGATAGAGTTTGTAGAACTCTATGTAAGTGTCATTGCCATGAACACTTACCTTCCCTTTTGGAACCTTGATCACTATCAAGAGTTCCTCACCCGTAGTTAGGTGAACTACAAATGCTCTGATTTCATCCTTGTTAGGATATGTAGGCACAAGATGCGATGTCTTGGCGAGCATACTTAGCAATAAATCCTTAGGTATTTTCCCAATAGCAAGCAGTAGCATAACATAAATATAAATAAAAGGTTCCTGTAGAGTACTACAGATACTTAGAATGCTAACACTTCCTTAGGTATAACCAACCCCCGAACCTTAGATCTCTTAGCTTTGTTGTTACATTGCACACTTAGGGTTTTCTTTCGATATTTTCCCCTTCCTTTGGATAAATTAAAGTCCGGTGGTGAACTTCAAAGATTTTTTATTCAAGTTAATTCAATAGCTTGATATCTGATTCTCACCACAACATAAAAATTTGAGTTCTTTTATCTATTTCAGATTCTCATTGAACAACAAGAATACATATTAATTAGTTAAAACTGAACACAAGCATGAACAAACTTTGGATTTATTAATAAGATGCTTAATACAAAAATTTCAACAACAATACAAAGCATAACTATGCAGAAATCTAACATCAGAATCTTTCATAGATAACTTCAAACTTGTCTCTCCATATCTTGGAAGAACTAGCCTCAGAACTTATGTTAACCCCTTGCTGAACAAGTATTTCAGAAATAACTCGTCCATAAGGAATGAAGAAGATCTTTTCCTTTTGAAAAGAAGAAAAAGACATCTTCAGATGGTCAAACATAACTTGAGGAAGATCAATCTTCAAATCTGAATTAAGAAGTAGAAACAGATATTTTTCAATAGGGTCCACTTGGTCTAAATCTTTATCCTTAGGCAGTAAGTTTGAATTCAGAATCTGACTCCAAACAACAGCATCAGGAAGAAGATTTGAAACCACTAATGTATTATATGGATCTATAAAAATGCTCAAAGTAGGAAGATAATGTTCTCAAACAAGAGTTCCTGGGATTTCTCTAATCTCCTCACAATTGATCACATTTACAATCACTTTAGAGGTCACTGTAATAGAAACACCACTTACTCTAAACATAATAGCATACTCATAATTCAGCTCAACAATGGAGGCACTGATCCAAAACTCTTTGACAAGACTTGGATAAGTGAAACCACAGAGCATCTCAAAGTAGTCATTCCACCTTTGTTTAGACACAATCTTCTAGAAGTTGAAACCAATCTTAAGCAACTCATCAAAATCCACAAACTTTTCATTGAAGACAACCAACTGATTCAAAAGAGAATAAATTGAAGAACTCATCTCAAGTTTGGTTTGACCAGCACACAACCAAGAAGAAGAGAAGAATAAGAAGAAGAAGAAGAAGAAGAAGAAGAAGTGAACAAGAATCTTACAAGAATAATAATTTTGTCAGAAAAATGACACAATGATGTTTCACAAGACAGGAAATAGTAACAGTAGGTACTAAAAGAGAAAACATCATTATCCAAAGGTTCTTTATCCAACAAATATTTCAATTCCACTAGATGAGTTTCACCTTTATGAAAAGTTAAGTATTATAAATTTTTTTTGAAAAAACTTTTCACTTAAACTGTTATGACAGTAAAAAATAATCTTCTTCTGAATCTCAGAAACTGAAAACTTTCAGAAGCTATCATCCATCAGAGTCTAGCAGATCTAGACTTAGACATAAATATCATTTGTCAGTCATAAGTCTTTAAGATTCTATTCAGAACTAGCATTTTATCTTAAAACTAGAGTTATGAGTGATAAATGAATATTGACTTGTCTTCTTTAGACAACTAAAAAGCAACAGTGTCAACACAGAAGTGAGAAAAATGTTTTCATAAATGTGATCATCATCTGGCTTAATAAGACATTCAGTATACACAAACACAACAAAGTTTCCTTTTAAATATTTATGAAGTTCTTCTTTACAAAAGAGCTTCTCTAGAAGTCTAACAAAAACTTTCTATTTATATCTATACAAATGTTTCATATAGACAAACACAACAGAGTTTCCTCTTAAATATTTCTGAAGTTCTTCTTTACAAAAGAGCTTTTCTAGAAGTCTATAAAAAACTTTGTATTTATATCTATACAAATGTTTCATTGAATCAAAAGATAAACCAAAAAAGAACAATCATACCTATATTTTTTTTGCCAGACTCAATTCAGTATTCAAACTTGACCAATAGAGTCTGAACACAGCTTTGAGTGGATTCTGATTCAATGGTTGTCTAACCATTGATTACACTACTCTCACCAAATTCAGTACCACCAGTACTTGAATCTGGGTTGTTGGCTCTTCTTCCAATAAATGTTGTAAACAACCTTATGGAATATGCCTCTGCTTCTTTCCTTGATATTTGTAACAGATACATTATGATACTCATGTTTCTATAAGACCATACATGTAAGTACAAACAGACTCTTCTTTGCCTTACATCTCAATCTAATAGCAGACTATAAGTCACTCCAGAGTATAAGTCTAGAATGAGATATGATAGGAACAAAATCTTGTTCTAAGCAATATCAATAATCTCATTATCTAAGATTAAATCTTTTGACTTTGAAATCATTGACAAGCTCAGAACTAGATGGTGTTAGCTCTTAGAAATTGACATAATGTAGATCAAAGTATTGTCTTAGTACGACTGACAGAACTCAAAGGGAAGTAGAAGATTTTTCATAGAGTTGTCTTTTAAAACAACTTCCATGATGGTCCTCAAACAAGAAGCAATGGAGTTTCTCAAGATATCACCTTAAAGAAAAACCTTCATATAATCAAATATTTTGAAACAAGATAGCTTTAACAACATCTCTTGCTTTTCAATACTTGATTTTTATTTCAGAACACAAATGTTTCTTTTCATCTGCATCCTGCACTAATATCAGCTTCTAAAGATTAAACACTGAAGAACATCTGATATTAGGTTCTGGTAGTGTTTCTTCTTGCTTTTAGATTTGGGAAATCAGTTGAAATACAAATATTTCATAAGCTTTTGAAGTTACTTTTCTATCAACAGATATCACAATCCATTCAGCCAGTATAGAAGTCCTTTTGACAAGAAACCTAAGTTTCTTATCATTAGTCATTCCAAAAAACTTAAGCTAAAAAGAGAAGGTGATATTTTGAATAGTTTTTCATCATCTAACTTCATTTATTTCCTTTGAAGATTGCAAGATAAACCTTCAGAACACATCAAATTCAAGATGTAAACATAAAAAAACTGTGAATTTAGATTTAAGTCAAGGAACAATCTTCTCAGAATTTGCTTGAAAAAATTAGATGAAGTGTAACTACTTCAAGCTTCAAAGACAGATCCCCACAAACCCAAGCACAAGAATTCAAAGATAGTCCAAGCATTAGATATATCGATGATGTTGATATACTCAGAAGTGAGATAGAGCATCTACCAGAATGCAACTACCTCTGAAGATATTCAATATGCATCTTCTAAATTGATGAAAGAGATTTTCAAGATGATCATCTTTAACATCATCAACTTCTATAGTAATACCTCTTTCAAGAAGGTTATATAGACCTTCAGCAACCTTTTATCAAGTCCAATGAGTTAAAATATGTTTAGCTTTTCCATCATTTAAATTCGGTGGAGTCACCCATTTGAATATGGTAGGAAAAGCCATATGATATTTTTCATGTGGCACTTGATTCCTTCTTGAAGAAGAAATATACACTACTACGAAAAATCCATTTAACAACAGTTGGGAATGACATATAATGACGCGGGCGAAGGCGTTGTTATGTAGATTGTCGTTGTAAGTTCATTGTTTCTACAACGGTCTGGAAACTGTTGTTGTATTTTGGAAAGCGCGTGTTATATTGCAACGGTTAGGTATTTCAACCGTTGTAATATATATTAACTATCACAACGGTTATGAGTCTCAACCGTTGTGGAATGTACCCTTAGTTTATTAAATAAAAATGTATATTGTTTGTTTTACCATACACCTAATTAAAGAAATACAACCATTAAAATTGGTAAATAACTATATAATCTGAAAATTAAACTGTTATTTAAAACCAACTTAAACACACCACTGTTTTCCGAATTGCATCCATTTCATTCCGCACATTTTATGTTCCTTAACATAAAATTTATGGTTCAATGGTCGGTTTCCTTCAATCCATCGATATCTTTTATTATAGTTTACCTCATCATCGCGATTTTATCATCATAACAATCATGATCTTAACAACCACGATGATTAGTGACGACGATGAGGTAAACTATAATAAAAGATATCGATGAATTGAAGCAAAAGGACCATTGAACCATAAATTTTATGTTAAAGAACATTAAATGTGTTGAATGAAATGGATGCAATTCCGAAAACATTGACATGATAAAGGTTGGTTTTCAAATACATCTTAATTTTCAGATTATAAGTTTCTATATCAATTTAACTGATTGCATTTTCAATAAAAGGATAGTGAAATAAACAATATACATAGTATATAATAAACTAAATTTCATATACAATATCATAATGAATTCATATATATATATATATGTACCTTATCAGAATGAATTCATATATATGTACCACCATCATCATCACCATGTGAAACAAACCCTAAGAAGTGGGAAGCAATGAAGAAAATTAGTTAGTATTAAAAAAAAACAAGCAAAAGTTGAAACAAAACCCTAAGAAGTGGGACTGTACCATTACAATGAAGTTCACCTTGCTTGTGAAGCATTGAAGTCGAATCTGCACAAAATGAGAACAATCAACAAAAACAAAATGAAGCAAACGAGATAATGGGAACTATCTAACAAAAAGATTGAAGTAGAAGAATACCTTATTTTCCATAAACAATATGTACATTACGCTTGCTACCGCCAGCATCATCACCATGTTCATCTAATGTTAGACTCTGCAAGAAGAAATACAAGGAGGAAGAAGCTTAAATCAAAAGCTTCATACTTCTTGTATTTCTTTTCGCGGATTCTAAAAAAATATGAAGTTTGCTGCCAAAAATGTAGATAAAAAATGGGTGTTAGGGTTTCGCTGTGAAGGAAACGACGCTACTGTCAATAAGGGAAAGTTAATTCTCTTATATAGGTAAATATTTCACAACGGTTTTCTAAAAGAGCCGTAATGATAAGTATATATATTATTTTAATAATATCACAACGGTTAGTTATATTAACCGTAGCGATACCCCTTATACTTGGTACAAGGTTCGACTCCAGGCAATAACATTTTTCTATAATTACGTAATATAGAAAAATGTTGTTGCCTGGAGTCGAACCTTGTACCAAGTATAAGGGGTATCGCTACGGTTATTATTACTAACCGTTGTAATATTATAACCCTTGCTCTTCCCGGAATAGAGAACACTCTGGCCAAGTATAATAATGATTTAAAATTTTCTCCGTTTTTCAAAAAATATCGTTCCAGAATATCAACCATTTACAAGTTATCATCATTGCAAGCATTAAACTATCAGACTTTTCATCTTCAACCTCATCTATAAATAGACAATTTTACATTTCTTCATAATATATTCTTCGTAACAATGAGTTCTACAAATGAGAATGCTAGAAACATCACCAATGAGGGCACAAATGAACAACCTCAGCCACCAAATGAACAACCTCAGCCACCAAATGAGGAGGTCCAACCAGCGGCCAACGTCAGGGATGCGTTAAGGGTAAGGAAGGAGAAGAAGAAGAAGAAGAAGAAGCTAAAGAAGAAAAAGAAAAGGAAGAAAAGGACCAGGACTATTTATTATGATTCCGATGAGGGAAGTGAGGAGAGAGTCCTGGATTATGAAGATGCATTTGCAGCTATGGGCTTTGACATTGATAAATATATGTAATATATGATTATCAATGTACTCTTCTTATCTGGAATCTTAATAAAGTTTTCTTTTATATATACTCATCTCTTTCACTTTTATTTTTAAAGAAGTTATGATCAAACTATTTCAACCCATTCTCTTGCACTTAAAAATAGAAAAACAAAGATGAATTTTGAGTTTTGAGTTTTGAGGTTAAATCCCCGTAACACTAACAAAAGAAATAAAATATATGTTTAAAATCTAAAGATATGGAAAAAAATGTAGTTGCTGGGAATCGAAGCTTGTTACACATCATGTATTACAACAGTGTTTTAATACAAGCATGTTTAAAATGTAAAAACATGGAAAAAAATGTAGTTGCTGGGAATCGAAGCTTGTTACACACCATGTATTACAACGGTTTTTTAATACGACCGTCGTTAAATATGGCGTTATAAATCAGCTGCAAAATTTTTAACCTATTACAACGGTGGGATACGAATCCATTGTAAGTCTGGCATTGTTGTTTTAGCGTTTTGTGGTATTGATACTTTTCTTATTGGATAATTATCTGCGCCACTGTTAAGTGTTAAGCACAGACCATGCTCTAATACCAAATGAAGGTGTGAAAAGTACACAAGAAGGGGGGTTGAATTGTGTTTCGCGTTCTCTTTTAATTTAACTTCTGATCAGAGTTTCAGAATCAGAACTGATGTTCATATTCTGAGTTAATTTATTTGGCAGCGGATATAGCAGAAGTAAATAAAATAAAAGTAGAAGACACAAAAGATTTATACTGGTTCCTCCCTTAAGTGAGAGTAGTCCAGTCCCTTTGCGTCACAAGAGATTTTCATTATAACCACTTCATGATTACAATCGCTTATGATTCTGCATAAGAGTTTTACAACTACTCAGGCCAACTGTCTGAGGCTTCCCTTGCTTATAGCACATGTTTAAGACTTAACCTTTGCTCACACCATCTAACTGAGCCACCTGCTTCTCTGTCTTATGGTTGAGACTTTCCCTTTGCTTAGAGAACATGTCTAAGACTTCCCTTTGCTCACATCCTCTGGCCGAGCCACCTGCTCTTCTGGCCATCCAGACTGAGACTTCCCTTGCTCAAGCTGTACTCGAGACTTCTTGATATCGCCCCTCAGACAGAGACTTTCCCACTTGCTCAATCAGACTAGCCGAATAAGACTTTCATAGCTCAAGCACTTAAGCAATGAGACTTACGTGGCTTAAGCATATTGGCTTAAGACTTGTTGCTTGAATCCCAATGAGATAAGACTTTTTGCCTAAGCACATAGCAGGAAACTTAATCTAAGCTAATGAAGGCTCAACAGAATAGAGAACAAGGTGTACATGATACAAGTATCAGAGGTACGGGAAATCACCATAACAAAGACCTAAAGCTCTTAAGATTTCTAAGATGTTTAATGATAATAAATCTTAAGGCTGTTACAATTACAACCTAAAACAGAAAATTTGCATATTACATTAGAGTTGATAATTGTTTGATCTTGCTACTCCTTCATCAGAAGAATCCTTGTTAAGATTCAAACTTGAATCTTCAGCCATATATATAGCCTTTATAGAAACTAGTCGTTGAGGAAGTGACTTGATCAAGTGTCTTTGCCTTTACTCTATAATACAAGAGACATTAAGGATGGATGCACAACAGATTCTGAATCTAGTGTGTAATGCGTTTAACCTTTGAGTCTTCAAGAGGTGTTGCACTGATAGAGTCATTGGGAGTAGACACCATGTAACGTACCAGCTTTTCCTGAGCCCTGCAATCCTGTAGACTCGAGTTGATAGGAT
Source organism: Lathyrus tuberosus (assembly GCA_022829125.1). Classification (NCBI taxonomy): domain Eukaryota; kingdom Viridiplantae; phylum Streptophyta; class Magnoliopsida; order Fabales; family Fabaceae; genus Lathyrus; species Lathyrus tuberosus. Next base: position 424,772 of record JALAZF010000272.1, read on the forward strand.
GATAAGACAATACAACTTGCTTTCAGTAGTACGGACAGTCCACAACTTTATCACCAACTCTGAATGGTACCAGATGCTGATATACAATTACCAAGTGTAGAAACTCGTCTGAATGTTGAGGCCTTCAGCTCAGAGTCTGCGTCAAACCACACTAGCAATTGTTCTTCAGACTCTGCCACCAGAAGTTAGCAATGAAGCAACTCCTAAGTTTGTCTAAGTAAAACATATTCTAATTATTTATGTACAAGAACAAGAATATACATAGATACAACACACATCAAATAAACCATTATTCTTTTAATACTTTTGTTATCATCAAAACTAAAAGTGAAAATGTCAAGAAAAAATCTTGTTCTAACAGCCTCTTCATCATCCCATCTCCCAAGTTTATCTCTTCCAAAGGATCCTGCACTTCCATTTTCTTGGTCAAAATTTTTGGGTCTTTTTTGAACCCCAAAGGCTCATCATCATAGATGCAATCTAGCCTCCAACTTTCTGTAGTTGTTGTTTGACCGGTAAAGCTAGATTGATCAGCCCAAGAGTTCTCGGGCTTAATGGCTTCGACAGTCGGTATTTGTTGAGACTCGGCCTCCAATGCCACCAATATTGTGTTTTCAGCCACATAGGCCAAAATCTGAGCCAACCATTCTGACTCAATCATCATCCGCATCAGATTCAAACCATCAGTTATATCTTCTGACAACTTCGTACTCCTAGGTGAACCCGTATTGAGGGTGTACGTTCACCGTGTAAGATACCTCATGTCCTTCAAAGTTACAGCCTCTTCCGGCAGGCCAGCATGGCGAAATATTGGCTAATTATCGGTCAAAGTTGAGCATGTCGATGTGGTTGACATCTGCTTTGAAAAAACTATGATCTTCTTTGATGGTTTCAACAATCCCATCAGGCTTCCAGATGGAGATCCTATGATGCATCGACAAGGGTACACACCCCATTATGTGCAACCATTATATACCTAGTAGCAGATTGTAGTTTACTTTGGTCGGCACCACCATAAATAGTGTTGGCCTTGTGGTGGTTCCCACCACTACGTCGACTTGTATGACCCCTAAGGGTTTGTTAGTTTTTCCCTCATAGTTGGATAATACCATGTTATTACATGCTAAATCCGTGGTAAATTTGCCTATTTTTCCTGTAATACCCCGTAAATTATTTTACTCTGGATAATATTCGTATGATCAACTGGGTTCCGGTTTACTCTGAAAATTATTTGGATGAAATAATTAGAGTAAACTGATGAGCTCAGAGCAGATCAAATTAATATTATCTGACTTGGAGGTTTTAATTATTGGAGCTTTGAAGACTTTTTGGACAATTAGTAGTATTACTAACTAATGATATTTTCCTATATCATTTCTCTTCCTCCTTACCAAACATAGAAAGAAGAGATGGAAAGAATTGGAGAGAAAGAAGAGGAAAGGAAGGAAAAAAAGGAGAAAATTTTCAAAGAGCTCAAGAATCATCTCATCTTCATCAATTCATCCCATCTTCCTCATCATCATCCATTTCTAAGGTGGGTTCTAGATAGAAGCATTAGTTGTAGGAATTTCTTGAGTTTTGAGTTAGGTTTGATATTGTGAGAAAATGAGAAATCTTGCTAAATCTACGAATCTAACGGATGAAATATGATATTAATTGTGTAGTATGTTTAATATCTGTGTATGATCATCTATCAATGCTTGGTTGTGTGTTTGATCATGTTTTTGAATGAAGTGTTGAGCCAAAGGGACCTGTTGTACGTTGCTGAAAATTCTGGGATTTCGCAGGTTCGCCCAGCGAACCACAACGAAGGCCAAGGAGAAGGTTTGCCAGCCGTTCGCGAAGCGAACTTTGTGGCTTTTTGCCTCTGACTGGGTTCGCCCAGAACTTTGCTAAGCGAAGGGCATGGCGAATGTTCACCCAGGTGTTCGTGAAGCGAACTTTGTGTCCTTTTTGCTGGGTTTCACTTTGCCACAGGGGTTCGCCCGGCGAAGATGAAAGCGAACGTTCGCTGGGGATTTTGCCTAGCGAACATGGCAGATTTTTCCACTTTGTTTCTTCCATAACTTTTGAACCGTGACTCCGATTGGGGCATTCTTGGTACCGACGGAGAGTTGTGAGAATACTCTATCTCATAAAAGTGGAAATTATCCATTTTGTTGCCCGATTAAATAAATCAGAGGGAACTGGAATGGTGTAACTTTGTGATATGTTGGATTGTGTGTTTCCATTATGAAATTGACTTATGTTTACCTACTTCTCTTGGTGTTGAACATGTTTGAGAGTGTATGTATATGAAAATATGAAATAGATAGAGTGACGAAACCTTACCATGAATTATGTTGAAACCTAGTAACGGTTAGGAAATTGTTGAATAACATAGCATCGAAGCTCGTGCAAGAGAGGCCGAGGCGTGCGTCTATTACCGAATGGTATGGAAATAATTACACTAGTATGGATCATGTTAATTGTGTTTAAGTTGAGAAAAGACCAAAGAGGTCTTAAGGCTAATGTGGCCTTGTGATTGTCGAATACAACCACATTTGTGTGTATGATCATGTAATCGTAACCGTTTATGTGAGTGCGTTTCATGGGTCTTGAGCTCCTCTGAAACATGTGCACAATTACTTGACAGGTTTGATTCCCGTGTGTAGTACGAATGGAGCCTACGGGTAAAGAGACTTGTGACGGTGCACGGGCCGTGTGAAGTGACGATTTAAGGTGATAATATGTCCCTTATTTCTGAATTCATTTTGTATGCCAAGTAACTACAAGGATCCATGACTCGGGTCGACTTTTAAACGTAGAAGCGGACGGGAAAAGGGGATGCAATGGTAAGGTTATCGATTAGTGATAATGTGAGTTAACAATACTCATGAACATGGATCCATATAGTGTGTGTGAGTACTCAAAGTCACTTCCCTTCCCTTTTGACTTGAGTTAGGCGTGTTAGAACCTTGTAAAGCCGAGAGGACCTATAAGATAGGGAACTCACTGAGATTTGATGTATCTCACCCCACTTTGTTGATTATATTACAGGTACTACAGGTTCGGTAAAGGGTAATGATAAAGTTGTTTGACTTTCCTTACTATCTTGGCTTTTTGTGGTGGCAAGGCTTCCGTTATGGAGTTTTTGAGATCGTTGTCGATCTAGTTCTTAGTATTTATCTTTGGAATATCTTGTATATATATTATGCCATAGTTTTTGTATTAGGATTTTCGGCATGTATGTGTACAATGTGTTTACTAGGGACTTGTATATTTCAGTACCAAACGTGGTATTCATGTATAATATATGCTTTAATGTATGTATTTATATATGGGCATTATAGTTGGTATTAGAGCAGGTCGTATCCTCGACCTAGCCATGAAATAGTATAAGTATTTCTTTCCGTTTCATATGCGTTGTGTCGTAATTGGTCTTAAGTGTTATATTTATGGTATTGAGTCTGATCAACTTAATCCTATCTGTATGACATTTAGGAACATGGCCGACGGGCGCAGAAACAATCGTGGTAGACCTAGAACCACTTCGACAGGGACTAATCCGCCAGGCGGAGAGGAAAATGTTCTGTGGCCTCAGTTTCTGCAGCAGATGCAACAACAACATAATCAGTTTATGCAACAAATGGTACAACAAATGGTTGGGGGTCTGCATCATCCAGTGGTTGTTCCAGAGGCTACAGGTGGAAGCTTTAGGAATTCATCCGTATGAATCCTCCGGAATTTTAGGGAGGGTTAGATCCTGTAAAGGCTCACGAGTGGATAACCGGCATGGAGAGGATTTTCTTAATAGTCCAATGTAGTGAGGAAAATAAGGTGGTTTTCGCTTCTCACTTGTTGAAGGGTCCTGCCATGAGGTGGTGGGAGAATGCCTCAGCCTTGATGACTATTCAAGAGGTACCTAAGGTATGGGAGCAGTTCAAGATTAATTTTATGGAGAAGTATTTCCCAAGTTCCTTAAGGTCTCAGAAGGAATTTGAGTTTCAACAGTTGAGACAGGGTACCTTGACTGTAGCCGCATATGCTGAGAGGTTTGAGGTAATGGCTATTTATTCTAGGCAAGCCATGTATGCTCCGGACGAGATGTGGAAGATTGATCAGTTTCTTTTTGGGTTGAGGGCTGAAATTTCACATAGCGTGTCTCAGAGGGAGTTCACTAGCTATGCCGAATTGTTAAGGCAGTGCTACGTGGCAGAACATAGCTTGAAGAAACTGCAAGCAGAAGGGGAATTGAGTAGGTTAAGTCAAGGTGATCGTGGAAGATCGAATCAACAATTTAGACCGAGACAACAAACTTTTAAGGGGAAATAAGTTCAAAGTTCCAGGACTAGTGTGCCTCCGGTATGCCGCACTTGTGGGAGGAATCATCATGGTAGGTGCAATTTCGGAGGAATGAGGTGTTATCAGTGTAATAAGGTGGGCCATATGGTGAAGGATTGTCCTCAGAATAGGAATCAAGCGCAAGAAAAGAATATCGGCCGAGTATATACTTTGGATGTGAAGAAAGCAAAGGGTGACAACTCTTTGATTGCTGGTACGTGTTTCGTTAATGGACATCCTTGTTTTGTATTATTTGATTATAGAGCCACACACTCTTTTGTGTCGATGCAATGTGTGAAGCGACTTGGGTTGCAAGCTATTCCGTTGTCTCCACCCATGGTGGTTACTACTGCCATGGATGAGATGGTTGAAACACCTTTAATGTGTGTCAATTATGTTTTGTCTGTGGATGGAAGAGTTTTTTAGATTGATCTGATTTGTTTGTCGCTTAAGAAAGTGGATGTTGCTTTGGGAATGGATTGGCTTTCTGCTAATTCGGTATTTATCGGTTGTGAAGAAAAGCTAATTATTATTCCATCCGTTGAGGCTACTCCAAAGGATGTGTTGACTACTATTTTGGAAGGTACGGTTGGAATGATAAATTTCTTGTTTGAGAAGGAAAAATTTGTTCTTTTGGTTCTCACTATGGAAGAGGGTAATAACCTTCAGGTTTTGAGTATTCCGGTAGTATGTGAGTTTCCCGAAGTTTTCCCCGAGGATATCACTTCTCTTCCTCCGGAGAGGGAAGTGGAATTCTCTATTGACCTGATACCGGGAACGACTCCAATTTCCGTTTCTCCGTATCGGATGGCACCACTTGAGTTAAGAGAATTAAAGGGACAATTGGAAGAGTTGATGGCTAACCATTTTGTTCGACCCAGTGTTTCGCCCTGGGGAGCTCCAGTGTTGTTGGTAAAGAAGAAGGATGGTGGAATGCAGTTGTGTATTGATTACCGTCAGTTGAATAAGGTCACCATCAAGAATAAATATCCATGGCCAAGGATAGACGATCTGTTAGATCAATTGAAAGGAGCCTGTGTGTTCTCGAAGATTGATTTACAGCCGGGTTATCATCAGATTTGGGTGAAGAGTGCAAATGTACCAAAGACTGCATTTAGAACTCGTTATGGTCATTATAAATTCCTAGTGATGCCTTTCGGGGTGACGAATGCTCCTACAGTTTTTATGGATTATATGAATCGGATATTTCAACCTTACTTGGACCAATTTGTGGTGATCTTTATTGATGACATTCTTATTTATTCTCGTGATCCTCAAAAGCATGGAGAACACCTAAGAATTGTTTTATCCATCTTACAAGAGAGACAACTTTTTGCTAAGCTAAGTAAGTGTGAGTTTTGGATGTCGGAGGTTAATTTTCTTGGTCATGTCATATCTCGGGGAGATGTAGCGGTAGATCCATCAAAAGTTGAAGCAATGATTAATTGGGAGAGACCGAAGAATGTTTCTGAAGTTAGAAGTTTCTTGGGATTGACAGGTTATTACAGAAGGTTTATCAAAGGCTTTTCTCAATTGGCTTTACCAATGACGAAACTTACTCGAAAGGATTGTCCATATGAGTGGGATTCGGCTTGTGAAAAAAGTTTCATGAGTTTAAAGGAAAGATTGACGACCGCTCCCGTTTTGATTATTCCTGATCCTAGTACGTCGTATGAGGTATTTTGTGACGCATCAAAGATGGGATTAGGAGGTGTGTTAATGCAAGATGGTCATGTGATGGCTTATGCTTCTCGACAGTTGAAAGTTCATGAAGAGAACTATCCAACGCATGATTTGGAATTGGCGGCAATTGTGTTTACACTAAAAGTGTGGCGTCATTATTTGTATGGAGTGCATTTTGAGATGTTCAGCGACCACAAGAGCTTAAAGTATCTTTTTGACCAGAAAGAGTTGAACATGCGTCAAAGGAGATGGATCAAGTACTTGAAAGATTATGACTTGGAACTAAAGTACCATCCTGGTAAAGCGAATAAAGTAGCGGATGCACTGAGTAGAAAAGTGTTGCATAATGCTGAGTTGATGATGTTAGAGTATGCCTTATTGGAAAAATTTTGAGATCTCAATCTCCACTTTGTTTGGACTCCTAATTGTGTAATTATGGGGAATTTGAATATCAATTCTACTCTTAGGGAATAAATCCAACAAGGACAAGGGTTGGATGAGAAGTTACAAGAAGTGTTGGTACAACCGGGTTTTATGCGAGCTACCGACGGAATTATTTTGTTTAACCAAAGGATTTGTGTACCGGATGACACGGTGTTGAAAAGAAGGATTTTAGAGGAAGCGCATAAGGGTGCTTTTACTATACATCCTGGTTCTTCGAAGATGTATCAAGATTTAAAAAGGGACTATTGGTGGCGCGGTATGAAAAAGGATGTTGCGGTGTACGTGTCGGAGTGTGCGGTATGCCAACAAGTTAAGATTGAGCACCAAAGACCGGATGGCTTATTACAACCGTTAGAAATTCCAGTGTGGAAGTGGGATAGTATTTCTATGGACTTTGCAGTTGGATTATCCCGTGCTCTAAGTGGTTATGATTCTATTTGGGTGATTGTAGATCGGTTGACGAAATCTGCGCATTTCTTGGCCGTAAAGACTACCTACAAGGCGAGTCATCTCGCAAGATTGTTCATTTCGGAAATTGTAAGGTTGCATGGTATTCCCTCTAGTATTGTTTCGGATAGAGATCCAAAGTTTACTTCAAGGTTTTGGAGAGCTTTTCAACAAGCTATGAGAACGAAGTTATGTTTGAGCATGTCGAATCATCCACAAACGGATGGTCAGACAGAACGGACAATACAAACAATGGAAGATATGTTAAGGTCGTGTGTGCTTGAAAGTGGAGGGAATTGGATATAACTTTTGCCGTTAATTGAGTTTTCATATAACAATAGCTATCATGCAAGTATTGGTATGGCTCCTTATGAGGCATTATATGGAAGGAAGTATAGGACGCCATTGTGTTGGGCAGAAGTTGGTGAAGATAGAATTTTGGGACCTGAGATTATTCACGAAACTACGGAAAAGATTAGGATGATCCGTGATAAAATTAAACAAGCACAAGATCGTCAGAAAAGTTACGCGGATAATCATAGGAGACCTTTAGAGTTTGATGAGGGTGATCATGTGTTTTTGAAAGTTACTCCGAGATTGAGATTGAAAGGACCGTTTAAGTCGCGGAAGATAAGTCCAAGATATGTGGGACCATATCAAATTTTAGAAAGGATTGGTGAAGTAGCTTACAAATTAGCCTTACCGCCTTCTCTGTCAAAGATGCACAATATTTTTCATGTATCTCAGCTTCAGAAGTTTGTTTCAGATCCTCTTCAGCCAATTCTACCAGATACGATTGAGATAGAAGCAGATTTTACTTTTGAGCCTCAACCGAGTCGTATCACAGGAAGAGAAACTAAGGTGTTAAGGAATAAAGAGATCCCTCTTGTTAAAGTTCAGTGGGATGAGACACATCCGGGTGATGCAACTTGGGAATTGGAATCCGAGATGCGAGAAGTTTATCCTCATCTTTTCAGGTAATTGTTTTAAATTCGTGGGCGAATTTCTATTTAAGGGGGGGAGGATGTAATAACCCGTAAATTATTTTACTCTGGATAATATTCGTATGATCAACTGGGTTCCGGTTTACTCTGAGAATTATTTGGATGAAATAATTAGAGTAAAATGATGAGCTCAGAGCAGATCAAATTAATATTATCTGACTTGGAGGTTTTAATTATTGGAGCTTTGAAGACTTTTTGGACAATTAGTAGTATTACTAACTAATGATATTTTCCTATATCATTTCTCTTCCTCCTTGCCAAACATAGAAAGAAGAGATAGAAAGAATTGGAGAGAAACAAGAGGAAAGGAAGGAAAAAGAGGAGAAAATTTCCAAAGAGCTCAAGAATCATCTCATCTTCATCAACTCATCCCATCTTCCTCATCATCATCCATTTCTAAGGTGGGTTCTAGATAGAAGCATTAGTTGTAGGAATTTCTTGAGTTTTGAGTTAGGTTAGATATTGTGAGAACATAAGAAATCTTGCTAAATCTACAAATCTAACTGATGAAATATGATATTAATTGTGTAGTATGTTTAATATTTGTGTATGATCATCTGTCAATGCTTGGTTGTGTGTTTGATCATGTTTTTGAATGAAGTGTTGAACCAAAGGGACCTGCTGTACGTTGCTGAAAATTTTGGGTTTTCGCAGGTTCGCCCAGCGAACCACAACGAAGGCCAAGGCGAAGGTTCGCCAGCCGTTTGCAAAGCAAACTTTGTGGCTTTTTACCTCTGACTTGGTTCGCCCAGAACTTCGCTAAGCGAAGGGCAAGGCGAATGTTTGCCCGGGTGTTCGCGAAGCGAACTTTGTGTCCTTTTTGCTGGGTTTCAGTTCGCCACGGGGGTTCGCCCGGCGAAGATGAAAGCAAACGTTCGTTGGGGATTTCGCCTAGCGAACATGGCAGATTTTTCTACTTTGTTTCTTCCATAACTTTTGAACCGTGACTCCGATCGGGGCATTCTTGGTACCGACAGAGAGCTGTGAGAATACTTTATCTCATAAAAGTGGAAATTATCCATTTTGTTGCCCGATTAAATAAATTGGAGGGAACCGGAATGGTGTAACTTTGTGATATGTTGGATTGTGTGTTTCCATTATGAAATTGACTTATGTTTACCTACTTCTCTTGTTGTTAAACATGTTTGAGAGTGTATGCATGTGAAAATATGAAATAGATAGAGTGAGGAAACCTTACCATGAATTATGTTGGAACCTAGTAACAGTTAAGAGATTGTTGAATAACATAGCGGCGACGCTCGTGCAAGAGAGGTCGAGGCGTGCGTCTATTACCGAATGGTATGGAAATAATTACACTAGTATGGATCATGTTAATTGTGTTTAAGTTGAGAAAAGACCAAAGAGGTCTTAAGGCTAATGTGGCCTTGTGATTGTCGAATACAACCATATTTGTGTGTATGATCACGTAATCGTAACCGCTTATGTGAGTGCATTTCATGGGTCTCGAGCTCCTCTGAAATATGTGCACAATTACTTGGCAGGTTTGATTCCCGTGTGTAGTACGAATGGAGCCTACGGGTAAAGAGACTTGTGACGGTGCACGGGCCGTGTGAAGTGACGATTTAAGGTGATAATATATCCCTTATTTCCGAATCCATTTCGTATGCCAAGTAACTACAAGGATCCATGACTCGGGTCGACTTCTAGACGTAGAAGCGGACGGGAAAAGGGGATGCCTTGGTAAGGTTATCGATTAGTGATAATGTGAGTTAACAAGACTCATGAACATGGATCCATATAGTATGTGTGAGTACTCAAAGTCACTTCCCTTACCTTTTGACTTGAGTTAGGCGTGTTAGAACCTTGTAAAGCCGATAGGACCTATAAGATAGGGAACTCACTGAGATTTGATGTATCTCACCCCACTTTGTTGATTATATTTCAGGTATTACAGGTTCGACGAAGGGTAAGGATAAAGTTATTTGACTTTCCTTACTATCTTGGCTTTTTGTGGTGGCAAGGCTTCCGTTGTGGAGTTTTTGAGATCTGTTAGTTCTTTATTTTTAAGGGTTGGCATTAATTTTGTAAAATAAATATTAGCAGCAATGTGTTAGATAGGATAATTTATCTTGCTAAGGAAGAACAGGTTGAGCAAGGAGTTCTAGTGTGCAATGGAACATGTTGAGCTGAAGTAGTTTCAACATCTGGTATAACATGTCGTATCAAGATGTCTCATGCAGGTTCATTCGACATCGCGCCAGAACTGAAGAGAATTCAGAATTTTGAGATGTCTTAACAGATGCAGAAGATTCAGGAAACAATATGCAAATTCCATGTGGCGCTGAATTAAAAGGTCTGAAGATTCAAGTCTGAAATTGAGAAGAATATTGGAAAATATACACTTTCTAAATATGGAGATATTTTAGGAAGTTATAGATTGAAGTCTTATTTTGTAGCAGAAGTTTCTGCTGGCTTGTAGCAGCTCATTTGCTGTGTTTTTGTAGGCCCAAATCCAGTTGGGAATAGGTTATATATAGATGTTTTGTAACCTAGTTTTTAAACGCAACCAAAGATGTAAAATTTCTAGTATTAGGGTTGGTTCCTGTACCACTCGACCTGTGAGTTGGACAATTTGTAAGTGTGATCCTCGAAGCTGTTAAGTAAGAGGAGTATTGTTCTTGGAGGAAGCTTTTAAGTAACTCTAAGCTGTGTCCTGGAGAGGTGTCATTCTTGTTGAACTGTTGTATAGGTCAAGAGCCGTTGATGCAGTGGCGGATTGTCAACTACTAGACATCATTGCGATGATGGGAGTGAGAAGGGTTTCTCATATCTAGAGAGGATCTAGGTAGAAGGGTCATTTGGTAGTGATTAAGTGATAAGCTGTAAACGGGGAGTTTAGCTTTGAATTGATACTGCTGATAGTGGACTTCATCCATGGCTTGGTAGCCCCCAGAGTAGGTGTGTTAGACCGAACTGGGTTAACAATTCTGTGTGTCTTGCTCTTATCTTTTCAGTGCCATGTTTATTGCAATATACCTTGCCCTTTGTGATCATGTCAGACCAGATGTCGAACGACATGTTCTAGGACATCTGAATTCTGCACATGTACCCGAATTTCAATTGGTATCAGAGCAGGTCATTCTCTTCTGTATCTGGATGAGATCCAAGGGAAGTTACTTCCTGGTTCATGGTCAAGGTAGAAGCTTTCTACTGAAAAGTTGTTTGAACTTGGAGTAGTTCATATAAGTGTGAGAATGGTCCCTAGAAGTGGAGGATGGACTGTTCGTGACAGGCAGTGGCATATGCTGAAGGCTTGGAGGTTTGGTTGAAAAGCTGCTGTGTTGTGGTTACATTAGGTTTGATTTATTTTCAAACTCGTGGTATTGTGGTGTCACCTGGACTATGATGCTAGGGGTGATATGTGACACCTGAAGGTTTTGAGGAGTTTGTGTTTTGATCCGCTGCGTATCTATCTGAAAACTCCTGAGGTTGCAATTGAGGAGGTTATTCTTCTCTGAATGTATACATTATGGTGATGGGATATATGCAAAACTGTGTCAACTTACTTTGTCAACGATACTTGAAGATTTTTGTTCAAGTCCACTCATAAAGGCATTGACAAGTGAAGCTGTAAGGAAGAAAAGTTCTTTACTTTTGCCTCTATTCCTAAAAGGGCTAATCTCCAGTCTTTGATCTCTTGATGTGTTCATTGGAATGATGTCCTATCTTGTGTTAGAACATCACGTCAGAAGGAATGGCATAGCAGATGCTATGGGTGCTAAACAAATGTGGTTTGATCACATGGGTTTAGAACCTACTCCTGATCTGGAATAGGAGGCATCTGGGTGGTATGTCTAAGAAGTTTCTGGCCCTGGAACTTATCTTAGATGTGTAAGTTGGTCAAGGTGTGATCAACATGTTATTTACTCCTGAGGTCAGTTTATTTCTGGTCCTTGCTGCAGGAGTGGAGAACCTGAGATTTCAAGAAGTATTCTCGCTTGCAGACTGCTTGGACATGAAGGTCAAAGATCAAAGAGGCATGATTTTTTTTGGGAGTATCATCTGAATGATCGTGTGAAGCTAGACAGTACTGACTGTGTGTGATTCAATCATAACCTGTATTGTTGTTAAAGGTGATTGATTACAGTTTAGAGAGTTAGATGAGAGAATACTACTCTCATGCTTCTGTGATGTGATGGGTTATGATGGTTGGTTCTAGTCCCGAGGCTTAAAGGGGGAAGGTTGGAGATTCTGTTTTGGAATGTGGTGTTTTTCTTAGTGCAGCTGGATTCTGTTCATGATGTCAAGACTGATGTCTTAACATCTGTTGGCAAAACATTGTGTTTAGAATGTTATGGTGGTTGTCTCCTGAGATCACAAGCCGCTACCTGATTTATGTACTGATGTAAGGGTCAAGTCGTAGGTTAATGTGTTCAGCAGGTGTGTTGAACAGAGGGTGCGCTCTTGAAGACATGAAGACGAGTCTCATGTTCTCCATTCATTTAAGGTGTTCGTCTTGCAAAGGAGTACTGGTGGTCTTAGATAGAGAAAAGTTGATCAGATTGGGATCATGTATGTATTGGTATAAGTGATGATTGTGTTCAACTTGTGAGTTAAACAAAGAGTGAGCTCTTGAAGACATGAAGATGCGTCTTATGTTTTCCATTCTTCAAGGTACGAAGAATCACATGTTATTCTTGATAGGGGGAGAGTGTTACAATTTTATGCAGCTGAAAGTGTGATGTTAAGGGGGAGATTGATAAATCTACAAGCTTTTGGTGTTGGCTTTTTTTTTGCAAATCAGGAATTTGCATACATAAGGATTAGGTGTGCTGTGATGTAATCCTTATTGCTTTTGTAATGTTTAATGGAACAGAATTAAAAAAAAACAGAAATTTATTGAACTTTTGAAAGCATACAAGATTAGTAAATACACCAAACAAAGGGTCTAAAGGTTATCCCAACCCCTCGAATCAAGAAAAGTTTTCCAATCTTTGTCCCATTCATCATCAGAAGCTTGAAGTTGCACTTGGTTTTTCTTGATGGTCTTCATCCTTGTCTCTGATGTCCTTCGTGTTCTTGTTGCTCCAAAAGTTGCTCCAGCTGTGGACGATGGTGTGTCCTTCAACTTCTGTGGATCTGGCTTCTTGTCCTTCTGCATGTGTCTCTTTGCTGCATTTTTGTTAGACTGACTCATGATTCTTTCCTTGGTATGCTGATAGGGGCAAGGAGGTTTGTTATTTATAATGGATAAAAGGTCATTGTTTGTATCGCCTGACCAGTCAAAATAGTCTTTGGTGTGGGAATTTGTCCTTCTTGGGAAACTGTTTTCTCTTGGCACATTGGATACCAGAACTTCGTGTTTGGTGCCTTGGTAGAGGTTGTCCTAGTAGGATAAGCCTAGGTCTTGTCTGGTTGTCTGATGAGTTTGCTTTTGGTTTAACTGCTGGTGCTGGTTGTGACCAAGTGGTGTGTTCTTTTGTCTCGTGCTGATGTCCTACATTTTGTTACAACATTTTTGTTTGTCGTGTACCATACTTATGGAGTTGGAAGAAGCAACATTATCGTCTGAAGTGGCAGTTCTGACATAATGTGGATTAGAATGGGCAGATTCTAATCTTGATGGTAAGTAGTTCTGGAAATACATGGCTACTTTCATGTTGAAGACTCTATTAGGGTGTTATAAGGTTGTTGCCAGAAGGTTTCTTCTAATACAAGCAAAAGGTGGTGGCAGTCCTTATCTTGTGTTGCAAGACATTTGTTTGGAATTTCAAATCAAGTAGGCTTTTGGTTATTGGACTTGGCAGACCTTGTATCTAAAATCCCCATGGTGAGGTCTTGCTCAACTTTTACCAGAATGTGGCATTATTGGTGTAATATTATAAAAGGCATTGAATGTTAAGGTTGTTGTCTAAAGCCTATTGCAGCATGTGTGCTGGTCAAGTTTGTGCTGTGTCAAACATCATGATGGGACATATCATAGCTGTGTGGAGTTAGTGCCTATGTAGGAGAGGTCTGAAAAGCAGCATTGTTGTATATGGGTGACTTTATTTTTCTCTGCTGGTTCTGAATGAATCTTGAAGGGATTGTGAGAAGTCGTCTCAGTATCTATTAGATAAGAAGATGTGTTTGTATAAGTGTCTGTGGAGTCTTGGGTTTTTGGTAAGATGTCAGAACATGGTACAGGACATGTTTCTCTTGAGCCAAACAAGGAATTTCTCTGGACGGTGGTGTAAGGATAAGGCGAAACACGTGTCTCTGCCTATGCATGGAGCGTTATTGGCCTAATTTATGGTAAGGTTCAGTTGAGAAACATTTAAGGCAGTCAAGGCAGTTTTTGGAAGGTAGGCATTGAATGTTGAATGGAGTTTTTGGTACCTAAAATAGCGTTTCTTTGACCAAGAATCTTGAAATATTCAAAGCTCGTTAATTCCAAAGTATCTGATCTGCTATTTATAGGGTTTGTTCTCTTCTCCTTCAGCCAAGTGAGTGATCTTGTTTCACAAGTATTATGGCGTTTGTTCGTATTTGGGTAAGCATCACTTGGGTCTGGTTCTGTGAGGGTCTCCTTTGCCAATTTTTGGCTAAAAAGGGGGAGAAAGAGTGTGTGAAATGGGTTATGCAGATGCCTTGTTCGGAATCTGCAGTTCCAATTGTTTGCGAAGAGGGTGTCATTTCCTTGAGTTGGTGTTGAGTTCCGATTGTGACTTGTGTCCTGAGTTATGAACACAATTGTGACTTGTGTTCTGAGTTACCTGGGTTAATAGATTGATACTTCTTAAGTTTTATCTTATGCCACAGGTTGACTGGGGGCGTCTGATCAAGAAAGGTGTGCAGAAATCTCGTATGCCACCATTGGTCTTTTGTGTGAAGACAGACGTTTCTTTTTTGGAGGAGTCTTCTACAATTATCCAGGTCTGAGCTTGAAGGAAAAAGAAATGTGTGGGATTAAGGGGGAGTCAGAAATCTTCTTCCCCATGTACACCAGATATCTTCTTCCTCATGTGCATAACTTCGGGACTTTCTACTTCTTACCTCCTGATGTGTTGCCTGAAGTAATTATGTTGTGGTGCTCGAAGGTGATGTTATGGAGCTCATAGAAATGTGCTGCCAAAAGAGTTGTCAAACATGATGTCCTAACATCATTCAAGTATTCACTAGAAGATGATTCTCCAAGATTGCTGTTCACAGTAGCTACTGATGGTTACTGTTAGGATCAGTAGTTGCTGATGACTACTGACATTAGTATAGAGTTGTGATTGCTACTGTACTCTGAGTTGTAATGTTTATGTATTTGTTTTAGCCAAAATTTGCCAAAGGGAGAGAATGTTAGTTCTTTATTTTTAAGGGTTGGCATTAATTTTGTAAAACAAATATTAGCAGCAATGTGTTAGATAGGATATTTTATCTTGCTAAGGAAGAACAGGTTGAGCAAGGAGTCCTAGTGTGCAATGGAACATGTTGAGCTGAAGTAGTTTCAACATCTGGTATAACATGTCGTATCAAGATGTCCCATGCAGGTTCATTCGACATCGCGCCAGAACTGAAGAGAATTCAGAATTCTGAGATGTCTTAACAGATACAGAAGATTCAGGAAACAATATGCAAATTCCATGTGGCGCTGAATTAAAAGGCCTGAAGATTCAAGTCTGAAATTGAGAAGAATATTGGAAAATATACACTTTCTAAATATGGAGATATTTTAGGAAGTTATAGATTGAAGTCCTATTTTGTAGCAGAAGTTTCTGCTGACTTGTAGTAGCTCATTTGCTGTGTTTTTGTAGGCCCAAATCCAGTTGGGAATAGGTTATATATAGATGTTTTGTAACCTAATTTTTAAACACAACCAAAGATGTAAAAGTTCTAGTATTAGGGTTGGTTCCTGTACCACTCGACCTGTGAGTTGGACAGTTTGTAAGTGTGATCCTCGAAGCTGTTAAGTAAGAGGAGTATTGTTCTTGGAGGAAGCTTTTAAGTAACTCTAAGCTGTGTCCTGGAGAGGTGTCATTCTTGTTGAACTGTTGTATAGATTAAGAGCCATTGATGCAGTGGCGGATTGTCAACTGCTAGACATCATTGCGATGATTGAGAGTGAGAAGGGTTTCTCATATCTAGAGAGGATCTAGGTAGAAGGGTCATTAGGTAGTGATTAAGTGATAAGCTGTAAACGGGGAGTTTAGCTTTGAATTGATACTGCTGATAGTGGACTTCATCCCTGGCTTGGTAGCCCCCAGAGTAGGTGTGTTAGACCGAACTGGGTTAACAATTATGTGTGTCTTGCTCTTATCTTTTCAGTGCCATGTTTATTGCAATATACCTTGCCCTTTGTGATCATGTCAGACCAGATGTCGAACGGCATGTTCTAGGACATCTGAATTCTGCACATGTACCAGAATTTCAAGATCGTTGTCGATCTAGTTCTTAGTATTTATCTTTGGAACATCTTGTATATATATTATGCCATAGTTTTTGTATTAGGATTTTGGGCATGTATGTGTACAATGTGTTTACTAGGGACTTGTATATTTCAGTACCAAACGTGGTATTCATGTATAATATATGCTTTGACGTATGTATTTATATATGGACGTTACATTTCCCAAAAGGGATTAGGGCATAATGTTAACACATGCTCCACAGTCGATCAGACTTTGTTAATCCCCACGCCATTTACCTTGGCCCTTATATACAAAGGTGTCAGGTGTTGTTGCATGGCCATCTCTGGCCTTTCAAAAATGGCATGGTCTTCATTCGTTGGGCCATCATTCATTACACAATAGTATAAAGGCTTGTAAGTGGCTAGTTCTTCATCGAGCCCTTCCTCATCAACCACTTATGTGATTGTGTCGTATTACAAACACAACACAAATATCATATTACATATGATATATAACTCTGGCTTGATCCTAAATTGAAGTTATCTGTCTCCGTATTAGGTTCTTTGACTACCTTGTCTTTTGTTGCTTTCTCCTCTTTTATGGGCGATAAAGAGGAAACAATCTTTGTTTGATTGACCGTCAACTAGTTCAGCCTTCATCGATAGATCAGATGCTATCAGATCCACTGGAGCTTCCAACCTCTTGAACAACTTTCTTATTTCTCTAGTGTATCATCCATTGAGTCCTAGTTATGGGACTTTTTCCTATGTAATTCTGCAAGACATATGAATATTTCTTTGAAACTTGATAGTTATCTTTGTATGAGGCACAAAATTCGACATTCACAATTTTCCATTTGCCCATACCAACTTCTGATTTTTTAGTGGGGCATAACCATTCCCTAGGAGGTGCGTCTGTAGCAGGAACATAAGTCCTACCTTGGAATTTCACTGGACCCTTTCCTTGATTGGAGAAAGGTTCCTTGGATCTATCTTGTCGGACAAACTTCTTGGTTGGGTAAGGGTTTGTTCTTTCTAGCTCTGTAGTAGCTTCTTTGTTAAACACATAGCTACAACTGGGATACAACATTACTTCTCAATCTTTCAATCTGCAATGATTCAAAAATCGACCAACCCCTCTTCAGCTTTGGGATATGTCTTTGTTGTTTGATCCTCGTGAATCGGTTTGTTGTCTTCGACTCCAGCATTGTCGACAATGTCGACGACCATGATGTCCATTGGCTCGACAAAGAGAGCCTCAACTTTTGTTTCAGTTTCCCCTTATGGGCGTGGTTTCTGCTTGTCAGCAAACTTGAGTCTGCCATCCTTGAGAGCATTTTGCATCAGGTCCCTGAAAAGTACACATTGAGAAGTGTTATGAACCAAAAAATTATGAAATTTACAAAAACATTTTTTCTTTCTCTGTTCCAGTGGTGGAATTTTAATCCCTTTTGGAGCAACAATTTGTCCATCAGAAACTAACAGATCAAAGATTTCGTCACACGTAATAACGTCAAAGGTATATGTTCTAACAACGAATTTTCCATTTGTGGGCTCTGATGACCATGGAACTTATCACATTTCCGACTTGACACATGCATTTTAATCCGTTTTATATCCATGTTATGTTATTATGTAGTGCTATGTTGCTATTTTATCTTTGTTGCATGTATTTTCCAAGTAGGAGTTGACACATGAGAAAACAGAGCAAAAATGGCCAAAAGCGGAGAAAAAAGACACCTCAGCATTAAGTAACGCGAAAGAGGGCACATTAGTACTCGTGGCGTTCGCCATAGGGGCATGCCGTTCTCCATGGCCCCTTCATCAACCACGCCCCCCACGTTGCACTCATGGCATTCACCATGAGGCCATGGCGTCCACCATGGACTTCGCTGGCAGAAAAATAACAACTAACTTGCTCAGTCTTCTCCCACTTCACCATGACTTTCTCAACAGCTCCTACACGAATTCAGTCCACTTTCAGATCCAGAAAAACACTATATATAGTCTTAGTTTTTAGGTTTTTGGTATCCAAGTTTTCTAGTATCAAGTAGGAAGAAAAATCACTCATTGTAAAAGTGCTTAATTGCTCACATCGGGTAATAAGCACACCATAACTTTAAGAATTTTGCAGTTTCGTGTTTGTGCTTTGATCGTTCGTTGTTTAAGCTTGTCGTCATTTTAATTTCAGAAGTTTTATTTTCAAGTTTTCCGGTTTTCAATTCCCGCACCGTGTTACTTTCAGTAAGGTATTTTCCCCCTTTAATTTTCTTGCATTTATTTGTTTTAAGCTTTAATATTATAATTGTTGTTTCTATTTGTTCAATCAGTTTCCATTATTACTGTTTTAATTGCAAGTTCTACATATTATCATCACCTACTAGTACCATATATATATATGGGTTTTGCTAGGATACACCCACCTATTTTTATGAATGTGTGTTTTAGCAACATACATCTTATAGTGTATTTAATGAATTTTTAGTTATTAATTGCTAACACATACTCCTTCTAAAAAATAAATAGGTGTATTATAGAAAATGCCTAAAGCAGATGCTAACTTACACCCACTTACTTTTTAGAATGTGTGTTTTAGTAACATGCACCTTAGGGTGCATTTAACCATTTTTTAATTAAAACTTGCTAAAACACTCCTTCATAAAAATTGGTGGGTGTATCCTAGCAAAACCATATATATATATATATATATATATATATATGAAATTGGAATTGAATTTTAAATGTATTGTGTTGAGAAAATTATATATTTGCATGTTAGTATTGTTGCTACTTGTTATCATCATCAACATTATGCTTAGAATTTCATTTTGCACGCATATTAAATAGAATTTAATTAATATGTACTGACAGTGTAAAGATTTGTTGCACTGTCAATTAATCACAATCACCGATTTATTTGAAAGATTTGACTTTAACTTTAACCACTTGAAAAGTAATATTAACGGATGATTGTGATGCATCGTCAGTGTAAAACTTTTTACACTGACAATCCATAATAATTAATCTCTATTAAATATAGTATGAGTATTATATCAAATCTGTTCGGCTAGACCGTTTAGGGTTCGGAATGTGAGGGCCATCGTTTTGATGGTACTTGCCTCTAAGTGTGAAATTATTAGTTAAATTTGGGACTCGTTTTTGAGGCTGATTTTTATAATATTTTAAATTAAATTACCGCAAGAGCACTAAATTTAAAGGTATCGGTTCTGTCTTGAAAGAGAAGAACCCATATCTGAACTAGGAAATAAAAATTCAGATTTTAATTTAAATCACTTACGGTAGTACGACTTATTTTAAATTGCAAAAACAATTATTTTCAAAAATAGAGTTTATAGGAATAAGTGTATATTTTAATTTGAAAAGGGACGAAATATATATTAAGATCTTTTGAGAGGAGGGAAGAGTAATTTAAGGAATAAATTGCAAAAACAATTAAGTGTATATTTTAATTTGAAAAGGGAAGAAATATATACTAAGATCTTTGAGAGGAGGAAAGAGTAATTTATCCAAAATAAAAATATAATTTCTTTACATGATTTTATTTTGAGAATTCGCAAAATAAAATGAACGCAAGGGTTAAAAGTTGAAAAGAATCAAGCTATCTCAACCATAGAAAAATTGATCGTAATTTTCCAATCCAACGGCCCAGTATTTGTCGGCTTAAATCACAAAACTCCACCTCTATTTCTTCTCCTATTCTTCAACCCTAACCTAATTAACCAAAACAAACGCTGCCTCAGTTTTGGTTCGTTCTCAGCATATTTTCTACTCCACTTTCGATCATGAACACTCGTCATTAACAATACAATACACTACACAATTTTCTTGATTATCACTCTCCTAAGGTATGTTAACTTTTTCACTCTTTTTAGGGTTTGTTCATTGATTCACGATATCCCTTTTGTTGTTTTTATTGTTCAATTGTTGTTTTTTTTTTCAAGATTCAATCTTGTTGTGTATTGTGTAATTGAGTGTGGATGTGAGGTGGAGTGTTTGGATTTTGAATGTGTTGTTGTTGTATGAAGTTTGAATAAAGTTTTGTGATTGTAGAAATATATAGATATATAGATAGATACGAAGTGTTTGAAATGGCAACAACAGAGACAGCTTCTGCCATGCTTGGTCCTCGATATGCACCGGATGATCCCACTCTTCCGAAACCGTGGTTGGGGTTGATTGATGGAGGTACTGGTACTTTGTACTATTGGAATCCTGAAACTAATGTTACTCAATATGATAAGCCGGGTGCCCCACCTGTGCCTGTGCCTGCTGCTTCAACGCCCGGTTTGGCGCCTATACCGAGTGGGGCGGGGCAGCAACAGATGATGCAAGTGCAGCAGCCCTCACAACAACAGCAGGGGAATCATTTTGCCCAACAGCAACAGAGTCCTCATGTGGCGCAGGCTACTCAGCAGCAGCCTTCTCAAGCTGCTCAACCTGTGCAGCAGCAGCCGACCCAGCAGCCTGGGTTACACCAAGCTAGACCACAGATGATGCAGCCTCAAGGGCAGCAAATGATGCAGTATCAAGGGCAGCAATTTCAGCCAATGCATCATCAGATGCCTCCGCAGGTGATTCGTCCACAACAATTCGGGCAAGGGAATCCTCAGGATCATGGTACACATGTTGTGCAACCGCAAGCGCCTCAATTCACTCCTCAGAACATGCATTATATGGGGTATCAACAAAACATGAATACACCCAGGCAACCTAACTCCCAGCAGATTCAGCCAAACATCCTACCACCTGGGCAGTCAACACCCCAGCAGAATCAGCATCAGCATAACATACATAACCAGCCTTTTGAAAACCAACAAGATTTTAAAACAGCAATGCCAAAGGTGGAGGAAGCAGAGTTTAAAAATGGAAGCCAAGTTGGTTTCTCACCGTCACAGTATCAACAAAGGAGTGCCTTGCCTGGTCAAAACAATCCAAATGTTCCTTCTGAAGTAAGTTCTGGTCAAGTGTCTAATGCAGGTGTTAATTCTGGCCAACCACAACAATTCAGGGGGTTTGCAGGCAGCATGCAGCAGCCTGCCCCTACACTGCAGTCACAGCAGGGTGGTTCTGATTTATTTTATCAACATGCTCCTAACTTTCAAAACCAGATGAGCCCGGGAATGATGCATGGGCATCCTTCTAACGCGCATCCTGCTGCTCAAAAGATGGGACATGAGGACAATGTACACAGTAGAGCTGGAAATGACTATTATTATAATTCTAACAAAGAGATGCCACCAATGGGTCGTCAGCAGTCAGATATGGCCCAAATGCCAATTCCCAGAAATCAGCAGGTATTTTTCTCTTCTTATTCCAATCTTTTGAAATTAAATCAAGGCTTCAGTTTTCCATTAAAAAAAAACAACCAAGTGTCGTCCCACTTGGTGGGGTTGGCTTCATGAATTAACCAATGTTATAATGGTCTAAAGATAGATAATTTTTACCTATAAGCCTCTACAGTTTTTAACTTTTAATTAAATATATAACATGTGGTTGCTTTTTTATTGTTAGACTTATGCTTTCAAGTTATTTCAATATATCTAATAAGATGCCATCAGTTGTTTAAAATAATAAAATATCGAGTTAATATATGGAAACCCTCATGCTTGCCCCATTGTACCAAATGGTGCATTTGTCTGAAAACTGTAGTCAATGGCGCACTTGTCTGAAAACTGTAGTTGATGGTGCACTTTTCTTAAAACTTCATTCATCTGTCTATTATAATACGATAAAGCAAGAGTAATAATAGCTTGAGGATGCTTTATGCTCTTTTATAACAAAAATCTCAAAATTTAATGTAGCCAATGATGCCCAAAGGATTTCCTAAAGCATTTCTCCTTTAGCTAGGCACATGTCGCTT
The DNA here is from genome assembly GCA_022829125.1 of Lathyrus tuberosus. Taxonomy (NCBI): domain Eukaryota; kingdom Viridiplantae; phylum Streptophyta; class Magnoliopsida; order Fabales; family Fabaceae; genus Lathyrus; species Lathyrus tuberosus. Next base: position 446,892 of record JALAZF010000272.1, read on the forward strand.
GCGTGCCTTAGAAGTAGTTACTTTCAATTTGACCACCTTAACTCTGTTTGGTGTTGATAATGCATGCGTCAAAGTTTCACCCATTTTCCCAAATTTTTGTATTTAATAATTTAATTTTTCATTGTCTTACTCCCTATAGTGTTCGCTTGATATCCCGATTAAATACTTCATTGATAATTTTGTAAAACATTTATGCAGGATATGAGGATTGGCAATTCCCCTTTTCAAAATAGTGTCCCTAGTGGAAATGGAAGCGGTATTACTGGGAATGCTATGGGTAACATGTTCCCCTCTCCTCTTGGAGTACCTTCTGCCCTTTCAAGTAACTCATTTACAAGGCCTCCTTATGGTGGGTCTTCAGATGTTCCTGATCTCTCACCAGCTGAAATATACTGTCGGCAACATGAAGTTACAGCCACGGTCTGTACTATTCTTTCCGCATTTGTGTATGCTACCTGTTTTAACATCTTGATACAAATAATGTATGCACCAAGCCTTCCCAGCCCACTAGGCATACTGTATATTATGACTTGCCTATATATTAGAATTAAGTTTCTCCAAATGAGAGAATGGAGCCATCAAAGTTTATGGCTTTACATTTTGCAAATGTAATATGATATGTTCTAGATGGTTTGTGCTTTTCAGTGGGGATCTTGATGCCAATGTTTTATTCTTCTAGACTGTCCACATCTTAATGTATTTATGTTGAGCTGTTTCTCAGTATTTACTTCTTATTGGACAGGGCGACAACATTCCACCCCCATTCATGACATTTGATTCCACCGGGTTCCCTCCAGAGATACTGCAAGAGGTAAGTTTATTCTGTCCTGTTATATGGTATTGGATGCTCTGGTGCTTCTAGGAAAGTAGTAGTGGTTTTCCACCTGCACTCATTTTCCTCACTATTTTAACTTAAATTTTACTTTTAAACTCTTGTCGCAGGTGCGATATCTGCTCCAGAGCAGGAGCATATGTCGTACGCTGCACTGCTAATCTGCTATTGGCACAATTACCCGTGCAACTACTATCTTGATTTTTGGAGCCTGCAAAAAGGGTGGTTGCAGCCTTTCATGGGCATCTTCTATAAGTGTGGATGGCCCTTCATTCAAATTTCAGCTTATGTGACCTGGGATTTGTTGCTTACTGGCTCCGCCTCTTAGATCTTTTTTGCCTTTTTTTATTGCCTCAAGTTGCTTCAGTAAGCAACCACAACCTATAGGTCCTTTTGTTCAATGTTTGCTAAATTGTTTGTTAGTTAAACCGATAGATGCAATTGTGTTTTCTTAATCTAAAGGTGTTAGATGTGTGCACTGTAAAGTGGTCTGATTGCCTGCCATATGCTTTGATTTCAGGTATGTTCTGCAGGCTTCTCAACTCCAACACCAATACAAGCTCAAACATGGCCTATTGCCCTACAGGGAAGAGACATTGTGGCGATTGCCAAAACAGGCTCTGGGAAAACACTAGGCTACTTAATGCCGGCCTTCATTCTTCTTAGGCAGCGACGCAATAATTCTCTGAATGGCCCCACCGTCTTGGTTTTGGCTCCAACACGTGAACTTGCAACACAGATCCAAGAGGAGGTCTTCAAATTTGCACGGTCTTCAAGAGTATCTTGCACGGTTTGTTCTGAGCATTTCTATCATTATTTTTGTATTGTTTTAGTCTTTTGTATTGACTTTGATCAGTTGGTGCTCCTCTTGATCTTGTTTCCCTTTGCAGTGCTTGTATGGTGGAGCACCTAAAGCTCTTCAGCTAAAAGAGTTAGATCGGGGGGCAGACATTGTTGTTGCCACACCTGGTAGGCTCAATGATATACTTGATATGAAAAAAATTGACTTTAGGCAAGTTTCACTCCTTGTGCTTGATGAGGCTGACCGAATGCTTGATATGGGTTTTGAGCCTCAAATCCGTAAGATTGTGAATGAGATTCCACCACGTAGACAAACTCTCATGTACACTGCAACCTGGCCTAAAGAAGTGAGAAAAATTGCTGGCGATCTTCTTGTTAATCCTGTTCAGGTTAACATTGGAAATGTAGATGAGCTTGCTGCAAACAAATCTATCACACAGGTATTCAATTAATGTCTGCTCATTTAAAAACTATATTGATGTTTATTTATTTATATCTTGCTTTGTAAATACTTTGGTAGGCAAAAATTTCCGGTGTGAACAATTTGTATTCTACTCTGTGACTATTAATTGCTGTTTTCTCATGTATCGAAGTATCATATATAGCAATGAATAAATATATCATGTATACATTTTGGCAACTGAGTTCTGTTTTATATTTATGGTGATAAGAATTTTCAGTTTCCATATATGAAAACCTTATTTCTGCTTTAGTAGAATTAAATGCGGATTTAGTTGTTTTATTTATCACCGTGTTATCCGCATCCAAATGTAGGAATACCATTTCACATATTTCAAAGTACAATTAGACTTTTTTGGTATTTGTTGAAGTTTCTTAAGTGAAGCTTGTCTTCAAAAGTAATTTTTCTTGAGGTTTGGAATTCATCGACAGTTGTGAAACGCTGAAAGTTTTAGTTGACTATGACCCGTGTCTCCTACAGTCCTACTGCAATTTCTATTATTCATTCCATACTTGATTTAAATTCATTTAACCTTCATAAAGACTTTATCTTCATTACCATACTGGGTGCGAATCCATTCCTTTTTATACAGTTCTATATTTCTTTTAATGTCCTCAATCAATTAACTGTAATAAAAAGACACGCATTGGAACAATATTAAGGTTCCTATTAATTGTATTTAGCAGATCTTTTTTAGTTGCCTTTTCCTAGGATGTATAATCATGGCATTATCTATCCAGCTTTGGTAGATATGTAAACTGGAAGCATGTTAAAATTGATGAGCATCCTGTTATTTGTATATGGCTGATCTTTTTTAGTTGCCTTTTCCTAGGATATATAATAATATCATTATCTTTCCAGCTTAGTTAAATTGTACAGTATCACTTAGTCAATTATCCTTGTATTCTGACTTTACTGCCAATGGTATCCATCTGTTTTTCTCTAGTTGTAATTCAGAATAATGCTACAAACACAACTCTCTACTCTTGTATTCCGACTTCTATTTACTACCAATGGTATCCATCTGTTTTTCTCTATTTGTAATTAAGAATAATGCTACAAAGTCATATATGGGTACCACCAAATTGTGTGTCTCATGTAATTTTGGAGTGGCTGTAGGAATTTTAACCAATAGAAAAGCATGTGTTAGATGTTAGTAAGTGTGTTGTTGGATTTTCTGTTGGAATGAATTTACCAAAATCTGTTTCAAGTGCAGAAAACATTTTTTTTTTGTTTTTGTTTCTTGATGACTTAATTCCTCCATTCCCTTACTTAAAAGTGATTGTAAACTGGCAGTATGTTGAAGTTGTCCCACAAATGGAGAAACAGAGACGTCTTGAGCAGATCCTCAGATCCCAGGAACGAGGTTCTAAGATCATAATATTTTGTTCCACAAAAAAGTTATGTGATCAGCTTGCCCGGAGTATTGGCAGAAGTTTTGGGGCGGCTGCAATTCATGGAGACAAGTCTCAAGGTGAGAGAGACTGGGTTTTAGGCCAGTTTCGGAATGGGAAGTCTCCAATTTTGGTTGCCACTGATGTTGCTGCTCGTGGTCTTGATATTAAAGATATAAGGTTAGCTTCATTGTATTTAAGGTGCTTATTTGTGTTTAAGGTAGTTGAAGATTTTATGTCATGTGCATGTGCTAGATAATGATGATCCTGTTATTTGTTATATTGTGGCCTTAGCTTTGTTTGGAAGTTATATAAAACATTTTAGATTTAGTTATTTTTTTAAAACTTTTATACATTACAGGGTTGTGATCAACTATGATTTCCCCAATGGTGTTGAAGACTATGTACACAGAATTGGAAGAACTGGGCGGGCAGGTGCTACTGGAATGGCTTATACCTTTTTCTCTGAGCAGGATTGGAAACATGCAGGTGATTTGATCAAAGTTTTGGAGGGTGCTAACCAACACGTGCTTCCAGAATTAAGGCAGATTGCTTCACGTGGGCCACCAAGCTTTGGAAAGGATAGGGGCGGGATGACTCGGTTTGACTCTGCTGGTGGTGGTGGTGGTGGGCGCTGGGAGACTGGTGGTCGTGGTGGCATGAGGGATGGTGGTGGCTTTGGTCCTCGTGGTGGCATGAGGGACGGTGGTGGCTTTGGTGGAGGTTTTGGTGGTCGCGGTGGCACTAGGGATGGTGGTAGCTTTGGCAGTCGCGGTGGAATGAGGGATGGAGCTGGTGGACAAGGTGAGAGAGGTGGTGATTTCTTTCCTGGTAGAGGCAATAGGGGTAGAGGATTTGGTCCTCCACGTGGGGGCCATGTTGGTTGGGGTAGGGGTGACCGTGGTGGTCCCAGTGATCGGTACAACATGGATGGTCGCGGACAAGGGCGTGGACGTGGACGATTTGACAGCAGAAGAGATGTTCAGAGAAGTAGAGACAGAAGTTACAGTCGTAGCCCTGAAAGAGTTCGAACATGGGATATTAACAGAAGCAGCAGTAGAAGTAGAAGTAGGAGTAGGAGCTGGTCTCGAGGTCGCAGTAGAAGCCGCAGCTGGTCTCGAGGCCGCAGTCGTAGCTATAGCCGTAGTCCACGACGAAGTCATAGCCGTGATCGAAGCTATAGCCGAAGCCGCAGCCGCAGCCGCAGCCCCAAAAAGAATAATAGGCGTGTCAAGTCAAAATTTTCCGATAAGATTGATATCGTGGCACCTGAAGCAGGAGTTTCTGATCCTAAAATGTTCTCTATATCTGCCAACACCCAAGAGAGTTCTGTTTTGGGAACAGAACATCTGGAGCAGCTACCTGTTGTTGGAAGCACTGGCCCAGATAATCCAGAGGCTGTAGTGGACGTTAGTCATCAATCATCTTCTAAAACTTGAAGCATCTGTTCTAATCATAATTTTTGAAAATGCACTTCGGCAGTGGTGGGTATATTGACCTCTCACTTTCTGTTTCCTATTGGGTTTTACACTTTGATTACCTGATTGAAAATGATTGATTCGAAGTTTCAAAGTGCAAGAAATTTTTGAGCAAACAGTCTAATATGATATACTGCACTGCTTAATGTTAAGTGAAAGTTGTTTTTCCTTTTATTTTTTTATGGGTTGAGGTAGTTAATTCCCATTAATTTGTGAATTGTGGAAGGGCATTATTTTGGTTGTATTATTAGTTGTATGGAAGTGGGATAAACAGATGTAATAGATTATATTATCATTTTTTGTAATAGACTAGAACTCAAGTCACCTAACTTTGGTGGTAGTACTTATTGTTCTATCTTATCATTAAGTTTTTGTTAGCATAGTGTTCTTACGACTATTTTTATGTTTAATGACCAATAAGTGAAATTTGAAATGAAATAAAATACAATACTGATATTGTTTCTTTACAGATATGTTATAGTAAAATGAATAAGAATAGGTTTAGTTGTAGTTGTCATGTTATGGTAGTAGTGAAAGTTTATTTTAAGAGTAGTTTACACTTGTCCAAATAGAAATCATCGGTCTCCCATATCATGGAAGTAATTTTATTTTTGTGATTTGACAAAATATACGTGTTATTGTTGAGGTACCTTGATAAACACAGATTATTGGAGTGGATAGGAAGATATTAATGGATACTATCTTTCTTTTTGCATCAAGTGCTTTGAAGAATCTCTTCAACATTGAGGACAAAGCAACCACTTTTTCCTAGCTTCCATGTGCACATTCATATTGAGTTTGGCAGTCATTCTCAACAAAAAGAACATAAGTGGGGGCATTCTTTTAGTTGTATTTCTAAAGTTTGTCAAGTGGTTTTTGATTTTTACATAGTGGCATTTTCGAAGTGTGGTAGTTTCTGCACGATATGAAAAAATCCACTAATGATATAACATGCATGAGAAGAGAAGGGAAGAGGAAATAGGTAAAAGTATATAAAGCTTCAAAACGAACTCATTGAACTTGTAAAAAATATCAGGTGTTTTCATTGAAGAAGTTATTCAGTTTGCTGCTTTATTGTCCACATACTTATTGGACTCAATTTATTTGAGCTTATTTAGTTTAAAAAATAAACAAAAATCTATCTACTTATAAACTTTAGAAAATAAACAACCAACAAAATAACAAAAATAACCTTCATTATTTGTTTGACATGTGTTCAATTGTTTTTTGTTTTAAAGAATAACTAGTGTCATACTCGTGTATGGTGTAGTATGTTTAATTATCACCAGATATTTTAAAAATTAAATAAAAAATGTTATGAAGAAAAAAATACCAAAAATATTAATAAAAGTTAAGAAAGAATACATATTTATAATAGAAGTAAGAAGAGAATATTAAAAGAAAAGCTAAAAAAGAAAATCGGAAAATCTGCAATTAAATAAAATAATAAAATAAATTTGAAAAGCAAGAAATTTTGGACTAAAATGAGACAAAAAAATAATAATGAAATTGAGCCATGTAGTGTTGTGATAAAGCTGGTCCGGTAAAAGTCTATTATATATCATCAGATAACTTGAAGATAGAAAAGGAGTCATTAAATAGTAGATGACGTTTTCTTTTTGTGCAGTTTGTCATTTCCAAAACTTTATTCATCTGCAACATAAACGATTTAGAGTCCCTGCAACGTTTTGTGATCATTTGCTTCTAAAACCGAAAATGTCTTCACTGAAGCATGTATCAGACAAAATCATATATGAAATTTGTTTTAATCATGTTGCAACTGGAGTTTTAATGGGTTATTGGTGACATAGATTTGGTTAATGTGTTAGTATGTAGAGTTAGATAGTTGTAATGTGTTAAGGATAATTTTTTTGCATGTTGTCTATTGTTGCAGAGCGTCTGCGGAAACATTAGGAGATCCAGGCTGAATCAGGAAAACGTTGGATGCATTGCATGCTGAAGCGAAAGGAAAAGCAAAAATGGCTTCGCAAAAGAAGGTCTTTTAGATTTCGCGGAAAAATAAAACGAATCAGAAACCAACTGAAATGGAAATGTTAAACTCAAGTGGAAATAACATGTAAGATGTTCAAATGCATCGTAGTTATTTTAAGTATCAGATGCAGAATAAAGTAGTTTGTTGATGATATTGCAGTTCTAAAGACATATATAAAAGTGAGATTGAAGAAATGAAAAAGATACGTGAAAGGGTGATAGAGGCGTTAGATGAACCCAACTTAGATATTCACAACACTCCGTCAGAAGAGGATGTCGATGATGACTCAGGAAAAAAGTCGAGTATTCATGGGAGAGGGTTGTGAGTTTTGGATACAAAGTCAAGAAAAATGTTCTGGTATGTTTGTGTATTCTTTATTGTTGAATGAAGCCACATGGTTGGATTTTTCATATCATTATATGTGATTGTATATTTAATTGCTGCAACATTTTCCAAGGTATGTGACTAAGAAGTATCTCTGGTGGAACCAGAAAGCCATTGATATTATTGATCTAGATACTGGAGATAGGTATTACGGGGAAGTGCATTATGCAAAAAGGAAGAAGAAGGTGGTAAAGATGGAGAAATTTATCGGTAAAGGTTGGTACGAGTACGTGAAAGCTCAAATGGTTTGACTAAATTTTGGTAAAACATAATGGTGGAAAAGATGCTCCAACATGAAGATTTATGCCCCAGACCAAAGATGTCGAATAGAATGTCACAGCATAAATATTCGACATCATGACTGTCACAGCAGATTTTGCTTTAAATCTGTTCCAAGATTCAAGGCGCGATTGGCAGTGGATCAAGGATCAAAGATATGAAACTTAACTCAGCAGAAGACTATAAAAGAAGACCAAGACCTAATGCAGAAAGGAGAGAGAGAGAGAGGACGACATAGACTTAGGAATCCTATTTTGTAAAGTAGGGTTTAGGTTTTGAGAGTCGTAGGTTTCTCTTGTAAGTCTCCCTCTGTATCGATTTGATACAGTGTGGTAGACATAGGTACTTGTAGCGATTCAGAAACCCGTAGGTAATGAATCGTGTATTGTTCTTGGATGAAGCTTTGAAGCAAATCCAAGTTAACTTGTTAGTCAAGGATGCTTGACTGAACTTTGTATTGGAAGGGGTGTCTTTCAATAAGATGATACAGTTATGGTGTAGTAACTGTTAGATAATCACAGGTTGTGATTTAGGGAGTGAGATGTGTTTCTCTTATCAATTAGATGTGACTTCTAATGATAAAGTCTTCATTGGGTAGTGATAGGTAAGTGTGGGTGTTTACTGTAAACCTGAGGTTGTTTACATAAAACTATACTACTGATAGTGGAGTCTTCTTCCTGGATTGGTATCTCCCAGATGTAGGTGAGTTGCACTGAACTGGGTCATCATATCCAGTGTTGTTTATCATTCTGCAATTTACAGTTCAGTATTGATTAACATGTTGGAACAGATGTCGAAACATCTGTGTTTCTGGAGTTACTGATATTCAAGGTATCAGTCTGCTGTTCTATTCTTGTTTAAATAAGTATGCAGAACAATGTCTTGGCATGTGTTAGGACATTTGTTGTCTGCTATGCCAGAATTTCAATTGGTATCAGAGCAGGCATCCTGTCTGTTTCTCGATGAGATATTTGGGAGATACTTTCTGGCATTTAAACAAGGAGGAGTTTGGAGATCAGATCAATCAACTCAGACATACTCAAGGTTATTAGTGGATGAGATGGATGTTCTAGATCGAAGGTAACAACCGGGTGGTTGTTTAAGTTGCTGAGGGGGTTCTACAACAACTGCAGGAGAAGTGGCTAGTTCTCTTGTTGGGGTGTCTTATAAGATGTCTGACATCTTATTAGGGCAAGCTGAATTTGTTCCTTGGTGGTTCCGCTGCATATGTTTCTTATAGAAGAGCTCTGGAATTTATGGGGTTCTGGAGTTGTTTCTGAAGACAGATGGTGGAAGATTTCAATCGTCGGCCTCTGTATTTGAAGATATCTGCATCTTTTTATTCCAAAGTCGAGAGCGATGGAATAAAGAGAGTTGTTGGAAGATATCTGTTATGGTGACTTGGTACTTGGAAGCTTGATTCCATGGTGCAGTTTGAAGTCAGATGAAGAGGAGGGGAGTTGAGTTTAGGTTTATCAAGTTTATGCTCTAGGAGTTTGATAAATTATTGATTGGCTAAGTTGTCAAAGATACTTGAGAATTCTTTCAAGTCCACTCATAAAGGCATCTCAGTTGTGCATCTGGAGTCTTCTAGTTATTCTTCTGACTAGAGGGTGTTTCTATGAAACACAAACCTGAAGAAAGTGGAGGTGATTTATTTCACCATCCAAAACAGCAAGGAAGGATTCATCTCTCTTAATCCTAAGGATGAATCCAATCTGAATGGAGATTTCAGAACTGTTGAGATAAATAGGGTTCGTTCAGAGAGAATCTTAGTTACTTGAGTTAAGGGTGGCAGCCTTGGTATCTCAACACTTTGTTTGCAAAAGATTGAATACTTGTTAAGTGTACATGGAGGGATCTATTGGAGTATAGTTTCAACAGTGAAGCATGGTTATTGGACAAGGATTTAAGATCAATTGCTATTTGTGATATTCACAAGTATTTGATTGATTATCCTTGTATGTAAAGTTCAAGATTGTTGATGTTCAACACGATGTTGGAACATCTCTTCATCTGGTTTGTGCAGAATCATGAGAGGGGTACTGCATAAGCTTTTAGATTTATTTCTCTTGGGTGTTAACCTAAGAATCTGCTTCAGTTTAGTGTGCGGAAGCATCTGATCTCTGGAGAGTTTCCTGGCAAGATACTGGTCTAGACAATGGTGATGTGGAAGGTGAAGAAGACATCATAATCTTGATGAGTAGCTCTTGGATCAGTTTATTTCTGGTCTAGAAATATTGGTGTGCAGCAGGTGTGTTCCAGTGTTACTAGAAGCATCTGATGTTTATCTGGAAAGTATCCTGGCAAGAGACTTATCCAGAATATGATGCTGGTGATAGCACAACTTGGGTCAGTTTATTTCTGATCTAGGTACTTAGGAGCATGTGATCTTGCTCATATTGGAAGTCAAGGTTAAGTGGCAGTTATCTCTGACTTTCTACAAACTGCTCTACTTAAGGAAAGTGACATCCTTTGGTATAGCTATGGTGTAGTCTATGACTACTTATCTTCTGATGAATCAGACTTGGCACTTTGAGTTCTTTGGAGTTGTGAAGCAGATATTCATCAAGGTGTGAGCTTGTATGGAATACCTGTAATAAGATTAAGTAGGATGAAGGTTGTCTACTCAAACTTGGTTGATGAATCAAGTCTATGAGAGCATGGAACTCTTGTTCTGTTAAAGGGAGGAGGTTCTTCTAAGTGGCAGAATAAGGAGCTGAATTCAGCAGCTGGATGTCATATCAGAATGTTCTGACATTAAGCTTAACATCAGGATCTCAGCTTATGATGTGGCACATCAGCTTAAGATAAGTTGATCTACAGGAGAATGGAAGTTATGGATGCTTCAAAAAGGTCTATCTCATGCAGTTTGCGGGATCTGTGGATGGAGAAGATGTTACATGTCTAAGGCTTGGAGGATCCAAGATGGCTTGCTATGGAGCAAGTAGTTCATGTAACTTGAAGATCATATTTCATTAGTGGATCAGTGTATCTTATGGGAGTTCTGAAGAAGGGTAAGATCAGTCAAAAAGTGGCATTTGGTTGGTTTCATATTTAAATTCAAGAAGGATGAGGCAATCAAAAGTGGCATTTGGTAGTTCTCATGTATGGATTTGAGAAATCAAGATGATAAAATAGTGGAATTTGATTACTCTTGAGGAGTGTCTTGGAACAAATTACTCTTGGGCGGAAGGGTGGTTGGTTGAAGACTTAAGGAGGTATTGATTATTTTCTATCTTGGAGCTTGTGGCAGAAGTCCTCAGTTTATGGAATATTACCTTCTTTTGGTGGATGAAAGTTTATTTCTCTCTTTGGTTATCTGGAGTTCTTGTTGATCAAGCTGGTGACACAATATTGTTTGATAATCTTCAGTTGGATTACTATGCAGATAGTAAGTCCAGTGGTGGAGCATATCAAGAACTATGTTGATTGGTGTCTATGATATGTGAAGGATGTCCTAACTGATGTTAGAACATCTTCTGGGTTAGTTATCCTTGGAGTAGGATTCTGAGTTCAAATCTTATCTAAGAGGTATTTATCTTATCGTACAGGAGAATGTTGTCTTGGAAGTCTGATGTGAATGTTATATGCTAGAAGTGGATCAGTTTGGTGCTTGTGGAGCAAATGAGCTAAGGATTTCTGGAGCATGTGTTTGATGTCCTTCAAGTGTGAAGAACATATGGGCGAGCTAGCAAACTAAGGGGCTCTGTATGTCTCTTTAAGGAATGTGAAGTATTCCAGATTCAATTGGGTTGTATCTCAGAGAACAAGGAGATCTATATATGAGAATTCAGGAGGAATTCGTGTGGTGTATAGATAGTTTCTGGACGAGAGGGATCAATGGAGCTTTGATCTCAATCCAAGAGTTTGTTAGTTATGGTACAAGGATGCGTTCTTGGTACTCTCACTGTATGATCATGAAGTTGTCATGGGATATCATGTGGTGATTTTGAGGTGTTTCTTGTTGAAGAAGCATCTGTTGAGAAAGATAGGGGATAATGACTTCTTGCCTGCTACCGAGAGGTGTATGAGCATCTGTGCTACTAATCTAAAAAATGTATCAAAATATCGAAGGATGTTCTAACGTTTGTTCTAACATCCCGAGATTGTGTTTTGTGATCAGAGTTAAGAAGCAAGTGTGTATTTGGTGTCACAAGGGAATGAAAAGGTTATCTTCTCCCTCCTTCCACTGCCTGTACCATCAAGCTGAAGAATGTTTTAGCCAAAATTTATCAAAAGGGGGAGATTAAAAGCTCAAATGGTTTGACTAAATTTTAGTAAAACATAATGGTGGAAAAGATGCTCCAATATGAAGATTTATGCCCCAGACCAAAGATGTCGAATATAATGTCACAACATGAATATTCGACATCATGACTGTCACAACAGGTTTTGCTTTAAATCTGTTCCAAGATTCAAGGCGTGATTGGCAATGGGTCAAGGATCAAAGATATGAAGCCCAACTCAGTAGAAGACTATAAAAGAAGACCAAGACCTAATGTAGAAAGGAGAGAGAGGACAACATAGACTTAGGAATACTATTTTGTAAAGTAGGGTTTAGGTTTTGAGAGTTGTAGATTTCTCTTGTAAGTCTCCATCTGTATCGATTTGATACAGCGTGGTAGACATAGGTACTTATAGAGATTCAGAAACCCGTAGGTAACGAATCGTGTATTGTTCTTGGATGAAGCTTTGAAGCAAATCCAAGTTAACTTGTTAGTTAAGGATGCTTGACTAAAATTTGTATTGGAAGGGTGTCTTTCAATAGGATGATACAATTATGGTGTAGTAACTGTTAGATAATCACAGGTTATGATTTAGGGAGTGAGATGGGTTTCTCTTATCAATTAGATGTGACTTCTAATGATAAAGACTTTATTGGGTAGTGATAGGTAAGCATGAGTGTTTATTGTAAACCTGAGGTTGTTTACATAAAACTATACTACTGATAGTGAAGTCCTCTTCCTGGATTGGTATCCTCCTAAATGTAGGTGAGTTGCACCCAACTGAGTCATCATATTCTGTGTTGTTTATCATTCTGCAATTTACAGTTCAGTATTGATTAACATGTTGGAATAGATGTCGAAACATCTGTGTTTCTATAGTTACTGATATTCAAGGTATCAGTCTGCTGTTCTGTTCTTGTTTAAATAATTATGCAGAATAATGTCTTGACATGTGTTAGGGCATCTGCTGTCTGCTATGCCAGAATTTCAGTATGCAAAAAAGAAGAGGCTCAGTAGAGGAGACAATGTGGGTTTTACGATTCGTAATCCTCCAGATTGTCTTTTTGTGTATATTTTAAATCGTTGAAGAGTACTTGTTTGTTGATTTGTGAAGACTATGGAAGATGTTTTGAAGTTATCTTTAATTAAAAAGGTTGTCGCGTGCGTAATAATTTTTGTTGGTGAAAATGTTATCAAGTTCCTACATGACTTCGTTATGTTATTGATGGTCAGTGTGGTCTAAGCAAAGTATTTGTAGTATTTTGTAATGAAGTTGCAATGTTGTTTAGGTTGTTTTTAAATTATGATTAGGTATTACCTTTAATGTTTGGTAGGGTTAAACAACATGATGATATGAACAATGTATGATGTTAAAGTATGATGAAGTAATATGAATTATGAAGTAGTTGTAAAATCTCCACTTTTTTATTTTTGTTTTGTTTGGTAAAGATGTTAATCTGATATATTTGTTAGTTGGATTTTCTGAAGTTAAGAACAACTATGTTACAATCATGGATATGGTTTTATTCAATTGGCATGGTCAACTAATAAATTGAATGATTGTGAAATTGAAAACGTAGATGGTTGTGAGAAATGAGATTGTGAAAGTATGTGAAAGTACTGTGGATATGTTAGCAGTATGTGTAGGTGTACAATGAAAATATTGTGGATATATTTTGTTTGTAAAGTGAGATAAACATGTCCTAAGAAAGGGAATTGTCATATACTGCAGCCATATGGGCCAAGTAGTAGGAAGTTAAAAACACTGATAAGCAAGGGCAATGTATTTGTTCTTGTTCATAATTCTTTCAGGGGAGAAAGCCTTGAATTGTAAAAGCAAGGGGGAGATATACAAGATAGAGGGAAATTCTAGTAGCTACCCAACATTTCAAAAAGTCACATATTGAATCAACTCATTGATGAACAAGTTAAATTTCAAAGGATGGTTTATCATCATCAAAAAGGGGGAGAATGTGAAGAAAAATTCTTCTTGTCCATGGTTATAGTTTTGATGAAGACAAACACATTAACAAAAAGAATAGTCAAAACTTGAAAACTAGAGCAATCAAGTTCAAATTATAAAAAAGTATTGAAAAATTAATAGAAGAATCAAGATGGTTGAATATGCATTACAATTCAAGGATATATATATATATATATATATATATCTTAATTGCTCAGAAAAATCATGCATATTCATATATCTTAATTGCTCAGAAAAATCATGCATATTCATATTAAACCAACAATTGGCATCAGAGCAGGTTATAGGTAACTTGTTCCTAAAAGATTCAGAATGGCTTCCGCAAATCCGGTTTTTTGAGACGGTGGTAGCAATAACAAGCCTCCATTTTTCTGTGGTGAATACTTTGATTTTTGGAAAATTCGTATGAAGACACATATAGAGGCACAAGGAGAAGATATATGGGATGTTGTACAAAATTATCCGTTTGTTCCTACTAGTGTTGTCGATGGTGTTAGGACAATAAAGATTAAAAGTTCATGGAATGAAGATGATAAGAAGAAGAGGTTTTAAAGAAGCATCAACATTAATATCAACTTTGACATCAAATCCTTGAAGGAGATAAGTGTCTAATTTTGTGCTATTAATTTTCAATTATAATAATATATCCTTCCTATGTTATCACTTTGCTTTGTACTTTATTCTACTTTGTCTTATTTTTTATGATGTCAAAAGGGGGAGAAATAGTATTGTATTTGTTCTTATTCATAATTCTTTCAGGGGAGAAAGCCTTGAATTGCAAAAGTAAGGGGGTATATACAAGATAAAGGAAGATTCTAGTTACTACTCAGCATTTCAAAAAGTCACATATTGAAACAACTCATTGATGAATAAGTTAAGTTTCCAAGGATGGTTTGTCATCATCAAAAATGGGGAGAATGTGAAGAAAATTTCTTCTTGTCCATAGTTATAGTTTTAATGAAGACAAACACATCAACAAAAAGAAGAGTTAAAGCTTGAAGACTAGAGCAATCAAGTTCAAATTATCAAAAAGCATTGAAAAATTAATGGAAGAATAAAGATGGTTGAATATGCATTACAATTCAAGTATATATATCTTAATTACTCATAAAAATCATGCATATTCATATTAAACCAACATGAGGCAGTTGTAGCATAATTTTTATGGAAATGATAGTAAAATATGACGATAACAGAAGCTTGGTTATGTTAATGTAGAATGCAAATGAAAATACAAATTGATGGATTAGGTGGTTCTGTTGCATCTGGTCGTGGAAGGTAAATTTAAATAGTTAGTTGTGAGAAATATACTCATGGATAGTAAAAAAATATAGATTGATTTGTGTATTTTCTGAAATTTATAGCTTTCAGATTGAATAGTTTAAAAGTTAGTAAAGTTACAACAATTGAAAGAAGGGTTTCATATGTTTGAAGTTGTAAATGTGAACCTGCATGTTCGTTTTTGTTGCAGAGTTTAATGCGAAAAAGGCAGAAGATGCCGGTTTGAAGAAGCTACAGGTTACCATTGTTCATGATTGTTGTTGTTGGAGAGTTCAATCTGGTGGTTAGTGGAAGGTTGGATGGACCTGTTGTGAATACTTTTTGAATGTAATTGTTTTGTTGTTGGACTTGTGATGAAGTTGTTAGTATTATTATGTAGTTTATGTTTTATGTTGTTTGATTTTGGAGAGATGTTATGTTGTCTATGTAGAATTAGTAATGTTATTTTAATTAGTTTCAAAATAGTTATGAGTAGTGGTTGTTAAGTAACAATGCTACTCAATGTGATTCGTAGAAGTTCAAGTTATAAATAAGTGTAGTTATGTAAATGTTAACATAACTTGTATTTGAATGGAATATTATGATGGTATGTATTAGTGTATGATAGGTTTTGAGGGTTAATTCATTCTTAAAAAGGTTAGGAATGAAAAGTAGTGTAACAACCTGTATAGTATATATCTAAAATAATATCATAAAAGTGTTATTATTTGGTACTGACACAATCATAAGTGCCTATTGACATAATTTATATACTCGACCATTTACAAAACATAAAAGACAGCATATGGTATAGGATATGGAAAGTGCAAAACTAAAAATCTAAGATCTAAGTACAATATCCTTCATTGTACAATATACACAACGGAAGATCACAATATAAGCTTTGAAATATCGATGCACATCTCTTCATGTATACTAAACCTCCAAACAATACTTGAAAAAATAGAAACAATATTGGGGTGAGATAATAATCTAAGTGAGTTCCCCCAAGCTAAACTATTTATGGAACTCACCTTGGAGATGCATGTGATGAAGAAATTGAGATGGGGTTGATGATGATGATGAATTCATGAACTTCCTCTTCTTCCTCCATGAGTTCTCCTTCTTCTCTCCTTTATTTCTTCCTTTTCTTCTCTTCTTTCTCTTTTCTTACTATCTTTTTTTTCCTTTTCTTCTTATCCACCTATATATATATATATATAATGATATAAATATCTCAATTGACATTTTGTCTTTCAATACCAATTGACTAATTATTAATGTTACCAAAATGTCTCCTCCTATACTTGTTAATATTGGTATGTATCTTTTAATAATAATTGATCTCTCTTCAGAGTTCACTAATTACTCTATTTGTCCCAACTAACAAAAGATAGAGTACATAGGAACTCAGTTGATCTCAAGTGACACCCAATTGAGCATTTAAGGGAATATGTAGGGATGAAAATGAGCCGAGTCGAGTCGAACTCGCCTCAGCTCGACTCGACTCGTTAAGAATTGGTTCAGCTCAAATCTCAGTTCGAGTTCGACACGAACATTTTTTTAAGCTCAAACTCGACTCGTTATAAGTTCACAAGCAACTCAGTTCGGCTCGTTAGGTTCATCTTGTTAGGTTCAGCTCGCTTGCTTCACGGACTTAAAAACTATTTTTTTAAGTCTATTTTTTTTATATATTTGGAGTTTTAAATTAATATTATTTTAAAAAGAAATTATTTAATTAAAATAAAAGTTATTAGATTGGAATTTAACTTTATCTCAAAAATCTACTAATTCAAAAATTAATTAATTTATATGATACTAATTTTATTTGTATAATTATTTTTAGAAATATTTTGCTCATTTGAGAATATAAATTATCAATTAAAATCGTTATTAAAATAAAATATAAGGTTAAAATTTATATTAAATCTTTAAATCTACGCTTAAAGACAATATAATCATTCTCATATATAATCGAGTGAGCTCATGAACCTAACGAGTCGAACTATGTATAGTTCAAGTTCAACTCAATTAGTTAACGAACTTCATTTTTCGCTCATATTCAGCTCATTAGGTTTATGAACCAAGTTTAACGAATTAATTGTCGAACTAAATTCCGAACTATTTTCGAATTGGTTCAGTTCATTGTCAGCCCTAGGAATATGAGATATTACATTCTCCCCCCTTAAATTGAAATTTGCCCTAAGATTTCCTCTACTCAACAACAACTACTCCTTGTATCACTGTCTTAGGTCAACACTTAACTTTACTTCTGTTAAAACTCCTGACAGACTCAATTTCCCAGAAATACACTTTCAATGTGCTACTCTGATTCTAACAATGGAACACCTTGAATTCCTAAGCACTACGAGTTAGCCAACATTCTGAGTAGAAACACACTTATCCACCGGAGTGCCCACTAACCAAACGGTATAATAGCCTTACCGCATTCACTGGTAGGATACTTTTTTTGTCGACATAAGATCTCGACCAATAACAACATAACACCATCAAGGGACTTCAAATCATCAAGGAGACACCACTTCCAAAGAACTTGAGCAATTCTTGAGCGTAACTGGGAGTGCCCATACTACTCACAGGGTCACTCACAACACTTCACAAGCATCTGGAGATAACATTGCACTTTCTATCTAAATTTATTCCTCTCAATTGCTCTGTTCTGTTTCCCACAACTCGAGTTCGTGTTCCCTTTCATATTCGATCCAAGTCACATGTTTAAACTATGAGATCCCTCATTCTCACTCCTCCTTAGAAGTACAACTCACAAATCCTTTCAATTTGTTAAAGCACGACCGCACACATCCAGTACTACTCACATGGAGTCCATATCTGAAGTCATGAATCCGCGAGAATTAACAAACACCATATTCTGACTAACCGCTTATGCCTCACTAATACTTACCATATGTTGAACAGATCTCTTGGGATCACCACTTGGTCAGTCCCGTCCAATCCCTCTTTATCGAAAATTGATTCTGACAACCCTTATAATAATTCATACTCTAACACCATACTCCAACCTTATATATATCTGATATACTCAATATTTTCATTCGCTCGTACTCGCGATACGTACATGACCAAGAAACTCCGCTCTGGTCATGAAGACTCAACTCGATAATCCTTACCAGAAGTTTCCTTAATTCTTGTAGAGTATCAGAATCGTTAAGGATACCGTTGATAACCACTACTACAACACAATTGGTGATACTGACATAGAGGAAACAAGAGGTACTTATTGGTATGTATCTTTTAATAATAATTGATCTCTCTTCAGAGTTCACTAGTTACTCTATTTGTCCCAACTGACGAAAGATAGAGTACATAGGAACTCAGTTGATCTCAATTGACACCCAATTGAGCATTTAAGGGAATATAGGATGTTACATTCCCTGCCCCCCCCCCCCCCCTTAAATTGAAATTCGCCCCCAAATTTCCTCTACTCAACAACAACTACTCCTTGTATCACTGTCTTAGGTCAACACTTAACTTTACTTCAGTTAAAACTCCTGACGGACTCAATTTCCCAGAAACACACTTTCATTGTGCTAATCTAATTCTAACAGTGGAACACCTTGAATTCCTAAGCATTACGAGTTAGCCAACAGTCTGCGTAGAAACACACTTATCCACCGGAGTGCCCACTAACCAAACGGTACAATAGCCTTACCGCATTCACCGGTAGGGTAATTTTCTTGTCGACATAAGATCTCGACCAATAACAACACAACACCATCAAGGGACTTCAAATCATCAAGGAGACACCACTTCCAAAGAACTTGAGCAATTCTTGAGCGTAACTAGGAGTTCCCATACTACTCACATGTTTAAACTCTGAGATCCCTCATTCTCACTCCTTCTTGGAAGTACAACTCACAAATCCCAATCCTTTCAAATTGGTAAAGCACGATCGCACACATCCGGTACTACTCTCATGGAGTCCATATCTGAAGTCATGAATCCGCGAGAATTAACAAACGACATACTCTGACTAATCGTTTATAACTCACTAATATTTACCTTATATTGAACAGATCTCTTGGGATCACAACTTGGTAAGTCCCGTCCAATTCCTCTTTATAGAAAATTTATTCTGAAAACCCTTATAATAATTCATACTCTAACACCATACTCCAGCCTTATACATATCTGATATACTCAATACTTTCATTCGATCTTACTCGTGATACCACATGACCAAGAAACTCCGCTTTGGTCATGAAGACTCAACTCGATAATCCTTTCCAAAAGTTTCCTCAATTCTTGTAGAGTATCAGAATCGTTAAGGATACCGTCGATAACCACTGCTACAACACAACTGGTGATACTGACATAAAGGAAACAAAAGGTTTTAGGGTGATGATACTTAGTCATGACGTCATTGTGAAGATGGTGTGTTTTCAAAAAAGAGGTTTTATTTTGATATGTTTTATAATAACTTTTAGTATGAAGATCCATTGAGAGGAGTTGGTCAGATCATGCCTCTTCTTTGGAAAAGTGTGGCCCTTCAAAAGTGATTGAATTTCCTTGGAATTTAGTTCAAGAGATGGCTCTCACTAGTGTCAACCTTTATAGACATAGCTTTATAGTTGACCCTAATAGTATTTCACGTGGGTTGTGTCAGGATTCTAATTATTAGTGAATATGGGTGTATAGTGGTCTATATGGAGGTTGAATAAAACTTCACAATATAAAAAATATTTTACAAAAGAAAATTGAGAATGGGGAAGAAGTTTGAAAAAAGGTTTAAGGGATTACATAATTGGATCAATATTCATTGAGGTTTAAAGGAATGCAAAACAATGTTGAATTAATGGATAACAATGTAAGAATTAATCTAATTAGATTTAAAAAGAGAATTTTGAATATAACTTGATTAACTAATTAAATATTCCAAGATTACAATTTTTCAAAATAACCAATTTAAAGTTGAATTCAGAAGATAAGATCTAAACTGACTTACACTTGCAAAATTAAATATCGATGGACAGAAAAACCTAACAACATACAAAATACAAAAAATAGTAAATCTACCATGCAAGATCTAAGCGGAAAGTAAAGAGAAAAGAGTTAGAGAGATTGTATGCCGAAATTTATACTAGTTCAATGCCTCATTCTAGCATGTCACATAATCTTGTCTCCGATGGTAAACCATTAGAAATTGTTGTTCTAATCCTCTATGACAATAATACAGTCTTTTTATATAGATGATAGTCATATATAAACTACTGAAGTACTTAGAATCAACTGCTAAGTTAAATAGATCTAAATCTTTATTCTTATTCAACTGCAAGCAGCTCACGGGGCTTCTAAAACATCCAAGATCCATGATCTTGAGTTGAACCACCTTCACATATCATAAGCATCCTAAAATCCCATTCTCCATTAATATTTACTCGATTCCTCTAAGAATCCATTATTTGAGTCTTTGAACTGATGACAAATAGAAACTCCAGATCCTATTTGAAGAAGACTTATTTTTGTTCACTGGATATCAATCGCTAAAAATCCACAAACTTGAGTTTTTATCCTGACAACATTAATATCTCTAATGAATCACCCATAACAATAAGTCACATACTTTCCTAGAGTTAAGTAACACTTATACTCATCAATGGTGTTTAGTGTTTGAGGTGGAAGATGAAGTTCTCAAAAAAATTCAAACAAAACAACTTTTTCTCACTCAAGAGATTAACGCAAAAAAAAGTTTTTCCAAACTTTCTCTTAGAGAGAACTCACTGTGTGGATAATGAAAAAAGGCTGTTATCAAAGGCTTTGCAATATTAGAGGGAGAAAAAGTTAATATACATGTTAGAGATGAGACACAAAAGCAATGTAAAAATGACCATTTGATTAGATTTAGAAACTTATATTGAAACAAATATAGTTAGAGAATGAATCTAATCAAGTGATTAATGAACTCATAATTTTTTTTTGTGATCCATGTCGCACCCAATCATGATTTGAGTCAAGTTTCTAGAATTGATTTCAAAAGTAAACATTTCTCTTGTGATCCGAACCAAACCAAACCATGATCAAAATAAAAAACACTTTATGATTCAAATCATGTATGAACGGTATTTGAATTAGGTTTCATAACCAAATTCCAAATTTTTATTCTTGCTCATGATTCGAATCAAGCATTCTCATGGTTCAAATCACATTTCTCGAACCAATTTCTAGGAAATTAAAATTCATGATTTGAGTTAAGGTCTTGCATGATTCGAATCACAAATGCAGAAATTCCTTGATTCGAGTCACATACTAATTGGTTTGAATAAACTTGCATTGACTTTTGGTCAAAGGTCTGTTTATGCATGAATAATCAATTTTAATGAAAATAGACCATTTTTAGGAGATGTGCAACATAAATAAAATTAGGAGGACTCAATTACTAAAATAATAAATGAAACGACAAATAAAAAAAACTCTAAAGAGATACAAATACCCAATGATAAATTTCATTAGTGAGACTTCCAATAATATTTTTCTTACTTGTGTGGTGTCCTCAAGTATCTGTTAAAAAAATTAGGCGGCTAGGATGGTTGTTGGTGATTTTTAAAGAGTTAACTTCCTTGGTTGAGAATGTTATGGCCATTATGGATAATTTTAGGATAATATCGTATTTGACTATAGTTTGGCCCTTAGTGGATTAGAGTATTTGGAAAACCTAAAACAATTTTATTTTCTCAGCCAAGACAGTGTCAATGGACGTATTGGTTGATATGATAATCTTTTCTTCTTGAAAGTGGTATGTTAATAAAATTTCATATCCTTCACGCTCTTTTTATGAGTGGTTTGTTGGAATCGACCTTGATAGAATAAGATTCAATTACTTTCTTGATTGACTCAAGATTCTCGTTCTTCACTCTCCACTCTAGTGATTCAACCACACATTGGTTGCAAGACGATTCTGCCATACGAATATTTGAAAAAGAGAGGAAATCTTTGAAAGAGGAAAATAGGGTTTTGGAGAAGAGAAGAAGAATATATTGAAATTGAGTTCAGTGTGTTATATTACAAATGCAGGGTACCTGCCTATTTATAATGAGATTACTTGCACATCAAGTAACCTCAAACTAACAACAAAAAGTTGTTATTCAACTCTATCAAATATATACTGCTTTGATTTTGACTGGATATATTCGAATCTCTATTGAATACATGCACCTTTGACTACTATAAGCTATATTCGACCTTCTGTTGAATACAAGCAGATTTAACTATTATAAAATATATTTGACTACTACTCTATTAAACACATTCGGCTTTGACTATGTCGAATTCTGCATCTAAAAAACATGCTTAATATAAAGAATTACATATTTAACACACCATCTAATTCATTGTCTCTAAGTTATCTACATTTATCATAGTTCTCAATCTCTTGAACAATTCCACCTACACAATTTTCGTCAGGATATCTGTAATCTGATTCTTAGTTCTACAGTGTTCCAGGTTCAACTTTCCATTTGCTATTTGCTCTCTAAGGTAATGGAATCTCATTTAAACATGTTTTGTTCTTCCACGTGGTATTATATTCTTTTCCAAATTGATAGCAAACATGTTTTCAATTTTCATGATTATTACTCCATGTTTTTCACCGGAAATCTCCTCGATTAAATGCAAGTTAAAGAAACTAAGAAATGATGGTGGTGGTGAATACACCTCTAGAGAATTTTCAAGATTTTTCACTAATGAAACTATAGAGCATAAAGTCATTTCACCCTATACACCTCAGCATAATGGTATAACTGAAAGGAGAAACAGAAGTATACCGAACATGACTAAGATCATGTTGAAAGCTAAAGATATGTCAAAGAGATTTTTGGGTGAAGCAGCTTCAACAACAATATACATTATAAACAGATGTCCAACGAAGAAAATAGTCATGAAGACACCTTATGAGGCTTGGACAGGACAAAATCCAAATGTTAGTCATCCTAGATTCTTTGGACCTATGTGTTTCATACGTGTACCTGAATAATTGAGGAAGAAACTAGATGATCGAATTCAAGCTATGATACTCATAGGTTATCATTTGACTGATGCATACAAGATGTATTCACCAAATAATGATAAACTTGCAATCGGTCGAGATGTTCTAGTGGATGAAAGCAAAGGGTGAGATTGGAGTCAAAGATCAGCTTGACAAGAGCACAAAACAATCACAACTTTGCTGGATGAAGACCAATAGACTGAGGTCATAACCAATAAAAATGAAGAACCTTCTGAGCAAAATGTTAGAAGATCGGCTAGAGAAAGAACTGAGTCGACAAGGCTAGCTGGATATGAGAGATTTTCAAATCAAACTGTCGATGCAGATGGTGACTTAATAGAAGAAGCGATGATGATAGCTGAAGTAAAACCAATCACTTTGGATCAAGCCATGAATGATTTGAATTGGTTGGCAGCCATGAAAGAAGAACTCAGGGCAATCGAGAAGAACAAGATCCGAAAGCTTGTCGAAGAGTCAACCAAGAAGTCAATTGATGTGAAGTGGGTTTACAAGCTGAAACGAAGGACAAACAGTGAAATTGCCAAGCATAAGGCAAAACTATTCGCGAGAGGTTTTCTACAAAAACTTGGTATTGATTTCGACGAAGTGTATGCACTTGTGGCGAGGCTGGAAACCATCAGAATTGTTGTGTCAACGTCAACATACAAAAGGTGGAAAATACACCAGTCGAATGTAAAGTCATCATTTATGAATGGACCATTGGAAGAAGAAGTCCATGTCACTCAACTACCAGGATTTGGAATCAAAGGGCAATAGTTAATGGTATGCAGGTTGAGGAAGGCTCTCTGTGGTTTAAAGCAAGCCCCAAGAGCTTGTGATAAGAGAATAGATAGCTTATTGATCAAATCAGGTTTCACAAAGGGTGTCTCTGAACATGGAATGTATGTCAATGATGCAGACAAGCTCAATCAAATCATCTTATGTCTGTATGTAGATGACTTGTTGATTACAGGTGCAGATGAAACAGAGATAAGAAGAGTCAAGTCGAAGCTGATGCAATAGTTTGAGATGTCCGACCTAGGGAATGTGTAATATTTCTTAAGGATGGAGTTCAAACACACAAATGAAGGAGGTTCCTGCACCAAAAGAAGTATGCCAAAGATATCTTGAACAGGTTCAAGATGAGCAACTGTAATGCAGCTTCTACACCATTAGAAACTAGAGAAAAGTTAAAAAAGGAAACAAATGATGAGTTGATAAGTGCAACATTGTACAAATAAATCATTGAATCTTTGAGGTATCTTTGCAATACCAGGCCAAATATATGTCGAAGTGTTGGACTATTGAGAAAATTCATGGAGAAACCCCAAAAATCGTCTCACTGCAGTCAAGAAAGTGCCAAGATACATCAAAGGTACGAATGATCATGGTGTGCTGATACCAAGACAAAAGAAGACCAACACATATGCAGAAGTATATGGCTACACTGATTTAGATTTTAGTGGAGATCAAGACGTGAAGAAGAGTAACGTAGGCTATATATTCATAATGGAAAGCTCAAGGAAGCAAAACATCGTGGCTTTGTCATCTTGTGAAGCTAAGTACGTGACTGCATCATGTGCAACATGTCAAGCAACATGGATAGAGACGTTGCTCGAAGAGCTCAAGATAATGGAACCTAGGAAAATAAAGTTATTTGTCAATAACAAGTCAACTATTGACGTGACGAATCATCCAGTGTGTCAGGGTCAAAGTAAACACATAGAGAGAAGGTATTATTTTCTTAGGGATAAAGTTACCAAATGAAAGCTTGAACTTGAGCATTGCAAGACAGAATGACAACTAGCTGATATACTCACCAAACCCCTGAAGAAAGTCAAGTTCGACGAGTCGAAGAAAAACATTGGGATGAGAAGTCTTGAAAACATGAATTAGATGGCGTGTTAGTTGTAATTCATAGATTTTTAGAAAGCTAGCATTCTACTGTGTCAAAGTAGTAGGAGTCAACTGTATTCGACAGGGTCGAATACAACATATAATTGTTATGTCAAAGTGTAACTTGTAGTTTTATATTTTGCACTTTGTAAGTTTGGGTCGGAGCTTTAGTTGCATATATAAAGGGAATGATATGATGTAAATAACACATTCACCCAATAAGGATTTCGCTTATCGCAAATTCAGTATATAGTTTCTCTCTCTCTCTCTCTCTCTCTCTCTCTTTTTCTCCTCTTCCTCCTTCTCCTCCTCCTCTTCCTCATCCTCCTCTCATCTTTCTTGAAAACCCTTTTGTTCCAACAATTAATAGCCATCCAAAAAAGCAAGCAAATAAGAAAAATGGGGGAAATTATAAGGGGGATTAAAATCGGAGAAGTCTGGTTGATTTAATCGATATTTTTCCTCTCTCTTTTTTCACGGGTGCGCTGCTCATTGCTGTAGTGTGTCATACCCCAAATTTGTCCTACCTACTGCATGATTACTTGACCTTTGGCCTTGTATATGTTTGTAGTGTTTGATGGCTCTGGTTGGGTTTCTTTGGTTTCAAGAGAAGATAAAGAAGGATTGGGCACTAACTTTATGATGAGTCAGTCAGGACATGGTCAATTGGCTTCAAGATGATTTTAGGTTATGGTCGAAGACGATTCTAGCTAATCAAGTACAATGACTAAAAATCGATCTCCTCAAAATAGGCTTAAAATCGTTTGAAGTTTTTAAGCTATGATCTCGAAGATTTTTAACCATATTCCAAGTGTGACACTGAGGTTGTATGGTTAAGCAAGCTAAGAAATGATCATTCATCTTTAGGTTAAACAAGTTAAGACCAGACTTAAATTCATTTTCAAGTCATGGATTCTAAGCTTATCTCAAAGTGGGATTCGTGTCTAAAAGCAAGTTTGTTGAGCTCATTCGAGAGAGTTCTAGCCATGAATGGATAATGATTCAAGACATCATCAATTTAGCAAGCCGAGGTTTAAATTGGGGCAAACTTAGCCCATCTTAGATCATGAGATAGTGACTAGTCATGTTTTGTTTCAAATATATTTACATTATGAAATTAAAGGGTTCAAATCCATAACCATCCATGTTTTGAGATAATGCGAGAAGCTTTAAAGCTCTACTTTGAATTCCAATATTAGCAAGTAATACGCAGAGCTTTTCTCCAAATGTGTCAAGGCTTCTCAATGAATTTACATCGTGACCAAAATATTTGGATTAGTTTAAAGAGATAGCTAAATCACAAGTCAACACTACAAGCCAAGGGAGATATTACAAAAAAAGCTATAAAGACTCCAAGACCATTGTATTTATTGCTCAATTGCTCCCAAAGGTAAACCAAACTGGGGAATTTATCTTATAGCCAACTCATGAGAAGTTCACGATGGATACTTATGCTGAACTACAATTCATGATAAGGTGGGCCATAGCCATATCACAAGCTGTTACATATTCCAAAGTTATTAGGAATTGGTGATTAAACTAATTAAAGCATAATGAAGTTTAAATCATAGAAATGTCACGAATACACATTAATATTCTTGAATTTCATAACCAATACACTAGCCACATTAGAAAGCAACTAGCATCGCTTCTTTTTGCTGTTCAAAAACCGACCATATAAAGTTTGGAAGGTTCAACAAGATGTTAGAATGGACAGTAATAAAGCTTTTTCGTTTTGGTGCAAGAAAATACATAATTAATGCTGCCCTTCATTATCCTAAAACCTAAGGAACCAAAGACAAGATCTTGAGCTAAACCTAAAGCTTTAAAGATACGCTCCACCCAAGCCAAGTTGTTCATCGCTCCAAATGCTTCCTGCTAAGCTCCATCTTCCTTTGCGTTAATCAACTCAAGGCATTCTCACCTTTAAGCCAAACCATGTGTTCCCTACAAAGACACACCAAAACAATGTCATATTACAAATTGAGCAAAAAAAAAAACAACACATTCCAAAGGGCAATTTTCAACGTCCAGGTTCACCATACCAATTCATCCATATTTAATTCATCATTCACAAATACTCAATTCATATTTAACCAAATTCAATCAAGCATCAAGTCATTTTCTCAAGATAAAACAATTCAAACCTTGTCACATTCCAAGTCGTCCAAAAACAATTCTCATATCCAATTCAAGATAAATTCCAAAGTTCACATAGTCATATACAATTACACATCCAATCACATTTCAAACCAATTTCTAGCATTCAAAATCCGGTCCTATAAATTCAATCCAATTTGTTCGTATTTCAAAATTTAATTCCAAATGTAATACATTGATACCATATTTCTTGACAGTAACACTCACATTTAGTTTCACATCCAAACAATTCATTCAGAATGCAATTAATTCCTAACTGGATTTAAGGATTTAGTTTGTCATTCCAATTCACTTCAAACCATTACAATTCATCAAATTACAAGTAATACGATGGCAGTAGGAAATCAAAGGGACCACCAAGAATAGTTCATACACAAGTTCAAATTACAACCAAGGCAGAAATTCAGAAGGTACAGCCAGACAAAAGAAAACAGGACAGAGCGCAGAGGTTCAGAAAGTACAGCAGGGAGAATTTCATAGTTTAGCAAAGGCAATTTTTAGCATCCACGAAAACATGTTGCAGACATACCAAATCGAAAGATTCTTCAACTCATTTTCAAATTCCAAACCCTAATTTGTCACTATAAATGAAGGTGTATTTATCAGTTCAAGAGAGGGGAAAAAAACCGAAAAAAACCTAAGCAATTTCGTTACAACAAATCTGGTTCCTTAACCTACACACTAAAGCGCTGAAACTTAACTCTACTTCAAATTTCTCATTGAAATTTGAAGCAGAAGAGCTAAGCCTCCTATCCTATTCCTAACAACAACAACAACTATTTTGAAGCAACAAGAAGAAGGAAGGTCAGAAGAAGAAGCATAAAAGCAAAGAGAGTGGGAAAGCCAAAAGTTATTACCTTATCGGAATTTCTCGTCGGACTAGCTCCGATCTTGTGAGTTTTATCTCCTTTCTTTGAATGCTCCTTGCCATGGTATTTGATTTGTTGTGTTGATTGAAAACCCCATCATCATTTTTTGACTTGATTCAGCATGGCCATTTAAATCCGAGTCTAGGGTTTGTTGTGATTCCTTTGTAGTTGCCTCTATGTTTTCCTTGCTGCGCATTTAGAAGTGATGATATTTTGAGACTATCAATGTTTGGAGGTCTAGATCTGTTAGGGTCGATTTGGCCGAATGGTTAAGATTTTGAGGTTTTTGTTTTTGGATTTGAATTGAGGAGAAGAAACTAGGGGGGGTTTGTGTAGAAACCTTTGAGGTTTTGTGGTGTCTCGCCGGAGAAGACAGTGGCGGCCGCCGCGCACCGCCGCTTCTCCGGCCGTCCTAGGTTTTCGGTGATGTGCTTTTGAAGAGAGAGATTGAGAGTGTTGGAGAGAACGTGAAGCGAAGAAAGAGAAAGAGGAGTGAATAATGAATCGTTTCACACATTTCCCTTGGTTAATGGCGTCTTAACGGCGCGCTTGGGTGGCTGAACGGGGAGGTGACACTTGTCCCTCCCTTTGACAAGTGTCACCTGGATATCCCTTTCCCCACGATCCCATGCATGTGTCCCTAATCCCCTACCGTGCGTATGCATATCCTCCACCTTCCGATCAAGAGACACTTTAGGTGATAGACGACCCAGATTTGGGCGCCAGGTCAAGGGTTTGACCTAGGGCACACGGTGTGCTCTCTCCCCGCGTGGGCCGTTTGTTAATGGGCCTGGGGTAATTCCTTAATCACACCCCCATTTTACTAACCTGTCTGGCCCATTTTTTTTTTTTTTTTTTTAATTTATTTTGTTCTTTTAGTTTGCATTTTAATATTACTTTTTAATATAAAAACCAAAAAAACTTTTAAGTATTCGTTTTTCCAGAAAATAATAAAATCTATTTACTGACTTAATTTTTAATTTTTATTAAAATGTTAATTAATTAGTTTATTAATTAATATTTGATTTTAATTAATCCAATTTCTCTAATTCTAAAATATCATAAAGTACTTTCTTAACCTTTGAAATTTTTTTTTAAAAATTAAATCATAAACCACTTAGGTTGATATTTCCAAACTATTTTCTTAATCAATTACGAAAGTAGTGGGCTCTTGGAGTCTAGCATTCCTTGGGTCCTTGGATGAATGCTCTTGAGACGCACGCTTCGAGTTGTGTTCATTTCGTCTTTCGTTTATTAAAAAATATTTAAAACAATTAATCTTTTGCTTAATCAAAATATAATTAACATTTACAATTATTAAATTAAAAAAATCATATTCACATTTTAATCCATTTAAAACACTTAAAATACCTAATCTAATTAATTTCTTAACCTTTAAAAAACTATTTTCTTAAATCAAATCATAAAATATTTAGGTTAATATTTCTAAACTATTTTCTTAATTAATTATGGAAGTAGTGGGCTTTTGGAGTCTAGCACTCCTTGGGTCCTTGAACAAACGCTCTCGAGGCGCACGCCTTGAGTTGTGTTCGTTTCGACCTTCCATTTCTAAAACACTTAATCCTCCTAAAACTCTTAGCTCTTTCAAACCCTAATCCGATTAATACGTCTAATCAAGATATTCTAATCAAATTCAAATCATTTTCCTAATTAAACTACGAAAGTAGTGGACTCTTGAGGTCTAGCACTTCTTGGGCCCTTGAACGAATGCTCTTGAGGCGCACGCTTTGAGTTGTGTTCATTTCGATCTTTCGTTCCTAAAACACTTGCCCTAATTACATGGACAAAGAAACCCATTGTCCAACAAACACAATTTCATAATTAATAGAATGAAAAAGGTGTCGTTGAGATCTAGCATCTCAGTAATGCCCCGATTAATTGGTTGTGAGGCCGACGTCTTGTTTATCGAATATTCGTCATTCTTCCCTCAAAATACTTAACAAACCAAACACTTCCCACGCAACCGAAACCCTAATACACTTAATCCGCAACTCAAACACCTTTCCCAAAGAACATTGTTTAAGTCATTCTTTCGCGCATATGAACTCGTGCTTCAGCCTCCCCTAGCGAGCAGACAAGCCAATGTTTAGCAGTTAGAATGCAACCTAAACTCTCGTTCGCCTAAAACACGTCCAAATCAAACTCTTTTTCTCAATCAAATCTTAACACACTTAATCCAAATCAAACAACTTTTCACAAAAAGGACATTGTTTAGTCCATTCTTCCGCGCATATGAACTAGTGTTTCAGCCTCCCTTGACGAGCAGACAAGCCAACGTTTAGCAGTTAGAATGCGAATTAAACACTCGTTCGCTTAAAAAACACAAACTAACCGTAGTCCCACGAACTACGAATGCTCTGACTTTCCCATTGCACGAGGGAATACGTAGGCCCAAGGGTTCTAATCCTTGCCGAGCACACTAATAAAAAACCATCCATTTTCCCCTTAGAAAACAAATCCTACTACTTTAGAAGAAAACAAACAAACTAAGCTAACATTTCTCCCGAATCGAATCAAGAGGTTCCTGTTGAGTACAACAGACGTAGATGGTGTTAATACCTTCCCTTTGCGTAATCGACTCCCGAACCCGAATTTGGTTGTGATGACCATGTTCTTATCCCTTTAAAGGTTTTATCGATATTTTCCTTTCCCTCATTTGGGATAAATAAAGTTCGGTGGCAACTCTGTTTCGAATAGTTTTTTCCGCGTCCATCGCGAGGATCGTATTTTTCGAGGTACGACATAGTGCAACACAAAAGCGACACATGAAAGGCCCAATAGCAAATTATTATGGTGGACTCTCTCCTCAAGAAATAAATTTAATATAGTATGAACCTTTGACCCACATATCAGATATTAAACAGATAATAATAGATACTACACTTGATTTTAGCCAAAAAGCCGAAAAGGGTATGGTTCAACCGATTTAATTAGAAACCAAATCAATTTCTCATCCACTTGGTTTTAAAATCCGTTTTGATAGAGAATTAGAGAATAGATCGAAAAATCAAACATAAATTGGGGGAAATCGAAAAACCCACTTGTCGATCAATTATGTACATTTGATCGATTTTTTTCATTCTTCAAAATCAAAAATCAAAATTTTCTCATAAATGGTTTATGTAAAGATTAAACATAAAAGTGAAACAACTTTTACTATTACACATTGAAAGATGAAGTATGCAAGGCTCTTAAGTGATAAAAGTTCAACATCATCAAATAATATGCACTTTAAATCTACAAAATGTGGAAACATGCATGTACTAGCATACAAATAATAACTTAACTATTTAATATTAAATTTAACTAGGGATGACAAAAATATCCGTACCCGCAGATATCCGTGGATAAAATCCGTCACGGATATGGGGCGGATAACTTAATGGATATCCACGGATAAAATAAATGGATATTTAAATATCCGTTTGTTAATGGATATGGATATGGGTTTAATGATATCCGTACCCGCAGATATCCATATCCGTTAATAAATTATAAAAATCATTTAAATATCAATAATTTATTATACCTTATCATTTCATCTTTTAAAATAAATAGTCTTATTATATTTCTTTCTTTTTTAAAATTTTCTTTGAAGAAAACCTTTCACGTTTCATTCAAATTCTATTAACCATTTCATATTTACACTCTTCAATACTTCATACCCCACTTCAACAATTTCACAGTCCAACCAACTAGTGTTGTCATTCCTCTATCGAACCAGTGTCTCCTTGCCTACTCCTCTATCGTTCGCTCTTCCATCATAACTCACAATCACAATATCTTTTATTTGTTTGGTTAAAATGAAATGTATGGATATTATGTTTGGATCTAATTATATTTTGGTGAATAAGAAGAAATTAATGTGATGAAATTTTATTGTTAAATTAAGAGCGAATTGTATGGATGTTATATGATAATAATTTTTTGTGTCTTTAAAAGAAGTTAAAAGTATATTTAAAAAAAATAATTTTCATAAAAAAATATTATCCATGAATATCTGTAAATATCCACGGCTGTAAATATCCACAGATACCGTAAAACTCGTGGATTACCCGCTTAACGGATATCCACATAGATATGAGGCGGATATGGATATCATATTTATCCAACGGGGCAGACATGGATATCATAGTACCTGTCCCCATGGATATCCATTTACATCCCTAAATTTAACGGTATACTATTAAAAATTATTTTAAATATATATTTAGATTTCATATAATATTTTTAGTTTATTAATCTTATTTTTATTATTTATTTGGTATAATATATTAAATAATAAAAGTATACTACTAGTATTAGTTAACTAATATAAAGGATCAAATATTTAACTTTTTCTTTCATCAAATAGTTTAGTAACTGAGATCATCCTTTAAAAAAGAATAGATGGTGAATAAATGAAATATCGCATATTCGAATTCACACCTAGATATTTAAAATGATTTAACGAGTTTGAACTTTAAACTCATATTAGTATATTGTCTAGGTGAAAAAAGCGGGTGACCATCCTATTTAAGCCCATCCCATTTTAATCTGTCTAAAAAAGAGGCAGAACGAGTCATCTTAAACGTTTGAGCTCAAAAGTCAAATCAATCAAGTTTACTAACGAATTGACGGACTCCGTCAAACTTTTTCTTTTTATTATAATTTACTACTTTATCTACATTTGTTAACATAATTTACTAGTTTGATTTACTCATTTATTTATAATCTTTTAGACCATATAACATCTAAACAATACTACACATTTTAAGAGTTACAACTAAACAATTAAATATATAAAAAAAACGGTAGTATTTTATTAAACAATACTAAAAAAAAGTTAACATTTCATTATTTCTTGATTTTCAAATTCCTATCTCATAAATTATTGGTTTTCATGGTTGCAATTTGTATTTCCTATCATTAAAAGCAAAATAACAAAATTTTCAAATTCAAATTCTTCAAATTCTTGTTCTTTATCAACGAAAAATTATTTAGTGGATTGACATTTTCAATTTACTACCCAATTTTTATTAAAAATAAAAAAACGCTTTAACAAAAAACTGCGAACAAAACACTAATTTTTAAAGTGAATTAGACGAGACTGAACAATTTAAAACACCGAATCACAAATCTCAACTCCACTTATAAAAAATGATGGGTCGAACTAATTGCCCCAACAAATCCGATCCGATTTACCACCCCTAATATTGTGTACTACTCTATGTCACTTTTATATCTGTTTTTAATTACCTTGGAAGTTATAGTCCATTTCCAAATACGCGAGGCATGCTATTCTCACATCCACGTCTCTTCACCCCTATGACCTGCCACTAATCTCATTGGACAGTGACAAATACTCGATCACCAAACATACTCATGAAGCAGCCAAAGCGATGGCATAGGGATTTCCCAAGTGGCATTTTCGTTGTGCCCGAAGCACCGCAAGGTTATTTCAGTAAATACGCAAAACAGAAAGTGAGTAACAAACTCCAAAACGCTTCGTATCTTAAATAGTGCCAGAATCTCCCTCACCCTCTCTCCACTCATCTCTGGTTTCTCTCCAAAGCTTCACCGTTTCGGTTAATGGTTAGGGTTTCATAATTCCCATTGCATGACGATGCACAATTTTCACTCTCCAATTCCGTTTCTTCCACTCGCTCTTCTCAAAATATGAATTGATTCAACATCTTCTTTTGAGGTAATTCACTTCTCTAGCTTTTCCGTGCTTTTATGAGGTGTCGATTCCCGATTCCAGAATGCTTCACCTTTTGGTTTTTCAGTTTTCTGTGCTTATGTTTCATTCCTGTGGTGTCTACAGTGGCGGCAGTCGTGATATGGAAATGTATGGTGTTTCTGAAGCTCGGAACCCGGATGGTTACTGGGTAATTTTCTTAATAAGTTTTTGTAACTTCATTTTGTTTAATGGTTAATTTTCTTTTTAAGATAATAATTGTGTGTATGGTTTAGATTGAAGGTACTGATTTAAATTCACGCTTTGCGAGCCCGAGCTTTGAACAGTCTGGTGCATTGGTTAATGAAGGAGCTCCTGAATTTGTTGACCAGAGCATGTATTACCCTGCTGCAACCAATTATGGGTATTATGGTACAGGTGAATTAAAATGGATATGCTAGTTTTTTGGTTTTGGTGGTGTTTTATGCATCATGTTAATGATTTATTATTTGGTGGATTTAGGATTTGAACCGACCGGGGAATGGGAGGACCAGCAGAGGATTTTTGGGATAGAGGGTCCTGATGTTCAGTACACGGTGAGTCTGACTCCTGTTTCTGTCTGTCATATTTTGGGCCAGGAACTGATTTTGATTTGTTTTTTTAACGTTTTTCCCAGGGTGGACAAAATGAAAATTTTCCATATGTATATTATAGCTATGGATATGCACAGTCTCCGTACAATCCATATAATCCATACATACCGGGTGCTGTGATGGGAGTTGATGGCTCGTTTGGTGGAGAGCAATCTTATTACACCTTTCCCAATTATCAAGATCCTGCTTCTTCACCTTCTTATGTTCCCCTTGTTCAACCTGACAATTTTCCTTATAATTCTGCAAACTCCTTGGTTGGAGCCAGCGCTTCTGTCAATAGACCTGATGGAAGAGGTTTGAAACATAAGTTCAATTCAGCTTATGGTAACTTTTCTAGGAACTCTTCACAACTTTTATCAAATCAGGCGAGTTCCTTGGCCAGGGTATCAGAAGGGCCGAGAGCTAATGATGGGAGGAAGCATGATTTGACACATGCAAGTGTTTCTGGAAGTAGGTTTCTCAACATAGCTTCATCAGCTGTTCATCAGGTATAATAATTTTCCTCTTTTTTGGATTACCAATGAATTTAAATTTGTCCCGACTTCGGTCGCTGGTTAAGTGAGAATCAGCATTTCTATGACTATGAGTGACATTAGTTGCTGCTATTACAGTGTTTTCAACTGCAATTTTTATTTTTGTATGAACATATGGGTGGAAGATATGGCTAGACCAGTCTTCCATTTGTTTCAAAATGAATGTTGTTTAAGGTTGTTGCACACACATTAAAAAATATAATAAAGTAGTCAAATGATAACAGTTTTATCAAATTAACCTTACTAGATTATGGCATTGTGAATTTAAAGGACACAGTATCAAGGCAACATGGCTTTGTAATTTGGAAATTACTCCTGCCATGTTTACATGTTTACGGAAATCTAATATAATTAATCATTGCTAATGTTATCTTTATGGAAGTAGTAGTAGGAAGCATGCGCCATTCCCATGTTGATTTCACATTGCTCAAGGTAGGAAACATGTTAAAATGGACTGCAATAGTAATAATTAGTACAGATTATCTGACTTGCTTAAAGTTAGTTATTGAGGGCAAAGTTGGACCGAAAAGTCAATTGTTCAATAAAAATTGAAAACGGCACTCATTTTGAAACAATTTTTTTACTAAAGTGACACTCATTTTGAAAGAGAGGGAGTAAATGTATTAGTGGTTGACCATGATGTTCTGTTTTGTAGGATAGAAGTTCGGACGCTTCAGTGCAACCTGTAAATGCTATTTCTAATGGGAATGCTATTTCTCATCGTAATCAATTGAAAGTAGCTGCTTCAAGTGAATCTTCTCATTTTGCATCAAATCCTAAGGGACAGTCTGCAGTTGGTAAACTAAGGCCGAAGGTTGACATATCGAAAGTATCAAATGATGGAAATGGCAGCGCTGATGTATTGGGTGAGCAAAATCGAGGCCCTAGGACTAGTAGATCAAAACTTCAGCTGTCTGTGAAAGCTTATACGACCAAGGTAGGAGGTTGTAACGAGCAAGGGAACATCATCATTTATACCGATCAATACAACAAGGAGGATTTCCCTCTTAACTATGATAATGCAAAGTTTTTTGTTATAAAATCATACAGTGAGGATGATGTGCACAAAAGCATTAAATACAATGTGTGGTCTTCCACACCTCATGGAAACAAGAAGTTGGGAAATGCTTATGAGGATGCAAAGAAACTATCAGCTGAAAAAGCTGGAGTCTGTCCAATCTTCCTATTTTTTTCTGTAAGTACGATGGCGTCTTAAAAGAGTATTTTTTTGTTTGTTTTGTTTTTATCCAATATTACTTGCAAGCTAATCACTTTATGTTTTTTCACACTGGCTTTAATATTCTTTTTTCTGTTCTAACATGCAGGTTAATGCTAGTGGTCAATTCTGTGGAGTTGCAGAGATGATTGGTTCAGTTGATTTTAATAAGGATATGGATTTCTGGCAGCAAGATAAATGGAGTGGGAGCTTTCCTGTAAAGTGGCATATCATAAAAGATGTACCAAATGCACATTTTAAGCACATTATTCTAGAGAACAATGAAAACAAGCCAGTAACTAATAGCAGAGATACACAAGAGGTATACATTATTTGTTGGAATATAAGAAAGCTTAAATCTATTGGTATTATGTTAGGGTGCTATAGTTATTTCATAAGACTAGCTTTTAATCTTGAGTATTTTAAATTGTCTCCTAAGATTAGTTTCAATACTATGCAGTTATTGTGATTTGTTTTCCAATTTTCTATTTATTTTTTATTAAGAGTCTTGTATTCCTGTAGTAGAGATTAGTGTTTATTCTTTTTATCATGTTAGTATCAAACAATATTTTAAAAATTGGTTCAGTGGGAGACCTCTGCGTCATGTTTCAATTGGTTCAGTCGTTAAATTAGATAACTAAATAAGTAAAAAATATAACAAAAGTAGTTTAATAAAATCAACGAATAAAAATCGGTTGTAGCAACTGCGGTTCAACCCATATCAATTTGGTTCAATCAGAGTGCAGTTCTATTGGGATCAAACCAACCAGTGAAATAGCTGGTTCCCGGGTCAACCGGCAGGTTTTCAAAACATTGCTATCAAGCTATGCCATAATTATATATTTATTTTACTATTCTCCTTTTATTTATAACTCATAACTAATAATTCGTTCTGTTCAAGAGTTGATTTATGAAATTTATATTAGGCAACTTCATCTCTTCAACATTTTTAGTCTTTGTAGGTAAGGTTTGTACCTGAGTAGTTGCATTGAGTTTGTTTGCTAAGCCTAAAGTGATTATTGCCATTTCTCAAGTGACTTATTCTGTTATAACAATTGCTGAGTTCTCCAAGGATTTAATTGATTGACTCAACCAATGAATATATGTTTGATTTCTTGGTGTTTGGTTTAAGGTTTTAGTGAAGTTGATATGCTTGAAGATAAAGTAATTATACAAACATTGCTAGATGGTTGTTGGATTAATAGACCTACGTTTTGTGCTAATTATTTTGATTTTGGATTTAGTTGATATTAGGATATGGTTGTTGTTGCGATGATGGCAGCAGGGCAGTATACATGATTACTGATATGAATTTATTCTTGAATCAAGTTAACTGTTGACTAGTTTACCTTTTGTTTTTAATGTCGGATTAAACAAATTGATGTAAACTTGGGCTTATTTTGACTTTTATTAATTTTGCTTATTACTGGTCATGTCTATTTTTCCTCCTGCTTCTTGAGTTGCAATATTGCGTATTGAATGTTCTTGCTCATGGCAGGTAATGTTTTTCAAAGGATTGGAAATGCTGAAAATATTCAAAAGTCACGCTCTGAAGACATCTTTGCTTGATGATTTCATGTATTATGAAAACCGTCAGAAAATCATGCAGGATGAGAAAGCCAAGCTCCTTATCAGAAGTGTAGAAAGTCCATTAGTCGTACAAGCATTAGAAGCTCCTCCAAAGTTGGTTGTTGGCAAACCTCCCAGCAAATATGAGAAGAATTTGAAGATCAAGGATGATTCTGATAACACAAACCAGATGTCCATTTCAAGCTCTGAGCAGAACATCCATAATTCTGATGTCCCCAACATCAAGTCTGTGAACGAAGATATTTCTTCTATCTTAAAGATTGGTTCGGTCACTATTACCCCAAAACAGATTGAGACAAAGCAATCTGGCATTGGTAACAGAGAACAAATTGATGTTCTTACTGTAGGTTCAATGCCCATTAAAGTTAATGGGTTTGCCGGCTCTTCTGGTTTCTTGAAAGTTGGAAGTATACAACTTAACCCAAAAGCTTTACGACCTTGAAAGTTGGAAGTATACAACTTAACCCAAAAGCTTTACAACTTGAAAGTTTACTTTTTAGTTTGTCATCTGTTTTGGTCAAGTTGGGTTAATGTCTCTTGATTGTATCATGCAGTTGAGAAGCTGTTTCTCTTTGATCTATTTCTGTTTCTAATGCTTTGATACAAAGGCTCTTCCAATTGTCATGGGTTTTCTAGCTGCAGTGTTGACTCCTAAAACTTCCAAAAGTTAGTCTTTCTTTTCGCATACATACTTGGGTCAGTTTTCTCTGAATTTCATCCAATCTCTAGTAGGGAAGCATGCAGAAAACTTCTCTCTACTTTCATTACATATTATTATATTCACAAGATCTATCTTTGTTGCGTTGTTAAGATTGTATGTGTTCCATTTTGATTATGATTTGGTTTTGAAGGTGTTGAAATGTATACAATTGAGAGTTTGTTTATTCTTTAACAATTGTAAATTCTTTTGGTTTGTTCGCTGTTGTCCACTATTGTGGACTCAAGATACGAACATGATGATACCATTTCAATTGGGACCTGATGTCATGCTTTACTAGGATATACATAAAATTATGTGAATTGCACCACGTGAAGTTTGTTTACTTAAGACACTCAAGTTTTAACATGAGACAATTTGTTCTTTTCAAGTTGTCTACTTTGCAAATGATTTCATTGTAAACGTTCAAGGGTTTTGTGGAATTTGTTTTGATTTGTTCTTTTCAATGGGAGATAAATAAGCAACCCGTTGATTTGTATAACTACTTCAAGGTAGTTTCATGATGGCACATCAAGATTCATGAGAAAATTAAAGATACACCAACATGCAAAATTATTTTACATTCACATTCAATGAAGACATGGATTTGTCGCATTGCATAATAATGATATTTTATTGAAAAATAGTTAAATAAAGTATAATTATTTTACATTATCTAAGCATATTTTTAAACTTGTAATTTATTTATTACTTAAAAAAATATGTTAAAATGAAAGAAGTAAATAATAAATTCTTCATTAATTTATGAGCAATTGTTGACTTTTTTATTTTATATAAATGTATTGATTTCTTGGCTTACATGAAGTCGACACTCATGTAACCAAAAAAGAAGAAAATAGTAATCATAGTTCACCTCTATTTTGCTATTTTGCCTTCTGTTCTACAAAGCAACGAAACTCTCGGATTGAAAAGATATTTTAATTATCGATATTATTATAATTAAAGTCCTTATAGTCTCAATTTAAAATATTTATTTAATAATAATAATAATAATAATTGATCCAACCAGTTGATCTCAAAAGGTAAGTGGCCAGCAATACGTCCGCAGTCTTGGATGGTTGACGAAGAGAGGTTATACCTACATGCATTCTGATGCTTAAGTCAGTTCGGGTGAAGAGGTAAGTAAGAAAGGGTTAAAGAATATAATCCCTAACCCTTCTGCAGAGGAGGGTTTTTATAGTGAGCCCCTAGAGCTTGGCCAATGGTCTCTGTTATGGGCTGAGTGTCCAAGCCCATAACAGATGACTGCCAGGATTCCTACGTGAAAGTAGGGATGAGTAGCTCGTGCTCATCATCCTGGGTTAACCGCCCCACACTCCACGGATAGTGGATGAACTTGCCCATTACGAAGGACAAAACGGTTCCGCGAGGTGTGCGAGTTCAATTAGTGGCGTGTCCTCAGGTGAGGAGCACGTGGGGGTGTTCTCCACTGGCCCCAACAGGTTGTGCCAACACTCTAAGACGTCCTCGACGTAGAACTGGATTGAGCTGTGCTCGACGGTGGGTCAGCTATAGCCCCGATCTAGAACATGAGCCACCCAAGTCGTTGCTCCTAGGCAGAGGATCAATGACTTAGAGTCAGTTCGTGTGTCGAGGAGAAGCAAGGGACTCTGCGCGATGAGAGCATTCATTCGGGCTCACGATTGCGAGCTCGCGTTGCTGTAGCCGGTGCTTGCCAAGGGAGTCTCTTGTTCGGAGTTTGCGCCCATGAGGACGATATTTTGCTCGTGACTTGTTGGGTTTCCCTTACGAGGAAGACATGTCGTGCAGGGACTGCGGTCGAGAGTTTAGCTTGCGCTCGTGTATAGCGTTTAGCTCTGCTCGCGAGTTATCATGCTGCCGTAAATTTGCTTCAAGTTTTTCTCTAAGGCCATGCTCGTGAGGAAATGCGGAAGTTTGACGCTTGTGTTCGACAAGAGATGCTCGACGTCTTGGAGTTCGGAAGATTGATGGGACTTGAAGAGACAAATGCTTCGTCCCCTCGAGCCATGCATCACATCTATTAAATGTGTAATGATGGCCTATGAATAGGGGTAATTATGAGCCAAACGACGACACACTTGCCCAAACGGTGCCATGCTTTCCCATGCAGTTGAGCTGGCTTAAAAATAGGAAGAGTGGAAGGACATTTGCAAAGTTTGCTTCATTCTTCCCTCTACTTTTCCTTTGAGTTGCAGAGCATCGCCGCCGCTGGTCGTTGCCATCGTCATCAACCTTCGTCGCTTTCCCAAATCAAGTAAGTTTTCCTCTTCTCCTAGATTGCATGTTGATGTTAGTTCTTTCATGTTGATTAGCCTTCCATTTGTGTTTGGTTTCGGTGGGTGTTGGTGTTTGGCGGTGGTTTAGTGATCTCCAAACGTCGGCTGTTGAGGGGCTTTTATGCTAGAACCGCATTTTTTGAGTAGGAAAGTTAGTATTTTGCGTGTTATCTCTTCTGATAACCACTCCGGCGCCACCGTTAAGGCAATGAATAGAACTTGCGCCGATGGAGCTCATGAATTTTTGGATGAAGCCTTGTGTCAAAGAGACTCTTCCCCGTGGTTTTGTCTGTGAGTCGACTAAGACCTCCCTCGAGGAGAGGGTCCTCCTATTTCCTTGCCTTTGAATAAGGGCTTTGGTCGAGGGCATCATCCTCATGCCTCTCTTCGCCCTTTCACTTGACTTGCAGTGGAAAGGTGTATTTGATTTGATCGTTGAATACACTGTTGTCCTTTGCTTTTCAGGTTCGTATGGCTCATAGCACCGAGGGCTTTCGCTTGGTCGACAGAATCAACGATCCCGATAGCCCTGCATTTTGCTGACTTCCCAGAGAGTGCTTTCACGATCGTCGAAGAAGACCCAGGGTATCCGGAGGCTTCGGAGAACTGGGTGATTTATAAGACTGAATGGGAGGAACGAGTTTGCTTGCGTTTCTCGGGGAACCGTTTTGCTATGTATGAGTATGCCTTCAAAGAGTCAGGGCTTCGGTTTGCTGTTCAGCGGTCTCCAAGTGGGCATTTTTGATCGGTTAGAGTTAGCGCCCTCTCAGCTGCATCCGAACTCGATTGCATTTATTTGGGCCTTCGTGATCGTGTGCCAATATCTTGAGATCGGCGCCACCATTACTTTGTTCTTCCGCTGTTTCCACCTTCAACGGAAAACTTCACATGGGAATCACAATTAGGTGTCTCTTAAGCAGCCGAAGAAGTTGTTCATAACGTATACGGACTCCGTTCTCACTTTTAAGGATATGTATTATACAATTAAGCCTGTGACGCGAGCAACCATCGATTTTGTGTTCGAGCATGTGGTTGTAACCGAAGAGGATGGGAGCGTGCGTTGCGATGAGGACGGGGATGAGGTGAAGAAGATGGTCTCGAGGTTCATCCTTCGCTGGAGTAGCACCCAATTTGATGAGAGTACGGATTAGTATATTACTAAGCCTAACGAGTTGGACCCCGAAGACCAACGTGGCTTCGACAAGCTTGTGAAGTTCGTTGACAGCTTCTCTCCTGCTCGGTGGGAGACTAAGAATAGAGAGGTTGTCCTCGATGAGCATTGCCAACCCATTTTTGAGGCTCAGTATATCAACACTAAGGAGTTCCTCGAGTGCGATACTATCGAGGATGCTATATTGCTTTTAGGTAACTATTTTTCCTTTTAACTTATTTGTATGCTTATTCTTTCTCGTTTAATTAACTCGTGCCCATTATTTGTCGCAGATAAAATGGCAAACCTTTAGGATCGTGTGATCAAGATGGCGATGAGCAAATGGAATAATGCAAAGGGTGGAAAGAGGAGCTCTAAGAATCAGATTGTCCAACTCCTAAATTAGTCGAAGGGTGACTCCAGTCTCGACACTTCTTCTTCATAGGAGGGCAACCAGTCTTCCCCTCGGCAAGACACCCTGACCAAGAAAAGGCAGCGCACGGAGGATGTCGTGGATATGGATCTCACGGGGGATGTTGTCGAGGACCAGTTTATGCTGCCCTTTGCAATTCTAACATGGGGTTCTTTGAAGGGAGCCATTCTCTAGCTGTGCCTCGTGCAGAGTCTTCGGCCATCCTGGGCCTCGATGCGGCGGGCAAAAAAATGCATTGGTTCAGGATGCAATCACTTTGATGAAGGTCCTGGAAGTGGCCTTGGTCCTTAATGACGAGGAGACCTGCTCTGCTGACGAGCTAGAGAAGCTGCAGACAACAAACGCGAAGCTCAAAGTGGAGGTGCTTAAGCTGGAGACCATTTTTTATGACTATAAGGAGAAGTATAGAATCCAGAGTGATATTTTGACCGAGTTGCGTGAGAAGAAAAATGAAATGGTCAATTTAGTTGCGGACATGGCTGCTTTGACGATCGAGCATGCTGCCGAGAAGAAGAGCTTCGAGGATAAGATTTCTGCCTTGGAAGCTGCTGCGGCCCCCGCCGAGGATGAAGATGCCGATGTGAAAGCCTTGTTGACCCGTGCCGAGATGGTTTCCCGGATTAGGAGCCTCGAGCAGGATTGTGTGGATGCTGTCGAGATGAGCTTTGAAAATGCAGTGGCTCAGCTCCAAATCGTGAACTCCGAAGTCGAGCTCGTCACTGAGGGGAATGGGTTCCTGTACAAGGTGGTTAATGGTTAGATAGTCGCTCCCCTGGCTATCCTACTGACGATGATGAGGAAGAGGAAGAGCTCAATAATGAGGGGGAGCACAATGTTTAACTTTGTTTGTTTTGGTTGTACTTGTTCGGGCCTGCACGCCGTGATTTTATCAAATTTAGATAGTGGGTATTGCCCATTTTTTGTTGTAATATTGTGACATCCTCGGCCTTCGTGGTCGTTTTTTAATTGCACTTCACTCTTTGACATGCTCGTGAATGCCTTTGCTTGCCTGTATGCTTTGTTTACCAAGTACTTATTTTCCTCAATTAGGTGTTCTAGATGCTCGTCGATTTGAGCTGCTTGTAACAAGATGTTTGTTTGTAAGTTATTTTTTCTGATTATTTGGGGGTCTTGCTCGACAACGTTATTGCTCGACAGTGTAGGGAACTCGTCGATTGACCAGAGTTGGGTTCCGTACTGATAGCGGTGGAAAGATCTCGGTCGGGATCTTAGCTCCGCGGTGTGAACCTCCCATCGTGAGATGAGTGTTCTGCCTTAATGGTACGGATGACGGAAGATGGCATGAAGGAGCATCAAATAAATGATGCAAAATTTGTAAGAGTAACACTTATGAAGAGAAGGATTGGTGGAACAAGGGCTAACCACAATGTCACAATTGCAAGAGATTCGGGCACATTAAAAAAGATTGTCGTTTTTCCAATCAACAACATGCTTCATTTGCAAAAGGAGAAAATGATGAAGGTAATTTGTTCTTTGCTTATCAAAAAGCATTTCAAGAAGATAAAAATGTGTGGTATTTGGATAGCGGTTGTAGTAATCATATGACTAGAAAGAAAGATGCTTTTATCAACATTGATTCTTCATTTGGCTCAAAAGTTAAATTGAGCAATGGTGAACATGTTGAAGTAAAAGGAAAAGGCAACATTGGAGTTACAACAAAGCAAGGAAGCAAAGATATTCATGACACTCTTTATGTGCCAAAGTTAGATGAGAACTTGCTAGGCATTAAACAAGTTTTGGGGCATGACTATTCTCTAAATTTTGAGAATCGAGAGTGCAAAATTTTTTATTCAAAGAGAAGAAATGTTACTGTTGAAAAAATGACCAACAATATAAGCTTTCCACTTTCTCTTAATTATGAGAAAAATTTCAGCATGATGGCTAGAGAAGATAATGTTTGTGGCATAAGAGACTTGAGCACTTGAACTACAATAGTCTCAAGTTGCTTTATCAAAAGAAGATGGTGTATGGGCTGCCAATAATTGAAGAAAAATCTGGTGTGTGTGTGTGTGTGTGTGTGTGTGAAGGATGTATGCTTGGAAAACACCACTGCCAACCATTTCCAAAGGAAGGAGCATGGAGAGCCAAACAAGTGTTGGAACTTGTGCACACAGATGTGTGTGGCCCTATGA
Source organism: Lathyrus tuberosus (assembly GCA_022829125.1). Taxonomy (NCBI): domain Eukaryota; kingdom Viridiplantae; phylum Streptophyta; class Magnoliopsida; order Fabales; family Fabaceae; genus Lathyrus; species Lathyrus tuberosus. Next base: position 491,315 of record JALAZF010000272.1, read on the forward strand.
ATACTTTGTCTCATGGAAAAAATAGGTACTTTATCTTGTTTATTGATGATTTTACCCGCACGACATGGGTATATTTTATGAGACAAAAATCTGAAGCTTTTGTAATTTTTAAGAAGTTTAAAGCTTTTGTTGAGAAACAAAGTGGTAGGTTTATAAAAATGTTGAGAAGTGACCGGGGGAAGGAGTACACCTAAAATGAATTTCATAAATTTTGTGAAGATGAAGGTGTTGAAAGATAGCTCACTGTTGGCTATACACCTCAGCAAAATGGTCTATCTAAAAGAAAGAACCAAATCGTGATGGAGATGGCGAAGTCTATGCTACTTGAGAAAGGTTTGCCTAAAACCTTTTGGCCCAAGGCTGTTAATACTGTTGTGTATTTGCTGAATAGATGTCCAACAAAGGTTGTATGGAATAAGACTCCATTTGAAGCTTGGAGTGGAAAACACCTTCAGTTAACCACCTTAAAGTTTTTGGGTGTGTTTGCTATGCTCAAATTTCTAAACAAAAGAGGACAAATTTGGAAAAAACAAGTGAAAGATGTGTCTTTATTGGCTATAGTTTCATGTCAAAGGGTTATAGTTTTTACAACTTGAAGACAAACAAGGTGATCATTAGCCGGGATGTTGTATTTGATGAGAAGGCTTCTTGGAATTGGAAAGAAGACAAAATGAAGAAGAAAATAGTCCCTGCAATTTTATTACAACAACATTCAACAACTGAAAATGAGCAACCATCTCCATGTACACCAAGTTCTTCATCCTCTCTAAGTTCACCAATTTCAAGTTCATCATCTCCCAGCTCAACTCCAATAAAATTGAAGGATTTGACTGATATTTATGCAAGGTGCAACTATTGTGTTGTGGAACCATAAAATTTTGATGAAGCAATCAAAGAAGATGTTTGGAGGAATGCGATGTAAGAAGGAATAAATGCAATTGAGAAGAACAACATATGGTAGCTAGTTGAAAAGCCAAATGACAAAGAAGCTATTGGAGTAAAGTGGGTTTACAAATTAAAACATAATCCAGATGGTTCAATCCAAAGAGCCAAGGCTATATTAATATTAAAAGGCTATGCACAACAACCTAGAATTGATTATAGTGAGGCTTTTTGTCCGGCTGCACGTTTGGACACAATGAAAACAATCATTGTGTTACCAACTCAAAAAGGTTGGAATTTGTACCAACTTGATGTGAAGTCAGCTTTCTTGAATGGAGAATTAAAAGAAGAGGTGTATGTGTAACAACCTCAAGGATTTGTGACTAAAGTCCAAGAGGAAAAAGTTTACAAGTTGAAGAAAGCTCTCCAAGACACTAATCTGCAATTGCCTCATAGAGCAACAAACCACAGCAGAAGGGTGAGAAATAACAACTAAATCAAGATTGCATAATAATATGCAAACACATAAAAATTCACATGCATAGCTATTCTCACCACACGCATCACATACCAATACATATAGCAAGCCACAGATACATAACATATTTCTAACAATCCAACAACATAGCATATATCAATTATACCAACGTATCCACATATTCACACATAAGGCATACCAAAGCTATAACATATGGAAACACACCACCACATCACATAGCGTATGTCTATGCATAAAACATATCATCCATAACCAATGCATTTATCACATATGCACATCAATTCACCAATCCAATCATAAATCTCAACACATACTCATTCAATTCACAATTTCCCACACATAATCAATCCATTCATGATTTTCCACACATAATCAATCCATTCATGATTTTCCACACATAATCAATCCATTCATGATTTATGCAAAGGCAGAGAGACCGATACAACGACCCTATGCAAATGCGGTACCATGCCATCCATCATTCTCATCATTAGTTCACTCAGGAACTATTGGAACCATCGCTTGTTACTTAGTGTAACTCCCCGTCGGGCAAACGATGTTCCCCGTCGTTCACACCTTTGTATAAGGCACACAACGTTTATGGATCGCTCACACCTCTTTGTATAAGGCACACGACCCGATCGCTCACACCTCTTTGTATAAGGCACACGACCGTCTATAATCATCGCTCACACCTCTTTGTATAAGGCACACGATGTTATAGCGGATTCCCTCTAGAACCGTTTCGTCGCTCACACCCCACAAGGGCACACGACATCACAAGATGCATATCATGATGCTTGGCATACAAGGACTCATGCAATCAAATGCATCTTCACAAATCAACAATATGGATTATCTCATCATCATTATTCATGCATTGGAAATCAAATCAAACAATGCATTTACTTGCCATAAGGCCCCAATTAACACACATTGAATTTCACATAAACAATGCATTTCATCATAATCCACAAAACACAACAATTCCACCAAACATCATAACAACATACATTGATATTCAATCAAACAATGCATTTGACCACCCAACAACATCATTAATCATGCATTGCAATCACACCCAAAACAATGCATTTATTTCTCCACAAGACCACAAACCATCATCACAATATTTCATCACATATGTTCACATCATACAACAGTACACAAGTCATACGTTATATATCAAAGGCATATTGTATGATAACACATCAAATACACACAGTTAAGACGGTAAAAGTCGACAAAACGACACATTTCCCGATTCCCGACATAATTAAATCGGCCACCAATCTCAAAACCATTTTAATAAGAAAAAAAATTTCAATAGCTCTACGTCTCTATCCGAGTTACGGATCGAAAGTTATGCACTTTCAAAGAAAACAGAATTTATTGAAAATCCCCAGGAGCGCCCGGCGGTACCAACTTTTGCCCGGCGGTGCTCCCTTCGTCTCTGCGTCGCCCGACGGAGCAGCGACGTACATTCCCCAACCAAAACTTTAAAAGAGTCAGCAGCGTGACAAGCTGCGCCTCTTAGGTATCGCCCGGAGAGCAGCGGCGCAACACATGCGTCGCCCGGCGCAACACATGCGTCGCCCGGCGCTCAAAGCACCGCCCGACACCCTACACCAGAAACAGAAAATTCTGCTGCGTTTTACACGGTTCCAAAACCCCAAAAATCTCATTTTTCCACCCCAAATCAATTCCAACAGCAAAACAAGTATCAACGATTGTTCATAAACATAGTGTGATCATACAACACAATTTATATCGAATTCCGACCGTGAAAACATCGATTTCTACTCGTTTATCTCATTTTGACCTATAATTAAAAAAACTAAGAGAAACAAGTAAACATTCAAACATACACCTACTTATACATATACAAGCAAGATATAATCGAAACTTCTCACCCTTACCCGATTAATCGCGATTGAAACGGAGTTTCTTCACTTTTTCCTCTTTCTCCTCTTCTCTCTTTTTCCTTCTCTTCTCTTTCTCTTCTTTCCCTTTTCTTTCTTTTCTTTTCCTTTCTCTCTTTTCTCTCTTATAATAACAAATATCTAAACCCCTAAAAAGACTATTTTACCCCTCAGCTCAAATATCTCGCAACCGCTCTCAAAACGCGATAAAACATAAACATGCCGATGAAAAACATATCGTGCAATAGAAGTTAAAAAGAAAAATATAATTTAATGCAAATATTTTACCTATCAGAGAAATTAACCAATTAACTCAATTAGCAGGTAAAATACAATAAATTCACACATTTCACAAAATTCACATAAATGAAATATATAAATACAATTAAACAAATCGGGGCGTTACAATTCTCCCCCACTTAGAAATTTTCGTCCTCGAAAATATACTGAGATGAACAACTCCGGATACGACTCTTGCATCCGACTAACCAACTAACATGCCAACACTAGGCACACCACGAGTAACACAAACTGACAAACCACCTCGTTAACAACAACTACAACAACGACCCGACAACGACGATAACTACAACGACAAGATGCAATGCCCATACAATGCACTTGACGACCAACTCACAACTCAAAGAATACCTAAGTTACGAACACACATGTTCACTCTTGAACCGAAATACAACAAGAACACAAGTTCCACGACCCAACATCATTTCAACAACCTCTACATAACCACAATCCAACATCCTTGTCACACAACACTATTACAACAATGCTACGATTCGCCAATCGAACATATAACCAAAACATCCATCTACATAGTAGCCCATGAATAACACTTAAACCTTTCGCCTAACACTTCCATTCTGAAACGTCCAATAGTCTCACCATTCCTACATGTTCCCAATGTTCAACCTATGAATTCTTACAAGTCCCACACGCAAATACAAAATGTGCCACATCACGCTTCCGCTACGCACTCTGATTACTCGTAACCATCAAGTCTACCAATCTCACGTCCAAAGTCCAACTCTTTCTCACCTCTGCCAAAAATCACTATTCACTTTAATATTCCCAACCTCACACTCTCCTGTGTTATCTCACACACCAGACACTAGTCTCTGAACTGCTCAAATAATTTTAATTCTCTGACCATCAAAACAGACATGCATAAAAGCTTTCGACTTAACTCATCAGGCACAACATTAGCTTTTCCCGATGATAATCCAAGCCAAATTCATAACTCGTCACGAATTCTAACCATCCCCGTTGTCTCACACTCTATTCCTTCAGACCAAACAAGTACTCTAAACTCTTGTGATTACTAAACACTTCGAACCTAGAACCATAAAGATAATACCTCCAAATATTCCAACACATTACAACCGCAACCAATCCCAAATCTGGAATAGTATAGATCCTTTTATGAATCCTCAATTGTCGTAAAGCATAAGCCACGACTTTACCCTCTTGCATTAACACACTGCCTAAACTCATCAAAGACGCATCCCAATACCTCACCAACGGTTTATTAGGATCACACATAATCAAAACTGGAGCCGTAGACAACCTCTACTTCAGCTCACCAAAACTTACTCACAACGAACATCCAAAACAAATGACTCACCCTTTGCAAGTCAACTGAGATAACAGAAGTACGAACTTCGCAAAGTCTCCCCTAGCCTGCAGTAACAACCAACTAAGCCCAAAAATTTCTAATCTCCTTAACCAACTTCGGAGCCTCTCATTGTAGAACTGCATCTACTTTCGATGGATCCATAACCATACTCTCATCTGAAATAACATATCCAAGAAAACTAACCTTTTTCAACCGAAATTCTCACTTGAATAACTTAGCATAAAACTTCGTCTCTTTTCAACACTTGTAATTCAAACCTCAATTACTCTACCTGTTCTTTCTCTGAGTTTATAACAGATCCGAATATCCTCAATCAAAGCCATTACGAACTTATCCAAATAAATATGGAAGATAAGATTCCTCTATTCCACAAACATTACAAACGCATTACTAACACCAAGTAACATCACTGTACGTTGTAATGCCCAACCAAATTCCAAAAGATATAAATTCTTAAAGCTTTTGCAAAACTTTTCATTAGGTAACTGGTTACTCACATACAAGCTTAACCGAGTAAATAACAGCCTATCCCGATGATAACAAACATAACCAGTCACATTAAATCAATCAAAGCCTCAACTCACACAATTCACCACTCTTATCAAACATTCCAAACAATTGCAATTTCACTCAAACTCAACCAAACCATTCCAGTCATCTGTTCATGAAAGTGACACTTATTCTCAATCGTTACCTTATTCAACTGTCAGAAATCCATACACAATTTCTTCTCTTAACAGTCCAAATTCCATAAATCCTAACATGTAGCAACAACCAACCAAAAGAACTCTCAAATATTACATCCACACCTAGGGTTTTCTCAAGATTTCCATTAATGCCCTAAAACCTTAAAAACTCCAAAACTCTAAGTTTTACTTTCCATAGTCTCAATACCATTATACACATCATGCTTGTTATTCCGTTCAATCATCCTTCCTTTTTGTTACTAACACAGCTGGAGCTCTCTAAGACGACACACTTGGTCTCACAAATCCCTTTTTCCAGTAAATCTTCCAACCGCTTTTTCAATCTGAGTTTCACTTCCTAAAAGTTCTTCTACTTACTTAGCAGATCCAAACCTCAAATCTTCCCCTTCGTCAAATTTGAGTTCACACTCTACTCTCTGAGAACAACCTTTAACAATACCCAATCGTTCTCTCTCAATGACTTCCCAACTTGACCAACATACCAAAACCTCTAATCCGCCTCATCTTCCGATATAAGAATCTTCATCGACTCATCAAAACAATCCGTAATCATTTTCTTAAATTCCAAACAATTCATTTCACACACTATCAAAGCCTGAAAGACACGTCTATTCCATCCAACATAATTCCCATCTACTATCAACAAGAGATTAAGGGTGATCAGTTCCTCAATTTGTCAATAGACAGCCGACAATCATGATGGGGCATAAACCGTCTTTACCAAACTATAATAGCATTCCTTGCATTTTGTGCACAAAACTACCTAAGGCACAAATCCTTGGTTGACATAAACCTTACCTCCGCACTCCCTCCGGAATTCGGGAACAACACTGTCCAAACAACACTTACACTCTTGCAATCTACAACACACTGAGCCAACGCTCCACACCTGAAGCAACTTGGAGGAGCACCAGCTTCTCCCCCACATATCTCATTCTCACACCTGAATACAACGGATTAGAAAACCAGAAAGTACTGACAGTGTTTCACACACATATCACGTACTAAGGGACAAACAACATCGACAACATTCAACTGTCACACCAACTGACTCAACAACTGGCCGGACTGACCGACCTGCTCTGATACCACTATTGTAACACCCCAATTCCCATCGCGAATAAATAATACATAATTAATCAGAGTAAATAAAAATTTATTTTTCTGACAGAAACAAGGATGCCACAATTAAGGAAAGAAAACACAATCCCTGCTCAATTATTTGATACATAACACAAAATGGAATAAAGGTAAAAGGGAAACTTTTTCCACATAAAAGGTAAGGTCAATTATGGAATAAAGCGGAAAGATCCATAACGGACTTGTTTTACAAAATAAATTGTTTTATAACGTCAAAATATACATACAAAAGTAATACAAAATATATTCAACAAATGTATACATATATAATAAAAGCGTTCCCCGACTCCCGTGTTACGTATCAGAGCAAACAGACCGACAAAGGACGGAGGACTAATCTTCACCAAAGCCTCAAAGACACTAATCTACAATTGCCTCATAGAGCAACAAACCACAACATAAGGGTGAGAAATAACAACTAAATCAAGATTGCATAATAATATGCAAACACATAAAAATTCAAATGCATAGCTATTCTCACCACACGCATCACATACCAATACATATAGCAAGCCACAAATACATAACATATTTCTAACAATCCAACAACATAGCATATATCAATTATACCAACATATCCACATATTCACACATAAGGCATACCAAAGCTATAACATATGGAAACACACCACCACATCACATAGCGTATGTCTATGCATAAAACATATCATCCATAACCAATGCATTTATCACATATGCACATCAATTCACCAATCCAATCATAAATCTCAACACATACTCAATCAATTCACAATTTCCCACACATAATCAATCCATTCATGATTTTCCACATATAATCAATCCATTCATGATTTTCCACACATAATCAATCCATTCATGATTTATGCAAATGCAGAGAGACCGACACAACGACTCTATGCAAATGCAGTACCATGCCATCCATCATTCTCATCATTAGTTCACTCAGGAACTATTGGAACCATCGCTTGTTACTTAGTGTAACTCCCCGTCGGGCAAACGATGTTCCCCGTCGCTCACACCTCTTTGTATAAAACACACGACGTTTATGGATCGCTCACACCTCTTTGTATAAGGCACACGACCCGATCGCTCACACCTCTTTGTATAAGGCACACGATCGTCTATAATCATCGCTCACACCTCTTTGTATAAGGCACACGATGTTATAGCGGATTCCCTCTGGAACCGTTTCATCGCTCACACCCCACAAGGGCACACGACATCACAAGATGCATATCATGATGCTTGGCATACAAGGACTCATGACAGTCAAATGCATCTTCACAAATCAACAATATGGATTATCTCATCATCATTATTCATGCATTGGAAATTAATTCAAACAATGCATTTACTTGCCATAAGGCCATCAATTAACACACATTGAATTTCACATAAACAATGCATTTCATCATAATCCACAAAACACAACAATCCCACCAAACATCATAACAACATACATTGATATTCAATCAAACAATGCATTTTACCACACAACAACGTCATTAATCATGCATTGCAATCACACCCAAAACAATGCATTTAAATCTCCACAAGACCACAAACCATGATCACAACATTTCATCACATATGTTCACATCATACAACAGTACACAAGTCATACGTTATATATCAAAGGCATATTGTATGATAACACATCAAATACACACAGTTAAGACGGTAAAAGTCGACAAAACGACACATTTCCCGATTCCCGACATAATTAAATCGGCCACCAATCTCAAAACCATTTTAATAAGAAAAAACATTTCACTAGCTCTCTAACGGTACCAAGAACGTCTAGATTCGAGTTACGGATGGAAAGTTATGCCCTTTCAAAGAAAACAGAATTTATTGAAAATCCCCAGGAGCGCCCGGCGGTACCAACTTTCGCCCGACGGTGCTCCTTTTGCCTCTGCGCCACCCGGCGGAGCAGCGGCGTACATTCCCCAACCAAAACTTTAAAATATTCAGCAGCGTGACAAGCTGCGCCTCTTAGGTATCGCCCGACGGAGTAGAGGCGCAACACATGCGTCGCCCGGTGCTCAAAGCACCGCCCGACGCCCTACACCAGAAACAGAAAATTCTGCTGCGTTTTACACGGTTCCAAAACCCCAAAAATTCCATTTTTCCACCCCAAATCAATTCCAACAGCAAAACAAGTATCAACGATTGTTCATAAACACAATGTGACCATACAACGCAATTTATATCGAATTCCGACCATGAAAACATCGATTTCTACTCGCTTATCTCATTTCGACCTATAATTAAAAAAACTAAGAGAAACAAGTAAACATTCAAACATACACCTACATATACATATACAAGCAAGATATAATCGAAACTTCTCACCCTTACCCGATTAATCGCGATTGAAACGGAGTTTCTTCACTTTTTCCTCTTTCTCCTCTTCTCTCTTTTTCCTTCTCTTCTCTTTCTCTTCTTTCCCTTTTCTTTCTTTCCTTTTCCTTTCTCTCTTTTCTCTCTTATAATAACAAATATCTAAACCCCTAAAAAGACTATTTTACCCCTCAGCTCAAATATCTCGCAACCGCTCTCAAAACGCGATAAAACATAAACATGCCGATGAAAAACATATCGTGCAATAGAAGTTAAAAAGAAAAATATAATTTAATTCAAATATTTTACCTATCAGAGAAATTAACCAATTAACTCAATTAGCAGGTAAAATACAATAAATTCACACGTTTCACAAAATTCACATAAATGAAATAAATAAATACAATTAAACAAATCGGGGCGTTACATGGTGTATATGGGTAACAACAAGAAAATGGTTGAAAATTTTAAAATAGAAATGATGAAAAAATATGAGATGAGTGATCTTGGCTTGGTGCATCATTTTCTTGGTATTGAGGTTTACCAAGATGAATATGGAGTTTTTATTTGTCAAAAGAGATATGCTGAAAATATTTTGAAAAAGTTTGGCATGTATGGCTGCAAACCTGTTGGTATTCCTTTAGTGGTGATTGAAAAAATAAAGAAGGAAGATGGTGGAAGATTAGTAGATGTAAGCCTGTATAGAAGTTTAGTTGGAAGCTTGTTTTATCTTACAGCTTCAAGGCCCGATTTAATGTTAGCTACTAGTTTACTTTAAAGATTCATGAGTAAACCAAGTCATTTACATCTTAGGGCAGCAAAAAGAGTTTTAAGGTATGTCATGAGAACCATGGAGCATGGAATCAGATTTGAGAAAAATTCTAAACTTGAAGTTAAAGGCTATTGTGATAGTGATTGGGCCGGAAGTGTTGATGATATGTGTTATAAATAATTAATTAGTTTGTTATTTTTATTAGTAATTTAAGTTTGGATCTTTAGTAAGGCCCATTAGGTCAGAATACTCTATTTAAAGAGATTAGCACTTGTATATTCTTAATAATAATATATAAAATTATTCAGCTTTGATATAGTATCACGAGCTCTCGTTCGAGAGGGTCTCGCTTCCGCATAAAAAACCCTAGCCGCCTTAATTGAGGTTCTTTGGTAAAAAACCTAGCCACTTTCCATTGTGGCACTGTTTTTCGACACTGTTTCAGGTACATCTGCGCAATATTCACAATACTATTTAGGTACTGTTCACAACTATTTTTTCACACTGTTCTGGCACTGTTCATTATTGTTTTTCGCACTGTTCTGCGGTACAGTTCATCGTCACTGTTCCCACACTGTTCATTACTATTTTTCGCACTGTTCATCGTCACTATTTGAACAGCCGCGTATATCTCCATTAAATTCTCAATCTCACCCTATTTTGTGGTTTTTTTTTACTTGCATTTGTTTCTAAACTTTTTCAATGACTGACAATAAAGATGAAACAAATGCTTACAAGTCTGAATCAGAATTACCTATTATTCCTCAAGTTTACAAGTTGAATGGAAAGAATTATTTAAAGTGGTCTCAACTCGTAAAAACGACCTTGAAAGGTAAAGGAAAAGCAAAACACCGTACAGACGCACCTCCCAAAGAGACAGATCCTAAATTTGACAAGTGGGATACAGAAGATTCAGCGGTCATTGCATGGTTATGGGATTCCATGACTCCAGAAATTAGTGACACTTGTATGTTCCTAAGTACGACAAAAAAGATTTGGAAAGCATTAGAAGAAACTTATTCTAAAGCCAAAGATGCTGCCCAGATATATGATGTGAAGGTGAAAACACTAGGAACTAAACAAGGCTACAAAACAGTTAAAGAATACGCTAATCATATCAAAGCCTGATGGATGGAGTTAGACCACTACAGAGTTATACAACCCGAATGTACAACAGATGCAACAAAACTCAGGGAGTACATTGAGCAAGATAGAGTCTACGACTTTCTAGTAGGACTCAACTCTGACTTTGACCATGTTAGAGTACAAATTCTTGGCAAAAAAAAAGTACTGAACATTAATGATGTAGTGTCTATAGTGAGGAGTGAAGAAAGTAGAAGAGAATTAATGTTGTCACCACCATCTGTGGAAAGCTCAACAATGCTAGTTGAGAAGAATTCAACCATGTTAGTTGATCAGAAGAAATTGGGAGAAACCTATGTCGAGAAGAAGGGCGAAGGGTTGTGGTGTACTTATTGCAACAAGCCTCGTCATACTCGGGAAATTTTTTGGAAATTGATTGGTTGGCCTTCTAATAGAGAGTGAGGACAAAAAAGAGACTTATCCAGAAAGAGAGGACATGCACACATGGCCAGAAGTACTAATGGAGACAACCTAGAAGGAGGGGTGCACCTTAACCTAAGTGAAGTAGAGAAGGTGAGATCTCTACTCAGTAAGTTGGAGACACCAACATGTACTTGTTCTTTAACACGTCCATGTACGTTTCTATTATCTTTCCCATTTGGAAACTCTCCGCTTTCGTTTGGACTTAATGCCTCAGATATACCCTTTAAGCAATACTGGATACTAGATTCTGGAGCCACTAACCATATGACACCCTTACCCACACACTTCTCCACCTATTCACCTTACCCCAGTAACAAAAAAATATCCACTGCAGATGGCACCCTTATAACTATAGCAGGTGAAGGAACAATTAAACTTAATTCATCAATGACTATTAACAACGTCCTTCATATCCCAAAATTGACTACTAGCCTAATTTCCATACATAAACTCACAAAAGACCTATCTTGTAATGTTATTTTCTATAACAACTCTTGTGTTTTTCAGGACATGAATTCGGGGAGGACAATTGGAAGTGCTAGAGAATGGAATGGTCTTTACTATTTGGATAACAAAGATTCAAGCCTAGATTTTCTCAGCAGCAATTCATTTTTGTCAGAATCAATAAAGACCAATAGGGACAAGGTTCTCTTATACCATCGTCGCCTGGGTCATCCTTCGTTTAGAGTCATTAAGCAGTCATTTCCTGTTTTATTTAAAACATTAGATGTTGAGAGTCTTCATTGTGAGGTGTGTGAGCTTGCTAAACACAAGCGTGTACCTTTCTCCATTAGTAATAAAATGAGTACTTTTCCATTTTATCTTGTTCATACGATGTGTGGGGTCCATCTAATATTCCAAGTATTTTAGGTGCCTGTTGGTTTATCACCTTTATTGATGATTGTACTCGGGTTACTTGAGTTTACTTACTTAAACAAAAATTTGAAGTTAGTCACATGGTTCCTCAATTTCTCTCTATGGTTAAAAATCAATTTGGTATGAGTATTAAGAGGATTCGGTCTGATAATGGCAAGGATTATTTTAATCATAATCTTAATTATGTGTCAAAATGAAGGTATCATTCATGAGTCTTCATGTGTTAAAACACCCCAACAAAATGGCATTACTGAAAGAAAAAATGGGCATTTGCTAGACCAAACACGTGCTATGATATTTCAAAATAAATGTTCTGGACTGGACCAATGGCTAGATATGGCCCAATCTGCTTCTGCTCCAGAGCGGCCAAAATTGCTTAAGTCCAATCCACGAAGGGGAGAAAGTTACCTTTCTGCCCTCCAACCGGGCAAGGAACACATCGCTCCTCCCCGGAGTTACTGCCCGTCACGCACGACTTCACTGATCCCTGAACAGTTAAGGGTAGGTGCCCAAAACCACGCTTATGCCCGACATAACGGCTAGTTTCGGGCACCCTTTCCCGACATAACGGCTAGTTGGGGCAGTTACCTATTCTTCGGGAAAACGATTATTTCGCCCCGAAAATAGGGCCGTTGGCCACGCGCTGGGGGCTCTATATAAACCCTCTCGCTTGAGAGGGTCAAGTATCCAATATTCACCCTAAGAACTCATACTTTGTATTTGCCCCTTTTCTCTGACCCTTTCTTACTTGAGCGTCGGAGTACCTTGCAGGTACACCCCCTCCTCTCCATACGACCAGCATCCCTGACGCACTTGGTGGCCCACTTCTACAGGATCTGATCCAGCCTTCACGATCAATAAAGTTCCCAAGAAATATTGGGGGGAGGCAGTTTTAACTGCATCGTATCTCATAAATCGTTTGCCTTCTACTGTCCTTGCTTCCAAAACTCCTATGGAAGTCTTATCCTCGTTCTATACTAATGTGGGAGTTAAAGAGCAACACATTGTGTAGGAGTGTTGTGTAGGAGTGTTAAAATTAATGTGTTGTAACCACTACTATTTTTAATAACCATTATGAGAAAATTGTAACCATCGCATACCACCTCTAAAATACCACCAACAAATTTTGTCTCTCCATTACTGGTCACTCACTGGTCCACTCACTGGTCAGTAAGTTATTATCCTTAAAAATGACTGATCGATTTAGTCTCATATTTCTTTACTTGATTTTATCTTTTCTATGTTTTAAATACACAACTGACATCCTTATTAATTACAACTCTTTATTCATTGTAGACAAATAGTGGTTTTGATGCCAAACCTATGGTTATGCTTTTGGGTCAATACTCAACTAGTAAAACAACATTTATCAAACATCTGCTTAAATGTAGTTATCCAGGCATGTAATTCTGCTTTCTCTGTATACATGTTATCTAGGTGTGTGTGTGACACTTCTCATATCTGTTTTGTAGACACAAGTTACTGAAGTTTGTCTGTCTGGTTTTCCCATAACTGTCGATAGGTGCACATATTGAACCCGAGCCTACTACTGATAGGTTTGTTGTTGTCATGGTATGTGAGAGAAAACCAGATTCTCTCCCAAAACTCTCTAATGCATTAAGAAAAAATTTCAAATTATTTTTGCATTGGTACCTATTTTTAACAAATTGAGTTATTGTATTCACTTTAATATATCTTCATGTCATTTTGGAAAATAAGTTATTGCATTAGTTTTAACTAGCAAATGGCGTTGGTGCACAATCTGGACCTGATGAGAGAAGCATTCCTGGAAACACTGTTGCTGTCCAAGCAGACATGCCATTTAGTGGACTCACAACTTTTGGCACAGCATGCTCTCTCAACCTTCCTTAAACAATTTGTGCATGTTCGGTTTTTCAAATTAGTCGTTAAGTTATAAATCAAATTAGTGCTCCTTGAAGATATAAATATTTTAACAAACTATAAAACATTTGTGTCCAAAATAAATCGGAACCAGTGCTTCTTATGGTCATGCTAAGCATTTATCATCTCATCAAAGTTACTCATTTTCAGTTGGAAAACATTTTTGTATTGCAGCTTCATTATTGATCATATTTTCATTTTGACTTCCAATTTGATGATCATATAAATGCTGATTTTTGTTCAGCCAAGCCACAGTACTCGAAAGAGAATCGTTCGCCTAAGTATCATAATATCCATAAAGATTCTGGCTATTTTTTGACTGGTTACATGGTTGGGTTTCATATGCTGAACTATGGTTTGGCTGTGTGGGCAATCAAAACATCTTTATTTTGTGCGTAACAATTTCTGCTATTTGAAAATCCTGTTGCAGCAGCATGATTTCTATCATCATGTTGCGGATTGACATGATTTATGAAGCCAGTTACATCGAGAGGTGTAACACGGTTCGTTACGGTGGTGCTCCGAATACCAGTACTGTATATCGTGTTGACTCTGTGCCCTGACTTCTTTTGGATGAGATGACTTCATACACCTAGATACATTCTTGAAGCGGCATGAGAATGATATTTGTTTCTCATCAACCTAAATCCGCGTTCTTGATATCTACCGTTGTTTGTGCCATTTGGGATTGTAAAGCTGGAACCTATGGAGCGTCCAAGGACATCATTTGACTTGGATATCTGATTCTGTAAGCTAGAAGTTAGCGAGGAAATCACATTCATTGTAATAAGTCGAGAGGCCTGATTCTGAGGTACGATATTCTCTAAGAGTGGAAGTGTCTCGGTTGACCTCGAGCCTTGATTATGTAATCAAGAACTGAGTTAGGATATTGTTGATTGCATTCATTGCAAGTCATTTTGATAGTACTAATGTTTAGTTGTTACTTGTTACCATGATAAAATATTTTTTAAGAGATGTTCTAAGGAATCATATTAGTATCTTAAGTTACAGGCAATACTATGATGCAACCTTTCAAATCTTTTTCCAGTGTTGTCTCTGTTGATTGAAAATGATTAGAGGTATCATTTGGTTTCTTACCATTAAGATGATAGTTGTTGTGAAATATGCTAACAAAGACACAGAAATGTTGTAAAAAAAAGTTAAGAGGATATCTCAAATCTCAGCTGCTGATTTAACTTGCTACACGTTTGTGCATGATATCATTTGACTGAATTTTTGTTATACTTATGATAGATCTACAAATGTTACATAATCTCCTAATATTTGTTGCTATATAAGTCTTTTGTAAACTAAAACCTATAAATACTATTATAACATGATATAAATTGTATTCCAAACATAATCAAGGAAAATTACTCAGATGGCATATCCTATCAATGAGAACTTAACCCAAATCAAACATAGTAGTAGCATACCTAAACAATAAGCACTCATCGCCCACAAGAAGTATCTTGATCGAATATTCTGCTTAACTAGCCAATCATTCCCGTAAAGTTTTCAATAGTATAAACAAGTTCATGAACCATTAATAAGACATAGAACACTCTTTTCACGTTTCAAACTTTTGTTTTTATAAGGAGTTGATGTGTAGCCGTGTTTAAAACTAAAATGAACATAAGCAATCCAAGGAATAAGAGATCCATGTCAGGCTTTAAATTCAAACCTAGCTGAAAATGCTACTAGAAGACCTGGTAAGATTATGTCCACGGAACCGATGACCCTATAACCACCTCAAGGATAGAAATAACGCGATATCTTGAGCAGCATTGGGAAGCCATCTTCCCCACTCCTATTACTGCGAGCTACCTTTAAAGAAGAGAAAATGTATCATTTTAAAGAGGAAATAGGAGAGGAACACCCATAAGATGTCTTATACTTTTCATGAGTATGTTGAGAATTCACAACATTACCTAAAGTACCATATTTTGGTTGAACCTGGCAACGGAACATTCTTAACCAGCATGGAATCTTTTCTCAGATTTATCAGTTTCATGACAATGATCTGTAATTAAAAGGTCATTGCCCCACCTCAGACACATACATAACAGTGGCACTGTGTGTCAACAAAATTAGAAATCAAAGTAACTAAATCATATATTTATCACATAACATTAGATAACAACAATAAGTAAACATTAACAAGGTAATGCAATAATGCTAAATTCTGTCATAGTCTTAATAGTTGATCTTTTTACCGGGTACAATATCTCTAATGTGGGGTGGAAAAATAAGGAAAAGTAGCACAAAGATGCCGTGAAAGAGGATAGTCTCTGCATGCAATCTGCGAGTAGAAAACTAAAATGAACCTCCACAACTATATATTCTAGTTGCAGCTATAAGACATATACTTTTGATGAGTATTTTCTCTGAAGAGCATCTAAGTAGCATAACGCATTACTGCCTATAAGTTACTATGCTAATACGAGATAGTGTGACAAATAAAACATTTTCAAACATTTTCATGCTTCCGTTCAACGAATTGATTAAAAAAGTTTGACGGGAACAATTTTCAATTTAATTGTCAACAGAAAAACTACTTAGTTCAAAATTTGTCCATATCTTATTTGAGAGGAATATACAGCTTTTGCCTAATCATGTTGAGGCATCTGGAACGACTTTGCATATATTTGGTAACACTTCATCAAGTTAAATTTGGCATCAGTTGGCTTATATATAAGCTAAAGGGAGGATGAGAAAAAGAAACACAATTTAGAAGATTGTATTTGTGAGAGGTTTCACCTATGAGTCCCTGGGAAGATTGAATTAATAGGTACTCAGGTGAGATTATTAAATAACTTGATTTGATAGTTCTTCGCCTAAGGGGGTTTGGAGGCTGATCAAAATCATGTCCCGCAGCACTGTTGATGTTCTGGTGTCGCCAGTGGTGACATTTGGAGAGTACATTGGTCCGAACTTGGTTTTGTTCCATAGTGCCACTGCACTTAAATGCAATTATGTGGCTTTGCGTCCTTTTAACTAGCTGGAAAAACTATTATATATGCATGTATGTATTCCACCATAAAGTTATCTTGTAATGACCGACTTTTGTTAAGTTTCCTGCCTCTTAGATTTTGTAATACATGTAAGAAATTATATTAGGAACAATTAGAAGTATAGGTGTACTGACACAAAATTTTCATGTGATAAAAGAATACAACTGTGCATAGTAGTAGTAATAAAGGATGCTTTAGAACACTCTCTCTAAGAATTTTATCAGTATAATAAAGTCACAATAATAACAAGATAAATAAAGTCAATCTAAACAAGTGGATTTGTTATGTTGTTACTAGAATGGGATTACTCAAATACTCCACTAGCTTCAACTTCCTCTTCTCCATTGACTTCAGCTTGCTTTTTTTAGTGGCTTCAACATTCTCTTTTTCGGTGGCTTCATTTTCTCCAAAATTTTTCCATTTGCCTTGCACAACAAGGAAGTAAACAAGAATTCTAAAGTGTTATTCTTCACACCAATCCTTGCAAGATACCCTGCAACTGCTTTTTTTCGTTTCTTTATTTTGTGTAAGTACAAGAATCCAAATTAATTACCTATAGCCCCAAAGTTTTCTATTGTCATGGTATTTCATTGCAAATAGAACAAAATATATTCAGAAAAATCTCTTCCGACACAACAAATATGATAGCATTAGTCCAAAATTCACAAAGAAGGTTAAGTGATAGAATATCAAAAATATTATCTGGTTATCTCCATGAATCTAATTATCATAAAGAATGGCGAGTGCAAACATGAATATAACAAAACTACAATGTAGCAATTTAACATCAATCATCATAGCTGGTATGAATATCTTCGCATATGCATATGATATGTATTACATATCCTTTGTTATCTAGTTGCTTGCACCAAACAACTAGGTAACAAAAGATATGTGATACCTATCATAAGCATATGCTCATACCAGCTATGATGATTGATGTTAAATGATGTCATTGTAATTTTGTCATATTCATGTTTGCACTCGTCATTCCTTATGATCATTGGAGTCATGGAGATAACCAAATCGTATTTGTGGTATTCTATTTCTTAACCTTTGTGAATTTTGGACCTAATGCTACCATATTTATTGTGCCGGAATAGATTTTTCTTTTTCTACTTACAATGGAATACCGTCCGCAGTAAGGAACTTTGGAGGTATAGTTATTTCATTTGGATTCTTGTACTTGACACAAAATAAAGAAAAGAGTAAAGCAGTTGTAGGATACCCTGCAAGTATTGGTGTTTACTACTTGTGTTGGGTGTGGTTAGCATTTTAGGATTCTTGTTTATTTCCTTACGCAAGACAAATGGAAATTTTTTGGAGAAAATGTCAGGTGAGAATGAATTCAATGGAAAAGAGAAAGTATAAGCCATAGAAGAAAAGAAAGGCCGAAGCCGATGGATAAGAGCAAACTAAAGCTAATGGAGAAGAAGTAGCTGAAGCCAATAGAGAGTTGAAGCAATCTCGTTCTAGTAACAAAACAATCGTTACACTTGTTTAGATTGAGTTAATTTATTTGTTATGATTGTGAGTACATTATGTTGATAAGAGTTTTATTGAAATGTTTTAAAGCATCTTTTATATCATCTTTCAATCTTTTATTAAAACATTATATTATATACAATCGTGCACATTTGTTTTCTTTTATTGTTGAAAAATTTGTGCTAGTACACCTATACTTGTTCATAGTATAATTTCTTATACGTATTCTAAATTTATTTTATGATGCAACAAATTTACCGTAAGATAGTTTTATGGTTGAATACATACCTACTATGAACCAAAATCAAGCACGGACCAATGTATTCACGTATCTTCCCTTCGAATCTCATCACTGTCAACACCAGAGCATCAACAATGCTGCAGGATATAACTGTGATCAGCCTCCAAACAAAAACGGTCAAATCAAACTAAGTAATAATCCCAACTGGGTAGCTATTAATGCAATCTTCCCATAGACTTATAGGTGGAACTTTTATATGTTCAACTGATTCCTCTCAAAAGAATAACCCCTGTAGCCGCAGATCAAACAAAATACAAAAAGAAAAACTTAAAAGACATCATGAGAAAAGTTCCAAAACCCCAGTAGCAGATTTGCAATGAGGGTCACGTACATATTATGGCATCAACAAAGTTATCACTAAATATTTTTTAAATAGTTGAAAAATAATGCACAAATTTGCATACATTCAAGTTACTTTTGTACTTCACAGATCACACAGATCACACATGAATTTGAGATAAAGCTCCAACGAGTTATATTCCTAAATTCACTACATATCAACTTTTAGACACCGGAAAATAACACATGCAAAGAGAACATCAAAACTCAACATAAGACTGAAAAAAAGCAAAATAGACTAAAAAGCATAAAATTTTGATGAGTTTTCAAGTTTCTAGATACTCGCATGGGATTTGCGGTTATGAACAAAGTGAGAGGTGAGAAGTAGAAAACAAACATGTGTTGGTGAGAAATGATTGTTAATGGAAGAAGAAATGAAGCCGGATTGATATTAGAAGAAAACAAATATTTTGATTTTGTTATTATCCTGGGATGGTGAAGTGAGTTTGAAATTGAAGAGAGTAGTTGTTGCTGACATTTGAGACAGAGTGTGTAATGTCATTTTGAAACCATTGTTAAGCTTTTGAGTTTGTAATCAACAACAGAAGTTTCTTTGTTTATATAGAAGACTATTCCAGTTAAGCTTTTGAGTTTATAATATATTTGAGTTTGTAATCAACAACTTTATCGGTTAGTAATACTACCTCCGTTCTTTTTTATAAGAGACAATTCACTTTTTAGGCTCATTGAATAATTAATGTATTTAGTCAGTTTATAGACTAGATACATTAATTATTCAATGAACCTAAAAAGTGAATTGTCTCTTACAAAAAAGAACGGAGGTAGTATTTATTTATTCAACTACTCAATTAATTGTTGACAGTGATATATTTTTTACTTTACTTTTTAAAGATAAATTAAATTATTAAAGTAGAAAGGATATCATACTCAAATATATTATATTTATTTATGCGATAGCCATTTTAGTGTAACATTTTCAGCTATGACAGAAAATCTGAAAAGCATTTAAAATTTGGATACTAATAGAAAAGTTAGGTGAGAAAGGAAGGTTAATCAGAATTTTTTCCTTTTAAAATTAATTTTCAAACTACTGTATTTTCAAATATTTCTTTTAGTTATTAAAAGTCTTCCAAATGAAATGGAGAGTTCTTTCAAATATATTTTTTAATGTATCAACATCTTCATATTTATGTTTTGCACTTTCAAAAGTACAGTAACATTTATTACCTTGAAACCAAGACTTACTATTTATTACTTCCCACCTATCCACTGGCTTTAGGTTATTGTAATTATTTCATTACATTTGAATGAATACAGCTACTTGTATTCCTCCCACCTTCTTAGAATTTGAATATAAAAATCAACGATATTTTGAAATTTTAGAATTCTGTAGGTTTTGTCGTATTTTAAATATTGAATCATCTAATTAGATTGATTTAATAATTATATGATTTTTTTTTTATAAAAATTGTTTTTTTTAAATATTAAATCATCTAATTAGATTGATTTAATAATTATATGATTTTTTTTATAAAAATCGATTTTTTTAAATATTAAATCATCTAATTAGATTGATTTAATAATTATATCATTTTTTTTATAAAAATCGGTTTTTTAAAATATTAAATCATCTAATTAGATTGATTTAATAATTATATGATTTTTTTTTATAAAAATCGGTTTTTTAAAATATTAAATCATCTAATTAAATTGATTTAATAATAATAATATAATTTTGTTATAAAAATCGGTTTATTCAATCCGATTTAATTCAGTTTAAACATATAAATCGATTAGTACTTTAGTGGTTCGATAAAAAAATAAATTACTGAAAGAAAATATAAAATTATGTCATGCACTACTTATAACATTATTCAATTACTTAAATTATCATTCGGGCCATTTAAATTGAAAAGAATTATCTATGTTTGTTGATATGGTGTATCCTATAATGTTAAATCCATGGCAATTATTTCTAGTAAAATTTAAGGTGCACATGTTATAAAATTGATAATATTTAAGAATTCTTTTAATTATTTCTAGGTGAGGAAGTAAAAAAAACAAATAACAACTACGGAAAGCCATCCCAAAATGTAAGATAAGTAAGGACATCATGCTATTTTGTCTTTACCCTTCGCCGAGTCAGAACTACCTGAAAAGTAATCAATAACATGGGGTGAGATAATAATCCCAGTAGGTTCCCTATCTTATGGGTTCTCTCGGCTCTACAAGGTTCTAAATACCTTACTAGCTCAAGTCACAAAGGGGGGAAAGACTTGAGTTCTCAATTCTTGCACTATATGGAAACATGTTGCTTGAGTTCAGCAACTCAAACCATCACTAATCGGAAACCATACCAAGACATATTTTCCCGACCAACCCTACGTCTAGAGTTATCAACACGGGTCACAAATCCTTGTATCTCATACTTTAACATATTGATGGACTTCAAATTTCTAAGGGACTACTCAACCTTAAGAATCGTCACTTCCTATGAGACTTCAAACCCATTTCAAGTCTCTACCCGTATGAGACTCTAACCCACATAGGGATCTATCGCCTCTGGAACTTTAACCCAGGTCAAATAAGTATGGCCGTGTATTTCCCAAACATTACTCTATATGAGTATCATGACTCGAGATAATACAATCAAGGGTTGTGATCGTGAAGGCTGGATCAGATCCTGTAGAATCAGGCCGCCAAGTGCGTCAGGGATGCTGGTCGTATGGAGAGGAGGGGGGTGTACCTGCAAGGCACTCCGACGCTCAAGTAAGTAAAGATCAGAGAAAAAGGGGCAAGTACAAGAGTGAATTCTTAGGGTGAATATTGGATACCTGACCCTCTCAAGCGAGAGGGTTGATATAGAGCCCCCAGCGCGTGGCCAACGGTCCTATTTTCGGGGCGAAATAACTGTTTTCCCCAAAGAATAGGTAACTGCCCAAACTAGCCGTTATGTCGGGCAGGGTGCCCGAAACTAGCCGTTATGTCGGACATAAACGCAGTTCCGGGCACCTGTCCTCTGCTGTTCAGGCAGTGAGAAAGCCGTGCGTAACGGGCACAAATTCCGGGGAGGAACGTTGCATTCCTTGCCCGGTTGGAGGGGTAGAAAGGTCACTTTCGCCCCTCTGTGGACTGGACTTAGGCAATTTGGGCCGCTATGGAGCAGAGGCGGATTGGGCCAATTCTAGCCATTGGTCCAGTCCAGAACAGGAGCCCCCCAAGTCCTTGCTCCCGAGCATGGGAGTGATGACTTAAGGACTGCTCGTCGCTTCGGGGAGCTAGCGTGGAGTCGTCGTTTGGAGACGAGGATGATTGTCTCGAGGTGCTCGTGGCTCTCTGTGTCCGTGATATTCGTAGTCGAGACTCTATTGCCCGGTATTCGGGGAGATAGAGCGTCAGACAGAATGGGAAACGTTGGGTTGCCACGTGTGCTTCGAGCCCTGTGTAGCAGTTAATAGGTAATGATGGCTAGTGGGCAGTCATTATTGCCTACGGGCGCGTGTGTGTACGTGCCCCTCAGTATAAAAGGGGGGAGATTGTCCCATTTTGCACTTTTTCTCTCTGATTTCTCTTCGCCTCTTCTGCGTTCTTGCCCGTCACCGTCTTCAGAGCATCCGACCACCGTGCCAAGCTTCGAGCAGTCTCTTTCTTCTACCCAAATCAAGTAAGTTTTCTGATTTCCAGCTTATTTTACTTTCTTTTGTTGTTAGTGGTAGATTGCATGCGGCTAGGGTTAGCTTTAGGCGATGAAACAGGTAGATTCCTGGCGAGTGTTGGTGGTGGACGGTGGTTCTGCCATTTTGCTGCTTCTAGCACTTCGCCGGAGTAGGTAGTGCGTTCGGCGAGTATGATAGTCCACGTCGTGGCCGCGGTAGTTGTGTGTGCGTGACCACCGCGTCTGATCATCTTTTGATAGAGCGATGAATTTTCCAGTAGAACGTTTCCAGATTCCAGTGAAGCTTTGCGGTTTCCGGTGGAGCCTCAACGGAATCTGGGCACGATTGCGGGGAGGTTCCTGCCAGGAAGATGACATGTCTCGGGCATATCCTCGCGGGGAGGTTTTTCATTCGATGTTAGGGCTTAGGCCGGGGACGTTGTCCTCAGCCTTTTGCGCGCCCTTTCACTTGACTTGGCAATGGAAGGGTGGATTTGATTTCCTGTCGAATTCACTATCTTTCTCTGCTTTTTCAGGCGATCGTAATGGCGACGGGGCCAGATAGAGAAGTTATTCTAGACACGTCCGAGGAGGAAACTGGCCCCGAGGAGAACAGTAGCTCGACGGCTTCGAGCTCTGCGGCTTCAAGCTCGGCAGCATCGAGCTCCTCGAGTGATGTCGGGGAGGAAGAAGAATTGGACGTCATGAAGGAAGACGTTGAAGGGTTCTGTCCGGAGGAGTGGGAGGTGGCCGAGCCTTCCAAGCATGTTTCTACGTTCGCAAAGTCTTTGGCGGACGTCTTTACGGAGGTAGGACCAGAAGGGGATTGGAAAGTGCATTTCCCTACCTTGGACGAGCAGGTCTGCTCGGATTTCGGGGACCGCTTTACGATGTACGAGTATGCTTTTAAAGAGCTGTGGCTGAGGTTACCTTTCACTGATTTCCAGCGGTCGGTATTCGAGCATCTGAAGCTGGCGCCTTCTCAACTCCACCCCAATTCACTGGCCTTTATACGGGCTTTTGAATTGGTGTGCGAGCATCTCGCTCTGGGGACTACTCTCCCTCTATTTTTTGCTGTTTTCCATCTTCAAAGGCAGCTGGCGGGGAAAAAGTATGGATGGGTTTCCTTGAAGTAGCCCAAAAAGTTATTTAAGCCATTCTCGGAGTCAATCCGAACGTTCAAGGGACGGTATTTCATCGTAGAACCCGTGTCTGAGGTTGCCCAGGATAGTACATATGTATGGGAGATAGAGGTCGACGAAGATGGGAATGAGCTGCTCAACGAGGAGGGAAAGTATATTGGGTGGAGGTTGTACATGTTTCCTATCCGCTGGGCACCCGACCATTTCTCCAAGAAGCCCGACGCTTATGTCTTCGAGCCGAGCGAGCTACGCGGGCAGGAAGCCGTGTCTTACGAGAAGCTGGTGAACTGGGTCAACTCATTCAGTCTTGCAAGTTGCTGGACGAGCAAGGGGAACCCTATCTTCGAGGAGGATGGGATCCAGAGAGTTGAGCGCAGATTCATCAATGTTAAGGCACTGCTGGAGTGCAAGACTCCCACGGATGCCGAGAAGCTGCTCGGTAGTCTTGGATATTTAGACTTTGTTTGTGTTATCTCTTTTCCACATCGCTAACGTGATCGTTTTTTCATTTGTGCAGGTGAGATGCCTCAAGCTCGCGATCGCGTAGTGAGGAATTCCATGGCGAGGAATAAAGCTGGAGCGGCTCCTCCTAAGACCCGACCTACTGGTGCTCGTGCTCCTCCCCTTGTTCAAACTGCAGTGGGGACCTCTTCTTCTCCTTCTCCTGCTCCACGGGGATCTCCACTGCCTTTGATTGGGCGGGCGAAATGGCCAAGGACATTAGATGTTGTTGACCTTACCCGTGTGCCGGAGAAGGGGAAGTTTGAGTTACCTCCGTGCATCCTTGACAGGAGATTCTTCGAAGGCAACTCTTTGGTCATCCCTCGGGCGGAATCCCTTTGCTTGGAAGGCATGGATCGCCCGAGCAAGAGGGCGCTGGTGGCGCAGGATGCTTCTGCCCTGGTCAGAATGTTGGAGATGGCTGCTGTCTATGCCGAAGGGGACTGCACGCTTGAGTCCGAACTCACTGCTGCCCGGGCTTCTGAGGCGGCCCTGAAGGAGGAAGTTAAGAGTGCCCGTGAGGCTAGGAAGAAGGCCGAAGAGGAGATGGCTAGGTTGAAAGAGGATGTCACTAAGCTGGTGGCGGAGAAAAAGGCTGCCGAGGAGCTAAACAAGGAGTTGATGGCGGCCAGCGCCCCGGGTGCAGACGAACCGGAGGATGTCAAAAAGTTGAAGACTAGGCCTGGGTTGGTTGCCCGCATCCTGCTGGCCGAGGATGACGGTATCGCCGTGGCAGTGGAATCCTTTGAAAGCGCCGTGGGTCAGTTGCGGGTGGTGAATCCCGGGCTCGAGATTTCGATCGAGGGTACTCACTACCTTGCGCGCGTTGAGGATGGTCGCATCGTCTTGCCCGCGGGCCTTATTCTAGATACCCCCGAGGCCCAGCCTAAGGACCAGCCCGCGGAGGACCAGGGACCTGAGCCGGTGTCAGCTGAGCAGGCGGATGAATGAGGAGTGTTGTTATTTTGATGTTGTTGTATCTTGTATGGCCTGCGCGCCGTTGAATTATTTGTAATTTTATTTTTGGGGGTATGGCCCCGTTTTATGTAATAACGCACAATCGTGGCCCTTGTGGCCATCTGTTATGTTAATTATGTTTCTGTCTTCTTCGCGTGCATGATTTTACTTACGTTTATTTTTGCTAAGTGTTGTATGCTTGCTTGCTGTGAATGTATGCCTGCCCGTGTTTGGGAGCTTTTGAATTGTGCGAATATTCATGGGGGGATTGCTCGTTGTAGATTTGTTCGACGGTGTGGGGAACTGGTCGAATGGCCGGGGAGCGGAGCTCAGGTCGCGTTTGAGGCCTGAGTTCGCGGCGTGAACGTCCCATCGCGAGCTGGGGTTCTGCCAATCATGGTACTTTGACGACGGCGATGCTCGATCGAGGACCGCTGTCGAGCAACTACCCGGCTCGTTACTGAGCGGGGTTGTGCTTTAATCGTATGCGACGCTTGTACCTAGACGCACATAGTGGTCGGTAGGTGACGTTCGTCGTTGCGACGAGTCGAACCGAGGATTTAGCTGTAATATTGTTTTAGCTTTTCGGCGTTCCATGGTCGAGCGAGTTCTTCCCCAGTGAGATGTTCTAGGTAGTAGGCCCCATTTTCCGTTTTTGCCCGGATGCGATAGGGTCCCTCCCAATTGGCTGCTAGCTTGCCTTCGCGAGAGTCTTTGTGGTTTCTTCTTAGGACAAGGCTTCCCACGTCAAACTCTCGTCGTATCACTTTGGCTTTGTGCCTGATGGTGATCTTTTGTTTCAGTGAGGCCTCGCGGAGAGCTGCCCCGGCTCTGATTTCCTCGACGAGGTCGAGCTCTTCCCTTAAAGATTCATCGTTCATTTCCTCGTCTAGGGGCGACTCTGTCCACCTAGATGGCACGTGAACTTCGATAGGAATCACAGCCTCGGTTCCGTATACTAAACGGAAAGGTGTTTCCCCAGTCATTGAATAGGGAGTTGTACGGTAGGCCCAGAGCACGCTGTGTAGCTCCTCGACCCATGCCTTCTTTGTTTCGTCTAGCCTTCGCTTGAGGCCTCGAAGGATGACTCGGTTAGTGGCCTCAGCCTGCCCGTTTGTTTGTGGGTGTTCGACGGATGCGAAGTGTTGCTTCGTGCCTAGTTGGGCGACGAAGTCCTGGAACTTCTTGTCCGTGAACTGCGTCTCGTTGTCCGTTACTATCGCTTGGGGAATGTTGAAACGTGCAAGGATGTTTCGTTTGTAGAAACGCAGGATGTTGAGGGCAGTTATTTTGGCTAGAGGTTCTGCTTCTATCCACTTTGTGAAATAATCCACGCCCACTATGAGGTACTTGTTCTGACTGGATCCTACCACGAAGGGTCCTAGGATGTCTAGGCCCCACCAGGCGAATGGCCACGGGGAGGACATAGTTTTGAGCTCGTTAGGTGGGGCTAGGTGCATGTCCCCGTGCCGTTGGCATTTATCGCACTTCTTTACGTGCTCTTTTGCGTCGTTTTCCATGGTCGGCCAGTAGTATCCTGCTCGGAGGGCCTTTCGAGCAAGGGACCTTCCGCCGAGATGTTGGGCGTTGATTCCTTCGTGGATTTCGCGTAGGATGTGCGTGACCATTTCTTCCTCGACACACTTGAGCAGCAGGATGGAGAATCCTCGTCTGTATAGCTTATCTTCGACCAGGACATAAGAACAGGCCCTTCGCCTGACTATGCTGGCCTCCTTTGGGTCGGACGGGAGTTCGTCCTTGGCGAGGTAGTTGTAGACTGGGGTCATCCAGCAGTTGTTGTCGCCGATCACCTGCACGTCGAGTTTCGGGGAGGCCTTCTCGATGCTGGGTCGAGGAAGTACTTCTTGTATGACGGATTTGTTTCCGCCTTTCTTCTTCGTGCTGGCCAGTTTAGACAGCATGTCTGCTCGTACGTTATGCTCGCGGGGAACGTGTTTCACTTCTACTGTTGTGAATTTTGCCATTTCCTTCTTTACCAGGGCCAGGTATTCGGTCAGATTGTCGTTTTTGGCCTAGTATTCTCCCCGGACCTGGAGGGCCACGAGTTGTGAATCTGTGCAAATGACGACTTCTTGTGCGCCCAAGTCCTCGACAAGGCGTAACCCAGCGAGGAAGGCTTCGTATTCCGCATGGTTATTGGAGGTTGAGAAAGACAGTGTGAGTGATACCTCAACAATGGTTCCTTCGTCGCTTTCCAGTATGATGCCCGCGCCGCTTCCGGCCGAGCTCGAAGCACCGTCGACGAAGATGGTCCATTTGCGCGCTTCGCTTGCGGGAGAGTCCGCGAATGTCATCTCCGCGACGAAGTCGGCCAGAGCTCGGGCCTTGAGGGACTTTCTGCCTTCGTATTGAATGTCAAATTCGGATAGTTCCAGCGACCACTTGAGCATTCTGCCGACCATGTCTAGACGACCGAGCAGCTGCTTTATGGGCTGATCTGTCCGAACCACAATCGTGTGGGCCAGGAAGTAGTGTCTCAATCTCCTGACCGCGTTGATGAGGGCCAATGCCACTTTCTCTATCTACTGGTAACGTAACTCTGGTCCCTGTAGCGCCTTGCTCGTGAAATATATGGGCTTCTGCCCGTCAGTTGTCTCGCGGATGAGGGTGGCGCTAACTGCCTCGGTTGCTACGACCAGATATAGGTACAACGTTTCGCCATTGTCTGGACGAGAGAGGATAGGTGGCTCTGAAAGTGCTCGTTTTAGGTGGAGAAGGGCCTTGTCGCACTCCTCGGTCCATTCGAACGCAGCCTCTTTGCGGAGGAGCTTGAAGAATGGTAGGGCATGCTGGGCAGACTTGGCCACGAAACGAGATAGTGACGCGAGCATCCCGTTGAGGGACTGGATGGATTTTTTGGACTTGGGCATAGAAAACTCGGAGAATGCCCGGCATTTGTCGGGGTTGGCTTCGATTCCTCGTTCCGTCAAGTAGAAGCCGAGGAATTTTCCTGCCCGGACACCGAACGTGCACTTCTCCGGATTAAAACGCATTTTGTATCTCCTGGCCTGTTCGAAGACCTTTCGCAAGTGGCCGGTATGATCGGTTTCCTCGTGGGACTTTACGATCATGTCGTACATGTATACTTCGA
This sequence comes from Lathyrus tuberosus, assembly GCA_022829125.1. Classification (NCBI taxonomy): domain Eukaryota; kingdom Viridiplantae; phylum Streptophyta; class Magnoliopsida; order Fabales; family Fabaceae; genus Lathyrus; species Lathyrus tuberosus. The sequence goes on from JALAZF010000272.1 coordinate 520,024, forward strand.
GCATGTCGCCTATTTCTCCCCGAAATACTTTATTCATCATTCGTTGGTATGTTGCTCCAACGTTCTTCAGGCCGAAGGGCATTACGTTGTAGTAATAATTCCCTGATTCGGTCATGAAGGCCGTGTATTTTCTGTCGAACATTGCCATTGGGATTTGATTGTAGCCCGAGTAGGCGTCCATGAACGATAAAAGTTTAAAACCAGCAGAATTATCAACAAGTTTATCAATATTGGGGAGGGGGTAGGCATCCTTCGGGCATGCCTTATTGAGATCGGTATAATCAACGCACATACGCCATTTTCCATTAGATTTTTTGACCAATACAACGTTGGACAGCCAAGTGGTGTACTTGGCTTCCGAAATAAATTTGGCCTCGAGGAGGTCCTTTACAGCTTTTTCAGCAGCCTCCGTTTTCTCCAGAGACTGCTTTCTCCTACGTTGTGCTACGACCTTAATGATCGGGTCAATGGTCAGCTGGTGACATGTGGTGGAAGGGTCTAAGCCGGGCATCTCTACGGCGCTCCAAGCGAAGAGGTCAGCGTTCTCCCGGAGGCATGCTTTGAGCTGCTTCCTCGTGATGTCAGGTAGGTCTGATCCGATCTTTACTCCCCATTTAGGGTCCTCGCCGAACAGAACTATCTCAAAGTCGCCATCCGGGATTGGGCGCATCGGATGGGAACTACTGCTGGATGCTGTAGATGGGCTGGCTGATGCTGCTCGTTCCTCCTGATGGTCCTCGGAGAAGTGGCTGTCGAGGTCGATAGAGTCGACCTGGGGCAGAGGTTTGGCTTCCTCGGAGCTGCTTGGCAGTGTTGGCTTGCTCGACACCTTTGGCTTGGGCGCAATGGTGTTGAGTCCCTTTGTGGCTGCTTCGAAACACCGCCGGGCAGCTTCTATATCGCCGTGGAGGGTGGCGACCTTCCCCTTCGAAGTGTAATACTTCATCTTCAGGTGGACGGTTGAGGGCACTGCTACCAACTCGGTTAGAGTTGGCCTTCCGAAAATGCATTGGTAAAGCGACGAGCAGTCGATCACCAGGAACTGCACCTTGATGGATCTGGCCGTCTCAGCTGCGCCGAATGTCACGATCAGCTCCACGTAACCCCACGACTTTGTTACAGACCCGTAGAATCCCTGCAAGTTAGATCCCACGTAGGGAGTGAGGTGAGATTCGTCCAGCTGAAGTGTTGAAAATAGCTGGGAGTACATGATGTCGACCGAGCTCCCCTGGTCGACAAGTATCCTGCGAACGTCGAAGTTCACCATCCGGGCTCTGACGAGCAGAGGTATGCTGGAGTTCGGGGATCCACCGAGGAGTTCCTCCTTGTAGAAGGAGATTGGGACGGAGCCCTTCTGGGCTTGATCAAGCGTTATTACTTTATTGCAGCTGGTGTTGATCAGGTGGTCGAACTTCCGTTTCACGGAACCCACAGTGACTTTGTTGAATCCCCCTCCAGAAATGACCATGGCGGAAGGAAAAGTCTCCCACGGGCTGTGGGCCGCGAAATAAGCAGGGGCACTGAGCCCGTCCGGGACGTAGAAGTCCTCTGGCTGGGATATAGACATTGCTACCTGCACGTTGGTATCATCCGAGGAGGGTACTTCTTCCTCGACCTTCTTGGACTCCTGGGCGTCTTGCCGAGGAGTGTCCTTCTTCTTTGCGAACTGTTTCAGATGCCCGTCCCTGATCAGTATCTCTATGGCATCCTTCAGGTGGATGCAGTCCTCTGTAGTATGGCCGTGACTTTTGTGGAAGCGACAATACTTTGACTTATCCATGTTTGGTCTGTTCGGCAGCTGTTTGGGGAAACGGACCCCGGCTTGTTTGAACTCCGAATTGGCACATTCGGACATAATCTTTTCCCTGGAAACAGTCAGGGGAGTGTAATCGTGGAAGCGCCCAGAGGGTCCCTTGCTGTCGCGGGAGTCCCTTGGACGATCCTCGTATCTTCGTTCGCCCCAACGAGATGTCGAGGCCTCTTCTCCTTTGGCGGCCCGGGCATTCTCCTGGAAGTGCGATGCCCGGACGTTGCAGGCCGCAATCTTCTCCTCGTACTGGATATGAGTTTGGGCTTTGAGGAGGAGGGCGTCTAAATTTCTCGGTGGGGCGAGGCCGATGGCTTTAGCAAAATCGGAGTCCGGGAGGACCCCTTGTTCGAGCAGGAACTTCTTCATTTTGTCCGTCGTCGGGACCTGCACTGCTTCCTTGTTGAACCTCTCGATGTATGGTCGGAGAGGTTCGTCTTTCCTCTGGATTATGGCTCCGAGGGAGGCCTCAGTTTTGGGGGTGGCGGCGAGATGCTGTGAAGTGCCGCGAGAACATCCTGCCAAGCTGCTTCCACGAGGTAATGGACTCCTCGGGCAGTTGTTTATACCATGTCATTGCTCATTTCCAAAGCGTGGTCGGGAACAATCTGTATTAGATGGCGCCCCGTACGCCGCGGTAGTCTAAGAGTGCATCGATATTCTCGATGTGCTCGTCTGGATCAGTGGTCCCGTCGTATGTACCAAGTGACGGGGGTTTCTCCAAACCTTTTGGGAGACGGGTGGCCAGGATCTCCTGGGACAACGGGCCACGAGGCTCGTCGTCGTCACTGGAACTGGTGTATGATGGTGACCGGACGGGCTGCTCGCGTCGGCGGTTCCTTCGCGGAGAAGGTGAACGGTTCCTTCGAGGAGAAGGTGAGCGGTTCCTTCGCGGGGAAGGTGAGCGTGTCCGTCTTTTGGACTTGATCGGAGACTCCTCGTTCCTTCGAGTTCTTTTGTGGTCATGAGCGTGCTGGTTACGCGGGGAGATATGGTCGCGCTTTCGGGCTACGCGAGGATCTTGCTCTTGGCGCAGTCTTCGATCGATTTCTCTCTGGGGCTGCGGGCTTCTTGATCGTCACAGATTTCTCCGCGCAGGAGGGGATCTTGGACGGCGAGACTCTTCCAGTGCCCCGATCCTCTTGTTTTGCTGCAGGATCAGGGTGTTGGTTTTGTTGAGGGCCTCCAAGAGGGCTACCACGGCCGGGTCGGCGCTGGGCGGAACAGGAACGGGCTGGAGGTCAAGAGACGGTTGATCGTTGTGGCGATCAACAGGAGTTGGGGAAGGAGAAGCGGTGGCTCCATCCCTAAGGAAACGGGCATCTCGGAGGAGAGATGATTGGCCGTCAATGTCGGATTTGTTGACGGGGAGGATGGTGGAATGAAGGGCATCCTGGGTACGATCTTGGGAGGCCATGATCGTGATGATGTTCGAAAGTTGTTTTGATCTTCGGTTAAAGAAAGAAGGGGAGAACAAAGGTTCCCACAGATAGCGCCACTGATCGTGAAGGCTGGATCAGATCCTGTAGAATCAGGCCGCCAAGTGCGTCAGGGATGCTGGTCGTATGGAGATGAGGGGGGTGTACCTACAAGGCACTCCGACGCTCAAGTAAGTAAAGGTTACAGAAAAAGGGGCAAGTACAAGAGTGAATTCTTAGGGTGAATATTGGATACCTGACCTCTCAAGCGAGAGGGTTGATATAGAGCCCCCAGCGCGTGGGCAACGGTCCTATTTTCGGGGCGAAATAACCGTTTTCCCCAAAGAATAGGTAACTGCCCAAACTAGCCGTTATGTCAGGAAGGGTTCCCGAAACTAGCCGTTATGTCGGACATAAACGCAGTTCCGGGCACCTGTCCTCTGCTGTTCGGGAAGTGAGAAAGTCGTGCATAACGGGCACAAATTTTGGGGAGGAACGTTGCATTCTTTCCCCGGTTGGAGGGGTAGAAAGGTCACTTTCGCCCCTCTGTGGACTGGACTTAAGCAATTTGGGCCGCTCTGGAGCAGAGGCAGATTGGGCCAATTCTAGCCATTGGTCCAGTCCAGAACAGGTTGTTTCCGACTACGTGATAAAACAAGGGACTTTGTGGTTGTATTCAACAAACACTAGACGATCACATCACCTTAGCATTCATAACAACATCACATGTTCCATATAATGCCTCACCTCTCAACTAGGTAATTACTTGCCAATGACACACACCTAGACATCATTTACAAAAGCATTGTCATCTATGTCATTCATCATGTCCTAATTTTCTGGCTAATTCATTCCATTAATTAACATTAAGGGTTTTCTCACCAATTCTTATAGTTTTTCAATCATGTTAACAATGAATCACAAGCAACCATTTTCATATAAGAAACATGCATAGAACCCATAATAATTAGCATAAGGTAACTCATAACATAGCCAAGCATGCATATAAAACAAACAAAACAATTTACAAAACAATCTCCCTAAGTTCTGCTATGGTCGCCCGACGAGCAGCTAGCGAGGCTGGCTGGCTTTTGGTTCGCCTGGCGAACCCCAGGCAAGGTGCAGACATAACCAAAACTGCATCATGGTCGCCCGATAAGCCATCAGCGAGCATGCTCGCTTTCTGTTCGACAGGTCTCGCCCGACGACGCTAGGAAAAAACAGGTCGCCACAGGCTTGCCCGGCGACCGCGTCGAATTTTGCAAAAGTACCAGCAGAAACAAGACAACCATGAGGGTTTTTCCACCCACCCCCAAATAAAATCCAACCACAACAAAATGTCAACACATAATGCAACATTTCAGCACAAACAACATGAAGACAACAATAATCATGATATTTTCATGGCAATGGAAGGAACACATGAATATTCATTCAATATCATCAATTTCTATCTAAAATCACTAACCTAATACTTCTACCTAGAACCCACCTTGCAATGAGGAAGAAGAAGTTGTTGGACGATAAAGATGAATGATGTTTATGATGGATGATAAAGAACTCCCAATTTTCCTCTTCTTTTACTTCTAGGTTTTCCTTCTTCTTCTTTCTATTTCTCTTCTTTCTTTCCCTTTCTATCTTTCTCTCTTATGCCTTCCCACAAATTTGGAAAAAGGGATATGATACATAGAAGTATCATATGTGCTAGTTAGTAACATATGGCATGTGTGGTAGAAACATGTGGTAGAAAATGGCTAATTAGTAGTAGCATAAATATTAAGTGGTATAATGCTTAATATTTGTTCTACTAGAGCAGCTGACTCATTATTAATGTTATCAAAATGTCTCTATTGTATCAATTAATAAAGTGTTAGTATTGACTAATATTAATTAAGTCAATCTGAGCTCACTAGTTACTCTAATTATCCCAATTGATAACTTTCAGAGCACATAAGAACTCAGTTGATCTCAACTGATATTATTTAGAGTATTTTAGGAAATACGGGGTATTACATCCTCCCCCTTAAATAAAAATTCGTCCTTGAATTTAAAGATTACCTGAAAAAGGTGAAAGTAAGCTTCCCGCATCTCCTACTCAAGTTCCCAAGTAGTATCACCGGGATGTGTTTCGTCCCACTGCACCTTAACAAGAGGAATCTCCTTGTTTCTCAACACCTTGGTTTCTCTTCCTACAACACGACTTAGTTGAGGTTCAAAAGTTAGGTCCGCTTCTATTTCCACAAAATCAGGAAGAATTGGATGAAAAGGATCAGGAACGAAGTTTCAAAGTTGAGACACGTAAAAAACATCATACATCCCAGATAGAGAAGGCTATAAGGATAATCTGTAAGCTACTTCACCAATCCTTTCTATAATCTGATATGGTCCCACGTATCTCGAAATTAACGTTTGTGACTTAAACGGCCCTTTCAATCTTAACCTCGTGGTAACCCTAAAAAACACATGATCCCCTTCCTCAATTTCTAACGGTCTCCTTCGGTTATCCGCGTACTCTTCTGACGGTCTTGTGCCTTATTTACCTTATCATGAATCATTCTTATCTTCTCCGTAGTTTCTTGAACTATTTTCGATCCTAAAATATGTTCTTCACCAACTTCCGTCTAACACAAAGGTGTTTTACATTTCCTTCCGTACAAAGCTTCATAAGAAGTCATTCTGATACTTGTGTGGTAACTATTGGTGTATGAAAATTCAATCAATGGTAATAGCTCCTTCCAATTTCCTCCACTTTCAAGCATACAAGCTCTTAACATATCTTTCAACGTTTGTATCGTCCTTTCCGTATGACCTTCCGTCTGAGGATGATTCAACATACTTAAACACAAATTAGATCCCATGGCCTGCTGAAAAGCTCTCCAAAATCTTGAAGTAAACTTTGGATCTCTATCGGACACAATACTAGAGGGGATATCATGCAGCCTCACAATTTTTGCAATAAACAACCGCGCAAGGTTACTTGCTTTGTAAGTAGTTTTCACTACTAAGAAATGTGTGGACTTTGTCAACCGATCCACAATCATCCATATAGAATCATAACCACCTTGTGTACGAGGTAACCCAACTGTAAAATCCATTGAAATGTTATCCCATTTCCATACCGGAATCTCTAAGGGTTGCAACAAACCACATGGTCTCTGATGCTCAATCTTTACCTATTGGCACACTACACATTCAAATACATACTCCACAATATCCCTCTTCATCCCATACCACCAATAGTCCTTCTTCAAGTTTTGATACATCTATCAAGAACCAGGATGTATAGTAAAAGCGCCTTTATGAGATTCTTCCAAAATCTTTCTTTTCAACTCTACATCGTTTGGTACATAAATCCTTTGATTAAAAATAATAAATCCATCTGTGGCATCTGTGAAACCTGGTTGAACCAACATATCTTGCAACTTTGCATCTAGCATTTGCCCTCGTTGGATTTCTTCTCTTAGAGTGGAAGTAACATTCAAATTTCCCATTATCACACCACTCTGAGTCCAAAAAAAATTGAAGATCAAGATCTCAAAACTTTTCAAACAATGCGTACTCTAACATCATAAACTCGGCTTTGTGTTTCTCATTCCGACTTAACGCATCTGCCACCTTATTCGTTTTACCTGGATGATACTTCAGCTCAAAGTAAAAATCCTTCAAGTACTTCATCCATATCCTTTAACGCATGTTCAACTTCTTCTGATCAAACAAATATTTTAAACTCTTGGGATCACTGAACATCTCAAAACATACTCCATACAAGTAGTGACGCCACACCTTCAGCATAAAAACAACATCCGCTAATTCAAGATCATGAGTTGGATAATTCTCTTCATGAACTTTCAACTGACGAGAGGCATAAACTACAACCTGACCACCCTGTATTAACACTCCTCATAATCCCTTCTTAGAGGCATCACAAAATACTTCATGAGGATTACTAGGATCAGGAATAATCAAAACAAGAGCAGTCGTCAACCTTTCCTTCAAACTCATAAAACTTTGTTCACAAATCGAATCCCAACTATAAGGAACCTCTTTTCAGTTAAGTTGAGTCATCGGTAAAGCCAATTGAGAAAAACCTGTAATGAACCTCCTGTAGTAACTTGCCAATCCTTAGAAACTTCTAACTTCGGAAGCATTCTTTGGTCTCTCCCAATTAATCGCCCTTCAACTTTAGATGGATCTACCGCTACTCCTCCTTGAGATATCACATGACCGAGAAACTTAACTCCCGTCATCCAAAACTTACACTTGCTTAACTTGGCAAAAAGTTGTTTCTCGTGCAATACTGACATAACGATTCTTAGAGGCTCTCCGTGCTCTTGTGGAGTACGAGAATAAATAAGAATGACATCAATAAAGATCACCACAAACTGGTCTAATTAAGGCTGGAATATACGATTCATGTAGTCCATGAAAACAGTCGAAGCATTCATCACACCGAAAGACATCACAAGAAATTCATAATGTCCATATCGGGTCCTAAATGCATTTTTGGTACATCAGAACTTTTTATTCGAATTTGATGATATCCTGACCGTAAATCAATCTTCGAGAACACACTGACTCTTTTTAATTGATCTAACAAGTCAATTATCCTGGGTAGGGGTACTTGTTCTTGATGGAGACTTTATTCAACTGGTGATAATCAATGCACAGACTCATACTACCATCCTTCTTCTTTACTAGTAATATTGGAGCTCCTCAGGGTGAGACATTAGTGTAATACCTCAAAATTTTCCCTCTTGTTTTCTCAATAAATGGGTCTAGGCTTTACTCATTTGCATTCCATAGTAGGTCATAAGTTGCATATCATTGGTTGCAAGAGAAAAACAAGAGAATAAAAGTCAAGGGTCTTCAAACAAGCCTCAAGGGTCTCTCATATCATATATCCTATCACTTTGACCCCACAAGTCATGAGAAGGTGGAAATTCATCAAGAAGATTGGGCAGGGCATCATCTCCTACACAAAGCAGTCTAAAGTTGGGATCTGACCCTCAAATGGGAAAGCTCTTTGAGTTTTGATCACCTCCAAATGTCATATCTCATCTTGGTTAGATAGGATGTACATCATATTCAGAGAAATTTGGATTTGGAGGATGGGTTATTTCCTCCTAACCAGAGGGTACCAAAATTAGGGTTTGACATAAAATAGTTTATTTCTAATTTTTTGGACAAAACTTGATCTCATGGTATTCCTTATGTTCTTAAGTGTATAAGGATGAAAAATTGCCCATCAATTGGTTTCAGAAGGGTCTCAATTGGTCAGAAGATTCAAAATCAGGAGAATTGGGGAAAAAGTCAATTGTGCAGGGAAAAAGTCAACTCTTGATTTTTTAAGGTCAAATTCATGAAATTCAAGTTAAATATGGTCATTGGACAAGATTTGATAAACAAATGATGGAGGAATCATGAAAAATCAAGAAATGTGCAAAGTTTCCATTTTTAGAAACTTTAGGTTTTCCAAAAATGGCAAGTTTGGACCATTTTGCACCCTACTTTGAGGCTCTCTTTCGTCAAGATAAAAGCTCCAAACCTCAGGCCCAAGTTGAGCCAATTAAAGATGGCATTCCAAGCTTCAAATCCATATAAAGAACTCTCCCATTGGATCAAAATTGAGGGAGATATGGTCAATCTAAGTTTGACAAAACTAGGTCACAAATCAAGTCATGACCAAGCAAGACCTGGCCCATGCGAAATAATTTTGACAAACACTTGGTGTGCCAAAAGTCCACCCATTTTTCTCATTGAAGGAAGCTTCAAATGGAAAACTTTCCAGCATCAAAGTTGTTCATTTCCATGCCCTCTACAATGTTCATGTTGGACAGTTTTTTATTTGAGCAAGTTATGAGATGATTAAGATGGTCCCAAGTTGATGGTGTTATGCTGAAAATCCCTAGGTCACATTGCCATGCCATGATTTGTTTTGCCACGCCTTTAGTGCAGTTTTGGTTGCATGATTTCTAAGCCATTTTCCATCCTCTTCCTAACCTCATTTCAATCCAAAACCAACATTAAACTTGTTCTATGATAGTTCATCTTCCCAATGGCACAAAAAACTCATCATTTCATGCACCACATTGAGAGAAATTTATTCTTAAATATCCATAGTTGCCACTGATTGTTATGATGTCAAGATTAGAATGTCACCATGTTGTTGTTGCACATCAGTTAGTCTACACACATGCATTCTTACATCAGCCACCCTTTGCCATTTTAGAACCAACATGTCCTTACAAACACGTGCCATCCATGATGCTTCATACATGAAAAAGGAAAAAACAAAGCTTGCACAACAAGCTCCCTTGTTGATACATCAGAATAACAACATCACCACCATTCCTTCTCAACTCCACCATAACTTCATTAACATCATCTACACTATAGCCAAACCAAGTAACTCGCCCCTAACTAACTTGACTCAGTTAGTTAGGGTGCACTCACTTTAACCCAATCAACTCACTTAACTAACTCATTTGACCACGGGTTAAACCTTTAACTCAACCTATAAATTCAAAATCTCACTCAGATTTCATTTTCAACTTTCATTTTTAACTTTCATTTTCTACTCTCACTCAAGAAAACTCACTCAGATTATCTCTACCCTCCCTCTGATCTCACACGACCTCAACAATGTTCCTCCATATTTCGCCTTTATCATCTTCAATGTTTCTCTGCTAATCAAGAAAAAAGGAGAAGAAGTTCCATTGTCCAAGTGTAGCATCATCACAGTTTGGAATTTCTTTTTGTTCTCAAGATCTCAACATCAAGTAGCATTTATTTTGCTAAAGTTGAAGATCTAGAAGCTCAGGATCTCAAGCTTCTCTGGTTTTCTTACAACTTAATCTTCTTCACATTTCAGGTTCAGAACTTTTCAACTCATTATGCTCGATTTTCTTGTTTTGTAAGATTGTTGTTGATGTGATTTTGGCTCATTAGGAGCTCTGTTGATTCCGGCTAGTTGATAGACCTCTTAGAGGTGTAGATTATATTCTAGGGAAATATGTTTTGATTCGGTTTGTTACATATACACATGATCCGTGGAAAATAATTGTGTATTCTTAATCTCCATAACTTCCTCTTCATTTTGGTACGTGGTTTGGTGATTTCTGGAGGTTTAGAAGGTTTCAGGTGGTGGCGTTCCGCCGGAGAAGACGACCGGAGGTCCTTCTCCGGCCGGTGAGTGATTGTTAGGGTTTTAGGTCCAGTTTAAATCCTGGCCGTTTGATCTGGTGCATCGTGTGGTCCTAATATTTCCGACACATTAAATTGTCATGTAATTTGCATGTGCTATATTTTTTGACTTTAGATGATCTTGTGTGTGCGTGCATGTTACTTGTGGTGGACTTTAATTCTGATACGTTTGATGTATGATCATCTCATCATGTTTTAATCCCGTGGCTATTATGTTGCCAACGTATTAATGAAGCATGTGACTGGCGCGTGTTCCATTTTTGGTCTCTGAATGTTGGTGTGTGTATGCATCCATGTTTGTTATTGTATGCGCGCATCATGAGGCATTAGATTTAGTTGATTGTTTGATTACTTTGCGTTGATCTGATCCTATGGTTATGCTTGAATCTATATGTGACTGATGATACACACTATCACACACAATCACAAGTGTAATTGGACTGGGTTCTAATTGACGTTTGCACCCCCATAATGAGCCCAATTTACTTTTCAACATGGATATTGCTCACAACACACCCCCTTCCCATTTCATTTCATTTATTTTTAATTTCTTTTCCATATTTGTTTAGTTTTCTTATTTTAAAAATAGTAAAACATTTCTAAAATTCCCAAATAAATTCATGTGACACTGTGACACATTTAAATAATTTTTTATAATTTTTAATTCTGACTTTGTCGTTTTTTACACATTATTCCATGATTTCCTTTTAGTTTCTTTTTGATTGATCCTTCTTATGGACACTTGAACTTGTATGATCTCTTTCTCTAATTTCACACATCATCTTTAACCCATTCTTTTTGAATTGGTTAGGTAATATCTTAAAGTGTCCAAAAATATGTTTGCTTGATTTTTAAGGTCACCTTATATGATGTTTGTATGATCATCTTTACACTTCTTTTTGTGGCATTTCAATATGACTTTGTGCATTTCTTTGTGACATTTTTATCTTGAATTTTGGTATGAGTTTTAATATGTGTTTAGCCTTTGACTTAGGTTGATTAGAATCATATGTGCATAATTTTCATATGTGCTTTGATGTTGTTTTGATGCCTTGTAATTGAGGGTACCTTTGGACACTTTCTTCCACTTCATTCTAGCATGTTTTGGTGAAGCATTTGTGCAACCTTTGTGTGATTGATGGTACATACTTTATGGGTCATTTTCATGATGTTATAGGTCACTTTTCTTGATATTAAGTCATCTTAACATGTGGTTATATTTGACATAAGTTTGTGCATATTAACTTGAAGTTTTAGCATGTTTCTTTTCTATGTTCCTCCTCTTTCTCATCTCCCCTTCTTACATCATTTCATTTATGAATTGTATGATGATTCATATACATTGTGAGGCTGATGGCTTACGTACCCTGATGCAGTTCTATGATTCTGCCTTGAGGTGCTTTGTACTGACGAATTATGTTTTGGTCCCTACTCTGGAAGAGTATGCTAACATTATGGGAATTTCCATCAAAGAAGGTGCTCCTTTCTGTGGGTCGAAGGCAGATCTTGATTTCCAAGCGGTGGCTGGTGCTCTTTATTTGAGCAAGTCAACTTTGGAAGCTGATATTTCTGGCAAGGGAAAGGTTCGTGGCTATCACCTATCATACTTGGCAAATAAGGCTCAAGAGGCAGCAAAGGAGGAGAGGTGGAATGCCTTCAATGCAGTGTTGGGTCTCTGTGTATATGGTATTGTCTTGTTCCCGAATGAGCCTGGTTTTGTTGACATGGATGATGTCAGAATATTTGTATCCCAGAATCCGGTGCCAACTTTATTAGGAGATCTTCATTATGCCTTGTACAACAGGAACGAGAAGAAACGAGGTGGGACAGTTCATTGTTGCACACCTCTTTTCTATTAATGGTTTGCCAGTCGTCTACCCCAGTCAGGCGCTTTCAAGGATACTAAGAGTTCCCGAAAATGGAGTCAACGTCTGATGGGCCTAGATGCTAAGGATATTGTTTGGGTGAATCACGGAGTGCTGGGTAAAGACATTTTGCACAGTTGTGGTGAATATCCTAATGTACCATTGATAGGGAGGAAAGGGGGTATTAACTATAACCCTTCCTTGGCTATCCGGAAGTTTGGGTATACCCTAAGAAGTCCCCCAGTTGAAAAGGAGTTGGAAGAGTCTTTGTATTTTCACATGGCTGACGATGGATTAGATGTGGCGCGGAAAGCTTCCAAAGCATGGCTCAGTAAACAAAATAGAGGAAAAACCGTGTGGGGTTTTCCTAATAATCAAACTTTCCCTCCATATGAGCAATGGATAAAGAAGAGGGTCGAAGAGTACTATTTGTCTTTTGATTGGGTGCCTCCCTTGTATCCCAAAGTGATAGAGGAAAGAATCACCGTACCTATTGAAGAATTCGACAAGCAGCGAAGAGTGGTACAGGAGTTGAGGGAGGAAAATGCTAGTATGAGTAGTAGACTTCAGGGTGCTTTACATGACAAGTTGGAGATGAAATGGAAGGTCCAAGATTTGACAGAGCGTTTGGGAAAAAGGGAGAAGGATCTTGATGACAGAGCTCAGCATTGTAGAAAAATCAGTATGACTGCTGAATCATCCGGCAAAGCCTACAGGGAAACCAAAAAGCTCTTGACCAAAACTAAAGACAAGCTTGCCACGTATCAGGAGATGTGGGAAGAGCTTAAAATTGAGAATGGGGAGTTAAAAGAAGAACTTCAAAGAGTGAAGGAAGACAAGAAGTACTTCTCTGGTAAGTGGAAAGAAGCCCGGAAAGAAATAGAAGAGCTCAAGTTGCAAGCAGGAATCAAGAAGTCAAAGCGCGAAGGCAATGATGTTGAAGAGCAGATTGCTAAGTTGAATCAGGATGTTGAAAAGAGAAACAGACTGATCAAGGGGTTGCTAGAAAGACCTACCCATCCAGACACTGTGAACCTTCTGGAGGAGATTGAAGCCAGTTGTTTGGAATTGATTTGTAGTGATTCTGTTGTCTGTATTTTGTTATGATTACCATCAGGATTGTTGATGGAATCACTTTTGATTGTACCAGACCTATTTGTATGATTTCTTATGATATGATATTAAAGTATTTTGTTCAGCCATATTTGTCTCTACAACTCTCAGTTTGTGAAAGATGTCTTCCTTTGTTTGATCCTGCAATATTTCTGGATTCGGATTTATTTTCAGATGTTGTGTCCAATCCCTTGCCCGATTTCAAAGATGGAATCAAAGCGGATGTGCCGTGGAAATGTTTAAATATGATTGTTTGCATTTGCATTTGCATCCTCATAATCATAAGAATTTGTGCATAACAGGTACTTGTTGCAGGAGCTCTCTAACCTTTATTTGGTTTCAGGCATAATAGCTGATTCCCGCATTCACCGATACGCAACCAGACGAAACCACGCTAGAGCCATGGATCAGGTACAGACAGAGTTGGCTGAGTTAAGGGCATGCATGGAACAATTTATGAGTTTGATGCAGGGCGTTGCTCAGGGGCAACAGGACCTAAGAGCAGGGCAAGAAGACATGCGATCTACCATCCAGAGGTTGGAGACAGAGATTCCTACTGGTGACCACGTTAATCCCCCTCGGGTTAACCCTCTTGTTGTCAACCCGCCTGTTGTCAATCCTCCTGTTGTTACTCCTCCTCCAGTTGGAGTTAACTTGGGTTTTGTTCCTGGCAACAATGGGCTGGTGGAAGATCGTCAGGATGATCAGTTTTCTGTACTTAATGCTGATATGGGATTCTACCATGATGACAAGAAATACAAGGGACTGGCTGAAAGAGTGAAAGCTATAGAAAGTCAGAATCCTTTAGGAATTGATGTTGAGGATATGGGGCTAGTACAGGGTGTCAAGATTCCCCCGAAGTTTAAACCACCTACTTTCGACAAGTACAATGGAAGCACTTGTCCCAAAACTCATCTCCAGGCGTATAACCGGAAGGTAGCGGCTTATTCTGATGATCAGAAGTTATGGATGTACTTTTTCCAGGACAGCTTGTCTGGAGCCTCACTGGAGTGGTATATAAAGTTGGACAGGGCTCGCATCAGAAGCTGGAAAGAGTTGTGCTTGGCTTTCTTAAAGCAATACCAGTATAATATCGACATGGCACCGAATCGTACTCAGTTACAAAGCATGACACAGGACCCTAAGGAAGGTTTTAAGCAGTACGCCCAGAGGTGGCGTGAACTTGCTGCTCAGGTGCAACCTCCGTTGGCAGATAGAGAAATGGCTGACATGTTCATGAATACTTTGCAAGGTCCGTATCTCGATCGGTTGGCTGCTTGTCCGTCCACTGGTTTTTCTGACATAGTAATTACTGGAGAGAGAATCGAGAGTTTGCTAAAGCTAGGGAAGATTCAGAACGGAAGTGATACAAGTTCGGCTCCCGCCAAGAAGTTTTTTGGTAACAATAACAAAAAGCGTGAAGGTGACGCTAATGCTGCATATGAACAAGGGGGGAGAGGTCGAGGACGACAGGGTACATATCACCAATCAGCATCTATAACTATTCCAACTCCAGATACTAAGGCTCAGCCTGCAGCTCAGAGGCAGTATCGCCCAAGACAGAGAATGAATGACCGACATTTTGATGCTTTCCCTATGATATGCTCATAAATGCTACAGAATTTACTTCTTTTGAAGTTGGTACAATTGAGGACTTTGGTTCCCCCAGTGGGTAACTTACCCGTTGGGTATGATGCAAATGAAAAGTTTGAATTTCACTCAAACGCGCCAGGTCACAATGTGGAAAATTGCAGGGCTTTCAAACATGTGGTTCAAGATCTTGTTGATTCAAAGGCTATTAATTTTGCTCCGAGGCCTAATGTAATTCAAAATCCCATGCCTTCGCATGATGGACCAGAGGTGAATTCCATTGAAGAAGATGGAGATTTGAATCTGGTGAGGGATATTAATGATGTCAAGACTCCATTGAAAGTTGTGAAGGAACGCCTACTGAAAGGGGCTGTTTTTCCTGGTTGTTCAGAAAGTTATGAAGATTGTTTGATCGTTGATAACGGTTGTGTGAATTTGAGAAACTGCCTTCAGAGCATGATGGATGAAGGATATTTACAGTTTGATCAGTTGAAAAAGAATGATGATGAAGTTTCTACTATTATAATCTACTTTGATCCTGTGGAAATTCCGGCGCCTGCTCCTGTACAGATGTCTGCGCCTGAACGAGTGGCTCCTATAACTGTAACTGTTCCTGGTCATGTCCCGAATGAGAACAAGGTTACAATTCCGTGGTACTACGGAACTAATAGTCAAGGACAGAGGCAAAAGGTGCAGACTCCTAAAGAAAGTGGTTCAAGTATTGGAAATGTTGGGGGAATGGGTGGTTTCACTCGCAGCGGAAGGCTTTTTGCTCCTCAGACACTCAGGAAAGATGACACTGAAGCATTAGAGAGAGCCAAAGGAAAGCAGGTGATAAGTGATGAACCAGTGCCTGGGGCAGAATCTGATAAGTCATTGGCGAAAGATGTTGAGGAATTCATGAGAATAATCAGAAAGAGCGACTATAAGATCGTTGACCACCTACATCAAACTCCTTCTAAGATCTCCATATTGTCATTGTTGATATGTTCCGAAGCACATCGGAATGCTCTGCTCAAAATTTTGAATATGGCGTACGTACCGCAAGAAATATCAGTGAACCAGCTTGAAAGTGTGATTTCAAATGTTAATGTCGGTAACGGTCTGGGGTTCACAGATTTTGACTTAACGCCAGAAGGAAGGAACCACAATAAGGCTCTCCACATATCAATGGAATGTAAAGGTGCTATGTTATCTCATGTATTGGTGGACACTGGCTCGTTCCTCAATGTGTTGCCTAAGAAAGCATTAGCAAAGCTGGATGTGAAAGGAGTTATACTGAGGCCTTGTGATCCAGTGGTGAAAGCATTTGATGGTTCAAAGAGATCAGTGTTTGGAAAAGTAGAGCTACCTGTCCAGATCGGACCCCAGGTCTTTAATACAGTGTTTTATGTGATGGACATCCAACCAGCCTATAGTTGTCTATTGGGTCGTCCATGGATCCACGCTGCTGGGGCCGTATCTTCAACCTTGCATCAGAAGATAAAATTTGTAGTGGATGGTCAGGTTGTTACGGTATGCGGAGAAGAAGATATTTTTGTTAGTCATCTATCATTCTTCATGTACGTGGAGATGGACGGAGAAATCCACGAAACTCTCTGTCAGGCATTTGAAACTATGAATATGGTGAAAGATTCTCCATCTGGTGAGGCAAGGGAGGGAACCTCCATGGCTTCGTATAAGCAGGCTTTGGAAGTGGTGCAGTCTGGTCATGCGGAAGGCTGGGGACAAGTGATTGAGCTACCTTTCAAGGATGATAAGAGTAGAATTGGCTATAAGCCTTCCTAAGTTCCATTGCTACAGGGTCAAGAACGCCAAGGGCCAGTTATCTTCTCAAGTGGAGGAGTCATACATCCAAGCCAGATTTGTGCAGCAGTTGATGATGGTGAAGATAGTGACTGTGACCTGGACAATTGGGTGCGACCATGTGCCCCAGGAGTGAAGCTGAACAATTGGTTTTCGGAGGATCTCATCCAAGTTACTCTGCCAAATAAGTAATTTTCTATGTTTTCTTTCATTAAGCATGCAAATGTCCTATGCTCTGCCCAAGGCATTTGGACTTCATTGTAGGGCCCCCATTTGTTTTCATACAAATTTTTATCATTAATAAAAGGACGCTTTGTATTCAAAATTGTGTTCCCTGTCTTTCATTTTAGTTTTTATCAGATAAATAAAAATGGCAATGTTTTCTTCGCAGTTTTCTTGCATTTTTTCCTTTTTTTTCCTTCAAAAAAGCAATTTCTAAAAGCATGAATTATCATTCATGCAGAAATAATTCTCTGGATCTTGTTGATGACGACCCTGCTATGGTTTACTATGACTTTGATAATCCAATATACCAAGCTGAAGAGGGGGATGAGGAAGATTGTGAACTTCCTGAAGAGTTGGCTAGATTATTGGAACAGGAAGAAAGAGCCATTCAGCGTCATCAGGAATCTGTAGAAGTTGTCAATCTCGGTACTGAAGAGGTAAAGAAAGAGGTCAAAGTAGAGGCAACCCTGGAAGAGAATATAAAGAAAGAGCTGATTGAGATGTTGCGAGAGTATGTTGATATCTTCGCCTGGTCTTATCAAGATATGCCAGGGTTGGATACGGACATCGTTGTGCACAAATTGCCGCTGAAAGAGGGTTGTTTTCCTGTCAAGTAGAAGCTTCGGAGAACCAAACCTGAAATGGCCATCAAGATCAAGGAGGAGGTGCAAAAGCAGTTGGATGCGGGGTTTCTAGTTGTTGCTAGTTATCCGCCATGGGTCGCTAATATTGTGCCTGTACCGAAGAAGGATGGCAAAGTCAGAATGTGCGTAGATTATCGAGATTTGAACAGGGCGAGTCCAAAAGATGATTTTCCATTACCACACATCGATTTGTTGGTAGACAATACGACTCAATTCTCTGTGTTTTCTTTCATGGATGGGTTTTCTGGATATAACCAGATCAAGATGGCGCCGGAGGATATGGAGAAAACTACATTTATTACCCCGTGGGACATATTCTGCTATAAGGTGATTCCGTTTGGTTTAAAGAATGCTGGGGCAATATATCAGCGTGCCATGGTGACACTCTTCCACGATATGATTCACAAAGAAATTGAAGTTTATGTGGATGATATGATTGCCAAATCACAAACGGAAGAAGAGCATTTGATACATTTGAAGAAGTTATTTAAACGGTTGAGACATTTCAGACTGAGGCTGAACCCGAATAAGTGTACTTTCGGGGTAAGATCTGGTAAGCTTCTGGGCTTCATTGTCAGTGAGAAAGGAATCGAGGTGGATCCAGCAAAGGTCAAAGCCATTCAAGAAATTTCGGAGCCAAGAACAGAAAAGCAGGTTCGTGGGTTTTTGGGAAGACTGAATTATATTGCAAGATTTATATCTCATCTTACCACGATTTGCAAGCCAATATTCAAGTTATTGAGAAAAGATCAATAAATCCGGTGGAACAATGACTGTCAAGAGACCTTTGATAAAATAAAAGAATATTTGCAAAATCCTCCGATTCTCATGCCTTCAGTCCCTGGGAGGCCACTGATTATGTATCTCTCTGTACGTGATGGATCAATGGGTTGTGTTCTCGGTCAACACGATGAGACAGGTAGGAAAGAGCGTACTATATACTACCTGAGTAAAACTTCACCGATTGCGAGTCCAGGTACTCGATGCTTGAAAAGATATGCTGCGCACTAGCATGGGCTGCTAAGCGATTGAGACAATACATGCTGACTCATACAACCCTACTGATTTCAAAGATGGATCCAATCAAGTACATTTTTGAGAAGCCAGCTCTTAACGGAAGGGTCACTCGGTGGCAGATGGTTTTGACCGAATATAATATACAATACACTTCCCAGAAAGCTATCAAAGGGAGTGTGTTGTCTGATTATCTTGTCGAGTCGCCTATTGATGATTATCAGCCAATGAGGTTTGACTTTCCTGATGAAGACATCATGTTTCTCAAGGCTAAAGATTGTGAAGAGCCTCCGGTTGACGAAGGGCCGGATCCTGATGATAAATGGAAACTGATGTTTGATGGGGCCGTCAACATGAATGGAAGCGGTGTTGGGGCAGTCCTTATCACTCCGAAAGGATCACACATACCTTTCACTGCCAGGTTGACTTTTGATGTCACCAACAATGAAGCGGAATATGAGGCTTGTATCATGGGTTTTGAAGAAGCCATTGATTTAAGGATCAAGACTCTTGAGATATTTGGGGACTCTGCTCTAGTGATCAACCAGGTCAATGGAGATTGGCATACCAACCAGCAGAACTTGATTCCTTACAGAGACTTCGCGAGAAGACTGTTGACTTTCTTTACAACAGTAAAATTGTTCTATATACCTCGTGATGAAAATCAGATGGCTGATGCTTTAGCTACATTGTCTTCCATGATTCAGGTGAATTGGTGGAACCATATACCCAAGATTGATGTGATGAGGCAAGACAGACCCGTTCATGTGTTTGCCGCTGATACGACGACTGATGATAAACCTTGGTATTTTGATATCAAGCGTTTCTTGAAGAATTAAGAGTATCCGGCCGGGGCATCAAACAATGACAAAAAGACTCTAAGGAGGTTAGCAGGAAGCTTCTGCTTGAATGAGGACGTGCTTTACAAGCGAAACTTTGACATGATCTTGCTGAGATGCGTGGATAGACACGAAGCAGACCTGTTAATGCAGGAAGTGCATGAAGGGTCTTTTGGTACCCATGCCGGTGGGCATGCTATGGCAAAGAAATTATTGCGAGCCGGGTATTACTGGTTGACTATAGAGGCTGATTGCTTTAAGTATGCCCGAAAATACCACAAATGCCAAATCTATGCTGACAAGGTGCATGTGCCACCAAATCCCCTGAATGTGATGAGTTTTCCATGGCCCTTTGCTATGTGGGGCATTGATATGATTGGGAAGATTGAGCCTACAACTTCCAACGGACATCGATTCATTTTGGTGGTTATCGATTACTTTACCAAGTGGGTGGAAGCTGCCTCTTTTGCAAATGTCACCAGGCAGGTGGTGGCCCGATTTATTAAGAAAGAGATTATTTGCCGATATGGGGTGCCCGAAAGGATCATTACTGACAATGGTTCTAATCTTAACAATAAGATGATGCAAGAGTTATGCCAAAGTTTCAAAATTGAACATCACAATTCTTCTCCTTATCGCCCGAAGATGAATGGTGCCGTCGAGGCAGCCAACAAAAATATTAAGAAGATTGTGCAAAAGATGGTAGTGACGTATAAGGATTGGCATGAAATGCTGCCTTTCGCTTTGCATGGGTACCGTACTTCTGTTTGTACATCTACTGGGGCAACCCCGTTTTCTCTTGTATACGGTATGGAAGCAGTGCTACCGGTTGAAGTTGAGATCCCTTCTTTAAGGGTAATGATGGATGTTAAACTTGACGAGGCTGAATGGGTTTGAGTGAGATTCAACGAGTTGAGTCTCATCGAAGAAAGACGGTTGGCTGCAGTCTGTCATGGACAGCTGTACCAGAGGAGAATTAAACGGGCATTTGACCAGAAAGTGCGTCCTCAGACTTACCAGATGGGCGACTTGGTATTGAAAATGATTCTTCCTCTGAATACAGATCACAGGGGCAAATGGACGCCTAATTATGAAGGTCCATATGTTGGTAAGAAGGTTTTCTCGGGCGGAGCCTTGATGCTTACAACAATGGACGGTGAGGATTTTTTGTCCCCTGTGAACTCAGACGCAGTTAAAAAATACTTCACATAAAGAGACCCGCTGGACAGTAAAAAGAGAGTCCAGGTAAAAAAGGGCATCCCGGCGAACCCTAATAAAAAAGAAAAGAAAAGGTTCGGGTAAAAATTAGGGATAAAAATAAAAAAGGAAAGTACACCCGGTAAGTTGAAAACCCGCAAGGGCAACTTAGGCAAAAAAGGGTATCTCGGTGGATTGAAAACCCGTAAAGGGTGATCCAGGCAAAAGAGAGATTTAGCGAAAACTGCGATCTGAGTAATCTGTATTGCTTCGTCTCAATCAATAAGCATTCCGAAGGATAGGAATCAGTTCAATCGCCCCCCTTTGAAAGCGAAGAAATTGAAGAGTCTTGAAGATATATGAACCATAGCAGGGTTGAAACTCAATGGGGTTCCAGTTTCACATTGCCATTAGGACAGTTTCTTTTCTGTTTTGGCAATTACCTCTTTCCAGGAATTGCTTCTTAATGTAAATGCCTATTTTCAGGCTCTTCAATCAATAAAATGGTCGTTATTCAAAAATTCTATCTGTTTGTTTGGTTTTTATAATTCGTTTTGTTTGCACAAATGTCCAAATTTTTTTATAAACGTTTGCATGTGAAAATATGGGGGTTCTACAATAACGTACATAAAAAGAGAAAACATTTAGAATTTGCTTTAAATGACAGGTGTGCTTGGGTGAATACTACAAAACCCATGTTACCCGGGGGCATATGTGCGCTTTCTTTTGTTTGCAGGTGTTGAGAATTCACTGGATAGCTGTGCAAAGATGTACGACGTCTTCAAGCCAAAATCTTTTACGAAGCGCAAATGTTCGTTCCTCCCCAAGCAAAGACAGTTCCTCAACAGGAAGTTATTCTTGGAGGTGGTCATCTCCAGCGTATTTACAGAGCTTCATGGTCCCCAACAACATTGTCAAATGGTAGTACCGAAGACATCATGTTTAGGAAAGGGTTCTCTTTCGTCACAATGTTTACAAATTGAATCCATCGTTCGGCGGACGGTCGCGCACGACGATTCGATATTAACAAGTCAGTTTCAAATGGGCAGTGTTGTATCTTATTAAGTCGATTCTCCTATTCAGTACTTCTAACAGCTACAAGCTTTTCTGTGTTGATAACGGTTGCAAATTCCCTAGCAGAGTGGCCTCGCAGCTGATGTTCAAGGCTCAGGAAGTGTCCAGGAGTTTGGAGATTCCAAATCATCTGTAAAATCCTCTTGGGACGTTTTTCAGATCAATCTTGTATCATGGAGCAAGAGCAAGTTGTTGACCATCCCAAGCATGAAGTATCATGAAAATTCCCCAGCAGGAGGTGCTCCAAATCTGTTGTCCCCAGTAGAGTAACCTCTCAATTACTGCATCCTAGCTTAAGTCTCGGTGTTTGGCCAAGAGTTTGAAGATGTTTGGTCTTCTGTGGACCTCTTTGCATTTTGCATATAGTATGCATAACATCCTCAAAACGCGTAGCATTTCCATTAAGGTGGAGCATTACGGCAAAACTCAAACATATGCATGCGAACATAAGCCAGGTTCAACCATTTACATGCAAGCCAGAGCGATTCACCGACAAAACATTGTCACGCAACCTCAGCAAAGCTTCCAACACTTGATTATACAGTGTTAATGCAATACCCGTCCGTATTGACCTTGGACGTCCTTCCATGTCCTTTCAACGCTCGTCCGTGTTCTTTTGACACTCACCCGTGCCCTCTTGTTGTTCCTCAATACTTCGTCCGTGTTGATTTTAAACGCTCGTCCGTGTTCCTCTAACGCTCGTCTGTGCTCGGTTTAACGTTTCAATCCCCAGTAGAGTTGTCTTTTGTTTTAACCTTTCAACACTCGTATGTGTTGAAACTGCATATTTCAATACTCGTCTGTATTGATCCTTGACACTCGTCCGTGTCCTTTCAATACTCGTCCGTGTTTGAACCCTTTAACCAATACTCGTCCGTATTGACTTTGGAGATACTCGTCCGTATCTTATTAATCATCGTCCGATACTCGTCCGTATCGTCGACTTGGTCACTCGTCGTGTTCCTTTGGTGATTTTCCGATGCTCGTTCGTATCGTTGACCCGAACACTTGTTTGTGTTCCCTTCTTAATCATCGTCCGATACTCGTCCGTATCGTCGACTTGGTCACTCGTCGTGTTCCTTTGATGATTGTCTGATGCTCGTTCGTATCGTTGACCCGAACACTTATTTGTGTTCCCTTCTTAATCATCGTCCGATACTCGTCCATCGTCGACTTGGTCACTCGTCGTGTTTCTTTGATGATTGTCCGGTACTCGTACGCATCGTTGACCTTTGACACTCGTCCGTGTCCTTTTAGTACTCGTCTGTGTTTGAACCTCATATTCCAATACTCGTCCGTATTGGCCTTTGACACTCGACCGTGTCCTTTAACACTTGTTCGTGTTTTCTTTCCCTACTCGTCCGTATGGTCATTGATACTCGTCCGTATCCCTATTTTGATACATGTCGTATCAATCTATGCAGTTATTTGCTGATACTTCTAGAGGGATCTATATCCCTTTTCTTCTTCATTCTGCGTGCAAATTTTCCAGTTGTTTTTGTATTCAATCCCTATGTATCTTGAATTCCTGATAGTCGTTGCTTTCATCCATTCAGATTCACAGTTGATTGAATAGGGGCAGCTGTAATACCTCAAAATTTTCCCTCTTGTTTTCTCAATAAATGGGTCTAGGCTTTACTCATTTGCATTCCATAGTAGGTCATAAGTTACATATCATTGGTTGCAAGGCATGGTATCTAGTGCTTCAAGGTGTGAATAATGGAAAGCCAGAGAAAAGCAAGAGAATAAAAGCCAAGGGTCTTCAAACAAGCCTTAAGGGTCTCTCATATCATATATCCTCTCACTTTGATCCCACAAGTCATGAGAAGGTGGAAATTCATCAAGAAGATTGGGCAGGGCATCATCTCCTACACAAAGCAGTCTAAAGTTGGGATTTGACCCTCAAATGGGCAAGCTCTTTGAGTTTTGATCACCTCCAAATGTCATATCTCATCTTTGTTAGATAGGATGTACATCATATTCATAGGAATTTGGATTTGGAGGATGGGTTATTTCCTCCTAACCAGAGGTTACCAAAATTAGGGTTTGACATAAAATCAGTTTATTTCTGATTTTTTGGACAAAACTTGATCTCATGGTATTCCTTATGTTCTTAAGTGTATAGGGATGAAAAATTGCCCATCAATTGGTTTCAGAAGGGTCTCAATTGGTTAGAAGATTCAAAATCAGGAGAATTGGGGAAAAAGTCAATTGTGCAGGGAAAAAGTCAACTCCTGATTTTTTAAGGTCAAATTCATGAAATTCAAGTTAAATATGGTCATTGTACAAGATTTGATCAAGAAATGATGGAGGAATCATGAAAAATCAAGAAATGTGCAAAGTTTCCATTTTTAGAAACTTTAGGGTTTCCAAAAATGGCAAGTTTGGACCATTTTGCACCCTACTTTGAGGCTCTATTTCTTCAATATAAAAGCTCCAAACCTCAGGCCCAAGTTGAGCCAATTAAATATGGCATTCCAAGCTTCAAATCCATATAAAGAACTCTCCCATTGGATCAAAATTGAGGGAGATGTGGTCAATCTAAGTTTGACAAGGTGTGCCAAAAGTCCACCCATTTTTCTCATTGAAGGAAGCTTCAAATGGAAAACTTTCCAACATTAAAGTTGTTCCTTTCCATGCCCTCTACAATGTTCATGTTGGATAGTTTTTTATTTGAGCAAGTTATAAGATGATTATGATGGTCCCAAGTTGATGGTGTTATGTTGAAAATCCCTAGGTCACATTGCCATGCCATGATTTGTCTTGCCACGCCCTTAGTGCAGTTTTGGTTGCATAATTTATAAGCCATTTTCCATCCTCTTCCAAACCTCATTTCAATCCAAAACCAACATTAAACTTGTTCTATGATAGTTCATCTTCCCAATGGCACAAAAAACTCATCATTTCATGCACCACATTGAGAGAAATTTATTCTTAAATATCCATAGTTGCCACTGATTGTTATGATGTCAAGATTAGAATGTCACCATGTTGTTATTGCACATCAGTTAGTCTACACGCATGCATTCTTACATCAGCCACCCTTTTCCATTTTAGAACCAACATGTCCTTACAAACACGTGCCATCCATGATGCTTCATACATGAAAAAGGAAAAAACAAAGCTTGCACAACAAGCTCCCTTGCTGATACATCAGAATAACAACATCACCACTATTCCTTCTCAACTCCACCATAACTTCATGAGCATCATCTACACCATAGCCAAACCAAGTAACTCGCCCCTAACTAACTTGACTCAGTTAGTTAGGGTGCACTCACTTTAACCCAATCAACTCACTTAACCAACTCATTTGACCACGGGTTAAACCTTTAACTCAACCTATAAATTCAAAATCTCACTCAGATTTCATTTTCAACTTTCATTTTCTACTCTCACTCAAGAAAACTCACTCAGATTCTCTCTCTCTCTCTCTCTCTCTGATTTCACACGACCTCAACCATCTTCCTCCATATTTCACCTTTATCATCTTCAATGTTTCACTGCTGATCAAGAAAAAAGGAGAAGAAGTTTCATTGTCCAAGTGTAGCATCATCACAGTTTGCAATTTCTTTTTGTTCTCAAAATCTCAACATCAAGTAGCATTTATTTTGCTAAAGTTGAAGATCTAGAAGCTCAGGATCTCAAGCTTCACTGGTTTTCTTACAACTTAATCTTCTCCACATTCCAGGTTCAGAACTTTTCAACTCATTATGCTCGATTTTCTTGTTTTGTAAGATTGTTGTTGATGTGATTTTGGCTCATTAGGAGCTCTGTTGATTCCGGCTAGTTGATAGACCTCTTAGAGGTGTAGATTATATTCTAGGGCAATATGTTTTGATTCGGTTTGTTACATATACGCATGATCCGTGGAAAATAATTGTGTATTCTTAATCTCCATAACTTCCTCTTTATTTTGGTACGTGGTTTGGTGATTTCTGGAGGTTTGGAAGGTTTCAGGTGGTGGCGTTCCGCCGGAGAAGACGACCGGAGGTCCTTCTCTGGCCGGTGAGTGATTGTTAGGGTTTTAGGTCCA
Source organism: Lathyrus tuberosus (assembly GCA_022829125.1). Taxonomy (NCBI): domain Eukaryota; kingdom Viridiplantae; phylum Streptophyta; class Magnoliopsida; order Fabales; family Fabaceae; genus Lathyrus; species Lathyrus tuberosus. The sequence continues at coordinate 545,855 of JALAZF010000272.1, forward strand.
GTTTAAATCCTGGCCGTTTAATCTGGTGCATCGTGTGGTCCTAATATTTCCAGCACAATAAATTGTCATGTGATTTGCATGTGCTATATTTTTTTACTTTAGTTGATCTTGTGTGTGCGTGCATGTTACTTGTGGTGGACTTCAATTCTGATATGTTTGATGTATGATCATCTCATCATGTTTTAATCCTGTGGCTATTATGTTTCCAGCGTATTAATGAAGCATATGACTGGCGCGTGTTCCATCTTTGGTCTCTGAATGTTAGTGTGTGTATGCATCCATGTTTGTTATTGTATGCGTGCATCATAAGGTATTGGATTTAGTTGATTGTTTGATTACTTTGCGTTGATCTGATCCTATGGTTATGGTTGAATCTATATGTGACTGATGATACACACAATCACAAGTGTAATTGGACTGGGTTCTAATTGACGTTTGCACCCCCATAATGAGCCCAATTTACTTTTCAACATGGATATTGCTCACAACACACCCCCTTCCCATTTCATTTCATTTATTTTTAATTTCTTTTCCATATTTGTTTAGTTTTCTTATTTTAAAAATAGTAAAACATTTCTAAAATTCCCAAATAAATTCATGTGACACTGTGACACATTTAAATAATTTTTTATAATTTTTAATTCTGACTTTGTGATTTTTTGCACATTATTCCATGATTTCCTTTTAGTTTCTTTTTGATTGATCCTTCTTATGGACACTTGAACTTGTATGATCTCTTTCTCTCATTTCACACATTATCTTTAACCCATTCTTTTTGAATTGGTTAAGTAATATATTAAAGTGTCCAAAAATATGTTTGCTTGATTTTTAAGGTCACCTTATATGATGTTTGTATGATCATCTTTACACTTCTTTTTGTGGCATTTCAATATGACTTTGTGCATTTCTTTGTGACATTTTTATCTTGAATTTTGGTATGAGTTTTAATATGTGTTTAGCCTCTGACTTAGGTTGATTAGAATCATATGTGCATAATTTTCATATGTGCTTTGATGTTGTTTTGATGCCTTGTAATTGAGGGTACCTTTGGACACTTTCTTCCACTTCATTCTAGCATGTTTTGGTGAAGCATTTGTGCAACCTTTGTGTGATTGATGGTCCATACTTTATGGGTCATTTTCATGATATTATAGGTCACTTTTCTTGATATTAAGTCATCTTAACATGTGCTTATATTTGACATAAGTTTGTGCATATTAACTTGAAGTTTTAGCATGTTTCTTTTCTATGTTCCTCCTCTTTCTCATCTCCCCTTCTTACATCATTTCATTTATGAATTGTATGATGATTCATATACATTGTGAGGCATTCCTAAATGACATTGGTTCTGACTTTGGTCTTGTATGAAGCATTAATGCATGGTTACTTTGCATATTCACTTTTTCTTCATCTATTTCTTCCATGATCCACTTCTTTGGTGTTTAGGACATTTAATTGTGCATAGTTAGTATGTGTTTGATACCTTAACATTAGAGAACACCTTTAGATGTAGGTTCTGACCTTAAGTGAGTTTCATCTCTTAGGATCCTATTTCATTGGTTCTTAATTGGTTTGATCATTGTTTGGTATTCTTTCTTCATTCCATTACTTGTAAATGTTTTATGAACTAACACTGTTCATGTAGGTGCAAATGGTAAGTAAGTGTGTGGATATGCTTCCACATACACTTCTTTCTTTCATCGTCTCTTATTTCTTTTAATAATTCAACTTGTGATTATGATAAGCATTGACATGCTTTCTTTGAATAACTTCTTCTTCATCCCTCTTTAAGATCAACTTAACTTCCATCTTGGAAGTAAGTTGCTTCTTTTGTTTTTCTTCTCCTTCCTTTTAGGATTAGGTTTCTTAAACCACATTAACCATAGGACCTCCATGCATGACAACATTAGGTTGAGTCTTAGTCTCCCTCTTTAGTTTTCACCTTTTGCTTCCTTTTGAGTCTCTTCTTCTCATTTCAAAAACAAAAGTAAAAAACACTTAACAAAGGTTAAACGTGTATTGCGCATGAGCCTCAAATGTGGGGAATGAATAATGGGGGGGGGGTTTCCCTTCATTCTTCTAGGATACCTAGTGTACGTCCTGTTGGGGGACGATACGCGACGTATTCGTTCCTATATTGTAGACTTGGGTGCAATGCAGGTTACAAACAACTTCAAAAACCCTTCTTTCAAAATAGACAAAAACAAACAATGACGTATTTCCTTCGGGAATTCTTTTCTCATCTCACTCATTCTCAACGTAAGAACGTGCCTCTCCTCGTTCTCTTGCAAGACGGTAACGCCTAAGTCTCCATACAGCGAGCTGCAACCCCTGAGCTAGAACATTGGCCGTTCTCTAAAAAACACAAACAACTTTTCCCTTAGTTAGGGGAACTACGTCACTCTGATTCTCATGTTCCCGATGAGATACGTAGGCAGTGGGGTAGGGCCCATTCGAGCACTTCTTTTATTTTCCCTACATTTGTCTTTCTCTCTCCTTTCCTTTTCCAGTTCTCCAGCTAGCAGTTCCTTTTCCAGTATCCTTTCCTTACACCCTTTGATCGAGACAAGCAAGCGTGGATCCCATCGGGTACGATGGATGTGTGGGGGTGCTAATACCTTCCTCGCGCGTAACCGACTCCCGAACCTAGTTCTCTTGGTAGCAAGACCATGCTCTTTCATTCCCTCAGGTTTATGCAGTGTTTCCTTTCCCTCTCTTGGGATAAATACACATTGCTGGCGACTCTGTTTCGGTGCCACTTTCGCGTCTGTACTTGGATGAAAATCCCGGGAGCGACAATTAGGCCTGATGAAATGTTTAGTCAACAACTCTTCGAATTGTTCCTTCAACTCTCTCAATTCAAGCAGCGCCATATGATACGGAGAAATAGATATTGGAGCCGTTCCAGGTATCAGATCAATAGAGAATCCCATTTCCCTTTCCGGATGAAGAGAAGTGACATTCTCGAGGAAAACTTCTGGAAACTCGCGGAATACTGGAATTTGTGAAACCTTCACGTCGTCACTTGTTTCCTTGGTGAGAACTAAGAGGACAAACTTTTCCTTCTCGAATAAGAAATTAACCATGCCAATTGTACCTTCCAAAATAGTAGTTAATACATCCTTTGGAGTAGCTTCACTAGACGAAATGATGATTAACTTCTCTTCACATCCAATAAACACTGAATTAGAAGAAAGCCAATCTATCCCCAAGACTACATCAACCTTTTTAAGTGGCAAACAGATAAGTTCAATCTGGAAAACTCTATCATCCACCAATAGCGAACAATTTTCATAAATCAAAGGTGTTTCGACAACGTCATCTATGGCGGTAGTAACCACCGTGGGAGGAGACAAATGAATTTCTTGCAAGCCAAGTCACTTTATACATTGTATCGACACAAAAGAGTGTGTTTCTCCATAATCAAAAAATAAAAAACAAGGATGACCATTTACGTAACACGTACCAACAATCAAAGCATTGTTACCCTTAGCCTTCTTCGCATCCAAGGTATAAACCCGACCAATATTCTTCCCTTGCATATGATTCTTATTCTGAGGAGACTCTCTAGCCATATGACCTTCTCCTTGACCTTGATAACACTTCACTCCTCTGAGATTACATCTTCCATAATGATCCTTACCACATATACGACATAATGGAGGAGGGTAAGGTCTCGCATTCTGCACTTGTTTCCCTTTGAAGGGTTGAGGTCTAGGTCTAAACTGGTGACTTGGTCTTCCATGGTCCTTCTGACCAATCATATTCTGATCTCTTTCTTCTTGGATTTTCTTCAGACTATTCTCAGTTACATAGCACTGCCTTAGTAACTCAGCATAGGTAGCGAACTCCCTCCGAGACACACTGTGAGAGATTTCGGCCCTTAACCCAAACAAAAACTGATCAATTTTCCACTTCTCATCCGGTGCTTACATAGCCTACCTAGAATAAGCAGCCATGTCCTTAAACTTCTCAGTATAAGTAGCCACCGACATACTATATTGTCTAAGCTGTTGAAACTCAAACTCTTTATGAGTCCTCAAAGAGCTAGGAAAATACTTATCCAGAAAAGTAGCCTTAAAATTCTCCCACACCTTAGGCACTCCTTGGTTAGTCATTAGAGTTGAAGCACGTTCCCACCACCTCATAGCAGGACCTCTCATCATGTGGGAAGCAAACACAACCTTGTTCTCCTCACTACGGTGCATATCTGAAAGATTATTTCCATGCCAGTCACCCATTCATGAGCCTTCACAGGATCTAGTCCTCCAGGAAACTCTGGAGGATTCATGCGAAAGAAATCCCAGAAACTCCCACCTACAACTTCTTATGGAATCCCTTGAGGGTGAAGACCACCATTCAACTGTTTCATCATCTGCTGCATGAATTGGTTTTGTTGTTGCTGCATATGTTGCATAAAATGAGGCCACTAAACACCTTCACTGCCACTTGGTGGATCCAAATAGGAAGTCTGAGTTATGGGTCTACCGCGATCTCTGCTTCCGTCAACCATGATCCTAAACGTCATACAAATAGAATCAAGTTGATCAGGCTCAATACTATGAATATAACATCCAGGCCAATGATGACAACACACATATGAGGCAGAAATAAATACTTATAATATTTCATGGCTAGGTCGAGGATACGACCTGCTTTGATACCAACTGTAACACCCATATATAATATATGTCTAGAATATACATATTATACATAATTGCAAATTTGGTACTCAAATACATAAGTTTCTAGTGACAATTTTGTACATATTACATGCCCAAAATAAACAACTACAATGGCACTATATATACACAAGATGCCCAAAATATAAACTAAGACCTAGATCATTGAGGAATGATCTCAAAATAACCATATGCGCATCGGAAAGCCATCCTAAAATGTAATATAAGTAAGGACATCATGCTACTTTTTCCTTACCCCTCACCAAGTCAGAACTACCTAAAAAATAATCAACAACATGGGGTGAGATAATAATCCCAGTGGGTTCCCTATCTTATGGGTTCTTTAGGCTCTACAATCTTGTAAACACCTTATAAGCTCAAGTCACAAAAGGGAAAAAAGACTTGAGTTCTCAATTCTTGCACTATATGGAAACATGTTGCTTGAGTTCAACAACTTAAACCATCACTAATCGAAAACCATACCAAGGCATCTTTCCCCGGCCAACTCTACGTCTAGAGTTATCGACATGGGTCACAAATCCTTGTATCTCATACTTTAACATATTAATGGACTTTAGATTTTAAGAGACTACTCAACCTTAAGAATCAACACTTCCTATGAGACTTCAAACCCATTTCAAGTCTCTACCCATATAGGACTCTAACCCACTTAGGGATCCATCGCCTCTGGGACTTTAGCCCATATCAAATAAGTATGGCTGTGTATTTCCCAAACATTATACTATATGAGTTTCATGAATCGGGACAATACAATCAAGGGTTGTTTCCGACTACGTGATAAAACAGGGGACTTTGTGGTTGTATTCGACATCCAGAAGGAGATCACATCACCTTACCATTCACAACAACGTCACATGTTTCATATAATGCCTTACCTCTCAACTAGGAAATTACTTTCCAGTGACACACACCTAGAAATCATTTACACAAGCATTGCCATCTATGTCATTTATGTCCTAATTTTCTGGATAATTCATTCCATTAATTGACATTAAGGGTTTCCTCACCAATTCTTATAATTTTTCAATCATGTTAATAATGAATCATAAGCAACCATTTTCATATAAGAAACATGCATAGAACCCATGATAATTAGCATAAGGTAACTCATAAGATAGCCAAGCATACATGTGAAACAAACTAAATAATTAACAAAAAAATCTCCTTAAGCTCTTCTACGGTCGCCCGGTGAGCAGCCGGTGAGGCTGGCTCGCTTTTGGGCGAACCCCATGCGAGGTGCAGACAGAACAAAAGTTGCATCATGGTCGCCCGGCGATCCATTAACGAGTTTATCGCCTTCTGTTTGCCAGGTCTCTCCTGACGACCCTAGCAGAAAACAGGTCGCCACAGGTTCGCGTCGAATTTTGTAGAAGTACCAGCAGAAACAAGACAGCTATGGGATTTTTCCACCCACCCCTAAATAAAACCCAACCACAAAAAATGTCAGGGCATAATGAAACATTTAAGCACAAACAACACGAACACAACAATAATCATGGTATTTTCATGACAATGGAAGGAACATATGAAAATCCATTCAATATCATCAATTTCTATCTAAAATCCCTAACCTAATTCTTCTGCCTAGAACCCACCTTGCAATGAGGAAGAAGAAGTTGTTGGACGATGAAGATGAACGGTGTTGATGATTGATGATGAAGAACTCCCAATTTTTCTCTTCTTCTTCTACTTCTAGGTTTTCCTTCTTCTTCTTCTTCTTCTTCTTCTTCTTCTTCTTCTTCTTCTTCTCTCTTATGCCTTCCCACAAAGTTGAAAAAAGGGATATGATACATAGAAGTATCATATGTGCTAGTTAGTAACATATGGCATGTGTGGTAGAAAATGGCTAGTTAGTAGTAGCATAAATATTAAGTGATACAATGTTTAATATTTATTCTACTAGAGCAACAGACTCATTATTAATGTTATCAAAATGTTTATCTTGTACCGATTATTTATTGAATAATATTAATATAATCAATCTGAGCTCACTAGTTACTCTAATTATCCCAAGTGTTAACTTTCCGAGCACATAGAAACTTAATTGATCTCAACTGGTATTATTTAGGGTACTTTAGGAAATATGGGGTATTATATATATATATATATATATATATATATATATATATATATATATATATATATATATATATATATATATATATATATATATATATATATATATATATATTTGAGGCCCCCATTTTTAGCCCCTATGCAATGGGTTAGGTTGCACTGATCCAAATCTGGCCCTAATTAAGGGTGTTATTAAAAGTTCATTTTATTTCTCGGTTGAAATTTCACCGACGGAAATGTTAATGGTTATGGTTTTGATACTTAGGTATAATATTTTGGAATTTTTTAAATGGCGAAAAAGGTGTCATGAAGCAACACTTAGGAAATGGGTAACGATGCTGAATTAGTCATTATATGGCCTGAAGCAATCTCGTAGACAATGGGATAGACGGTTTGATAAGTTCATGGCATACATAGGTTTTACTAGGAGTTAGTTCGACCATTATGTTTACTTCAGATTTTGACTTGGAAGTTCACTTGTGATTTTGTTGTTATTTATGGATTATACCCTCATAGCCAACAACAATGTCATAGGTATTGAGGGTAAAGGTTGAACTTGGACACAACTTCGAGACGAAGGATCTTGGTACTGCCATCAGAATCCTTGAGATTAACATCTAGAGAGATAGAAAGAAATCGAGGTTATGCTTATCTCAAGGGACATACCTACGCAAGATTGTCGACAAGTTTGGTATGTCGAATTCAAAGGGTGTTGTGACTCTGACAAATCCTCAATTCAAGCTGAGTGTAACACAGAGTCTTAGTACTGAGGTTGGAAGAGCCTATATAAATAGTATACCATATGCTAACATAATAGGTTCTTTGATATATGTTATGGTCTGTACTAGGCCAGATATAACATATGCGGTGACCCTTGTAATTAGGTATATGGGCAATATTGGAAAGGCGCACTGACAAGCATTAAAGTGGATTCTAAGGTACATAAACGGATCTTTGAGCAGAGTTCTAATTTTTAGTGGAGCCAAAGGTAATAGCAAAGTTGGAATCAAATGATTTGTCAACTCTGATTATGCAGGTTGTATGGATTCTAGAAAATCTCTTTATGGATATGTTTTCACTATGTTTAGCACAACAATCAGTTGGAAAGAAAAACTTCAGAAGGTTATGACCTTATCAACCACTGAAGCTGAATACATTGCCCTCACTGAAGCTTTAAAAGAAGTATTGTGGCTTAAATGTTTTGCTAAAGAGCTTAAACTTCAAGGTGAGACAATCACTGTTAAATGTGATAGCCAAAATGTCATACACCTATCGAAGAATTCAGCCTATCATGAGCGAACTGAGCACATTGATGTTATGATGTATTTCATGAGAGAAATAATCGAGCGTGGATAAGTTTAAATGCTGAAGGTTTCAATTGATGACAATGTTGCTGATATGATCACCGCCATTGCCAAGTTGCAAGTTCTTCTAGTGTATGCAGATGATAAGACAACATGATGACAACTAGATCGTTTCATAGTTCGGAATTTTGTTCCAAGGTGAAAAATTGTAGCTTATAGGTTATAAGCTTGCATTGAATCAAACTTTTTCGAAGTCGAAGAGTTAATTTAGCTATCGAAATATGCTAGGTTGTTAGCATGTCGAAATGAGATAGTCTGTTAGCATATTTGTTTAGTATAATAGCTGAAAGTCGGGGTTTTAGTTTTCTTATAAGTAACATATTAGTCCTCACTTCTCAATAACTCTTATTAGGGGAGAAAGTGGTATGGTCGAGATTCAATTGTAAACAATATTCTTTAATATATAATTGAATCATGAATCCAAGATTTTATACCACTTTAAATTGTCTTTCTTTTCTCTCTTCTTTCTTTCCCACTTTGTGGTTTTCTTGTTGATAAAGAAACCAATTATATTATGTTTTTGTGGTATCGATTTCACAATAATAAATTATTTTAAATCAATTATTTTCATGAAAAACTTTTAAAATCTGTATTTATCACAAATCACCTCTCTCGTATTTAGAGTTATTTATTCAATTTATTGACATTGATAATGATATGCATGATGTGCGCTTGTCTATTCTTTATACCTTATTGACCTAACGTCTAGATGTTGTCTTAACCAATAGTTTAGACCTACCTAAAACTGCTGTAAATTCTAATCCTAAGTAAATATTTAGTGAGGCTTGTTTTTCTAATAAAAATATAAACATTAATAGACATGTTAGAAATTAAACTAAAATTATGAAGAAAAAAATAAAATAAGAAGGGAGTGCACAAATGGTAAAAAAAAAAAAAAAAAAATCGCTATTTATACATTTGATCTCATAAACACGCCAATACCATTGGCGCCTTTGTTAATAAAAAATTCAATGCTACCGCAAAATGTAATGGCAGGTCATACATTTCTTAAAAAAAAAACATTTGTCCTATCATTGTAGAAAAATATTTTAATTAATAGTAAATATTTTTATTCATGTATATTTTTAATTTTTTTGAAATAAATAGTTAAAAATAAGTTATGGAAATTATTTAATTATATTAATTTTATAAAAAGTTATTAACTATTTATTTAATTTATTAATAACATAAATATAATAATATTTTTAACTAATAAAATAAATATTTAATTGTTAAGGAAAAGAAGAGGAAAGAGTGTCAAAGCAATTTGCCATTGTGTTGTTTGGCCTACTCAAATATACTACTTGTTTTGGAAAAAAATTGTACCATAATATAAATCATTTTATAATATCAATGAATTTTTAATATATTTTTAATATATTTTTAAATATTTATTATTTTTACTCATTTTAATTATGTAAATATGTCTTTTCAATACTATTAATTAAACAATTTTATAAAACTCTTCGTATTTTCTATTTTTTATATCACAATTATTACTTTTTTTTAATATGTGTGAAAAATAAAAAATTATTTATAATAAAAAAAGTGAGAGAGTAGTAATTTATTAGCTTTTATAACAACAAACAGCAAGACTATGGCTCTGTTTGGTAAAAATAGCGGTTGACTGATAAGTTAGCTGATAGTTTATAGCTTATGACTGATAGTTGGTGACTGATAGCTTATAGCTTATAGCTGATGGCTGATGACTTATAGCTGATAAGCTAATTGAAGTGTTTGGTAAAATTAGCGGTTTAATTAGGTGATAAAATAAAATGACATAAAAGATATTTAATAATTATTATTTTATTTTAAATTATAATAAATTATAAATGATAGTAGTGGATTTTAGTTAAAATAATAAGGGTAAAAATGGAAGAAAAAAGGATAAGCTATAAGCTATAAGCTAAAACGCTATTTAAAATAGCGTCTGGAAAATAAGCTATAAGCTAATAAAATAAACTATAAGCTCGTGATGAAAAGACCGTTACCAAATAGGTCTTTTATTGTCATATAAGCTTATAAGCTATAAGACATAAGCTATAAGCTCAAAAAGCTTCTTCCCAAACATAGCCATATGTCTATATGTGATGAGCATTGATTACTGCAACGAAAAAGGGAGTAAATTTTGGAGAAAGAACTTTGTAAGTTGTGTTTTCGTTCATAAGTTATGTTTGGTAAGTTTTTTTTTTAATTCTATATATATATAACTAGCGGGTTATCCGTGCTATCACACGGGTCCTGTAAGTATTCACACGCTATGTTTCGAAAATCACTTGTCAGTCCTGTAATTTTTTTTTCAAGATTTTAAAATTTTTACAACGTAACAAATCTAATAGATGGATGAATGTAACAAAAATAATATGTATAAATTACAAAATACAAAATTAAAACTTCTTCTAGATATAATATATGAACATTAAAACGATCAGTCTATAGCACGAATCCTGATAATAAGTTCTTGATAGAATTTTTCATTCCTACAATAGCATAAGTAAATATATCAAACTTAATTTAATGTATGAAAAAATAAAAATCAAATGATCAGTCTATAGTTGACATCTAATAGATTTAATATATAAAAAATAAAAAGATTGACATTAAAATGACCAGTCTATAAATAGTATTGGATAGATACGTTCACATCTATCTGTGTATCAATATGTAGACTATTTATCGTTTATAAGCGCGTTGAACTCGTGTGTCAATTTATAAAAAATATTTATAGTTTATTCCTGTTTATAAAAATAATTTTAGCAATAGTTGAATCTTTTCCGTTTATAAAAATATTTATAACTTATTTCCGTTTATAGAAAATGATTGTAACTTATTTCTATTTATAAAAAATAATTGTATCGACATGTAAAAAAATATTTATTGCCAAATCTCTAGTATTACAGCAAGAAAAAAGAATATGTATTCACACGTGATATCGCACAGATCCTGTCTATATTCACACGCTACGTTACCAAAAATCACTTGTCAATCCTGTAATCTTTTTTCAAACTCTAAATTTTTTACAGAGTAACCAATTTAATAGGTTAATAAATCCAACAACAATAATACGTATAAATTACAAAATACAAAATTAAGACTTCCATACCTATGGTTTTCAAAAATATATAGTAATATCATTTAATACATAATATGTGAAAAAATAAATTCGAAAAACTAAATTCAAATAATCAGTTATAGTTGGTATCTCATAAATTTAATATATGAACACTAAAATGATCAGTCTACAACTGATATCTCATAGATACGTTCACATCTACCCGTTAGTAGTCACACGTTACGTTGCGAAATATCACTTGTCAAATCTACAAACTTTTTTCAGACTCTAAAAATTTTACATGTAGACTTTTTCTCGTTTAAAAAAATTATTGTAACTTATTTCCGTATATAAATATATTTATATCAACATGTAGACTTTTTTCCGTTTATAAGCGCCTTGAACCTGTGTGATAATTTATAAAGCAATTTTTAATTTATTCATGTTAAAAACAATTATTTTAACACTTGAATTTTTCTCCTTTATAAAAATATTTGTAAGTTATTCCCTTTTATAAAAATAATTGTAATTTATTCTCATTTATAAAATTATTGTAACTTTTTTCCATTTATAAGTACCTTGAACCCGTGTGTCCATTTATAAAAATATTTGTAACTTATTCTCATTTATACAAATAATTGTATAAATAATTGAATTTATTACGATTATAAAATTATTAGTAATGTATTTCCGTTTATAAAAAAACAATTGTAACTTATTCCGTTTATAAAAATGATTGTATCAATAAATTTAGTTTTTATCATTAATTTTTTCATGACTACCATTTAACATTTTTTTTATCATGATTACAATTATAAAGTTAATTTGAAAAGATTATGATAAGTTTTAGTTATTGTATAAGTTAAAAAAAATTATAAAATATCATTGATTTTGTTTTGTTTTATTAACCTTTTTATAAAAATCTAAATAATTTCAAAGTATATTTTATTTCAAACAACGATCTAAATAATTACAAAATAATTTGTAATCTTATGTTTGTAGAATGATAAACTAAATATGTTTATAAATAAATGTCACATATTAGTGATTAATATTGAATTTATTATTTTAATGTATAGTTAATTTGATTAAAGTAAAATAAATATTCTAACTAATTAAAATAAATATTCTATAGAAAAAAAACTTAAAAGACAATTTTTAGAATTTTTTTTTTTCAATATAACATAGTATTTTTCTTTTTAGTCAAAAAAAATAATTGTAACCTATTCTTGTTTATAAAAAGTAATGGTAACTTATTTCTGTTTATAAAAAATAATTGTATTGACATGTAACGTTTTTTTTCATTTATAAGTTTCTTGTACCCGTGTGTCCATTAAAAAAAATATTTGTAACTTATTCTAGTTTATCAAAATAATTATATCAACATATAGACTTTTCTCGTTTATAACTTCTTCAAAATATGTATTCATTGTTAGAAGGACCACTTTCCCTTTCCCTAATACAAAAACTTCTCAGTGTCACACAAACAGAATCAACCCCTTTAACAACATGTTTACTTGAACAAACTCAAACTCTTGTGTATGCACCCTAAAAAATAAATAAAACATAAAATAAAAACCACTACATTAAAAATCAATATTTTCATAAGAAAATTGTCAAGTTAAACTTACAGGGAGACCAAAGATCTGGTTAGCTTTAGGAGAATAAAACTAAAAAAATGTAGTAACATATTGTTCTGATACAATCTTTTTCAACCACCTTAAACAAAAAACAATCTTCAGCCATCATCCATTCCAACACAACCTGCGCAAACCAACATACACCACCATTAATAACACAATCTGAAGCAGAACATAGAACGAAATCATTAAGAAGGAGGAAGAAACTTTTTTTTTAAAACAGTAAAAACCAAACCTCCTTTTCCTTTTTTTATATAAAAGAACAACTTCATATCTGAATCAACCTTCACATTTTACTTCTACTGAGGAAAAAAGATAACATCATCATATGAAAAATCCTGAGGAACACGACTAAATAAAAAAGAACAAACTCAACGAATTTTTACCTTCGCAGAAATTCGTGAACCGCTAATCACAAATCGGTCATCGGAAAAATGAGAAACCATCTCTTCAGATCTGCCTCCACCATTCGAAGCCACAACCTCTGATGACAACTAAATTGCGCAACCGCAAAATAGCTTCATCACCACGTAGTACCGTTTCAGCAGAAAAGATATTTGCGGTCACCACCGCGTCACCGCCATCATGAGAGATTGAAGGTACAATTTTTGCAAATCTATCCTCTCTTTCTCTTTACGAATCTATCTCCTTTCTCTTTACAAGAAAAATCCTCAACCACCAATATTGTTGCGTTTTTTCAGAGAGAAAAAAAATGAAGTAGTTAATAATATGCTCTCTAGCTAAATGATGATCAAATATATCTTAAACATCTATTGTAGAAGTTCATCTGGTATCTTGGGAAGGAGTGTCTGATAGTATTCTTCAAATGTGTAAAGAAATGGGTGTCCAATTGTATATGATTGATCGGAATTTGCTTTTCGTATGTTTGTTGTTGTTTACTAATCATTTTGTGTGCATCAAGTTAAAGCCTAGATTTCCAAATTAGGATGATCGTTTCAATATCATTTTCTCTTATTGTAATATACCTTAATTATGTATATGTCTGGTATATCGTGTGTTTTATCTATGACTATGTGATTGTATGCATAGCATAAATCATATGAGCATATCACACATTTGATCATTTTATTCATCTAAACATAACATGTTCATTCATCAATTTTGATTGATTCATAAAAGTAGTTCTCCTATTTTATATTCAAACTGTTTTTATACCTCTATTTTAAATTTAAATAATTTTAGTCATTCTCTCACGTTTTTTCATAAAAAATCGACAAGATATTCATTTTTAACTTATATTTTTTATCTATAAAGTTCAACAATATATTTATATAAGATAATTTGCTATGTTTCACAAATAGTTTGTAATTTAAAAATGAAAACATCATTAATTTTAAGTGCAAAAATTATGAGAAAGAGACCAAAATTATTTAAATTTAAAATAAAGAGACCAAAATTGTTTTAATATAAAATAAAGTGGTTAATTTTGTATATCACATAATATAGAGAAATCAAAAGTGTAATTAAGCCAATGTTTTAAATATTGTTTTCCACTAGAGTATATATTTTAAGTATTAATAAAAATATAGAAAATGCTTAAAAAATAATTAGCAAACTATTAATGCTCGTAAATTATACTATTACTCTAGTTGTTATTATTATTATAAAAAATAATTTTTAATAATTGAATGATATATATATATATATATATATATATATATATATATATATATATATATATATATATATTGATGTGAATTAGGATGCCTTGTTACAAAGTATTAAACAGTTTCTTTATGATCAAGAAACACACAAGGGTTAGGGTTAAAGGAAAAACAAAAGAAACACAACAAGGATTGGTTATAAACTGTTATTCTTTCCTTTCTCCTTAAAACAAGGATTACAAGTATACAAAAATAACAAACTAACCTCTCTTACCCTTATTAGGTTTTGTCACACTTCAAGATGACAGACTAGTATGATATTTATAATAAAACCTAGCACACTAAACTAATGGGCCTTTAACAAACTACCCATTACAAGCTAACTTAAATAATTGGATCCTTAACATAAGGCCCAATTCAACATGCTAATACCTAGCAATATTGACTAATGCATGTTAGAACAAACTTCAACTACAACACGCATTACTCCGACAGCAGCATGCGAACAGACTTTGACCTCATGCTTAATTCTTGCCGAACCAGAAGCTACCCTTCGACCATACTAGAGTTTGATCCAATATATCACAAATCTCCACCTTGGAAAAAACTCTATAACATCAAGGAATTAACTAGCTTTCTTCATGCAGTTTTATCAACTGCATACAGTGGAAAAACTTGCAACTTGACAATGTCTTGGTGATTATATCAGCAACATTATGATCTGTCAAAACCTTCAGCACTTGGACTTCTCCACGCTCGATTACCCCTCCGACGAAATGCAGCCTCACATCAATGTGCTTGGTTCGCTCATGGTAGGCTGAGTTCTTCGACAGATGTATTACACTTTGACTATCACATTTAACAGTGATAACTGGACTTTGAAGTTTCAGCTCCTTTGCAAAACCTTCAAGCCACAACGCTTCCTTCACAGCTTCAGTTAAAGCAATATATTCTGTTTTAGTGGTTGATAAGGAAACCACCCTCTGAAGTGTTGCTTTCCAACTGATTGTTGTCCTAAACATAGTGAACACATATCCAGAAATAGATTTTCTGGAATCCATACAACCTGCATAATCAGAGTCGACATATCCTTCAATTGTTGCTTTACTATCATCACCCAAGGCTCCACCATAAATTAGGACTCTATTCAGAGACCCATTTATGTACCTTAAAATCCACTTCAATGCTTGCCAGTGAGCCTTTCCAGGATTCGCCATGTACCTGCTTACAAGAGTTACTGCATATGCTATGTCGGGTCTAGTACAGACCATAACATACATCAAAGAATCAACTATATTAGCATATGGAATGCTATTCATATAAGTTCTTTCAACATCAGTACTGGGACACTGATCTATACTCAACTTGAATTGAGGGTTTGTCAGAGTCACAACAGGCTTTGAATTCGACGTACCATACTTTTCGAGAATCTTCCGTAGGTATGCCTCTTGAGATAAGCATAATTTCGACTGCTTTCTATCTCTTCGGATGTCAATCCCAAGAATCCTGGATGCAGCTCCCAAATCCTTCATTTCGAACTCCTTATTGAGTTCAGCCTTCACCCTCATTACCTCTTCGACATTGTTGCTTGCTATTAGAATACATCCACATAAAGCAACAAAATAACAAATGAATTACCAGGTCGAAATCTGAAGTAAACACAGTGGTCGAATTAACTTCTAATGAAACTTATGCATGCCATGAACTTTTCGAATCTCCTATTCCACTTTCGAGGAGATTGTTTCAGTCCATATAAGGATCTCTTCAGCTTGCACACATAATCTTCCTTCCCCTTTTTGACATACCCTTCAGGTTACCTCATCAAGATTGTTTCATCTAGATCACCATACAAGAACGCAGTCTTCACATCCATCTGTTCCAGTTCAAGGTCGAACTGTGCCACTGTGGCAAGTAACATTCGAATGGATAAGTGCTTCACAACAGGCGAGAACACATCATTGAAGTCGACACCTTATTTCTAAGTGAACCCCCTAGCAACCAACCTTGCCTTGTATCTCTTCGACGCCACTTCTTCGATTCCTTCCTTGACTTTGAAAATCCATTTACAGCTGACTAACCTGGCTCCAGCAGGTTTCTTGATCAGTTCCCATGTGTTGTTGTCATGAAGAGATTTAATCTCATCATCCATGGCCTTCAGTGATTCAGTCTTCTTTCGACTCCTCATAACTTCCTTATAGTCTCTAGGTTCTTCGTCGAGAACCTCACTTGCAGAGAATAAGGCATAAGATATAAGATCTGCATACCCAAGTCTCTGAGGTGGCTTGATGACTCTTCTCGACCTGTCTCTTACTAGCAGGTAGTCATTATCAGTCTCCTCATCTTCGACAACATCTTCTGCTTCTTCTTCGACTTCATCTGGGGTATGCAATTCAGCATCAACATGCTCCACCTTAACAGGAATCTCTTCCTGTTCCAGCTCTTCGTCAGCATCATCAGTTTTCTTGAAAGCCATCTCAGCTTCATTGAAAACTACATCTCGACTGGTGATACACCTCCTGTGACCTGGCTCTAGGCACCATAGCCTATAAGCTTTGACTCCTTTAGAGTATCCCATGAACATGCACTTCAGAGCTCTAGGTTCGACCTTGTCTTGCCTAATGTGAGCATAGGCCACACAGCCAAATACTCTCAGTCTGTTGAGACTAAGTGGATTTCCTGACCAAACTTCTTCAGGTGTCTTCATTCCCAAGGCAGTCGAGGGACATCTATTTATCAAATAAGCTGCTGTCGAAACAGCTTCTGCCCAAAACACCTTCTTCAATCCAGCACTAACCAACATGTATCTAACCATTTCAAGGATTGTTCGATTAAATCTCTCAGCTAAGCCATTTTGTTGAGGAGTACCTGCTATAGTCTTATGCCTTACAATCCCAGACTCAACACAGTAACTTTCGAACGCTTCATTGCAGAACTCAAGGCCATTGTCGGTTCTCAACCTCTTAACCTTTCTGCCAGTTTGAGTTTCGACCAGAACCTTCCAACTTTTGAAATTCTCAAAAGTTTTATCCTTCGTCTTCTGAATGAATATCCATAACTTTCTGGAATAGTCATCAACGATGGATAGAAAATACCTTGCACCTGAGTGTGAAGGATTCCTTCCAGGCCCCCAAAGATCAGCATGAATTTAATCCAGGGATCCATGTGTTCTTTGCTTGCCTTTGTTAAACTTCTCCCTACAGGATTTACCAAATACACAAGATTCACAAAACTCCAACTTTTCGACTTTGTCACCACCTAGCAGGTTCTGCTTCCCCAATTCGACCAAGCCTCTTTCGCTGACATGGCCCAATCTCATGTGCCATAATTCTGTCTTCAACACAGGTTTCATGGATGCAATATTTGTCAAACCACTTACAACCTCAGCCTCAAGGGTATACAAGCTTTGTTTCTTCACGCCTCTCAAGACTTCCTTCGACCCCTTCATGAATCTTAGGATACTTTTCTCTCCTTGGAAAACATATCCCTTCCTGTGGAATTCACCAAGAGAAATGAAATTTCTCTTCAAATCAGGTACATACCTGACTTCAGTCAATAACCTTATTGATTCATCATGGAGCTTGAATCTCACAGATCCAATACCTGCAATTTTGCAGGATTTGTTGTTTCCCAGCAGCACAGATCCACCATCTTGATCATATAGCTCTTCGAACAATTCTCTGTTTGGAGTCATGTGCCAAGTGCAACCTGAATCCATAATCCACTCTTTTCTTGAGTCGCCGCTTGAAACTACAAGGACATCAGATGAGTCGAAGTCATCTTGAACAATGGCTGCGTTGCCATTATTCTTACCTCCATGATCTTTCAGGCATTAAGGGCACACCTTTCTTGTGTGACCCTCCTTCTTACAATGATAGCATCGAAAACCAGATGCTTCGCCACTATAAGACTTCTGTTGACTTTTACCTTTCTTCTTGTCAAACTTACCATCCTTTCGCATGAACTTTCCCTTAACGGCCAAACCTTCACCAACCGTCGAAGGTTTATGCTCCTTTCGTTCGTTCAGGTCCTTAGAATACAAGGCTGATTGAACTTCTTCAAAGCTCAGGGACTCCCTTCCATACAAGAGAGTTTCTTTGAAGTGAGCATGTGTTCTGGGCAAAGCACACAACCGCAACAGTGCTTGATCTTCGTCATCGATCTTCACATCAATATTTTCAAGATCAAGAATCAGCTTGTTGAACATATCCAATTGCTCAGCCAAGGCTTTGTCTTCACTCATCTTGAACAAATACAAAGCTTGCTTCAGGTAGAGTCGATTCACCAGGGATTTGGTCATATACAAACTTTCGAGTTTCACCCATAATCTTGACGGTGTAGTCTCCTTTGATACCTGTCGAAGAACCTTATCACCAAGGCTCAACAGTATTGTGCTGTGGGCTTTCTTGATCATGGCCGTCTTTTCTCTTTCCATTAACGCAACGTCCATGGCTGCCTGTCCCTTCAACACTTCCAAACAACCCTGTTGAACCAGTAGGGCTTTCATCTTCAAGCGCCACAGACCAAAATCATTCACTCCGGTGAACTTTTCAATCTCATACTTTGTTGAAGACATCTTCTCCACAATCACCTCACCAATTTGATGTGAATTAGGATGCCTTGTTACAAAGTATTAAACAGTTTCTTTATGATCAAGAAGCACACAAGGGTCAGGGTTAAAGAAAAAATAAGAGAAACACAACAAGGATTGGTTATAAACTGTTATTCTTTCCTTTCTCCTTAAAACAAGGATTACAAGTATACAAGAATAACAAACTAACCTCTCTCACCCTTATTAGGTTTTGTCACACTTCAAGATGAGATACTAGTATGCTATTTATAATAAAACCTAACACACTAAACTAATAGGCCTTTAACAAATTACCCATTACAAGCTAACTTAGGATACAAGCTAACTTAAACAACTGGATCCTTAACACAAGGCCCAATTCAACATGCTAACATACCTAGCAATATTGACTAATGCATGTGTAGACTGCTATTTTCGACGCACAATGGATTGATCAGAAAACAAGAATAGTGGGAGCTGGTCGAAATATTTCGACTCAGGATTTGATGCTAAACTGAAAAGTCAGTAGAAGATGGTGTGGAAGCAAGAACAAGTTGTTTGAATTTTTCTAAGTAATAAAGAAATTCATTTTCGACAGTTTGGCTTGGAGGACTATCTCGACAGATAATTTGAAATTTAAAATTGAGAGGGAGATGTTGTTTAAAAGAGCAGACGCGTGGAGCATATCAGAGGCAAAGACGCATGCAAGACGCCATTTGTCACATTTAGGGGAAATGATTGTTATCGACAGTTATTTTATTTGTATATAAATAGGTAGTCCTAGTAGGAAAAAAGGTGTGCATTTCAAAATTGTACAAGTTATTTCAAATTACTCAAAGTAACCGTGTGGGAGAAATGAGTCATTATGGAAAAAATGTACGTTTGAGAAAAACACCAGTTTATTACTT
The DNA here is from genome assembly GCA_022829125.1 of Lathyrus tuberosus. Taxonomy (NCBI): domain Eukaryota; kingdom Viridiplantae; phylum Streptophyta; class Magnoliopsida; order Fabales; family Fabaceae; genus Lathyrus; species Lathyrus tuberosus. The sequence continues at coordinate 565,790 of JALAZF010000272.1, forward strand.
GCAATTCTTTATGAAATTTCAGTTTGTTTACAATACCCTTTAAGATTCTGCAAACTTTTATTTTTGTCTTGTTACTTTCATTTCACCAGTTATTTACCAATTCCAAGTTCCATTTATCTTAGTTAGTCGAAAACTACCAACTGTGAGAATAATAATAAAACAATGATGAAAAGGTTAGAGTTTTAATCAGATTGTCAACATTTCTAATGCATTGTGTCCTAGGATTTGTGTGGTCGGTCCTGTTAGTAAACTAATTTCACAAATTAGAAGACCAGAGGTTATTTGCTGAATTTCAAGGCGAACAAATTGGCATGCCCAGTGGGACCTTGTGCTTTTTGAAAATTTTTTAAACCTTTAGTTTTAAAATTTCTTTTCCTTTGTAGTCATATTCGTTTTGTTGTATGAAATTAAGGAGCGGTAAGATTGCCGAAAACAACGAAGAAAGACCCAGAAGGAGACGAGTACGCAAAATGGCGAATCCAAATCCGCCTAACAACCAGAATTCTGCGAATACTGAAGTACCACCCCCTAATCCTTCGACTGGGGGCAATACGGCCTCAATATTAATATCAGAGGCTATGCAATCAACAGCGGGTTCGACACCTGCGCATTCGATCCTCCAAAATGCGCAAAGTTTTTCTACTATGGGGTCTCAAATGCAACAAATGACACCCCCTCCTCCAGGAAGCACGTACAGGACTTTTGTGTCTGGTTTTACGATGCCTCCATTAAACCGAGATCAACCATATGGAATGCCAACTACGGTGATGGCAAGTTTACATAATGCGCCACCAATATATACAGAGCCCATGATTAATGTAACTTCGCCTTTGCAAGGATCAGGATCTGGCGCAAACCATATGGGGAGAATGAGTCAGCCTTTGGCAACAGGATATCAAACCTATATACCAAGTATCACTAACAATTCTGTGCAAGTGATTAGGCAACAAATATATGAGAGTAACCATGATATGGTCCAGATGTTGACTCAACAAATGGGGGTTGTATTTAACCCATTAATTCAAAATACAACTTAAACGAACCAACAATTGGCAGCGCAAATAGCGCATATTGCCGATTTTTTTGGCGTTCCCCAACCCACTCAAAGAGAGCCGGTAGTCCAGAACCCAAGGATAGTCGTCGAAGAGGAATCTACTATAAACCAAAGACAAATAAATGTTCCTCAAGCGAACCCTAGAGACCAAGAAGTAGTGGTCGAACCACCCCGGGTCGAAATTCCTGTTCAGCAAGAATCTGTGAGGGTGTTAGTACATAGGGATCAAAATGCTGATGATGTTGTGCAACGAATACATTGTAATAACATGCCAGCAGAAAACAATTTAGCAGCCATGGTCGAAAGAATAATGGCTCGAAATGGGGTAAATATAGGACTACAGAGGCCTAGTTACACATCATCATTATCTGAATATATATTGCAGGAGGATTTACCCCCAAGATGGAAAGTCCCCAAGTTCACTAAGTTTTCAGGAGACACGAGTGAATTGACAGTCGAACATGTGGCCCGTTACTTGATCGAAGCAGGCGAAATAGCGCAAATTGAGAACTTGAAGATAAAATATTTTCCGAGTTCTCTGACGAAAAATGCTTTTACTTGGTTTACATCTTTGCCTGCAGGTTCGGTCCATACGTGGACCCAGTTGGAGAGATTGTTCCATGAATAGTTTTATATAGGACAAACAAAGATAAGTTTGAAGGAATTAGCTAGCGTCAAGAGAAAATTCTCTGAGCCAATTGATGATTACTTGAATAGGTTTAGGTTGCTTAAGGCAAGATGTTTCACACAAGTGCCTGAACATGAGTTGGTCGAAATGGCCGCAGGTGGCCTTGATTATTCAATCAGAAAGAAATTAGACACACAGTATTTGAGAGACATGGCCCAATTGGCTGATAGAGTTAGACAAGTCGAAAGACTAAAGGATGAAAAAGCTAGAGCTAATAAGAATAAAAAAGAGAGTGTGGCTTATGTCGGAGTGTGTCAAGATGAGGACGAAAATGAATCACAAAATTTCGACGGGCAGGAAATTGATTTGGCAGAACTGAAACAGGGTCCGCCATATGCTTGTAAAGTTTTGGCTCCGTCGAACGGGAAGGACCCAGTCGAGTCTGAAAAGAATGATAGGTTCCCCAAAAGGGCTTATACGTTCGACATTACCAAGTGTGATGAAATATTCAATTTATTAGTCGAGGATGGCCAACTGATAGTGCCACTTGGTACTAAAATGCCTCCTCTAGAACAACAAAAGAAGAGAGGTTTTTGTAAGTACCATAATTTTTTGGGTCATAAAACGTCTCAATGTTTCCTTTTCAGGGATTTGGTGCAGAATACAATTCGCGATGGAAGACTCAAATTCGGCAACAAATCAAAGTCGCAGATGAAAATTGATTCTAATCCAATGCAGGTGGCAGAGGCCCATTATGTTGAACCATTCACAGTGAATATGGTGGAGGCTGAAGAAGGTTTCGACTACAACTTTGAGATGATCGAGGCCACTGAAGGCTTCGACAACAATGTAAATATGGTGGAGATCACTGAGATTCCTTCTGATGAAAGTGATGTCGATGAGGTCTCCAATGACTTCATAAACCAGCCGGTGATGATCAAGGTTACTGAACACCTTGATGAAGGAATTATAGAAAACTGCATCAACAGTGAAGCCACTGAGGGCTTCAGTGACATCAACAACAAGGCCACTGAGGGCCTCAACAACATTAATACGTAAATTGTTGATGTTTTCGACAAAGTCAAAGATGAAGCTGCTGATGGCTTCACCCAAACCAACAGAGGGACTACTGAAGGTTCCTGCAAGCCAGTTGCTGTAGGGATTCTTCAACAGATAATGGAAGACCCTAAGGAGAAAGTGGTCGAGTTTTGCTGCCAACATGATGTCAAAGGCTTACCTGTGAAGATTCACACAAAAGGTGATCATGAAGATTTCGATCTAGCTAAGAAGAAACATGAGGTTGACGAAGGCCTCAGCATGAGAATGAACAAGTTGAACATTGCGACTGAGCCAACCGCCAATGTGAACATGGTGGAAGTATCCCAGAAAGTCCCAGTGTAAATCGACGAGGAGCGTCGACAAGAAGAGTACCAGAAGGTGGCATACCCAAAAGAAGAAGATAATTTGGTAGAGTTTATTCAAAGATGCCAGAAGAAAAGATCTGAGGTGATGTTATGCCCTCGCTGCAGCGCTGTCTTCGACAAAAAGGCAGCAGAAAACCTGGAAGGAATCGAGAAGGCTAAAAGAAGAGGAAATTGGGGGGAAGTACCATCTTCAAGAAAGGAGATATTCGACCCTAGAAGGGGAGATCAGAATAAGCAAAAATTGGGAGGAAGGTATCCAAACACCTTCAAACCCACAAACTAAGTCCCAGATGATAAGTGGGTTCAACCAATTCGCCAGGCTTAGGGCCAGAAGAAATGGAAGAACTTCGAGGTGCAAAGGGGCTCCTCGTTGACAGGGAAGAAAGAAAGCGAGAAGCCTAGGAGAATGCCTTACCCTTAAGAGAATTATAAGGGTAAGAACCCAATGTCAAAATCTCAATGGAGGAGGTTTCAAAGGCAAAAGAAGACGGAGAGAGAGGCTGCAGAAAAAAGCAAGGCAGAAACTAGCAGCAACATCCAAACTGTGAGTCAGAGAGAGGAGTCCATAGACAATGAACAACACAGTATACCTGAACAAGTGTCGCTGAAAGAAGATGTAAACAGAGATGACGAAATGACTGATGACTTCAATTCAGAATCAGAGGCGTCCTTTGATGTTATGTGCAATGTAGTCTCAGTGCTCCCTAGGGAGTACGATCAGGTGATGGAGGTCGAAGAAGAATAGGAAGTCATGGAAAGTGAAACTACAAGGCATAGACCAGTGTGCTACTATATAATGAATAACGGATGCGTTGAGGAGCAAAACGCGTTTTTTGAAAGGCCAGACGACTCCATGCGAAGCCACCTTAAACCTTTATTCATAAAAAGAAAGGTGGGAAATGTGGGGGTAAATAAAATCCTAGTCGATGGAGGAGCGGCAGTAAATCTAATGCCACACTACATGCTGAAAAAGATTGGCAAGAACGATTCAGACACAAAGCCCCACAACATGGTTTTGTCGAACTATGAAGGAAAAGTAGGGACAACAATGGGTGTAATACAGGTAGATTTGACAGTTAGAACAATTACTAGACCGATGATGTTTATGGTGATAGCTTCAAAAGCAAATTACAATCTCCTCCTAGGAAGAGAATGAATACACGACATAGGTGTCGTTCCTTCGTCAATGCATCAGAGGATAACAATCTGGCGCGCTGATGGAATAGTGGAGAATATAGAGGCTGATCAGAGCTATTTTCTAGCTGATGTAAACCACGTTGATCGCCGAAGTTTTGACAGAAACTTGGCCCACATTACTCCTTGCTGTCCAGCCATATTCGACCTGACGGCAACTGATAATGCTTTCTTTTCGTTATACCTCCATCCCACACATGGGTTCCAATGGGATAGGGAGGTGGTTGGTGAGGCGAATTACATCTTCGAAACTGCAAACATACAACTAACTGGCTGGGGTAGCGAGTTCAGTGACAATGAGTGAGTCACTAGCGCTCGAAAAGATCGCGGCTTATATAGCCGAGAACAAACTCAAAGCGGCTCTAGAGGCCGAAGTGAAGTACATAGCTGTCGAAGCCAATCAGGTCGAAGAAGACCAACCATGTCCTTACAAGGATTTTGATGAAAGTTCGCTCGATGGAGAATTGGGCAAATGGCAGAATCAAAGGCTTGATGCCATTTACGACGAAGAGCCTTTGGGCTTCGAGAAGGATCCATTATCAACAGATATGAAGATGGTGGTGCAGGATCCGCTTGAAGAAATCGACTTGGGAGTGGGGGCAGAAAAAAGGCCAACCTACATAAGTGCAAAAGTTGATCCCCAGTTCAAAGTCGAAATAGTCCAGCTGCTGAAGGAGTACTTGACGCATCCCCATATTTTGATGTCACCTTGTAGAAGTAGAAGTATGAGGCTGTACATAGCCGCGTCGGATAAGACAATAGGGAGTATGTTAGCCCAAGAGGATGAAAATGGTGTCGAAAGAGCCATTTATTACCTCAGTAGGGTCTTAAATGATGCAGAAACTAGATATAGTGTGATCGAAAAGTTGTGTTTATGTGTATACTTTTCATGTATGAAGTTAAAACACTATATAAAACCAGTTGATGTTTATGTTTCTTCCCATTTTGACGTAATAAAACATATGTTATCTAAACCAATTTTGCATAGTCGAATTGGAAAATGGGCTTTAGCATTAACTGAATATTCCTTGACATACTTACCATTAAAAGCTGTCAAAGGACAAGTGGTGGCTAATTTTATAGTCGACCATGCCATAAACGAAGAGTCTGTGGACTATGTCGAAATAGAGCCATGGAAGTTATATTTCGATGGTTCTAGTCATAAGAGTGGAACTGGTGTAGGAGTTTTGATTATTTCTCCTAAGAAAATTCCAATAAAATTCAAGTATAAAGTCGAAGAACTGTGTTCAAATAACGAAGCCGAATACGAAGCTTTAATAGCAGGACTTGAAATTTTATTGGAATTGGGGGCAACTAGAGTCGAAATAATGGGAGACTCTGAGTTGGTAGTAAAGCAAATAACCAAGGAGTACAAGTGTGTCAAAGAAAATTTGATCATGTACTTCATAATAGCTAATCGACTATTGAAGAAGTTCGATATGGTTACAGTTCGACATATTCCTCGAATAGAAAACTAGGAGGCAAATGATTTAGCACAAATAGCCTCCGGATACAAAGTTTCCAAAGAGAAATTGCAGAAAGCCATCGAAGTAAGAGGAAGAGTCGTGTCAACTAGGTTATCCCCATCAGATCTGGAGACAATAAAGCTAGGATACGCTGACGAAGAAAACTTTGAAATTTTTAACGTGGATGATTCAAGGGTTGAAGATTGGAGGAAACCTATCAGGGAATACTTACAAAACCCAAATAGACCGGTTGAACGAAAAGTCAAGTATCAAACTTTAAGTTATGTGCTTTTTGGAAACGAATTATTCAAGAAAACTCCAGAGGGGATATTGCTGAAGTGTTTAAGCGAAGCTGAAGCGTACATAGCCTTGTCGAATGTGCATAGTGGGGCATGTGGCGCACATCAAGCTGGACATAAGATGAAATGGCTATTATTCCGACAAGGAGTATATTGGCCAACTATGTTAAAAGATTGCGTCGAATTTGCAAAAGGTTGCCAAGAATGTCAGGTACACGCAGGGATACCTCATGTTCCTGCAAGCGAATTACATTCTATAATAAAGCCTTGGCCATTTAGAGGTTGGGCTTTGGACTTAATTGGTGAAATTCGACCGGCTTCTTCAAAAAGCCAGAGATATATTTTAGTTGGGGTCGATTATTTTACAAAGTGGATCGAAGCCATACCTTTGGTGAATATGGATCAGGAAGAAGTAATTGAATTTATCCAGAAACATATCATTTATAGGTTTGGAATCCCAGAGACAATAACAACAGATCAGGGATCTGTGTTCACTGGTAAGAATATGCAAGCATTCGCGAAGGAGGCAGGGTTCAAGCTTCTTACATCAACGCCTTATTACGCTCAGGCCAATGGACAGGTCGAAGCAGCAAATAAAGTCATAATCAGTTTGATAAAGAAGCATGTAGGAAGAAAGCCTAGAAATTGGCACAAAACTTTGGATCAAATTCTATGGGCTTGTCGAACATCCCCTAAGGAAGCCACAAATGCAACCCCTTTTCGACTAACGTATGGCCATGACGCAGTCTTGCCAGTTGAGATATATTTGCAATCGACCCGAATTCAAAGACATCATGAGATTTCATCAGATTCATATTGGAACATGATGATGGATGAGTTAGTCGATTTGGATGAAGAAAGGTTAAAAGCGTTAGATTTATTGAAAAGGCAAAAGGAAAGAGTAGAAAAATCTTACAATAAAAAGGTAAAAAATAAAGCTTTTTGAATTGGTGATCTCGTCTGGAAAGTTATTCTTCCCATGGATCGAAAAGATAGATTAATGGGGAAATGGTCCCCTAAGTGGGAAGGACTTTTTCATATTGTTAAAGTATTTTCGAATGGCGCATATGAAGTTGAGGAACTAGAAAAGGATAAAAGAGTACTGAAAATAAATGGGAAATATTTGAAAAAATATAGACCCATGTTGCAGGAAATTAAAATAACGATGGAATAATGTTACGAAAATAAATAATACAAGTTGGTGAAATTCTCCAAACAAATGGCTTAATTGTCATTACAGATAAACCAATAGGCCTCAAAGGGCTAAGTAACATTACAACTTTAAATTAGAAAAATATTTCTTCAACTTGTTGAGCTTTGACTGTTGGATCTGAATTCGACATTCACAAAGAGCTTTGCTGGTCGAAAGCTCTTCGATTTCTTTGCCTAATGTTTGAGCTCTGTCAGCATGGTGTACTCCCACTTCCAGTTCTTTGTCAATTTCATCTTGCTTGACCTGTTGCAGTTCCTCCTTGCGGTTTTTCGACTGGGAAATTTTCTTTTAGAGCGCAACTATTTGTTTCTCCTACTTCAGAATGTTTTCGTCACAATTGGCATCTTCTTTCTTGTTATTTTCAGAAAGTTCTCCCAGTTCAGTCACTCTAGTAGTGGAGGCTGCAACGGCATCCCACTCTGCAAGTTGAGTTTCCAACTTGTTTTCTATCTTTTTCGAATAATCTCGCAGTCGGTTGAAGTCTGCTACTACCAGGTCAATTAGTGTGGTTAAGTCCACCACAACGTCAGTTATTTCAGCAGGAGCTTCCAAAACATTGATTTGCTTCATGATTTTCTTAAGGTTGAACTAAGCAGACGAATCATTCTCCAAAAGCTGAAACAGGTCCACATCAAGGATTTGTTCTCGAATTTGGGCTAGTATAGTATCCATATATTTGGCACCAGAAACAACCCCTGAGGTGGTCAAACTGTTGTGGGAAGAATCATAGAAGGTGTGACGTGTGCTGAGCACATCTTTCAAATATTCTAAGGGTCGCTGCACCTTCATGTTCTCAAGTTCTTTGTGAGAGAAGTTGGTCGAAGTAGTATTTGGCGAACCAGTCTTAGCACGTTTGGGGGAGTTCTGCGTGTCACGTTCTTTTTCCTCGTCAGCAACAATTCCTGGTGTGGGTTCTCTATCATCTTCAATTTCTTTTTCTTTTTCGACGTCAGAGCCATGCTCCTCATCCTTATCTTCATCATCCTGCTTCGAATGAATGGGTGAATTATCATCAGGATGGCCTTCTGTGATCAAGGTTTCATTGGCCATTTCAGTTTCCCCACCAGTTTCGACTAAGATGTCGTTCTTGGGGCTGGTTTCTTCTCCTATCTTGTCTTGAGTAGGATGTTGTTGTTGGAGAGTAGCAACTGGTTGATTAACCTCTGTCGCATATTCCTTTGTCGAACCTTTTGGAGACTGCTTTGAAGGACTGGTAGGTTTATAGGTGGGATCACTGCTGGTCTTTGGAAGTACTTGTGCAAGAGGGTGTCCATGGGTATCAACTTAGACCTAAAAAGATAAATCAGGTTAAGACAAATAAGTATGACCATAAGGAAAGAGTTTAGCTGTCGAATATCAGAACGTACCTGGGGGATAATAGTTTTAAAGCTGGAATTTTCACTTTCTTCAGGAATGGGTGGAACTTGCACAACTGGACTTGTTGGGGAAGTTTTTTCCAATGTTATGACAGCAGAGGACTTTTGTGGAGGAGGTTTCGATACTTTTTTCTTTTTCTTTGAAGGTTGTACCTGGTCAGAAGACTCGTCACCAGATTCAACAGCAGGAGTTTCAGTTTCTTGCTCTTTCCTTTTCTTCGGCGTCGGAGGAGGTTTTCGGCTTCCCTGAAAATGGCAACAAAGTTTAATTAGCATTTAAAACCAAATAATAATAATATTGGCGAAATAAGAAATAGACTTATACTCTCGCCAAAGGTTTTTTGGTTGTGCTTTGATGGCCTTCGTCAACTCCTGCAGTCGAACCTTCAACAGCTGGTTTCTTGGCAGTTATTTTCAAAGCTAAAGGAAAAAGGAAGAAATTAGAGATAAAGTTTGAAGAGATATGCTTGAATAGTAAGTAAAGGATGTCGAAGGTCTCCCCATTCCACACCTTCAAGTATTGGAGTTTCCACGCGAACGTGTTTTATGCCAATATGAAGGTGACCTTTGAAATTGTCCAAGGTGTACTTAGTCGGAACCACTCGCTGAGCACGTTTTTGGTAATTTTGGCGAAGAATTTTCATCGTATCCCCGCAAGTGAACCAATCTGGAAATGGAGGGTTAAAAGCCACACCAAATTCAGCAGAAGGTAGAGGGGAAAACTTTGGTGGATGAAGATTGAAAGCCAACTCATAACGTTGATCTGGTCGAACGTATGGAGGTAGTTTAAAATCATCCAGTTTGCTCATAAATTTTTGTTTCAAAGTAACTGCTGCTTCGCTTATGGTTCGACTAAGTTCATTGGGCCTGTAAGCAGTTTCAAAGTATTTATGGAATGCTTGGATTTCCTTGACGTATCTCGAAATACCTTTCTTGGTCTTGTCCTGCACGAGTGTAAAAGCTTTAGTTAGGTGGATATTGAAGGAAGGCACGTCGAAAAACTGGGTGGTATAGTAATCTTTCCACCATTCATCGAATTCCGGAGTACAAAGAAAGGACGGTCGAAAGACCACTGGTTGAATCTCAACCAGGTTAGAATACTTCTCCAATAATTCTGAACACTTATCTTCGTTATGGAACACATTGTAGTAAATGAGAGAACCTTTTCTAGAAAAGAGGGGTTTAGGTTGTATTTGAATTAACCCAAACTGTCGAGAGACAAAGTTGGGCTGGTAAGTAACCAAAGAGATCTTTGACTTTCCAGAGCTAATTCTGGAAGCTAGAAGTCTAGGTGTCAGGAAAGATTCCCAGACATTGAGGAAATCATCTTCTTCAGTTTTTGACTCCACAGGTAGTTTTCTAGTGAACCATTTTGGTCCAATCACCCTGTTGGCAAAAGGGGCCATACTGGGGGTAAAGTTGTAGCGTTTAGCGAACATCATGACGTAACTAGTAAAAGCTTGTTGGAGGCTCAATCCTTCGTTAGTGGGTGTCAGTTGCACCAATCTAGTCCCTTCGACTCCCCTGTCCCTCAAGGCGTCTTCATTCACAGGATTTTTAATAGGGAGAGAGGCTTCAAAAGTGGCATTAAGCCATAATTGCAGAAGCCAAAACGATCCTGACAAAAGAAGGTTGCCTGTATCCTTGATGGTCTTGAGGAAAGTAACACCTTCACCCAGAGATTCGTAAAGGTTTGCTAAAATCATTTCACTCAGGCATAATCGACGCCCAGCACGAAGTTGATTTGCCATAGTAATATAACGTTTGGCTACTTAGAGTGACCTGGAGCAAAAGACACATCTCGACAGCCAGAGGGCCAGAAAAGCTACATGTTCCTGATCAGAGACTTCCTTAGTCTCTTCATCATGATAATTGGCAATGTAAGCTGTGAAGGTGGCCTTGTTCGTGTCAAATCCTATAGAATAATCAGATAAAACGTTGGGGTCATAGTCTACTCCTAATGGGCTAAGGCCAGTGATGGCAGCTACGTCGAATAAGGTAGGGGTAATCATCCCACAAGGAAGATGGAAAGTGTTATAAGTACTATCGCAAAAGTAGAGGGAAGACAAGAGCATATTTGGGCAGTAACCTGGTCCTACTTTCGACAGTTGAATCAAGTCAAAAATACCTATGTCTTTCCAAAAGTCAGCCTTAACTTTTTCAATCTTCGCCAGCCAAGCTAAATAGTCAGAGGGGTCTTTCGACAAGGGACAAGATCTGAAAATTCTAGCATGGTTCAGATATTGTAAGCTTATGGGTTCTTCAGAGGGTGAGCCTTGGCCATCAATAGTGGATTTCTAATCTATGGCCTTTTCTTTATCAGTTCTAGGTTTAACCCCATTAGCTATGGGTTTATAACAGTGATAGGCTGGGAAAAATTCTTTTACCTTCACTGGATCTAATTTTAAATCAGGCAAAGGCCCTAGCATTGCATATGATTTACCAGAAATTAGAAAAGGGATAAGTACATGGGATTGAAAAATGCGCCTTTTTTCTTCTTCATTAGGAGGTTCAGACACATATTGTTGGTTTCCCACCACCTTTGGGCCAAGGATTTTGTGGACAGGTGATAAAGCTTTAGAGTTTTTTGGAGCTTTGTTGGAAGTTGTTGAAGCTGTGGAAGACGCCATGATTGAAGAGAGAAGTTGCAGAGAAAATCAGTGAAGAAGAAGAAATATGGAAAGGTTTTTACTCAAGAAGAAGAAGTGTAAAAAAGTGGAAAGAAGAGTTTTTGACTTATTTATAGATGATAAGGAGAGGTGACTGAAGCGGTTGAGATTCAGAAATCTTTTCATTAAAAGAAGAGATCATGGGGCACGTGGCAGTTGTGAGTGGATGGATTGAAATGGCGGCAGTTGAGTTTGTCATCCACGAACTACTAGGGATTAGAGTAGTGATAATGAAAATGGTTAGAACATGGGCTGAAGAGACGTTTCAGAAAAGGGTAATGATGATCCTAACGTCATAGATGTCCAATCACATGAACAGTCAATTTGACGAATTAATGAAGACGTCGAATTATATCGACCAAAAATGCTTTTCTCATTGTCAATCGAAAACGCATTTATTCGGGGGCAATTTTTAGACTGCTATTTTCGACGCACAATGGATTGATCAGAAAACAAGAATAGTGGGAGCTGGTAGAAATATTTTGACTCAGGATTTGGTGCTAAACTAAAAAGTCAGTCGAAGATGGTGTGGAAGCAAGAACAAGTTGTTTGAATTTTTCTAAGTAATAAAGAAGTTCATTTTTGACAGTTTAGCTTGGAGGCCTATCTCGACAGATAATTTGAAATTTAAAATTGAGAGGGAGATGCAGTTTAAAAGAGCAGACGCGTGGAGCATATCAGAGGCAAGGAAGCATGCAAGACGCCATTTGTCACATTTAGGGGAAATGACTGTTATCGACAGTTATTTTATTTGTATATAAATAGGTAGTCCTAGTAGGAAAAAAGGTGTGCATTTTAACATTGTACAAGTTATTTCAAATTACTCAAAGTAACCGTGTGAGAGAAACGAGTCATTATGGAAAAAATATACGTTCGAAAAAAACACCAGTTTATTACTTGCAATTCTTTATGAAATTTCAGCTTGTTTACAATACCCTTTAAGATTCTGCAAACTTTTATTTTTGTCTTGTTACTTTCATTTCACCAGTTATTTACCAATTCCAAGTTCCATTTATCTTAGTTAGTCGAAAACTACCAACTGTGAGAATAATAATAAAACAATGATGAAAAGGTTAGAGTTTTACTCAGATTGTCAACATTTCTAACGCACTGTGTCCTAGGATTTATGTGGTTGGTCCTGTTAGTAAACTAATTTCACAAATTAGAAGACCAGAGGTTGTTTGCTGAATTTCATGGCGAACAACATGTTAGAACAAACTTCGACTACAACACGCATTACTCCGACAGCAGCATGCGAACAGACTTCGACCTCATGCTTAATTCCTGCCGAACCAGAAGATACCCTTCGACCATACTAGAGTTCGATCCAATATCTCTCACACACACACACACACACACACACACACACATACATACACACACACACACACACACACACACACACATATATATATATATATATATATATATATATATATATATATATATTATAGGCATGTGCCCCACCTTGTTTTGATTTTTAAGTGACATACACACACACACACACACACACACACATATATATATATATATATATGTATATTGTAGGCATGTGCCCCACCTTGTTTTGATTTTTATGTGATACCTTGTGTTTGTAATTTAATATAGGGTTAAATAAGTTTTTAGTCCCTACAAATATCGCAACTTTCAAGTTTGGTCCCCCAAAAATTTTCCTTCAAACAATGGTCCTCATAAAGTTTTCCGTCCCCAAATTTAGTCCTTCCCGTTAGTTTCCACTAACGATGGCTTATGTGGCATGCCATACGTGTTTTATTGCTTTGCCACGTTAGAAATGTTGTAAAATAATTATTTTTTCCTTATAAAACAAAGCCACGTCAGAAGCCTTCATTATCTTCTCTCTTCTTCACACACACACACACACACACACACACACACACCGTCTCCATCGTTCTTATTTTTCTTCAAACTGTGCAGATCCGCAGTCAACGATGTCGTCCCTCTCTTCCATTCTCAAATCCCTCTTCTTCCTCAATTGGAGATCTCTTTAATTCCGGTACCTCTCTTTCTCTCTCCACTAGGGTTTATAATTTTCCCCTAAATTATTAATTTGTCAAATAATTCATAAAAAATACACTTTCTTAATTAACATACAAATTAATCAACTCGGTTGATCTTAATTTCTTTTGGGTTTTTCAGTTTGAGAGCAAGAGTTGCACTGGTTTTTCAGATGGAAAACAACAGAGTGTGGGACTTCAGTTTGAGGTGATTGAAGAGGAAATTAGTTTGAATTTTTACACTTTTAGCATTATGTTAAATTTTAGTTGTTGGGTGCAATGATATTAGTATTGATGTTAGATTGGTTTTTAATGATGATATCCAAACATAAATGAATTAAATTGAAGTTGTTTGGTCACTGTTAGAGTGTTAAATGAATGAGGTTAGAGTTGTGTTTGAATTGTTATAGTGTTTGGTCATATGTCAGACATAAATCTCGAGATTTGTTACTAGGCACTGTCTTTATAGAGGAAGGTGTCATACATGGCCCAACACTGCCAAAAATAGTCGGAAGAGAAGACATAGACAACTCGAAGTGTTGTCTAAAACCTCTTGAAAGTAAATTTTATAACTGGAGCCAAGTACACAACCTAGTGGTCTAATGTTATACTGGTGAAAACAACAATACTTAATGGCCCATGTGCGTTAATTATTTTGATGTGAACTAGGCTTGTCTCAATGACACACCCCAATCAAACACCAATAAATAGATGACCTTAGATAGCAAGGGAGGTGAGTGCTTTTAGTGCAATAGAGGGGATGTGGGTGAGATTTGAACTCACCCCAGGGTATGGCAGTGAAATTTAGCCTTGATTTAATAAGTTACTACCATTGTTTTGTACCTAGTTAAGACAATTAAGAATCTTTGAATATTGTAGTGGTGTTGGTTTATTACTTTGTTTGTGGATTGGTTTATTAATTTGTTTGATTTTATTCTACTAAGATTTTTTAATATATCTATGCATGTTATAGTGTGTATGCTTTTATCCGTTTTCTCTTTTATCTCACCACTTGTTCCCTTGTTGAAATTGCTTTAATTGGTTGTTCTTGTTCTGATTCCATGCAATGTGATGTATTAGCAAAAAAAATTCATCGAAGGTTATCTTGTTGGGCAATGCTTAGTTTCTTTAATTTACGACACACTTTATGTTTTATATAATCAAAGTATTATAACAAATTGGCGACATGCTGGATACATAATGTTGATGATTTTGGATTAATTCATTTTGACTTCCATAACCACTGTTGTGCAGGTATTTGAAGTATTTGACAAAGAAGTACTTGAAGAAACACAATGTAAGAGACTGGCTCAAAGTGATTGCTTCAAACAAAGATAGAAACATCTATGAGTTGAGGTACTTCAACATTGCTGAGAACGAGGGAGAGGAAGAAGATTAATTGTATGGTCAATTTATTTCCTGGAACTAGTGTTCCTTTTGGCATGTATAAGTATTGCTTGAGATATGATCCAATGTTTAGACTTTGTTACAATTTAACAGTTTTGATTTTGTGTTGCCATTTATGAAATTCAGAATACAATTTTCATTTTATTCTGTCTTGTTTTATGCTTTTATACAGTTTCAGTGTTTCAGATTTGCCTTTGGATTCAGATTACATACAATAACAATTATTCAATCATACCAATTTGCCAACTTGATATAGTTTTTTAGGTCATTTTTTAACAAAGGAAAATTTTCATATAAACTAGTATAACAAATTGGCATTGTTTTGAATGATTGGATGTAATATTAAGTGCTAGATATTGAATGTGAGTACAATTATTTGATTTTGATATTAGGATTCACGTTTTTGTTATGAGAAATTAGTTAGTGTTAGCTCCAATGAAATATTATGTCAGTGAAAAAAAATTATGCATTGCACTTGTTTGAAGAATCATTTTTTTTTGGATTGTTAGAGTTAGTGAAATGAGAGTTAAAGGTTATTTAGTGAAAACTAGAAATGTGAACTAGGTTAGTTGGATTAAACTAATTGAATTTGGTAGTAAGGGTTATCTTGAATAAGAAAGTTAGTTGTCATAAGTTAAAGGTAGAATTGAATTAGAAATTTTGAAATGGAATATAATTGAATTGTTGATGTTTGATGTGAAAAGATGTGAATTGTTAAATGGATGCTTTAACTGTTATGGTTGTTTGAATTGCCACAGAACCATGATTGTAGTCATGCTAATTAGTTACAATTGGTTTTATTAGTTATGGTGAATTGAATCATTGAAGTATGCACTGCCATGGAATATAGAATGATGTTAATTTAAGTTGTTTAGGAAGGCTAGCTAATTATTAGAATGGTGTGTTTTCTTCATTGATAAAACATTTTATGAAATAAAAAATAGAATGGTGTGTTTAAATTAACTAGGGATTAGTTAGGAATTAACTACTGCTTATTAGAATGGGGTCTTTAAATTATCTAGGGATTAGCTAGAAATTAGCTAGGAAGTAGCTGCAGATTAACTACCATTTTTGGGTTTAAATATGATATTAATATAAAAAAATTAAAATTGAAACAATTGACACGTGGCATACATGTCAGCATTTTTTGCCACGTTGGCATTTCCACATGTAAGCCACGTCATCAAAAAAATTTCCACATGGCATCCCACATAAGCCACCTTTAGTGGAAACTAACGGGAGGGACTAAAGTTAGGGACGGAAAACTTTCAGAGGACCATTGTTTGAAGGAAAATTTTGGAGGGACTAAACCTGAAAGTTGCGATATTTGTAGGGACCTTATACATATTTAACCTTTTAATATATGAGTATAATAATACACTATCATAATATATGTACAATCACTAAAGTCATTTATATTTCCATTTTTTTTATTTACTTAACTTTTATAATATTATAATTAATATAAACTTATTTTATTTTTTTAAATTAAAAATAATAAAATTTAAAATAATCATAAATTTATATGTAACATTGGCCTACTAATTAAATTTTTCATATTGGGTGAGAGGAGAGAGAATTGTAATAGTCAAAAATATAATTTTTTAACTTAAGTCATTTATTTAAATAATGGATGAGAGAGAAAATTGATTGAGAATAAAAATGACAAATAATCTCACCAATTTATTTTAAATTTAATGGTTCTGATTCATTCTCATATTCTCACATAAAAATAGCATTCTCATTGTGTGTGTGTGTGTGTGCGTGTGTGTGTGTGCGCGTGTGCGTGTATGCGTACGTGCGTGCGTGCGTGTGTGTGTGCGCGCGTGCGTGTGTGTGCATGTGTGTGTGTGATTTATTCAATGAATGTAAAACAATGATTATTTTTTGTTTATAATAGTAATTAGAGGATGTACGTGTTAATAATAAAAAAAAATGTGGATGTGAATATTTAAAAATGATGAAAGAATTGAATTGATTCCATCTATTTTTAAATTATTTTTTATAATTTTTCTATTGTTCAAGAAAAAATATAAAGGTTCCTTGATGTCATCTCTCATTAAACAAATGTTACCATGTGTTTAAACGTGTACTTGATTTAACGGTTTTGTTTGATCTCTTATCTCTACAATGATGATAAAATATGTTTTAATGAATCCATTTACCATGTTTTGTTTCCGTTCATTAACTTTTGTTTCAGCACTATAGCTTTGATTTTGCAAAAAATAAAATCGAATTCAAAAGTCTTAAAGGGGAATTATCTATTCAACCCCCCCCCCCCCCCCCCCTTTTCTAGAATTTATTGTATCTACATTCTCACCCAACAATTAGCCTCAAAGTTAGTTTTTTGACTAGGTCTAACCGACTTCAAAAGTTGAGTATGTATATTTTGATTTGTTATATCCTAATTTTTGACCCTAAGATCCCATCCTCTTTTTTGCATTTTTGCATACAAACAAGATCACAAGTTTGGTTGCTTTTTTACTCTCTCACCTTTGTGTTTGCCTTTGAGATCATCAAACACCTATTTATGTATCTTTTTCTTTTATTTTTATATGCTTTATGTTTCACTAACCACTAATCAAAATGCAAAAAATATGTCTTGTATCCTTTTGTTTCTTTGCAAGGTAGAGTGCTATATCAAGAACACCAAGCATGATTCATCAGCTAGGGTTTTGCTCCATCAAGGTTAAAATATGGTCAACCATTGATTCCCAATGGCTATCTCATCAAACCATGGCTTCTAATATCAAAGTACAAGGTTTCAAGCATCATTCAATCTCATTTTGATCAAAGACATTTCAAGGTTTAATAACTTGTCTCTCAAGAAAAGACAAAGGTTCATGTGTTTATTTCCATGCCTTCAACAACAAGTTATCTCAAGCTTTGGTAAATTTAATCAAAGGACATTCAAGTACACATTATTTTGGGTTCATATGATTATCCATGTGCCTTGAAATGCAAGAAAAGTCCAGGTTTACAAGTTGATTCAAGGAAGTTTGACTTAAAAAGTCAACATTTCAAGTCAAAGTTCAAAAGAACACAACTCCTTCAATTCTCAATATTTTTGAATGCTTATTTTTGCATGTGACTCTTCTCAACATCCTGTTCAATTTCTCTTTAAATTACAAGAGCCAATTATACTTAGAGGATCATCAAAAGTATGAAGACACTATAGGTCATTTGTGGACTTAGTGAAAATTTTCCTATTTTCAAGTGACTTTTTCTCAACTTTCAAGAATCACAACTTATTCAATTTTCAACATATAGAGCTCATTCTTTTTGCACAATATCATTTGTGATACTCTCTACAAGATTTCTTCAAAGGTCAAAGTCAAATTCTTCTTGGAAGGCCATGGAATTCATTGATACAATATAGGTCATTTTCAGCCATTTGGATTTAGAATATTTCAAGTTTGATTTGGCAGATTTTTGTGCCAACTTCAACATGACATAACTTTTTGCTCAAGCATCCAAATGAAACCTTTCTTGGAACATTGTGATCTTTGCCATGATGTTTACAAATTACAATAAGAATGAGATCAAAAAGCCTCTTGTACAAGGTGCCCCATTAATGTAAACATGATTACTTGGAACTGAATATTTGCATCATGATCAGATTTTTACCTCAGCCAAAACTCAATTACAAGCAAAATTACCGCGTGTTTTGGACCTAAACATGTTTAATCAAGTTTCTAGAAGTTAATTAACTTATAAAACGCATGATTTGGCTGAGTTTTGAGCAATTTCAATTCACACTTTTCACACTTAGAGGGTGCACACGAATTTACTCAATTCTGGATTATTCCACCCCTCTCATCATTCCATCATCTTCAGATATAAATAGAGGATCATTCCACACTAAAAACCAAGCTTTTGATAGAAAACCCCTACTCCACTCTCAAATTTTCTGCAAAAAAGTGAGCTATCGTGTTTTGATTTCTTGCTTGTTTCAACTCATTTTCTTGATTCAGTTAGCTTCATCGTGTTCCTCTGAAGCTCCTGTAACAATTCCCAAGCTCTAAGAGTCCCTGAATTGTGCTAAACAAATCCAGTTTAGAGCTCCTCTGATCATTTTTGGACAAGGTAGTTTGAGGCTCCATTTTCAATCAAACAAGTTACCACAATGTAGTCATTTGCATGCTGATTATTTCCCCAAACCTAGCTGGTGTTGTTAGCTTGTGTTCATCATTTAATTTTTGTATTAGTGTTCGTGTGTTCTTCTGATTTTCCTCAAAATTTTCCCTACTCTCTTTCAATAAATTAAAATGGAGTATGAGGTTGAGTTCGCCTTGATGAGACGATTGCAATGATGGTGGTTTTGTTACGTGTAAAATATGACTTAAATTGAACCATCTTTCTTGGCATTTTCAACTAATTTCTCATGTTTTAATGGATTTATTTCTTGTTCTTGTGTGATTCTTCAAATATATTGCAAATACATTTGGATTCTTTGATGTGTGTGTTATTGTGCAGTATATAGGCATAAAACATCAATGATTAAGACACAAAGGATTGGACAAGGAAGCCAAAGAAATGAAGAAGAATCAGCAAGTTCGCTGTGCGAACACCAGCAAAGTGAAAGTGAATGCTCACTGTGTGAGGTCCTGGCGAAGCCCCAGCGAACCATCTCAGATTAGAGGCAGTAGGAAAAGGGCCCAAATTTGCTGGGCGAAGTTGAAGCGAAGCAATTCCCTATGCGATGAAGTGTTCGCACGACGAACTTAGATATTTTCCAAGGGCAGTTTAACTGTTCCTGAGGCACTTGAAGTGCCCAAAAGTAGACTTCGCTGGGCGAATAGGTTGTTTGCTAGGCGAACATGACAGATTTTGTAAATACTATATAAGTACTTTTTCTTGCTTTTTGGATAT
The DNA here is from genome assembly GCA_022829125.1 of Lathyrus tuberosus. Classification (NCBI taxonomy): domain Eukaryota; kingdom Viridiplantae; phylum Streptophyta; class Magnoliopsida; order Fabales; family Fabaceae; genus Lathyrus; species Lathyrus tuberosus. The sequence goes on from JALAZF010000272.1 coordinate 585,407, forward strand.
AAATTTTCATAACTTGTAATTTTTGGGATCAGAACTTTATCTCTCTTCATTTCAAGTATATTTTAGAGAGAGAAACACAAACCCAAAGGGGGAGAAGGTAAGATCTTCGATCTCTTGTTGGGTTTGGATGTAATTGTCATACCCCAAATTTTGACCACAAGATTTCCCATCATTGTGCAAATCATCACCACAATATGGATGTACCTTCATACCTCATGAATCCTCTCAACGATTTTTTAGCATTCACTTCAACCAAGAATTAGGGTTTTAAACCCTCTCAGAGTACTCAGACAAAGGATCAATCAAGAATGGACATGATCCTCAACTTGTCAAGCCTCTCAAACATCCATAAAAGATCAAGAGGTTTCCCACATCAAGAATCAAGCACAAGAGTGCAACATTTCAAGTGGATCAAGCCTCAAGATCATCAGTGTCACCAAATTAGGGTTTTTGGTCGACCAAGGCCTCCTGAGGGAAATTTTCCTCTGGGCATGGGCCAATACTTCAAAATATGATCCAAGAAGCTCAAAGGGACCTCATGGACCCAATCACAAGTTCAAAATAGCCTCAGGGGATGCATTCATCAAAAATCAAGAATTAGGGTTTCTTGACCTAATTCACCCCTAAGTTGACTTTTGAAGCAAGGCATGAGCCAAGACCTCAAGAAGTGTTTTGAAGACCTCCAATACATCATATTGATCCATTTACAATATTGGATTGATTCAAAGAACTTGGTTCATAAGCAAATACAAAGATTCAATTTCATATGGACCAATTAGGGTTTTCTGATGAAAAGTCAACTGTACCTTTGACTTTTGACCAAGACATAATCCCCAAACTTGGGACATGATTCAAGACACTCTATAACACCTATGGAATCCATCCATTAGGTTTGAATTAGGTCAAGGACTTGATTTCATAGAGGATCACAAAGTTTGAAAATCATCTGACAAAAAGTCAACTGTGCCAAAAACCAAGTTTGACTTTTTGAATTTCTTGACAAACAAGGGTTCCCTAAGTTAAAAGCAATGTTAACTTATGTTTTGGATCATCATCCATCAAGAAAAATCAAGAAAAGTGGGGTTACTTGCAAAAGGGACAACCATAAGAAACTTGAAATTTCACTAAGTTATGAAAAAAATTGATTTATACCCAACTTTGCAAGACCATAACTTGTGATCCAAGTAACCTTTTTATTCCATCCAAAGCTCAAATGAAAGCTCTCATTACATACTTCAAGATTGTCAACTACAACAGATTCCAAATCCTCATGGATTTTGAGTTATGGATTGATCAAAATCACAAAAATATGAAAATGGCCATTTTTCTAACACTTAGTGAAATTTTGGACATAATCTATTTTGCATTTTCACCAACTTTGAGGCCATTTTTCATTATGATTCAAGATGATTCAAGTCTAAAGTTAAACATCAAAGTTGAAGTATGTTATAGGGGCTTTCCAAAAAATACAAGAGCCTCCCATGGTTCAACTTGAGCAAGGGGTTATAAGCCTCCAAAAATGGCATTTTTCACCCTGCCCACACAAAGGCATGAAAACATGACTTGGTTCCCACGATTTCTTGAGCCAATTTTGGACACTTGCATCATTTCATTTCTGTCCAAAATCAACTTGAATGATGAAGAATCTGATCACAAAGCCACCAAGTCAAAAATATTATTCCTTGGCATGTGAAATTCAATGTTGCAAATCCAAAAACTTCAATTTTGTTTCAAGGTATTCAAGAGATACATTGAGGTGGCATGGACTGAGTCATTGATCACTAAAGGGGTTAAGACTTATCCCTGCAACAAAAGACTCATAGCCTGCAAGATTGACTCAAGTCAATGGCTAGAGGAGACTTTGGCTACATGACAAAGTTCAATGGATAATGGAGTGATCCAGCCTCCAATCACTTTGTTCCCAAAACAAAGTTGCTCTACTATAAATAGAGGTTCTTTCTGATTAAATCAAGTACACCAAAGCATAATAACTCATGCTTTCCTTCCAATCACTCTAAAAAACCAGAATTTGCTTCTCTTACAAGTCACATTCAAATTTTCAAATAGAGAGCAATTCCACACAAACCAACCATCCTAACACCTCACACATGTCATATAGAAGTGATCCATAAACTCAAAACACATCTGGAACACCATAATCAAAAAGTCACCATCCATTTGCTCAAGCTTTTTGGCCTATTTGCAGTTGGGGTACCACAACAAGTTCCAGGTTGTTTTAATCTATTCCAAGCTTTCAAACACACTACTTGAGGTCCAAGGAAGCTGTCCAGATCATCACCCAACATCTGTAACACCTACAACTGAGGATTCAATTTCCTCTTGCAGAGGTAAGCCTGACACTCTCAAACTCTATGATTCATGCATCATAAATGTGTTTTCAAGTTACAAACATGTTTCTGCACTTATGTAGAGTGTTTCCCCTCAATCAATTGCTTTGTAGCTATCGTGTATAGGATTTCATAGTGTTCTTGCAGAAATTAGGGTTCTTGAGTTCATCTTTTGATTTCTCATTCCACACTTAAAATAAATGCAATTAATTTATATCACTGAAATCTTTGTTCAAAAATACACAACTTCCGTGTTTACAAAAGTCAAAACCATTACGTATTGAGAGAGATATGTGAGGTTTTGCAAAAAGGCCATGGAGGGAGGTTGTGAGGAAGAAGATGTCTGTTGGCGCCATATTTTGAATTTTTGAATTTTTGGTCATTTTCTTAATTGATTATAAAAATTAATTTCTCTCTCAATTTTTATCATTTTTGATTGGTTCTTTTTTTGAAAATTCACAAAAATGTTAAAATATTTTATTCAACAAAAAAAAATCAAGTTTATATTATTTATTTTATATAGTTTGAATTTTTGTAAATAATTTCATTTTATTTGTTTTTAAACATTTTTAAATGAAATTTTCACCTTGGTTTTTCAAATTCAAATGATTTCCAAGTTTTCATGTGATTAAACATGATTTTTAAAAACATTTTTCAAAGTTGACAACTTGTTTTTGAATATATTTGATATTTTCTATCATTTTTTATTTAATTTCCTTTGAAAATTATATTTTTAAATTAAAATTAGGGTTTTTCTTAATTTTGAATTTTTTCAAACTTCATTTGAAACATTTTTGGGCCTCTATTAGAGTGTAAGACCCAACCCATTTGTAAATATATAATTTTGGGCCTCGGTCATTGTATAAGTCCTGATACGATTTTCAAAATAACGGTGCGATCGCTGTTTTTCATCTGGACATCTCAATGAGCTATAAGTCCCATCTCTTGTATAAAAATAACTTTTTGGGCCTCTATTAGAGTGTAAGACCTATTCCTTCTTGTACATAAATAATTTTGAGCCTCAGTCATTGTATAAGTCCCTCTGTGGTTTTCAAAATCACGGCGTGATCGTCGCCTTTTCAAATAAATCATCTGGGCCTCTCCTTGAGTATAAGCCCCATTTTTCTTTCTTCACAAACACTTTTGGGCCTCTAATAGAGTGTAAGACCCAAACCCCTTAGTACAAAAACAATTTTGGGCCTCTGTTATAGTATAAGCCCCACAACGTCTTTTGGTATCGTAGTACGATCAGTGTTTTCAAATAAGTCATCTGGGCCTCTCCTTGAGTATAAGCCCCAGTCTTTTTGTACAAAACCTTGTTTTAAACAATAAACAAATTTCATGGGCCTCTCCTTGAGTTGTAAGCCCCATACCTCTATTTTCAAAATCATTTGTCTGTTTTTTAAAACTGGTACTAAGAGGGGCATTATTCCCGATGAAACTGCTCTTAGACCACTTGGGCCTCTCTTTGAGCTATAAGCCCCAAACACTTCTTTTTATTCAAACAAACTTCTTTTAAATTCAAATTCAATATTGTATCAAAACTTTCTTCAGTTTCTTCAAACCCTAATCAAGCATACAGTTATAGTCAATACTACAAATCACAATACACTTGGGTTTCTTCTCAGAAGGTAAGTCCCATCGTCTTTTTTTTATGCATACTTGATTATACACCTGTCAATTTATCTGTATATACTTGTGCATATCTTGCTTAGAGTTTCCCCCAGCAGTTAGGTCTATGCTTAGGTCAAACCAGAGGTTACTTTCAACTTAGTCAAAACTAGTTCCCTCATAGGAAATTTCCTATACAGTCTGCCTCCTCTTGGGATTATACAATATGGAATAGAGAAAGGCATTATTTCCGGTGAAACTTTTCTCAAGACTGTCAAAACTTATATATATATATATATATATATATATATATATATATATATATGCATACAAGAAATTCATTTCCTCAGAGAGGATTAATTATCAGTGAAACCTCTTCTGAATTTCTTCAAACCTTAGAAGTTCCCACAGGCTTCTTAGAAGTTCCCCCAGCCTCCTCTTGGGGTTAATACAAGGACTCAAAGGCCTCCTAAAGGCATAGGATAGAAATTAGTCATCCCTTCTAGTTTAATCCTCAGAAGAGTCAAGAATTCCAAAACATCAGACCATTTTAGGGTTGATCTTCATCCCTTAAACCCTCAACCTCCTCTTGGGCATCATACAAAGACCCATCTCTACACTAGAGCCTACCACTTCTTGAGAGACTTGGACAGTCTCAGCCTCCTCTTGGGCTTCATACAAGCAGACTTGGAAATTCTCCTTTCCTCTTGGATCTCACACAAAAATCCTCAAGTTTCCTAAAAGTAAAGGAAAAACCCTGATCATTCTACCAATGCATCAGTTTCCAGCAGAGTTAAAACCTCCATAGGTTTTCAAACTCAACTTTAATCCCCTCTGACCCCCAACCAGGGTCAATTTACCATCAACAAATCCCTAGTAAAATCAGAACCTTCCTTGATTCCCACCAAGAGTAAAACCTTTGGATTCCCTAATATAAGCTGGACATGCTCCTGGATTTCCATAAATACTCAGCAAGAGATAGCCTCCTCTTAGGCTTCATATAAGAATTTCCTCAGCCAGGCTCAATCTTGGGCTTTGTACAAGACATATAAAACTCTCTCCAATGGAGTCAGTTTCTTTTAGCTTCAACCTTTTGCTTTGATCAAGGCACACAAAAATTAACATCCCCTCAGATGAGACCATAAGTCCTTTATGTAGGAGGATATTTCCTCTATACATCACATTTTAAAACAGACAATCAAAACCTTTTTCCAGATAATTGATGTAAGTGGCACACTTGTTGATTCAAAATCCAAGCTGGAGTCCTTCCTTTATCCTGGCTAGAATTCATCTTTCATCTAACAACTGTAAGTGGCAAGCCTCTAGATCCATAACATCCAAGCCAATGTCCCTCTCTTAGCATGAAAGATTCATAAGGAAAAAGTGGCATTGCTCTACACTGAGTTAAAGCTTTCTTCCTTTATAACATCACCCTTATAAAGGAAATTATGGCATTGTTGGATTCACATATCCCAGTTAAAGTAATTTCCCTTATAATAAATTTCTCAATAATTTGTGATGAATAGGTGAGATATTCTCCCTTTAGAGATGACAAATTCTTTCTCAGTCACCCTTTTAGCTTTAATCTTGGGCTTTGAACAAGACATAAATACTCAGCTAGCTTCAATCTTAGGCTTTGAACAAGACACCAAATATCTTTCCTCCCACAGAAATAGGAGGAACTACGATTGCTCTGATTTCCCAAATCTCTTTACGGGAATACGTAGGCGTAAGATTGATAAATCTTAGCGAGCACACAAATAAAAAACTTTAGGTCCAGTACCTTCCCAAACTAACAGAAAACCCGAAAACAACAAAAAATTCTCTCAATTCTCCCAAAGGAGAAATTTTCCCAAGCCACAACAGATAAACACAAGAAAGCATTTAAAGTTAACAGAGAAACATGCAATAGAAGGTTCCTATGGATTACCATAGATACACTGGGTGTTAATAGCTTCCCTTTGTATAACCAGACCTCGTTCCCCGATCTCTTAGCATTTGTTAAAGAAAACATTTGCTTACAAGGTTAGTTTTAGATATCTTCCCTTTCCTTTCCAGCTTCATAGGATAAATAAGAAATCAGAAAGTAGCACCAAATTCCAACATTGCGGTAAGATGGTCGCGTCACTGACAAAAATCGTACGCTACAGTAATCTTTTGATACCTTATGTATTTCATCTAATATATGTTTGTGAACTAGTTTTAATTCAATATTGATGTTGTCTTTGATTGCTTATTTGTGGGTCTTGACAAAAATCTTTTCAAATCTTTGATCTAAGATTTTCATCTATCAATGAGCAAACTTTTGACATGGTCTTGTAAGTTGATATCACTAGTATCACTTTTATTTTATTGTGTTGATTAGTAGCATGAGTAGCATGAGTAGGATCAATGCGGTAAAGACCACGATAACGTTTTTGACGTGAACGGTATTATGAGGATGTATGATAATAGAGATAAGAATCTTGTTCACATACATTTGGCAAATTAGGTGAATGCATGTAAAAAAGGTTAAGCGTATGTACGTATTATGATCATAGTGTTATATATGAATCAAGCCATTAATTTGATATGGATGTTATTTGAATATCTGTTAGGTCTAAACTCTAGACATAGATTTAGGTTTAACATTCACGTGAGTATCAGTTCTTAATGCTCTATGTTGGTTTTATTGCGTGAGATATCCCCAATGAGACAATACGGTTGTTCTCTCGACTTTGCGTTAGACATAACCTCGGTTGTGGGTGATACGTGATGGTATTAGACGAACGTCTGAGCTGTGTATAACATGATCAAAAGAATGTATGTGTTATCAATTGATGAGATCCAATTCCAACAAGGCTCCGTTTACATTTCAGTTTTTACTTTATATTTCCCCTCTTTATATTTTCTACTTTTATTTAATTATGGTTCCTTGCATCTTTCAACCATAATTTTCACCACAAGCTTAGAAATGTAGAGACCGTTAAAAGGAATTCTTTCCCTCGCACCGATCCCTGTGGAGACGATATAAATCCCAGAGGGAATCCTTCCAAAACTAAATCTTTGCTTCTTGCCGCTTTACTGCAGTTCGAACAAAATGACGCCGTTTCTGGAGATTGGTGTTTAGATATTGAATTGCATTGCAATAGTTTCTATACTTTTAGGCTATGTACAGTTGTTTATCTTGTATATGTTCTTGTTTTCTTTCACGGTTTTTTTAGTGTTGGTTAGGGAGGAATGATGAGAACTTCCTCTAGATTGCTTGCTATTTGTATAAAAGTATCTAATGAAGATTCTCCCAAGTTTGGATGGTGATGGTAGGATGTTGAACATGTAAATTCAATTAAGGTAATTTGTACCGCTTTATAGAATGTTAGAATGATTTAAGAATTTTGTGCTTTGTGCAAATGTGTATTCTTGTTTCATTTTTTAACTTTGTTTGAATGCTTGTTTCACTTAGGTCCAAAAGCCGCAAATTGTGAGAAACCTCCATTGTTTACTATATGCTAGGATGACTGATAACTTTGTTTAATTCGTTTGATTCATGCTTTATCTTTTGATTATTGTGATTTTCTGGAAGCATTAGAAAAGATCAAGACATTTGCTTATATTGAGCACAACCATATCCAAAAAGTAACTTACTCGTGAGTAGTGAGAATTCGTTAACCCCCTTTGAGCTAAAACAGTTTAGATCTCATTTTAGTGATGAACTTGATGTTTGTACATAATTTGAAAGTTTAGTTCATCATTGAATTTTGTGAGATTCTAAAAATATTTCTTGAACCTTTGAACATTGTTTAAATTGATTTCCTCGCCATAAAAAGTAAGGAACATTCACTTGAGATTTGGTTGAATTCAAGTTGGGGAGAATGAAAAAGAAAAGTGGTAGGTTACTCAAAATTTTGAAAAATTTCAAGCAAGCATGGAAAAAGTGTGAATATGAATGTGAAAAACAAAAGAAAAAGAATGCTTGTTTGAAAAAGAAAAATAGAGAATGAAATAATTATGCAAAAGGAAGTTTGAGAAGGTTTGCAACAGAGGAAAGAAAATGGTGAATGGAGTTGGGATGTGTAAATACCATGTATAGTGAATGTTTCTTTTGCATCGACATTTTCGATTCGATGGCCTTTAGAAATGACCCTTTGTTGTGAACCCGACCAAGCTACAACCTTAAAAGCCCTTAGTGATCTTTTTGCTTCCATATTTTCATTTTTGATTGTTAGATGAATGTATGAATTGAATTACTATTAGCATTGTTTTTCAGGTGAGCGAAATTTCCCCGGGGTTGCAAACGCGTTAATTTCTTCATTCTTATTCTGAAGAGGAGTGTTAGAGTGATTCAAGTATGAGAATTTAGTTGTTATTTGAAACATTGCATGATATTTGTTTAAGAACTAAATTCTTTATCATTGTTCGATTCTATTGAGTGGTGAACGTTGCTTGTGCGCATTTTCATGCTTGACCAAACCCTCTTATTTAAGCAAATTTCTCTTGTTTGAATTTGAACCATTAATCTTTTCTTGGTTGAATCTTATGCTTGAGTAAATCCTCTTGTTTTCATAAGGGGCGTACTTTGCTTGAGGACAAGCAAAAATCTAGTTGAGGAGTGTTTGTTACGTGCAAAATATGACTTAAATTGAACCATCTTTCTTGGCATTTTTAACTAATTTCTCATGTTTTAATGGATTTATTTCTTGTTCTATTGTGATTCTTCATATATATTGCAAAAACCTCTGGATTCTTTGATGTGTGTGTTATTGTGCATAATATAGGCATAAAACATCAATGATTAAGACACAAAGGATTGGACAAGGAAGCCAAAGAAATGAAGAAGAATAAGCAAGTTTGCTGTGCGAACACTAGCGAAGTGAAAGCAAATGCTCACTAAGCGAGGTCCTAGCGAAGCCCTATCGAACCATCTCAGATTATAGGCAGTAGGAAAAGGGCCCAAAGTTGGCTGGGCGAAGTTGAAGCGAAGCAGTTTGCTGTGTGATGAAGTGTTCGCACGGTGAACTCAGATATTTTCCAAGGGCGGTTTAACTGTTCTTGAGGCACTTCAGTAGACCGCTGGGTGAATAGGTTGTTCGCTAGGTGAACATGACCGATTTTGTAAATACTATATAAGTACTTTTTCTTGCTTTTTAGATATAACTTTTCATAACTTGTAATTTTTGGGTTCAGAACTTTATCTCTTTTCATTTCAAGTATATTTTAGAGATAGAAACACAAACCCTAAGAGGGAGAAGGTAAGATATTCGATCTCTTGTTGGGTTTGGATGTAGTCTTTTGATACCTTATGTATTTCATCTAATATATGTTTTTGAACTAGTTTTGATTCAATATTGATGTTGTCTTTTATTGCTTATTTATGGGTCTTGACAAAACTCTTTTCAAATCTTTGATCTATGATTTTCATCTATCAATGAGCAAACTTTTGACATGGTCTTGTAAGTTGATATTCACTAGTATAACTTTTATTTTATTGTGTTGATTAGTAGCATGAGTAGCATGAGTAGGATCAATGCGATAAAGACCACGATAACGTTTTTGACACGAACGGTATTGTGAGGATGCATGATAATAGATATGAGAAACTTGTTCACATACATTTGGCAAATTAGGTGAATGCAGTTAAAAAGGGTTAAACGTATGTATTCTGATCATGGCGTTATATATGAATTAAACCATTAATTTGATATGGATGTTATTTGAATATCTGTTAGGTGTAAACTCTATACATAGATTTAGGTTTAACATTCATGTGAGTATCAGATCTTAATGCTCTGTGTTGGTTTTGTTGCGTGAGACATCACCGATGAGAAAATACGATTGTTCTCTCGACTTTGCATTAGACATAACCTCGGTTGTGGGTGATACGTGATGGTATTAGACGAACGTTTGAGTTGTGTATAACATGATCAGAAGAATGCATGTGTTATCAATTGATGAGATCCAATCCCAACAAGGCTTCATTTATATTTTAGTCTTTACTTTATATTTTCCGTCTTTTTATTTTCCGCTTTTATTTAATTATGTTTCCTTGCATATTTCAACCATAATTTTTACCAAAAGCTTAGAAATGTAGAGACCGTTGAAAGACATTCTTTCCTTCGCACCAATCTCTGTGGAGAGGATATAAATCCCGTAGAGAATCCTTCCAAAACTAAATTTTTGCTTCTTGCCGCTTTACTGCAATTCGAACAAGTTCCGTGCCCTAACTTTACCCCTTAGCAGTCTCCGGTGAGCATCTCACTGGAGAAGATGACCGGAGAGACTGAGACGATGACCTGAGGTGTTTCCACGCTAGCTGAATGAAATGTTTTGATTGGATATATTCAAATGTGATTCTGTGTGTTTTCTTCAGTAATTTCCACCGTGCATCATCATCTGAGGAGCGCGGGATCTGCCACGTTTATTAATGAAGTCAGATCCTACGCTCCTCCTTTTTTCTTTTATTCTATTTTCTGATTTTTTTTAATTTCATTTAACTTCAAAAATTCATAGAAAAATTATTTTAATTCCAAAAAATCCCAAAATAATTTATGAAAGTCTCTTTTATTTTTCTCTTTCTGATTTTGTATTTTCGTATTTTATTTTTATCATTTTCTATTTTTCATGATTTTTCTCATTTTTTGAAGCATTTTAATTAGTTTAAAAATATTTTTATGCATTAAAAAATTCTAAAAAATTTTATATATCATTCTTGACTTGTTTCTAACTTGCATGAATTTTCTTGACCATTTATGATTTGATTTGATGAATCATTTGCATTTTCATCTTTATTTTCATTTTAAAATTAATTTTTAAAATCATTTTAGTGCATTTTAATTTATATTTTTGCATTTTAAATTTGTTTGACATGTGTTGACTTATGTTGGTCTTGGACCTTGGTTGATTTGGTCACAAGTTTCATCAAACTCAATGGATCTTGGGTGTTGATGGGGTGAAAACCCTAATCCACCAAAATGGATGATTGATTTTGATGATAACTTGATCATCACTTAGATCCAATTTGGTTTTGCTTTTTGTTTGATCCTCTCTTCTTCATCCCTTTCTTTTTCTTTTTCACCATTCTTTTGATCAATTGGAGGATGTGTAGGCCATCTTGTTCATGAGATCTTGAGTGGTACTTGATAAACTTTCATCATTTCAAATCTACCATTTGATTGATCATTTGATCATTTTAGGTACTTTGGATTGATGCATAAGTTTGTCCAAAGTATCATGAAGGGTTGATTGATGTAATGAATCCATCTTTCCTTGACTTAGGTCTTGATCCACCTTGTTTTGACTTGTGCTACATGTTTTAGGAGTATGATCTTTATATCATATCTCTAACATATATGGTACATAAATTGTTATTGACCGGCTTATGCTTTGGAGTTGTGACTTGAGACCTTGGATTTTATTTGGTACTTTGACCTTGAGTTGACCTCTTTGAAGACTTGGCTTGGATACTTAGTTTTCATCTGATGCTTGGTTATTTCTCTGCCTGGTCATTATGGCTTATCTTGTTGCTTGAGTCCAAAGGATGGGAGTTGTGGCTTATTATGTCAAAGGCTTGTATCTTGGTTAGTTCTTTCCTTCCTTAGCTTTTATTTTATACTTTAAGGTAGCCTCTTCATCTCCTCCCCTTCTTAGATTTTCAAAATCTTCTCTCTTTTTCAAAACCTTCTCTTTTTCAAACTAAAACCAATTTCACAATAAACATTGACTTTGTCAAGTGCATTTTCAAACTCATTTTCTTAATAAATGCTAATAAATCTTAAACATATCAAGATCATTTTCAAAATACTTAAAAAAATACTTAATCCATTCAAACCATTTTGTGCTTTTGTACACTTTTGCTTTTAAAACTTTTCATAAAGTTTAGACATGAGTCATTTCCATAGTTGAGATGTGATCCTCATATCCCCATAGTATTGTTTTAAATGAGTAGACTCTTTTCCACCTTAGAGAGTTAGTGGTATACTTGTTGATTTTATCCAAGTTGGAGCCCTTCTCATGGCGATGCAAAGGTCCATTTTCACATACTTATGGGTGATTAGTTGAAGTTTTCTCCTTAAAATGACAAGTTGTCTTTTCATTTAAAATGAATCATAACAAACCATTTTGTTATTTTTACCACGAACTACGAGGTTTAGATCCTCAATTGCACTTTGTGGGTACGTAGACACGAGGCTCAGGAAGTCTTGTCAAACACAAAATTATTTAAAAAATACATCTTTTCTCACCTCACCAATCTTTTGCAAACAACACCCTTTTAAGCCAAATGCTAGATTTTCAAAGAGGTTCCTATAAAGTACTATAGACGTTTTGAGTGCTAACACCTCCCCTTTGTGTAACCAACCCCCTTACCCTGTCTCTATTTTTATTAGTTTTTGTTTTAAAACTTCTTTAGGTTTTGTTCGCTCTTTTCCATTCCTTTGGAAAAATAAAAGTGCGGTGGCGACTCATGTTTTATGAGTTAAGTTAAGCAATAGCTTAATCTCAAATTTTTCCTCTACATGATCCTTAAAGCGTTTTTGTAAAATATTTTGTCAAAGAAAATTTAATATGTTTCCTTATCATCTGGGTACTTATTTAACATCATTATATGAATAACTTAAAGTAAATTGAAGTAATCTAATACTAGTGTATCAATCATTCTTAATTTCAGGATGAAAGTTCATTAAAAATAAAATCATTTAGGATTGAGCTAATTTTTTTTTGAGTTTGTGCAGGTAATTAGAACATTTCACCATGGCCTAAAAGATGTATGTTAATTATTTGAAAATCTAACAATTTCTATTGTACTCCCTCCGTTCCATATTATAAGTAAATTTTACTTTTTAGATACATTGAATAATTAATGTATCTGGTCTATATATAGACCAGATACATTAATTATTCAATGTATCTAAAACTTAAAATTTTCTTATAATATGGAATGGAGGGAGTATGTTATATGTGTATGAATTATGTGAAAGAGATGTGAAAGAAGGAAGAAACATATTCTTGTTGACCTAATCTTCCAAGGTCATCATGAAAGAAGATGAAGATAGTTTTGTGAAATTCAACATTGTCAAAGTGTTGAATAAGTTACCTAGATTGTCAAGACATCTATTCAAGCAAATAAATAAGTTAATCATATGCTCTCTATCTTGAGAAGGAATGTATGATAGTATTATTTAGACGTGTAAAAAATAGTGTCCAATTGTATATGATTTATCGTAATTTGCTTTTTTATGTTTTTTGTCCTTTACTAATCATTTCGTGTGCATAAAGTTAGAGCCTAGATTGTCAAATTAGTATGATCGTTCCAATATCATTTTCTCTTATTGTAATGTACCTTAATTATGTATGTGTTTGGTATATCGTATGTTTTATTTATGATTATGTGATTTTATACATATCATAAATCATCTTAGCATATCACATATCTGATCATTTTATGCATTTGAGCATAACATGTTCATTCATCGACATTAATTTCTTTTCTGATAAGCATTAAAGATTTTTTTAATAAAAAAACAATCATGTGTCAAATTTGCATTCATTAAATTTCTTTTCATGAATTCAAAATTAATTTTTCAAAATTTTCAAATTTTTTATCTTTGATTCGAATCAAGCTCAAAAGAATTTTGCCACTGGACGTCTAAATTAAATCAAAGCTTATCCTGATTCAAATAAATCTTAAAAGTTTTTCAAAGGATTTTTCCCTAGGACATATGAATCAAATCAAAACATCTCCTGATTCTAATCGCAAAAGTTCCATGTCACCTTGACTCGAATCAAATAGGTGTATGACTCAAATTAAACTCCAAAAATTTCTCTCCTTATTTGAATCATAAAAGCTCAAGCTCAAATCAAAGTGTTTCAAATTTCAAAATAAGTGTGTTTCCTTTGGTTTCTCTCATCATCATTACATTCACTCATTACTATTTTTTAAAATCATTTTCATCTCTCGTAACCTTTAAACATCGAATTTCAAATTCTCTCATTCTTGTTAAAATGTAATTCATAGTGTCGAAGTCGAAGTCGAAGCATTCATGTGTCGAATAGTTTCGACAGATTCATTTTAGATTTGATTGGATTCTGTTTTGATTAGATTAGATTTGATATTTTGGGCTTTTAGAGTTTTGGGCCTTTGTAAATCTAAATCTATAAATAGGAAGTTACCCTTGTACATTGTAACACAATTGCAGTCACAGTTTGCAGATTAGCAAGTGAATAATAGCAATAGAAGAAATCCCACAGTTCGTGGGTAGAAATACTTTTCTCCAAATATTTCTTTTCTCTCTCTTTTCTTGCTGTTAGTTTGTTCTTCTTCTTCCTTTGTTCTTCATTTTCATTACGTATTGTTTGTGGGTTGGTGATCAATCTTGAGATCAAGATTGAAGCGAAATCATCATAGGGTGTGGTGTATTTCCAACATCTGGTATCTAGAGCTCCGGTTGTGATTCAAGGAGGAAAATCGTGATGGCTATGAATCATTCAAATGGACACTTTCCAGCGACCCTACCAATTCTCAAGAAAGATAATTATGAGAATTGGTGCAAGCAGATCAAGGTGGTTTTTTGTTATCAAGATCTGTGGGATCTTGTGAAGGAAGGAGTAACACCGCTTGGGGAAAACGCGACGGATCAAGAAAAGGATGCACTCAAAGATTTGAAGAAGAAAGATTATAAAGCGCTGTTTATAATCCATCAATGTGTTGATCCAGATAACTTTGAAAAAGTTAGTGATGCAGAATCAGCAAAGGAAGCATGGGAGATTCTTGAAAAGTCATTTGGAGGCGCTGAAAAGGTGAAAGAGGTGAGATTACAAACTCATAAGAGAACCTATGAGTTGCTTCAGATGGAAGACAACGAAAGTATTATAGATTTCTTCACCAGAGTTACAAAACTGGTGAATCAAATCAAAGTATGTGGAGAAACGCTGACAACGAAAACAGTAGTCTCAAAGATTTTGAGATCGTTGGCTCCTAAGTTCGACCACGTGGTAGTAGCCATAGAAGAGTCGAAAGACCTGTCAGTATTGACGAAGGAAGAGCTTCTAGGGACGCTTCAGTCTCATGAACAAAGGATGGCTGAGAGAGCTGCAGGAAAGTCGAAGAGTGATATGGCTTTGTAGGCGCAGTCAGAAAAGGAAAGGAAAGGCAAAGGAAACGTGAATGGCAACAAAGATAGAGGAGGCAGTAATTTGACTCAGAGGAAACCTTGGAACCAAGGCAACCAAAGAAGTGGTGTTGCAGGTAGAGGAAGAGGTGGTGGTCAAAAGCCAGACAAAAGTCACATTCAATGTTTCAATTGTCAGAAGTATGGCCATTATTTTAGTAATTGTCCAGAAAAGAAGAAAAATCAAGAAACTGATGCAAATCTGGCGAAGCATGAAGAAGAAGAGACGTTGCTGATGGTCACAACAAAAGATGAAGAAAGATTCCAAGATCAGTGGTACTTGGACTCAAGATGCTTATCACACATGACCGGGAGGAAAGATTGGTTTGTCAACATGAAACCCTCGTCGAAGAACATGGTGAAGTTTGCAAATGACAACACTCTAGCAGCTGAAGGTGTTGGTGATGTTCTGATTATGAGGAAAGATGGCAAAAGGTCAATAATTTCCAATGTGTTGTACATTCCAGGCATGAAGAGTAATTTGCTCAGTATAGGGCAGCTAGTCGAAAAGAACTACAAGGTAGTTGCCGAAGACAAGATGATGAGAGTTCTCAACGCAGATGGTAGGTTGATCTTGAAGGCTCCAATGTCTCAGAATAGGACCTTCAAGATTGAACTCAATGTGATGGAGCACAAGTGTCTAGTAACAGTAGCCAGCAGAGATGAGTGGTTATGGCACTTTCGACTAGGCCATCTCAACTTCAATGACAACAGAGAACTGAAGAGAAGAAATATGGTTCCAGGATTACCAGAAATCGACATTCCAAGTGAAGTCTGTGAAGAGTATGTTCAGTCGAAACAACACAAGAATAGCTTCAGCAAGGATGTAGGAAGGAAGTCGAAGGAAATTCTTGAAGTCATATACTCTGATGTATGTGGTCCAATCCAGGTGGATTCGATTGGTGGCAACAGATATTTTGTCACGTTTATAGATGACTTCAGTCGAAAGTTATGGACTTACCTCATCAAGAAGAAAAGTGATGTGTTTTAGGTATTTGTCAGATTCAAATCCATGGTCGAAAGACAGAGTGGTCAAAGGTTGAAAACTCTGAGAACTGATGGTGGTGGAGAATATGTGTCGAAAGAGTTCGATGCATTGTGTAGAAAAGAAGGGATTGTGCATGAGGTGGTGCCACCCTACACTCCACAGCAGAATGGGATTGCAGAACGCAAGAACAGAACCATCATGAACATGGTAAAAAGTATGTTGAATGGAAAGCATCTACCGAAAGAATTATGGGGAGAAGCAGTATCGACAGCAACATATATTTTGAGCAGATGTCCGACGAAGAAGCTTGAAGGAGTCACACCAGAAGAATGTTGGTCTGGTGTCAAGCCAAGCCTCAGTCACTTAAAGGTGTTTGGATCTATAACACATAGACATGTGCCAGATCAGTTGAGAAGGAAACTTGATGACAAGTCGAATCAGATGATCTTGATAGGATATCATTCGACTGGAGGTTACAAGTTGTTCGACCCAGTGAATAAGCAGGTAGTGATCAGCAGGGACGTGATCATAGATGAGCTTAAAGAATGGGATTGGAAAGAGAAAGCCAAGAAGGATTTAGTGAGAATCTCTTGTGAAGAACCAGTCACTGAAGTCGAAAGACAAGTTCGATAGGAACCAGTTGCAGATGAAGCAGGTTCAAGCAGGCCTCGACGAACAAGACACATGCCTGCAAGGTTGCAAGAATGTGTAATTACATCAGATGATGTGGTCGATGAAGAAGGTGAGCTGGTACATTATGCTTTCTACGCAGATGTCGAACCAGTCAATGCAGCTGAGGCATTGAAAGATTCGAAGTGGGTGAAAGAAATGAATGAAGAGTTAGAATCCATCGAAGTCAACAACACATGGTCACTTGTCGAATTGCCTCAAGGCAAGAAGGCAATTGATGTGAAATGGGTTTACAAGGTAAAGGTGAATCCCAAAGGAGAAGTAACTCGACACAAGGCGAGACTTGTGGCGAAAGAATTTCTTCAGAAGGAAGGAATAGACTTCGATGAAGTGTTTGCACCTGTTGCTAGAATCGAAACAATCAGGTTGGTTGTTGGTCTAGCAAATATGAACAATTGGCACACATGTCAGATGGACATGAAGTGTACATTCCTTAATGGTCCCCTAGATGAAGAAGTTTATGTCGCATAACCAGCTGGGTATGTGAAACGAGGCGAAGAAGGAAAGGTGTACAGGCTGCATAAAGCCCTGTATGGACTTAAGCAAGCTCCAAGAGCTTGGAATAAGAAAATCGACAGCTTCTTAAGGGAAAAGGAATTTGTGAAGTGTACAACTGAGCATGGAGTATATGTAAGAAGAAGCAATGGCGAATTTCTTATACTATGTCTCTATGTCGATGATTTGTTGATAGCAGGAAGTTGCAGAAGGAGATCGAAGATTTCAAACATGATCTAAGCAAGGAGTTTGAAATGTCAGACTTGGGAGATCTCTCATATTTCCTTGGCATTGAATTCTACAAGACTAGTAGAGGTTTGATGATGCACCAACGAAGATATACAGCCGAAATACTCAAGAGATTTGAGATGCAAGATTGCAACTCAACTTCGACTCCAGCTGATACCAGACTACAACTGTCGAAGGATCCAGACGAAGATGATGTCGACCCAACCCAATACAGAAGACTTATTGGGTCACTTAGATACCTTTGTTACACAAGGCCTAACTTAGCATACAATGTTGGTATGGTAAGTAGATTCATGCAGAAGCCAAAGGTATCACACCTAACAGCGACGAAGAGGATACTGAGGTATCTGAAAGGGACTCTCGACTATGGCATTTTATTTCCTGCAGCTGACGAAGGGAAAGAATGCAAGTTAGTGGGATACACAGACTCTAGCTGGTGTAGTGATACAGAAGATAGAAAATCAACAGCTGGATATGTGTTTATGTTAGGTGGTGCACCAGTTTCTTGGAGTTCGAGAAAAGAGCCAGTAGTGGCATTGTCATCATACGAAGCAGAATATATAGCTGCTTCTCTTTGTGCATGTCAAGCAACCTGGATGGTGAACTTGGTCGAAGAGATTACAGGGAAGAATCATGGAGCAATTACCATGAAGATCGACAGCATGTCAGCTATAAATTTGGCGAAGAATCTAATAGCTCACGGTCGAAGCAAGCACATCGAAATGAGGTTCCATTATCTTCGAGAGGAGGTAGCAGAAGGGAAGATGAATTTGGAACACTGCAGAACTGAGAATCAGATTGCAGATATCATGACGAAGGGAGTGCAGGTCAAAGTATTCAAGAAGCTAAGATCGATGATGAATGTAGATAGTTTAGACACAATGAATTAGGTGGTGTGTTAAAATGTAATTCATAGTGTCGAAGTCGAAGTCGAGGCATTCATGTGTCGAATAGTTTCGACAGATTCATTTTAGATTTAATTGGATTCTGTTTTGATTAGATTATATTTTATATGATTTAGATTAGATTTGATATTTTGGGCTTTTAAAGTTTTGGGCCTTTGTAAATCTAAATCTATAAATAGGAAGTTACCCTTGTACATTGTAACACAATTGCAGTCACAGTTTGCAGATTAGCAAGTGAATAATAGCAATAGAAGAAATCCCATAGTTCGTGGGTAGAAACACTTTTCTCCAAATATTTCTTTTCTCTCTCTTTTCTTGCTGTTAGTTTGTTCTTCTTCTCCTTCCTTTGTTCTTCATTGTCATTACGTATTGTTTGTGGGTTGGTGATCAATCTTGAGATCAAGATTGAAGCGAAATCATCATAGGGTGTGGTGTATTTCCAACAATTCTTTCATTCTCATTTTCTCATTGCATCCATCAAACCCATTTCCTCCAATCTATCAAACTCTATCTCGCTTCTCAAATCAACATCATGGATAACAACCAAAACTTGTCTGAGAAGCAACAAGGTAAGAGGAAGTCAACATCTGACCATCTAGAAATTCCTACTGGAAGAAGAACTAAGATGTATGCATCCAAAGGTCCCAGAGTTAAGATTCTTGCTCCGAGTAGTGGAATAATATCATCAAAACCTTCTAAGGTTCCACATCCCACTGATTCTACATATCTTTTTGGAAATGCCCACACCAGAAACTTAGCAACATTGTGTCTGAAAGTAAGTCATATCGTATCTGACCATAAGTACAAATCGTACGTCTCTAATTTTTTCATCAAGCGTGTAGAAGTTGAGTACTATGTTGACAAAGATGCTTAAAAAGAAATCAACATTAGCTTTTTGAAATCATTTAAATACCACAATTTGCTGAAGTTCATTGGTACCCGCCAGAAGTTTAACCCAGATCATGTGAAATCCTTTTACTATGGTGTTGAGATATCATCCAGAGGTATTCACTGTCAATCTGACAGGAAATTTATTAAATTTATTGTTGCAGATTTTAAGACTGTATTTGGACTAAATAACAAGGGTTTGGAAGTATGCTTGCCCAAGGCTCCGAATTTTGATCGTGCTCAGTTTGTCAAGGAAATTTGCAAGACTTTTTTGAGGGGCATCTTGGTTTGTTTAACTTCAACTTTTGTCAGATGAAGTGTGCCATGAGGATGTTGCATTGGGTAGCTGTCAAAATGTTGTATAGGAAACCTAGCAATTGGGCTAGAGTTGATGAACATGATCTTTATCTCATGTGGATTTTGCTTACGCAAAAGGAACTAAAGTGAGTAATTCATTTTGGACCAAATGAATATTTGCAAGAATTCTCCGAAGTGACCTTTTTTCTACACATCTTTTGTGCATTACCTCCTTGACTCCAACAACATTAATGATATGCCTGATGATATGTTGGAAGGTCATGAGGTATTTGACTCATCTGCTGTCAAATTGATGAGATACTACAAGGATCAAGATAGTTGGTATTAATGGGATGTCCATGTAAAGTCTAATGAATATATGATGACAAGTTTGTTGCCAATGAAGATGCTCCAGAAGGTTATGTTCTCGGAAGACCCTTCTCTGCCCCAACCTCATCTGGTCATCCTGTTGTTGCTGCTCCAAATGCATTGCCACCTACCATGAAGGCCTATTTGGACATTTGAATTGATCGTATTCAAACTTTGGTCTAGATTAGAGAGGAGCGCCTGATTGCTTGTATTGATTCCAAAGTTGTTGAAGCTAGAGCAAGGGAAGACCATATGGTTACTGGAGAGGACCAAATGATCACCTTGGTAGCAAACATCAATGAATCCATTGAGTCTCTTAAGGGATCGAGTATTGGCCTTGATTTTGATTTTGGCCCCGCTCCTGATCCTTACCCGTCCAACCTCCCATATGCTAGCATGCCATATCATATCATATCCTCATCTGCATCATTATCACTTATAGTGGATTATGTTTTGTTTTTATCTTCCATGACTATGATGATCTCTGTTATTATTTTTGGTACATTTTGGATATTTTGATTTTTTGGATATTTGTAATAATATTTTGTATGGCGTGCTTTTTCCATTCATTTGATTATTGTTGATGTTTCACATATATCATTGTCTGCTAGTTTATCTCGCATTTTTCTTTTCTGAAATTGCGTTGATCGTGCGTCTATGTGTTCAATTGGGATGTTCATAGTTTAAATTTGTTTGTTGTTGTATGGCATTTAGTACAGGATTGTATGTCATTTTGGATCCATCTCTTTCTGCGTCGTATCTATTTTTGTATTTATCTCTTTTTGATCTTTGTCAAAGGGGAGCAAGAGTTGTGATATTATCGTGATACTTACATGTATTAAGTGTTTAATGCAGCGGGAGCTAGATAGATCAAGATTCCACATGTGTATCATGATATGTTGTGTGTTGTTCAATAAGTCTGGAACCCATTTCATCTTGGATCACAAATTACAATTTTCAACGATCGCTCAAATCAAATAACAATAATATACCAAGTTTGCCAAACATAAAAAAGGGGACACTAAAATCGCATTGCAGTCGGTATCATTATCTTGATGTTCTATCAATTATATTTTTGTGTGTGTTTGTAACTTGATTAATCGCTTGTATTATTTGTTTGTAATTTGTGTGTAACATTATGCCAAATTTCCTATCCATTTTATCTACTAGTTTTGGATCCAAATAAATGTGGTTTATCCTTTTTGAAATTTGACGGAAGTTAAAATATTGAGTATTGCTTGACTATTAAGTTAGAAGTCTTAAATCAAGATTTTTGGAATTCTTGACTCAAATCAGATATGCTTTGATTTGAGTCAGGAACTTACTTAGAAGTGAAGAATTTGACTCTGTCAATTTAATTCGGATCAAAGAAGGTTGTGACTCGAGCTGAAAAGCTTCGTGACTGTAATCATAGAATTTGCGAGTCAAATCAAAGTCATCCAAACCAAGTATGATTCCAATCACACATTGTTTGAATCGAATCACACATCCATACTTGATTCAAATCACCAGTAACAAATTTTTTTCACTTTATTACCTTTGATTAACTTTATACTAGCATCTATTTAAACCTTTTTTAATTCTTTATTGATCAGTACATTAGCAAGTGTACTAATTTGTGGAAGTAGTAATACTGATAGTTACTGGAGTATCGATCTTGAGGACTGCGTTAAATTTTAGAGTTTAGTTTTTATTTCAGTTAAACAAAAGGTATTCTTGGGGTTTTAGTTTGTTTGGTTGGAAAGGTAAAATTAAAGAAAATTTCATAGAGTAGAAAATAATAATAAAAGAGCATGCCAAAGATGAGAGTTTGAACTTAAACTCATTTGATCTCCTAAATTGATCTTGTAACAACTTGCTACATTCCTACTGATTACTGGTTCTTAAGGGTATATATTCTTGAGTGCTTAGTGAATAAACCTTTGGCTATTCAAATCAATTCATATGGCTATATAGTCAATTGTAGAAAAATCCAAGCACTTACTTATCAAGAACATAACAATATTTACATGGTATATGTTGGGTCATCATGAGGACCATTCACATTGGGTCAAGAGCAACACACAAGTGATAGAGACACCACATATTCACCCAAAACCTTAAGGTGATAGGTGTATTGGTCTTCTCACTTATAAAGTGCTCAACATCCACTTTTCTAAGTAATGTGGGACTTCCAACTCACACTTGTACACAACAATTTCCTCCTTAAGTGTGAGTCCATCCATTATGCTCCTACTCAAGTGGAAGTTCTTTCATCCAAATACACTTGTACCGTCATTGTAGGCACTACAACAGAACACGTTATCTGACCACCACATTGTCAAGAAGGCTTTCGAGACAAGGAGCCAGGCCCTTAATTGAACCATTGGTTCTGATACCATTGTTGGATCATCATGAGAAGCATCCACATTGGGTTAAGAGCAACACGCAAGTGAGAGAGACACCATAGATTCACCAAAAACCTTAAGGTGGTAGGTGTGCGAGTCTTCTCACTTATAAAGTACTCAATCTCCACTTTTCTAAGCAATGTAGGACTCCCAACTCACACTTGTACACAACAATATCCCTGGTCCTAGGTGATATCTAATATAAAACATTTCAATCAATGGTTACTATAAATCATTCTCAATCTGTCTGAAAGAGCAAAGCATTAAGCACAAAAAGAAATAAATCATGTGAATATATAATATCATTCATTACAAATATCAATTGAGAAAATCAAACTTAATCAAGAATAGTGACCCATCCCTAGAATTGGTGGGTTTAGATACTCATTTTTATGATAAAAAATGTGATAAAAGTGATAAATATTACGCAGTGATTACAAAGAAGGAAGCTTCAACGGTGGAATTGGTTAAATTTGGTGTTTCCAGTTGTTCCTATCGTGTTTGCCTTGCTCCAAGATGATGTTTTTCTGTTCAAATTCAAGATAAATTAATAAAATTAGGTTTCCTCCATTTAAATATTTATTTTTGTACTTTTAGGACGGATCTAAACATCCACATGCGTAAGGATACGTGTATCATGCTGCCATTAGCGTATGGGCAAAAATCTTATTTTTTGCACTCATAGAAGCGTGTGGCCAGAGGGGTAAAATGTAAAATTATCCTTTGTTGTCTTCATAAGAGTTATAGCCATTGATGTTATCTTTCAATGGTAGTCAAACCCCAAAGTTACAACCCCAAAGTTAAAACATAGTAAAATGGTAGTCACAACCCCAAAGTTAGCTTGTTGCTTATCCTCGAGTAAATTTTTTAAATAGAAATTTTTTTAGCATACCAACTCAAATAAAGTCAAGAGTTAAAAGTATTATACCTCATGGTTCCTTTGTGATCTTCTCTTACTATTAACTTGAGCTTCACATGCTTACCGAGGTTGACTGATCTTCCACATTCTCATTTGATGATGCAATTTCACTTGTCTTCTCTCTATATATTCTCACCAAATCTCTCAAGTGTTTATGTGTTTATTCACTCAAAGTTCATAATATGCCACATTATACCATATACTTTAATAAATTATAATCAGATAGCAAGATGCAATGATACACACACTTTTAGAGGTCTTTAAGGTTGTAGTGTAGCTAGGGCTTTGGTAAGATATATTTGGATAGTAGTTTAAAACTTGGAGTAAGAAGTATTATTCTCATTATTCTCATCAATTGAGTTCTCTTTGGCTTCATTGAAATTTTCCAACTTTTTAACTTCATCACTTTTTTGTTTCTTTTCTTGTTGATTTTTAACTTTTCTTCGAGTACACAGTTATTTATTCTTCTTATTTTTTCAAGTTTGTTGATTTTTGAATTCACTTATTTTTATTTTCAAATTTTTACTTATTATTCATTTGATTTCCTCAATTTCTAATTGATACCCAAAGTTTATTAGTTGTTATTTCAATAACAACCCCAAAATTAAATTAGACACGTCTTTGAGATGTAATTCTCCTAATCCAAGTAGGGTAGGGAAGTATTTAGTCCAAGGGTTACACTTAGGTTTAAAACAAACAAAAGGGAAACATGTTCAATGGGGTTATGCAAGAGATAAAAATAAAAATGTTAGCATGAAAGACTTTGGGCTAAAAAGAAACAGCTCGCCACAATGTATGTAAACAATGCAAATGGAATCAACTAAGAACATACACAAATTATGAATAGTGAATACATATTGGGATCCTCTCTCATGATAAAACATTGTGTTTGGATTTGTCTGTTACTCACTGAGTTGGTTAGATATGAACAACCTACACAGTGCCTCTTGTTTGATGTGACATCACATTCAGTAACAACAAACCTGCTTAACTTTCAGTACAACTCAATTAAACCACATTAGAACATTTAGAAGTATATAAAAATTATTTTGTGAGTTGACATGCATGAAGACTAAAACTATCTATGTTGGTTGATTATTAGACAACCACTATTTTACTACAAACTGTCAGATAACAATATGAAAGCAAACAAGCATAAAATAAACAAAAACAAAACAAAACTAAGAAATTAATTTAAAATTTAAAAATATAAAATAAACTAAAATCAATATAAGGTAAGAGTACCTTCCTTAGGTTGCCTCCCAAGCAACACTCGTTTAACGTTATTAACTTGACTCCTCATCATCCATGTTAGGGTGGATACTTTATCTTCCAAACCTTGTTAGTTTTCTTTTTTGATAAGAACAAGCAATCTTTTCCAAAGACGAAGACTGCTTTGTGCATAATATTACTCCATATTTCCATAGCATTAATTCGATGTTGCTTTTTATTTTTACTCTTGGCTTTTGGAATGGATTTTTTAGTCTTTCTAATCGAGGGTACTGGTGGAGATGACACCATTTGAGATGTTATTCTTAAGACTTTTTCTAGTGGTAGTCTTTGAATTTGACTTTTCATGCATGTATTGATCATTTCCTGTTTGATAGTAATTATCTTTTTCTTCTTCTTACTTCATGTTTCCAAGTACATTCAATGTTATTTCATCATCATAAACTTTTAAAGTGAGTATACCTTCTTCTAAATTGATATTGCATTGACTTTTAAGTATGAACGATCGACAAATAATGAGAGGTATATCTTCATCTTCAGGCATATCCATGATCATAAAATAAACTAGAAAGCTAAATTTTCTATTATAACCAACACACCTTCCACTATCCCATATGGATGCTTTATGGAGTGATTTGAAAATTTTAAATTCATCCTTGTATTTCTAACTTTGCCAATACCAAGCTTTTGATATATTGACAATGGCACCAGACTCACACTAACTCCTAAATCAATTAGAACCTTCATGAGAATTTTGTCTTCTATACTGTATGGAATTGTGACAAATCCAAGATCTTTTCATTTGATGGGAGTTCTCCTAACGTGTGATATTGCACTACACTTCTTAGTTAAGTTACTGGCTCATCTACTAATGTTCTCCTTTTAGAAATTATATATTTCATGAACTATTGGTACATGGGAATTTGCTTGAGTGCTTTAAAGAAATGAATGTTTATCTCTAACTTTCTGAACATTTCAAGAAATTTCTCAAAAAAATTATTGTTTTGATCCTTCTTCTTCACCCCTTTAGGGTAAGGTATCCTACTCACCAATTTGGTCTCATTGTTATTTTTCTCTTCAGTTGTATTTTTTTGGAAACATAACTTCTTCTGGTTCTTTCTTCCTCTCATTCACTTCCAAATCTACCTCTATAAAATTGTCATTATTTGTTGCCTTCTCTTTTTCATCTTCAACAACCTTTTGACTTTTCAACATCTTTAGAATATCTTCGGTCAATCTTGTAACCTTTGCATCCACCTTGATCAGACCTTTTCTTTCGTAACAATGGTATGTATTCCACATAACAGTTAAGTCTTCATTTGTCTTTAGCTAAAACTTGTTGAATTGTATCTTCCATTCATTGTCAATTGAGAGTGAACGATGATAGAGCTTCACAACTCTTTGATTGTTTGGGTATCACAATAAATTCTCTAGTGTGGATTTCATATTGATAAGACAATGATCTCTATGAACCTAAATTCAAGATGGGGTCTCTCATCGTTGAAGTAAAGAAATGTGTATGCGAATATTGAGACATCATGTGGTGATTTTTCTAACAAAATGAGGGGCACCCATATTTATACAAGTTTTAAATCAATTTGTACCATAGAAACTTAATCATGTCCCAGAGGTTATTTTGGAGATGTACTTCCAAATTAACCCTATTTCATTTAGTAAATCACATAAAAGGGTTGTCTACGGAAATGTAGTTCTGAATTATCCCCTGTTAGTATTTTTTCAATAAAATGGGGTGATTCCGAAAATATAGTTTCTAATTAACCCCTCATAGCATTTGTTCATACATAATGTGTTGTGGAGACCATGTTTTAACATTAAAGCAGAAAAATTTAGGAAAATCGAACAATTAATATTTATACAAATAATGTTGAATATACATTAAAATGTATCCAGTTTGCATTGTTGACAATATTAACCCAACATTACATAAAAAAGGAGTCATAACCTAATTACATTGTTAAATAAAAATTAAAATGTATCAAAATATGGAACACCACCTACATCTATATCAAGAGGTGGTTTCGCCTTTGACATTCGCTTATTTGATTATCTTTCAATCTCTCTCAACTTGGTGTTAAATTTTGTTCTTCGAGTGACAAGTCGTCAGACACAATGTTGGAACATGTGTATGACAAGTTAAATGCGTAACAGATAGAATAAAGACAAAATATAAATAATATACGAATTGGTAACTCAGTTAGGTGAAAAATCACCTACGTCTAGATGGTGCTAACCCAATGAAAGGAAATTCACTCTTAATAGTCAGATGTACAAATTGGTCTGATTTGATCTCTCCTAGTTCGATTCCTCTTTTCTTAATACTACCTGTGAATTTCTATTTAGGACTCCCTCTTAAAGGAACTTCACTCCTAATAGTTAGAAGTACAATTGGTCTTATCTGAACTAACTTTGTCTAGAGCCGCTTTCCTAATACTACCCATGAAGATTCTATCAGATCTCCCTGTGAATCTAAGACACCTCAAATTTTCACTCGAGCATTCTCTTAAGTGTTTATTTAGTTACAAAGATGAAAGATAAAACTCTAATACAATTCAAAAATATATTCAACTAATTTAGAATTAATGTCCATGAATAGAGTGTGCAAAATACAAATACAAGACTCAACTAAAATTTTCCTATAGAGTGGATTTTTTTATTAAGTTCTTAGTCTTAGAAAAGGATAATGTCTCCTAATATAGTAACAAAAGTCCATCTAGAAAGTCCAGTGTGGTTTGGAGTTGAAAGTGGTTGAACCTCCAAAAAGCACATGAGGTCAACCTTCAATAATGTTGATTACAACATATTTGAACCTCTTGATTATAACAACTTCATTCTTGTTGAATTCAATTTAGATAAACCTTCCCAAAAAATGTGCATAATCAATCAACTCTTCATTATGATGATTGAGATCCTTGATTCATATAATCTTGAACAAATAAGAACTCCAAATACAATCTTGATAAAAATAGATTTAAGATAAATCTTTTCCAAACCCAAACATGTGTTAACAAACTCGTATCTCTTATTGGACAGAAGTGAAACAAATCTCAAAGTTCAATATAATCTTAAATTAAGCATGCTCGCTAAGCAAGCAATTCGAGACATGATGCCATGCAAAATGGCAGTCATCTTGTTTAACATATTTCTTTCCACGAGTCTTCATAAAGCCAAATATAAATATCCAATATTGTTTTTACTTAATATAAATAAGAATTCCAAACTCTCAAGTAAAGAATTCAGAATGAAATATCTTCCGAAATAGAAATGCATCATAAACCATCTTTAATAGAGATTAGAGATCTTATTAAGTTCAAGTTCAAATATTGTAATAAAAAAATCCAATTAAATCTCTTCATGGAATATTTGTTTAATTACATCTTCAATCAATATCTTTGCAAATCAACTTTAGAAAAGTTACGGACTGAACAAAATTGAACCAAATATTTACTTCAAAGCATACCCGATTAAACTTTTATTCAAAACACATTCAATTAAATCAAATCTTCTTTAATTAAATCAAATTCAAATCTTTTAATTAAGTCATATCCAATTAAATTTTTTTCATCCAGATTTATGATTTAATAAAATCTTTTCCAAACTGATTTGAATTAACAACTTTTTTCCAAAAGAGATAAAGGATAGAGGGCCACCATCAAACAATCATCAGAGAAATAACCAAAGCGAGCCAAAACATAAAAACTAACAAACCAATAGCATATCCTACCAACATGCAAGATGTTATGCACATTCTTATAGACAATCTTTCATATCAAATATCAGGAACACATACACCACATATCATAGTGAAATACCAAAGGCAACAACACGTTCAGATGAAGAAGCTCCGACAGATTTAGGAGACCATGCATTTTTGTTTTGCTTTTTATAAGACGAAACTATGTCTCTTACGAATCAAAGCTTTTGAGAATATGACTACTCATAGGCCCATACAACATTTCTTTATCAGAAACCAAATCAATATCATCAACAAGAGCAATAATGGGTATGACAATGTTAGAAAGATGTTTTCCAATAATCATCTTGTAACTCAAAGACAACACGCTTGGGGAATTACCAATCTCATCATTAAAAGTAACAGTGTGTTTCTTTTAAACACTCAAAAAGACCACATAGACACGCTAATAGGTGGATAGATGGCCTAAGACTTAGCATGCTTACCAAATTAATAAAGATAATATTCTCCACATTCTAAGGCAGTATGGGTTCCTACCTGGTACAAAAAACTAGTGATGCTAGGTGTCATACCCTAAATTTTGACCACCAAGATTTCCCATCATTGTGCAAATCATCACCACAATATGGATGTACCTTCATTCCTCATCAATTTCCTCAAAGATTGTCGAGCATCCACTACAACCAAGACTTAGGGTTTCAAGCCCTCTCAGAGCACTTAGACAAAAGGATCAATCAAGAAATGACATGATCTTCAACTTGTCTAACCTCTCAAACACCCATAAGGGATCAAGAGGACTCCCACATCAAGAATCAAGCACAAAGTTGCAACATTCCAAATGGATCAAGCCTCGAGATCGCCAGTGTCACCAAATTAGGGTTTTGGTCGACCAAGGCCTCCAGATGAAAATTTTCATCTGGACATGAGCCAATGCTTCAAAACACAACCCAAGATACTCCAAGGGACCCCATGGACCTAATCATCAAGTCAATTTAGCCTCAGAGGATGCATTCATAAAAAATCAGGAATTAGGGTTTCTTGACCTAATTCACCCCTAAGTTGACTTTTGGAGAAAGGCATAAGCCCAAACCTCAAGACATGATTTAAGGGCCTCAAATACACCACATTGATCCATTTGAAATAATCGATTGATCCAAGAAGCTTGATTCACAAGTTTTAATTTCATTCGGACCACAATTAGGGTTTTGAAGAAAAAGTCAACTGTATCTTTGACTTAGGGACATGATTCAAGACACCCTCAAACACCTATGGAATCCATCCATTAGGTTTGAATTAGGTCAAGAACTTGATTGCACAAAGGATCGCACAGTTTTGATTTCATCTGACAAAAAGTCAACTGTGCACAAAATCAAGTTTCACTTTTTGGAATTTTTCACAAATATGGTTCCCCTAAGTTAAAAACAATGTTAATGTATGGTATTGATCATCATTCATCAAGAAAAATGAGGTTTCTTGCAAAAGGGGCAACCTTGAGAAACCAAAATTTTTCTAAGTTATGGAATAAAATGGCTTTGGTACCAACTTTGCAAGGTCATAACTCCTAAACCACAAGGCATTTTCCTCCCATTCAAAGCTCAAATGAAAGTCCATCTAACATACTTTAAAAGTGTCAACTACAAGAGAATCTAAATCCTCATGGATTTTGAGTTATGGATTGATCAAAATCACAAAAACATGAAAATGACATTTTTTTCAACACTTAGTGAAATTTTCAAAAAGTCAGAATCTGCCTTACTTTTTCCAAAATGTAGGGACATTTTTCACCTTGATCCAAGTTAAATAAGGTCCATTGGTGAACATCAAAGTTGAAGTATGCCATGAGGGCTTTCCAACAAGTACCAGATCAACTCCAAATTCCATTGAGTAGGGATACAACCCTTGGAACATGGCATCATGAACTGATTTTTACAAGGCAGATTTTGTGTATTTTGCTCGAGTTAGCTAAATTGGACAACTCCAAGCCTTGTCATCCATTTGAACACATCAGAGGATAACATCTAAATGAAAAGTTCTGATCCCCAAGCCTCCCAAATCCAAGAATCTACATATAGCAATAACAATCCTAAAAAGGCAAAAAAGTGCAAAAGACTCCAATTTTGTTTCCAAGCATTCAATGGATGCATCAAGGTGGCATGGACTGAGACATTTTTAACTGAATGAGTCAAGATTCAGCTCTGAATCAAAGGACCATAGGCCTGTGCCCTAACCTCAAGTCAATGGATAGAGGAGACTAAAGATTCCCTTGGATCAACATTGGGCAAAGGCCTGTACTAGCTGCCATTCACTATTGATTGCAAAAAAAACTTGTTGCACTATAAATATAGCTCATTTGTGCTCAGTTTGAGTACACCAAAGCATTACAACTGATATTTTCCTCAAAATCTCTCTCTTTAGGCCAAAATGCCTTCTTTTGCAAGTCATCTCTGAGTTTTTGAAGTTAGAGAGAAATTCCACCACAGCTCATGATCCAAACACATCCAATATGTCACATCTAAGTTGTCCAAACACTCACCTTTGATCTGAAACACCAAAATCAGAAAGTCAACCTCTAAAACCTCAAAATTTGACTTTTCTGCATTTTTCAAGCCATGTCTTGATTTAGTCACTTCCAAAACCAAACCAGGCCTCAAACACACTCCAAATATCATCCTTAAACTGTCCCAATTAGTTTCCCTCATCTGGAACACCATTTGAGAGAGTTACTATATTGGTCACTTTTGCCCCTTTTGCAAGAGCCAATTCTTGTTCCTGAGGATTCCAGCTGGTTTTGATCATCCTAAAAGCTTCTAAGGGATCAATCAAGAGTGTTTAAAGCATTGAATCACTTCTGGCACAAGGAACTTGACAGATAACACAATGAGCTTCAAGAGGTAAGTGCATCATAACTTGAACTCTCTAAATCATGCATTGCTTTGAGGTCCATTGATCATGGACCTCTCATACATATCATATGTGTTGTGTTTGAACCAATTTATCATGCTATTATTGCCTGTACCATGAGATAGCATAGAACATGCAAAATTTGGCCTATTTTGAAATCACTATCGGATTTTAAAATGGAAACATTTTTTGAAAATTCCAAGGGCGCCATTGGATTCCTCATGAAATTCTAGGCAGGATACACCTAAATTTTGTCCCAATCCATGGAGAAATGAGAAAGTTAGAGGCTTCATGCAAATTGCCAAAACTAGGCCTTGCCTTGGGCAAGGGCCAGGCCATGGCGCCTTGGCCAAGCCTAGAAACAAGTTACCCATATGTATTTATGGGGTGGTTTTGATACATGGATGTATCACCACCCCAGTGGTAGCGCGCATGTGTGTTTGGCCAAGAGGTCGTGGGTTCAACACCCACCTAGACCATTTTGCCATTTTGCCATATTTTGCTATTTTTCACATTTTTCATGGTTTTTTATTAATTAATTCCAAAATTAATTTCTCTCTCAATTTTAATTATTTTTTATTGGTTCTTTTTTTGAAAATTCCCAAAAATGTTAAAATATTTTATTCCACAAAAATTTCACAAAAATATTATGTATTTCATATATTTGGTATTTTTGTAAAGAATTATGTTTTTATTTGTTTTTACACATTTAAAAATATTTCTTTTTCTTGATTTTTGCAAATTCAAATGATTTTCAAATCATTCTATGAATGAAACTTGATTTTTCAAAAATTAATCCAAGATCACAACTTGTTTTATCACACATGTTTGATAATTTTGATAATTTTAATTGAATTTAATTAAAATACATTTTGAAATCAAATTAGGGTTTTGACTATTCTCACCCTCACAAATCTTTTTCAAAACACCTTTGGGCCTCTAATAGAGTGTAAGACCCATTCCTTGTGCATGAAAACCTTTTTTGGGCCTCATTCATTGTATAAGTCCCACTGCGAATTCAGAAAATCACTGCGCGATCGCCATTTCAAAACAAAATCATCTGGGCTTACCCTTGTGTTGTAAGTCCCATTTCTTTTCTTTTTCAAACTTTGGGCCTCTAATAGAGTGTAAGACCCAACCTCTTTGTAAATACAATAATTTGGGCCTCAGTCATTGTATAAGTCCTGATACAATTTTTAGATCAACGGTACGACTACTGTTTTTCATTTGGACCTCTCCTTGAGTGTACGCCCCAATCTTCTTTAAAAAAAAAACAATTTTCCCCTTTGATTTAGGTCCAAACTCATAGTTGTTATCAAAACTTTCTTTAATTTCTTGAACAACTAACCATATAGCTGTTACAATGGAAGCTTGCTCACCTGTAAGTTTTAAATAGCTTTCTTTTACATACTTGCACATATATATTTGTTTGTGCTGGAAGCTTGCTCACCTGTAAGTCCTCCTATCCTCTTTTACATACAGTATATATTTCATCTGTATATATATGCCTGTATATTATCTGCTTAGAGTTTTTCCCGGCAATTAGGTCTAGAACTAGATAAAGCCAGTGGTCATTCTTTCAACAGTCAAAACTTGTTCCCCATAGGAATTCCAGATACAGTCTTGCCTCCTCTTGGGCTTATACAATATGGAACAAAGAGAAAGGAATTATTCCCGGTGAAACTTTTATCAGACTGTCACTATTAGAAATTTTTCAAAGAAATTCATTTCCCCCAGAGAGGATTAATTCCCGGTGAAACCTCTCTTGAATTTCTTCAAACCCTAGAACTGTTCACTAAAGAAAAGATTATTCCCGGTGAAACTTTTCTTGAATCTTGTTAAGTTTGGACCCACGGGCTTCCTAAAAGCATCCCCGCCTCCTCTTGGGCTTTGTACAAGGACCCTCCGGCTTCTTAGAAGTTATAATGCCTTCTCTTGGGCTTAATACAAGGACCTTAAAGACCACTTAAAGGTATAAGATAGAACCTAGTCATCCTTTGTTAGAGCAGTCTTTCTGAAGAGTCAAAACCTCAGACCAATTTAAGGTTGATTCTCATACCTTAAAACACTTGCCTCTTCTTGGGCACCATACAAAGATAAATTCTTCCATACCAGTAGACTTGGACAGTCTAATCACCACTTGGGCCTCAAAGACATTCTCAAGTTCCCTACAAAACACAGGAAAAACCCTGGTCATTTAATCAATCTCCAGTAGAGTTAAAACCCTCACAGGATCTAAACTCAGTCTTTTATCCTAAATTTCCCCAGCTAGGGTCAGCTTATCCTCAGGATAACACTATCCCAAATCAGTACCTCAAGGCATCTGATACCTCAACTCTTATGTAAATCCTAAGCAAGAGTTGATTCCCCATTTTGGACCTGCCTCTGGATCTCAATAATCCTCAGCAGAAGCCAGCCTCCTCTTAGGCTTTGTATAATGATTTTTCTCAGCAGAGTTAGCTTCAAAAACACTCTCTTGTTGAGTCCATCACTTTTTCAGCACTCTCTTGTTGAGTCAAGCACTCTCTTGTTGAGTCAATCCTTTTCAGCCTCCTCTTAGGCTTTGTATAATGACTTTCCTCAGTAGAGTTAGCCTCAAAAGCACCCTCTTGTTGAGTCAATCACTTTTTTAGCACTCTCTTGTTAAGTCAATCACCTTTCCACACTCTCTTGTTGAGTCAATGGTACAAAACAAAAACACTCTCTTGTTGAGTCAACCTTTTATTAGCCTCAATCTTGGGCTTTGTACAAGACAGATAAAAACACTCTCTAGTTGAGTAAATCATTCACTTTTCAACCTCAATCTTGGGCTTTGTACAAGACACCATATAAATTTCCCTAAGCAGAGTCAATCCTCTTTTTAGCCTCAATCTTGGGCTTTGTACAAGACAAACCATACTCTCCAATAGAGTCAATCTTCTTTCAGCCTCAATCTTGGGCTTTGTACAAGACACCTAAAATATCCTCAGCTGAGTCAGTCAAATTTCATTCCAGCCTCAATCTTGGGCTTTGTACAAGACAGATAAAACCTCTTACCAATAGAGTCAGTTTCCCCTTTTAGCCTCAATCTTGGGCTTTGTACAAGACACCTACAAATATTCCCCAGTGGAATCAAAAACCCTTTTTAGCCTCAATCTTGGGCTTTGTACAAGACAAACAAAATATTCCCCGGAAAAGTCAATTCCTTTCAGCCTCCTCTTAGGCTTTGTATAATGATATCCCCGAAAGAGTCAAATCTCTTTTAGCCTCAATCTTGGGCTTTGTACAAGACAGATAAACACTCTCTTATTGAGTCAGCCTTTTCTAGCCTCCTCTTAGGCTTTGTATAAGGACTTCAAAAACTCTCTGTAGGAAGACATTTCTCTGTATATCATAATCTCAAAATAGATAAAACAAAACAAACCCTAATCCCAGATAACTGTTGTAAGTGGCACGCTTGTCGATTCAAATATCCAAGTTGTCGTCCATCTCTTATCCTGGTAAAACTTCCTCTTTCATCTAATTGTTGTAAGTGGCAAACCTCTGGATTATTTACATCCACGCCACTGCCCCTCTCTTAGCATGAAAGACTCCTAAGGAAAATTGGCATTGCTCAACACTGAGTTAAAGTTTTCTCCTTCAGGACAAATCCCCTATAAAGGAAATTAATGCATTACTGGATTCAAATATCCCAGTTAAAGCAATTCGCTTTTATAATCAGTCACCCAACAGTTGTGATAAACAGACAAGATGTCTCCCTTTAGAGATGACAAATTCCCTCTCAGTCAAACCTTTTAGCTTCAATCTTGGGCTTTGAACAAGACACAAATACTCCTTTAGCTTCAATCTTGGGCTTTGAACAAGACACAAATACTCCTTTAGCTTCAATCTTGGGCTTTAAACAAGACACCAAAACATCCTTTTCCTCCCATAAAATAGGAGGAACTAATTTCCCTGTTTTATTTTACTGGAATACGTAGGCATAAGATTGTAAAATCTTAGCAAGCACACCAATCAAAAACTTTAGGTCCAGTACCTTCACACCAATCAAAACTAAGGTCCAGTACCTCACCAAAATCATCAAAAACTCTCTCTCTCTCTCTCTCTCTCTCAAAAATCTCCTAAAGGAGAAACTTTCCCAACCCACAACAGATAAACACCAGTAAGTAGAAAGTAGTAAGAAAAATTGCTAACAACCTGTGGATAACCTTATATAGGATGGGTAATTGATAACTCCCCATTGTATAACCTGATCCCGAACTCCCCGAATCTCTTTAAGCATCTGTTCAGTTAAACATTTGCGTGCAAGGATAGTTTTAGATAGCTTCCCTTTCCTTTCCAGCTTCATAGGATAAATAAGAAATCAGAAAGTATCACCCCACTCCTACCATTGCGGTGAGGAGAAACCCATGGCGATAAGGTGATCGCGTCACCGACAAAAATTGCAAGCTACAAGAAAATGGCGACTCTGCTAGGGAGTCTTTAGGACTATAGTTCCTAAGAGGTCTAGGATGATTAGTTTTAGGTATTATACTATATATATATATATATATATATTGCTTTTCCTACTTGATATCCGTGTTTATTTTTCTGTCAATGGGAATTCGAGTGTTTTCGCATGTGGAAAGTTTGAAAGAAGCCTAAGATAGGTGATGGCATAGACGGGTGGACTTACAGGGAGTGATTCCCGAATAAGCGATCCTGGTAGACCATCAAATCAGGTGAGGGCCCGTGTGGATACTATGTTGAACGACTAACGTCGTGAAAATAGACGCTGTCCTAGTACGACACCCGTGACCCTGAGGATTTAGTAGACATTAACCATATGGCCATTTGGTAGTGCGGCAACTATCGAAAATAGTTGATACGCGATACTACTCCCAAATTGAGATTGTCCTAGGATGCTACAGCTCGCTCGGATAAACCAGCTTGCTGTTGTTATCCCTAGGGGGGTCAATGATTTTGGGAACCTTTAACCCGTTCTACAGGTACAAAAATTGACCAGAATACAACCTTTGAGGATGGGTGGAGCCATGACTCCATGCTCGTGACGTTGAACCCTTAAACCCATGTTTTTTCAATGTTTTTGTGTGTTGCATTCATGCATTCATTTAAAAAACTTTTAAACAAAGAAATTTTTTTTCTATTTTCTGCTCTCTTTCTTTTTCAAAATAAACTAAAACAATAATTGCAATTATCAGAGAGAAAGATTGCATTATGGATTTCGGTAGAAGAAAGTCGCACAAGTACACCTTCAAGGCTCTGAAACTAGAGGATTTAAGAAGGTTGGCAAGGATGATTACCAACCCTGATGCTTTCAGAGCTAAGCACAGAGGGTTGTTGTCTCTGTTAAGGGTCCACGTAGTTGAAGGAATCCTGTCTACGTTAATTCAGTTTTACGATCTGGTTTATCACTGTTTCACATTCCCGGATTATCAACTAGCACCAACACTGGAGGAGTACTCTCACCTGACTATTTACCCATCACTGACCAAGCTCCCTTTTCTGGACTGGAAGAAATTCCAAAAGATTAAACCATTGCAAGAGCAATCTATTTGGACGAGTCAGAAGTCAGGACTCACATGACCACTAAGGAAGGAATCCAAGGTTTACCAGCTAAATTCCTGACGGAGAAAACCCTATACTTTGCTAGTGTAGGAAACATAATTGCTTTCGAAGATATCTTCGTTCTGCTCACATACGGGTTTTTCCTCTTCCCCAACGTCGATAACTTCGTCGATACCAATGGCATTAAGATATTTCTTATTGGAAACCTCGTACCGACCCAGCTCCCAGATGCTTATCATTCTGTACACTTAAGGAATTTGTACAACGGAGGAATGATCACATGCTGTGTACCCCTGCTTTACAATTGTTTCACTTCCCATTTACCTAAGTCTGCTGCTTTTTGGGACCGTAAGAGTACTATATGTTGGTCATAAAGAATCATGTCCCTTACCAACTCTGACATAGATTGGTGTAATAGGATTTACGAGGGGATAAGGATCATCGACAGATGTGGAAACTTCCCTAATGTACCCCTCATAGGAACTAAATGAGGAATCAACTATCATTCAATTTTAGTTCACCGTCAACTCGGATACCCGATGAAGACTATCCCACGTAATGTTCATCTGGAAGGTCTTTTCTTCAAGGAAGGAGAAAATGACAGAGCACTAAAGAAGGAAATAGTGCATGCCTGAAAACATGTTCACAAGAAAGGAAGAGAGTCTCTAGAAAGACCGGATTGTATCTCCGTGGAACCTTATCTCCACTGGGTACAAACTAGAGCTCTCAAGCTGAGGATGCCTTACCCTCATCAAGAAGTTCTTCCGTTAAAAGAATCTGTCCTTTATTTTATGTGTGATACGGAAAAACTCCAGGTCGCTCTCAACAAAGTTCAACGGGAGAAAAGTTCTTGGAAAAACAAGTACCAAATTCTCAATGTGGAGTGTACCAAAATTCAGCAACTGTTAACAGAAAAGAATGCTCTGATTAGGATATTAGAGCAACATGTTGTAGAAAGTCAGGAAGACCGAAGAAATCTGTTCGCTCCTTTCACTTAGCAAAGGACTAATGACTCGACAACGGCTGAAGAGCCCCGATCAAAGAAAAGGAAAATACCAGAACCAACATCTGAGTTCTCTTCAGAGAGGACTCAGGATCCATGAACTTAGACATTTCCTTTTACAGCACTTTGTAAAATACTGTATTTTCCGTTTCTGCAATCTTTCAAATTCAATAAAAAGGGGTCTCCCCACTGTACGATATATGCAATCTATTTTGTTGAAGTTTCTTTTGACTAAAGCAAAAAACAAAATATATATCATTGCATTCATCATTCTCACATAACGCGTTCTTCTTATCTTCGAATCTCACTTATGTGTCATGATTCTAGAGTTAAACTGTCTCATTCGTACAATACTCGGGCCAATCGACAAAAGAAAATGGACCATCTCGAGGAAGTGAACAGAGATTTGAGAGAAGAAGTCGACGCTCTGAAGGAAGATCTGAAAAAACTTCACAATGACATGCAGTCTCTGGCAGCAGCTCAGAGGCAACAACAAAGGACTGTGACCTCCGAAATCACATCTACGCCCATAGTGGAGACATATGATCCTCGGTACAACATGCCTAAAGATCGCCCCTGGGGCATGCCTATCAACTTCATCCCTGAGGGATACATCCCGCCGATCACTGAAGACCCAGAAACTGCAGCAGGAACCTTTGGGCCTGAAGGTTACAAACTTCAGGAAAGCGAAGATGCAAGAGTGATTGCAGCAACACCTGAAGGTTACAAACTTCAGGGCACGGAAGCACCAAGAGTCAGCGCCGTAATGACTATACCACAACCAGTGGTACACACTGTCCCGAAAGGACAGATTCCATAAATAACTTCTGGTGGAAACGAAAACATGTACGAAAGAATGAATGAGTTCCAGGAGCAATTCTTGGAGATGCAGAAGGAACTGCATGCTATTCGCGGTCAAGATTTATTCGGAAAGGACGCCGCAGACCTTTGTCTGGTCCCTAATGTGAAAATCCCGCACAAATTCAAGGTGCCCGACTTTGAAAAATACAAGGGCAACTCTTGCCCTCAAAGTCATTTGGTGATGTACGCTCGAAAGATGTCAACTCAGACAGAAAATCAACAGCTACTGATCCATTACTTCCAAGACAGTTTAACAGGTGCCGCACTCAAATGGTATATGGGTTTAAACCGTACCAAGATCAACACTTTCAGAGATCTCAGCGCTGCCATCGTTCAGAAGTATAAGTATAACCTGGACATGGCACCAGACAGAGATCAACTCAGAGTAATGTCGCAAAGAGACAAGGAAACCTTTAAGGTGTAACGCCCATATATAAATACATACATCAAAGCATATATTATACATGAAATCCACGTTTGGTACTGAAATACCAATAAGTCCCTAGTAAACACATTATACATATACATGCCCAAAAAGCCTAATACAAAAAAAACTATGGCACAAATATATATACAACATGTTCCAAAGATAAATACTAAGAACTAGATCGACAACGATCTCAAAAAACTCCACAACGGAAGCTACGCCATCAGACAAGTAAGGATAATCACACGGCCTTATCCTTGCCCTTCGCGGAACCTGAAGTACCTGAAATATTTCAACAATAGTGGGGTGAGATACATCAAATCTCAGTGAGTTCTCTATCTTATGGATTCTCTCGGCTCTACAAGGTTCTAACCAAATCCTAACTCAAGTCCAAGGGAAAGGAAAGGACTTCG
Organism: Lathyrus tuberosus; assembly: GCA_022829125.1. Classification (NCBI taxonomy): domain Eukaryota; kingdom Viridiplantae; phylum Streptophyta; class Magnoliopsida; order Fabales; family Fabaceae; genus Lathyrus; species Lathyrus tuberosus. Next base: position 624,788 of record JALAZF010000272.1, read on the forward strand.
AGTTCAACATCTCTGACTAGAGAAACCATCGCATAACACACAAAATGACAACTAGTTAAGGAATCTTTCCCCAGCCATCCCGCTCAACGAGATTAAACATGGGTCACTGACCCTTAACGTAAATAACTTTCCCCGGCCATCCCTCTCAAAGAGATTAAACACGGGTCACAGTTATCTACAATTGGTACTTTCCCCAGCCATCCCGCACAAGGAGATTAAACAAGGGTCACGGTACCAACCACTTAGTAACTTTCCCCGACCATCCCGCACAAGGAGATTAAACACAGGTCACGGTTACCTACTTAATAAATACTTTCCCCGGCCATCCCACACAAAAGGATTAAACACGGATCACTAATATTTATTAAGGGACACAAACCTAATAAATACTTTCCCCGACCATCCCGCTCAACGAGATTAAACACAGGTCACTAATATTTATTAAGGGAAAACAAACCTAATAAATACTTTCCACGGCCATCCCGCTCAACGAGATTAAACACGGGTCACTAATATTTATTAAGGGAAAACAAACTTAATAAATACCTTCCCCGGCCATCCTACACTAGAGGATTAAACACGGGTCACTAATATTTATTAAGTGAAACAATACAAAACCTGAGGAATTACGGTCCTCCACTAACAACCCCTTAACAAAGATACTCGTCTAGTATCGATGTAAGTATTGCCGCACAATTCTCTAAGTCACTCTAGTGTACTAAGGTTTCCTCACAAATTCACATCTTGAAGCTTTTAGATTTTCAAAAGTTCCATTTTACATAAATCACGAAATCCCAATATTTTAACATAATCGAAATAAATTCAGCTCAAAATCAATATTTTCACTTTCCATAGCCTAGAACACCTTCATAGCTTCACATCGATATAAAGAACGTCTAAAACGGATAACCGAGTCAAAAGTTACGGATTTTCGAAAAAAATAAATTATTAAGAAACAGCCAGATTCGCCTGGCGACTCAGGATTTCGCCTGGCGAACTAGTGGCGAACCACAAATTTAGAAAACACCCCAGAGTTCCAGTAGCTAACACATTTCTGTCTCCCCATTTTCGCCTGGCGACTTAGGATTTCGCCTGGCGAATACCTCTTCGCTAGCACTTCGCCTGGCGAGATAGTGGCGAGACCTAATTCGCCTGGCGAATCCCAATTTTCCTGGCGAATCGCATCAGAACCAGAATTTTTCTGCTGCGGGTTACACGGTTCCAAACCCCAAAATCCCATTTTTTCCAATCCAAAACATTGCCAAACAATCAAAACAAGTAACAACAATGTTCATATGCATATTTCAATTATACTACGTAATCTATATCGAAATTCAACCGTTAGATTAATTGATTTGCAAAAATTGTTCATTTTCTCACAAAACCAACCTAACTCTAAAACCTCAAGAAGTTCTACACTAAAGTCTCTAACTAGAACCCACCTGGATTAGAAGATGATGATGAAGAAGATGAGATGAAAAGATGAAAAGTTGATGATGGTTGATGATCTTGAGCTCTTGGACTTTTTCTTCTTTCCTTTCCTTTCCTTTCTTTCCTTTTTCCTTCTCAAAAGTTTCTATGTTTGGAAAATGAGAGAAAAGAATTGATATAGAGAAAAATACTCAAAATTAGTAACACTACTAAATTTCCAAATTAGCTCAAATGCACCAATTAATAAAACCTTAGAGTTTGATAATATTAATCTGATCAGCTTTGAGTTCGTCAGTTGCTCTAATTATCTTATCAGATAAATACTCAGAGCACAATGGATCTCAACTGGTCTCAACTAATATTATCCAGAGCGATTATAAAAATACAGGGTATTACATCCTCCCCTCCTTAAATAGAAATTCGTCCTCGAATTTAAAATATTACCTGAACAGCTGAGGGTAAGCATCTCGCATCTCCGATTCTAGTTCCCAAGTAGCATCACCCGGATTCGTCACATCCCATTGCACCTTAACAAGAGGAATGTCTTTGTTCCTTAATACCTTTGTTTCTTTTCCCATAATACGACTCGATTGAGGTTCAAACGTTAAGTCTGCTTCTATTTCCACTGATTCCGGTAAAACTGGCTGAAGAGGGTCAGGAAAAAACTTTCGGAGCTGAGATACATGAAAGACGTCATGCATCTCTGACAGAGAGGGTGGTAAGGTTAATCTGTAAGCGACTTCACCAATCCTTTCTAAGATCTGATACGGTCCCACGTATCTCGGACTTAACTTGCGTGACTTAAATGGTCCTTTCAATCTCAATCTCGGGGTAACTTTCAGAAACACATGGTCACCTTCCTCAAATTCTAAAGGCCTCCTACGATTGTCCGCATAACTCTTTTGACGATCTTGTGCTTGTTTAACTTTCTCACTGATCATTCGAATCTTTTCCGTAGTCTCTTGAATAATTTCCGGTCCCAAAATTCTATCTTCACCAATTTTCGCCCAACACAAAGGTGTTCTATATTTCCTCCCATATAACGCTTCATAAGAAGCCATACCGATGCTCGCATGGTAACTATTGTTATAAGAAAACTCAATCAACGGTAGAAGTTCCTTCCAAGTTCCTCTACTTTCTAGCACACAAGCTCTTAACATGTCTTCCATCGTTTGTATTGTTCGCTCAGTCTGACCATCCGTCTGAGGATGATTAGACGTGCTCAAACGCAACCTCGTACCCATAGCTTGTTGAAAAACCTTCCAAAACCTTGAAGTAAACTTTGGATCTCTATCGGACACAATGTTGGAGGGAACACCATGCAATCTCACAATCTCAACAATAAACAACCTTGCAAGATGACTTGCCTTGAAAGTAGTTTTCACGGCTAAGAAATGCGTAGATTTCGTTAGTCGATCTACAATCACCCAAATAGAATCATAACCACCTTGTGTACGGGGTAAACCTACTGCAAAATCCATAGAAATACTATCCCACTTCCAAACTGGAAATTCTAAATGTTGCAATAGACCGCCCGGTCTTTGGTGTTCAATCTTCACCTGTTGGCACACTACACATTCTGACACATATATCGCAATATCCTTTTTTATTCCGGGCCACCAATAATCCTTCTTTAAGTCCCGATACATCTTCGAAGAACCAGGATGTATCGTAAAAGTACCTTTATGAGCTTCATCTAAAATCTTTCTTTTTAATACCTCGTCATTCGGAACACAAATCCTTTGGTTAAACAGGACAATCCCATCCGCTGCTCGTGAAAAACCCGGTTGAAGTGACATCTCTGGAAACTTTTCCTCTAAAACTTGTTCTTGTTGAATCTCAACTCTTAGAGTAAAATTGACATTCAAATTTCCCATAATTACACCATTCGAAGTCCACACAAGTTGAAGATTAAGATCTCTAAACTTTTCCAACAAGGTATATTCCAAAATCATCAATTCGGCACTATGCACTATTTTCCGACTTAATGTATCCACTACTTTATTTGCTTTTCCTGGGCGATACTTTAATTCTAAGTCATAATCCTTTAAGTACTCCATCCATATTCTTTGTCACATATTCAGCTCCTTTTGATCAAATAAACACTTCAAACTTTTATGATCACTGAACATTTCAAAACGCACACCATACAAATAATGACGCCACACCTTTAGTGCAAACACAACCGCTGCTAGTTCCAAATCATGAGTTGGATAATTCTTCTCATGAACTTTCAATTGTCGAGAAGCATAAGCTACCACTTGACCGCCTTGCATCAAAACACCTCCTAATCCCTTCTTAGAAGCATCACAAAATACTTCATAAGAGTTGTTAGGGTCAGGAATCATTAATACTGGAGCAATCGTCAAACTTTCCTTCAATTTCATAAAGCTTTGTTCACAACCCGAATCCCACTCATAAGCACAATCTTTTCGAGTAAGTCTTGTCATTGGTAAAGCCAATTGAGAAAAACCTTTGATAAACCTCCTATAGTAACCAGCCAATCCCAAGAAACGTCTAACTTCTGAAGCATTCTTCGGTCTCTCCCAATTAATCACTGCTTCTACCTTTGACGAATCCACTGCCACACCACCTTGAGATATAACATGTCCAAGAAAATTAACTTCCGTCATCCAAAACTCACACTTGTTTAACTTAGCAAAAAGTTGCTTCTCCTGCAATACCGATAAGACAATTCTCAGATGTTCTCCGTGCTCTTGTCGAGTACGAGAATAAATAAGAATGTCGTCAATAAAGATTACGAAAAATTGGTCAAAGTAAGCTTGAAATATATGGTTCATGTAATCCTTAAAAACAGCTGGAGCATTAGTCACACCGAAAGGCATCACCAAGAATTCGTAATGGCCATAACGGGTTCTAAATGCAGTCTTAAGCACATCGGAACTCTTCACTCGGATCTGATGATAACCTGACCGTAAATCAATCTTCGAGAACACACAGGCTCCTTTCAATTGATCTAACAGGTCGTCTATCCTAGGTAAGGGGTACTTGTTCTCAATGGTGACTTTATTCAACTTGCCGTAATCAATGCACAGACGCATTCCACCATCTTTCTTCTTTACCAATAAAACTGGAGCTCCCCACGGTGAAACGCTAGGTCTAACAAAATGCTTAGCCATCAAGTCCTCCAATTGGTCATTTAATTCTCTTAATTCAAGCGGTGCCATCCGATAAGGAGAAACAGATATAGGAGCCGTTCCCGGTACCAGGTCAATAGAGAACTCAACTTCTCTCTCCGGAGGAAGAGAAGTAACGTCCTCAGGAAAAACTTCGGGAAACTCACAAACTATAGGAATACCCAGCACTTGATGCTCACTACTCCACTCCTTAGTAAGAACCAATAAAACAGATTTCTCCTTCTTGTTGCACCCCAAAATTTGCCCTCCTTACCTTTTTACTAACTGGCTTATGTTTCATTTCATTTTTTGCATTATCATGTATGCATATCATTAGCATGGGGTCAAGGTGCTTGAGGCAGTTCAGAGAAGTCTTATCTGGTCTACTACATTATCAAGAGTTCACAGCTTATTCCAGGCATTTTTAATATTTTCGTATTTTTATTCGTCTGACTGTATTTCCACTCTGCATCATCTAAATAGCATAAAATGGTGTTTTTCATCTCGCATACTGCCTAAAATATTGGTCGGAATAATTTCTCGAAAATTTACAGACAGAGTGGTCAAATTGAGTTTCAGCGGTGCCCAAAATCAGGGATCAAAATTTATTTTAAAATCTGACCAAATGCTGTATTTTTTTTAGTCATATATTTCGTACTAATCGTTTTAGTGTACTCGGTTTGTTTTTTTTCGATTATTTAGGCGTCCGATTTTTATTTATTTGCGGTCCGTTTATATTACCTTTTTTTAAACTAATATTATTTAGAATAAATAATTATAATAACTAGCATTGTATTTTAATTTTATTTTAAATATTTATTTTTTATTTTTAATTTAAATAATGTTTAATAGGCTAATTAGTATTTTATTTTTTTAATAGTCATTTTTATTTTTTACTAATTTTAAGAATACATAAGTAGTGATTAGCATTTTATTTTAATTTTATCTTAAATTTTTATTTTTATAAATAAGTAAGTTTAGTTTTTATTTCAGATTTATTAAATTATTTAAAAATTTATTTAACTTTTAATATTATTAAACTTGGGCCTCAAATTGGGTATTAGGAACATTATTGGCAACTAAAAGTTAACCCTAATTTGGTCCTATATATTGTTGTTACTGTTAAAAAAGGGGGGAACCGGAGGACCATAAAAAAAGACCGGAAGAAAAAGGGAAAAAGACTCACACGGCTCTTCATTGGTTCCAATTCTTAAAAAAATAAAAAGAGGGAAAGCTAGTCCTATAAAGCGGCACGCGCCGGTGTAGTTGTGGTAATGCTTTTCTATCCTAATTTCTTTCAGCTTTCTTAACAGATATACATATATTATATAGTTCTTGTAATTTGGATTTTATTTATTTTTTTCAATCTCTTGTTCTTATATTTTGAAAGCATCGCCGACCATACATAACCTTTTAATGTCGGTACTGTGCGCATTCATCACTAACTCATACCCATATATACATATTCATTGCCGGCACTGTTCCTGTAATACATACCGTGAGCTGAATTTCACTGGAAGCATTATTATTTTAATTTTCATCATTTACTAACATATATATATACATATTTCAAACTTTATTTCAATTCTGTTACAATACTGTCCGAATTATCAACGTATTAATGTTACTATTATTTCAACTTTATATTATTTCAAGTTTATTTTAATTCTGTTATAATATATATATATATATATAGTTACTATTTTATTTTAGTATTTATTATTATGATTTGGATCAAAGTATGTCGATACGCCGTTCGCGCATTTGTGTGTATTAAGCGTGACATTTATTTTGATTCGATCTGGTTGCGATGATCCAATTTCTGCGGTAGCAACGCTGTTTTTTTTTTACGCATTTTAAAAGTCCTTTTGCTTTTCTATTTTTACAAATTTAGATCCGCCTGATTTGGATCCGGTTGCGATGACCGCGTTTTCGCGATAGCAATATTGTTGAGGTTTTTTATCAAAGTTAAATTTCTCTTTTTTCGAGTTGCCTTTTTTTGTTATATTTAGATCTGTACAATTCGGATCCGGTTGCGATGACCGCGTTTTCGCGATAGCAACATCGTTGAGGTTTTTTTTAAAGCTAAATTTCTCTTTTTTTTTTAGTTGCATTTTTTTGTTATATTTAGGTCCGTACAATTCGGATCCGGTTGTGATGACCGCGTTTTCGCGATAGCAATATTGTTGAGGGTTTTTTATTATTATTATTATTTTTTATATAATATTATTTGAATAATTTCCTTTTGAATTTAATTCATGCACCATTTTTACCATTTTATAAAATTTTCACAAATTTTATTTTTATTTTTATTTTATTTTTTATCATCTAAACTAATTGTTTAATTCAACTTCCTTTTTGCATCGCACATTTCATGCACACCCTAAATTGTCTTTGATTTCTGAATTCATGTTTGGATTATAATTACTATTGTTTGCCATAGTTTGATTTTCACTTGCATTGATGTTATTTGTATCCATTTCGTACTAACCCTTTATGCAGGATCAGAGTAAGTTCCTTAAGGGTATGGATAAATATCCATGGTCACCCTTACTCTTTCCTTCTCTCATCTTCTTCTCTTTCCTTTAGGATTAGGTTGTCTTCAAACCTCACTAACCGTAGGTCACCCATGCATGATAACTTTAGGACTCATAGTTCCCTTAGAGTTACCCTTGTGTCTTCTCTCTTCTCATCTCAAATCTCTTTAAAACACTTAATAATAATAAGGTGTATTGCGCACGAGCATTAAGTATGGGGAATGAGAAATGAGGGGCTTCCTCTCATCTTTCTAGAGTGCTTAGCGAGCGTCTTGTCTTGGGACGATGCGTTAAGTATTCGCCCCTGTGCCTTAGACTTTGGTGCAATGCGACTTAAGAACTAACTTAAGCTACTTCTGTCCTAAAAGATACAAACCAACTTCAAACTTTTTGTCCTTCGGGACCTTCAACCTAAAGGCTATTTTCGAAAAGGGCACGTTACTTTCCGTCTGAGACGCAAACAGGCATCGACCCTAACTGCCGGACGCGAACTTAACGTCGCTCATAAAAAACACAAAAAGAACCTGGTCCGAACTACGTTGACTCTGAATTCCCCATTGCACAAAGGGGGTACGTAGGCCTAGGACGTCGACGTCCTACCGAGTCGGTCTTTGTTTTCCCTCTCCGTTTTAGTACAGCCCTAGATGATAGTATGACCTACCCTTAGAATAGACAACAAGCGTGGATCCCATCGAGTACGATGGACGCGTGGGGTGCTAGCACCTTCCCCTCGCGTAACCGACTCCCGAACCCAGGTTATGGTTGCGATGACCATTCCTTTCCCTCTTCCTAAGGTTTATGCGGTGTTCCCTTTCCCTCTCTTGGGATAAATTTACACGGCTGGCGACTCTATTTTTCCGCGCCACTCTCGCGTTTGTACCTGGATGAAAATCCCGGGAGCGACAGCTGGCGACTCTGCTGGGGACTCTGGTTGACCTATGCTGGTCCTTCCCTAAGCGAGTCAGTCCTAACGCTTGCTTGTCTTTGTTCCCTTTGGGTGTTTGGGTTTGAGTTGCTTTAAATGTTGTATTTTTATTTTATTTTTATTTTTTTTACCGCATTTTCTGCATTTCATTTTTATTACTGTCATACTGCTGTGCTGTGCTGGCTGTCTTTGTTTTGCAGGTTGGGTGGGTTTGAGAGCTGAGCCCAATACCAAGGCTTGAGAATACCCTAGGACTAGAGTGGAAAGTAGTGGGACCTACGTGCCCGCTTGGTACGTTTGTGTGTTCACGAAATTCACAACCAGACGAGGCTATCTTGGGACGCATTCTAACGTGTGTGTCTTGCGCATGTTGGGGTGTTGATCTAGAGAGCTGTCGACTCTGGTGACCGATCATTGAGGACCTTAGTGGAAACATCCCTATTTAGTGGTGACAGTGGCAGACCACATCCTGTGGCAAACCCATTCGCACCCGAGGGCCCGCTTTGGAACTCGCATAGGACGGCCCCTACGTTTTGAAGAGAATCAGCGGAGGCACTCCTCGATTGACTTTAGTACTGTACCCCGAGGTATGAATGCCCCTCGAACGTAAGGATACTTTAGCGAAAGACGCTTACGAATAATATCATCACAGTCCCTTCGATATAAAGATCATAGTCCCTCGATGACCCTTCAAGTTGCCTACAAAAAATGATTTTGTCCCTCGATGACCCTACGGAAAAGTGATGGTAGTCCCTACGAATTGCTAAGGTATCCTTACATGTTGCCTCCTATGACCATTTGACGACCCTTCGCTGTCCCTCCACATCCAATAGATAGGACTACCTACCCACTAATGGTATGGATAGTACTATCTCTCAAGGAAAATGATAAGTACAAGAAAGACCTTATAAATTAAGGGTAGGTAACTTTTAAATGCTCGCTCACAACTCAAAAAACAAATACTTTTCACACCTTACACTTTCAAAAATATTTTCAAAAACAAACACTTTGTATACGTTCTTACACGAATTATTACAAAGTCAACTTTTACGAAATATTTTCTAAACACACACCACATTTCAAAAAAAAGCAAGTTAAAGTGAGCTAGCAATTAAGAGCCCGTAGATAACTACGGATGAAAAGGGGTGCTAACACCTTCCCTTTTCATAACTTACCCCCCGAACTCAAAAATCTTTTCAAAACGGTCTTTCCGGTTCTTTTCACCTTTCCTAAATAAATTGGATAAAAGAAAAGTCGGTGGTGACTCTTGCTAACCGCAACATGTTTAGCGAAAAACAAAAGTAAAAAGTCATTTCTCCACCGTACTATTGTTTCTCGACCTCAGTGCCAAAGCTGAGGACCTTCCGCCTTGGAGAATCAGTTGAGGCCTCCTCGATTGATGATGATGCCAAACCAGAAATGGTGAACGTATCATCATTTCTCGACCTGAGAGCCTGGGATACTGAACATCCTAGTACCTACACGTGAGAGAGGATGGGCGTTTGCAGGTTTGCAGGTAACCGAGACCTTCAACCTACCCCTATTCTGGATTTCTCGTCAATGTCTGATTATGTGGGTTCCTCAGTGGTTCAGAGCTCTAGTTATCTGGTTTCTCGTTCAGCTAACAGCACAGCACGTCCAGCAGTGTGCCTTGACATGTTTGCATGAGCATATCATTTCTTTTTGCATTCTGACATGTTTGACATTTTCAGGGCTTGCATCTTGCTCTTGATTCCGGTTTTTTGAGGTTACTTCAGCATGGATGTTCGGAGAAAGAAGACTGTTGCCTATTCATTCCCAGAGCCGACTTTGACACTAATTCACAAATTGATTAATATGGCTGGTTCCGGAGTTCGTACAGAGTTCAGTGGAAGGTATGGAAGACTTCTGAAATTTGTCTATAATATCTCCCAGTATGAGAAGGATGCCATTCACACACTTCTTCAGTTTTACGACCCGCCTCTGCGTTGCTTCACTTTCCCGGACTACATCTTGGCTCCGACGTTGGAGGAGTTCTCATTTATTTTGGGAATTCCTATTAGTCATGATATAGCTTTCTTTTCTGAAGAACACCCCGGTATAAAAGATATGGCTGTTGCTCTTCACATTAGTGAGCCTGTTCTTAACAGTAATATTGCAGAAAAACAAGGAGTTAAGGGTTTCCTATTGAAGTTCCTATTTGATCAAGCTTGTATACATGTCAAAGAGAAGAACTAGACTGCTTTCTAAGCTATTCTAGCTGTGTGTATCTATGGGATTGTTCTGTTTCCAAATATTCCTGATCTGGTGGATGTGCACGCCGTCAGGATCTTTATGTCGAAGAATCCTATACCTACCTTGCTAGGTGATGTGTACCATTCAGTTCACTATAAGAATGAGAATAGGCGCGGAAAGACTGTGAGTTGTTGTGCACCGCTCTTAGCTACTTGGTTTCTGAGTCGTCTCCCTGAATCTGGCGCTTTCGTTGATACGAAAGATTCTCTGAAGTGGTCTAAGAGGGTTATGGGCTTGACTGCTGATAACATCGTTTGGATTAATCGTGACTTGCTAGGAATGGAGATCATTTGCAAATGCGGAGAATTCCCTAATGTTCCCTTGATAGGGAGGAAAGGTGGAATTAACTATAATCCCTCCCTAGCTATCAGACAGTTTGGCTATCCTTTGAAGAATCCACCCGAAGAGCGAGATGTCCGAGAATCCTTATTCTTCAATGGTATTGAGGATCAAGGGTTGATAAGGAAAGTTGTGAATGCTTGGAAACAGGTGACTAAGAAGGGTAAGATTCCATTCAGGAAAAGTAACAATCGGGCTTTCCATCCATATAAAGAGTGGATTAAGAAAAGAGCAGAAGAGGAGCTCCTTCCTTTCTCGGTGGAACCACCTTTGTATCCTTTGGTGATCGAGCCTCCTACCACCGTTGAGTTGGAGAAGTATAACACATTATGGGCTGAAAAAGAAAGGTTGCGGGAAGAGAATAGTGAGCTAAAGAGAGATATTTATCAGTGGAAGCATGAGCGGGGTGAAGCTGTTCATACCGCCAAGTTAAAGACAGAGCTCCTTGCTAAAGCAGAAAAAGAGCTTGCTGACATGGTTGCATCCAGGGAAAGAATGAAACAAGCTTTGGATGGGATCAGTAGCGTTCTCAGGTCCAAGGAGGAGGAATTAGGCAAGGCTTTGTTGAAGATTCACAGGTTCAATGATCACCAAGAAACTGCCATGGCTGAGAATAAAAGAAAGGAAGACGCTTACCTAGCTAAGATTGATCAGTTGAAGTCTACGCTTAAGAAGAAAGACGCCGAGATTCTATCAGGGATATTCAAGAGACAAGCTGTCCAAGATCAACTCAACAAAGCTATAGCCTCCATAGAGGAACTGAAGGCCCAAGCTGAAGTGAAAAGATCTAGACATGAGAGACCTAGCATGGAAGGTGTTTCTGGAGAAGACGCTTGGGAGTTACATTGCCGATACTTGGATGGGATCATACACAGGAGAGACCTTCTTATCCAAGGACTGATTCAGAGGCCGAAGCATCCCGACACCAGAAAGTTGTTCGAGGAAGTTCAAAACTGGTGCAGAAAGCATAGTGGATGGGGGGGATTGACACTTATGGACTTTGATGATATGCCTTAGTTTTCTGTCTTCTTTCATTGTATGTGGACCACCACCAGGCTTGTTGGTTGGGACCCATGGTTTTTATATTCAGACTTGTTATCTCAGATTTGTGATTGTTAACATTTGGATTTCCTTTGGTTTTCTTAATATATGAGCAAAAGTTCCGTTCTATCTTGTTATTAAACTGGAATCAAGGGATGGATCGCCCTGTGAATTTTCAAACACGCCCATTTGTATTTGCATATTCATAATCATTTTGCATAATCATTTTGCATAACAGGCGTTTATCTCCGGTATTCTTATCTTGTTCCGACATCTCAGACCGTTCGAGAATTGATCATGGAACGAGTTCAAGCTGAGTTGAGGGAAATGCGAAGCCAGATGGGGCAATTTGGGGAAGACATGCTCCAGGATCAGAAAATAATGAGGGAAGAGATCAATCAGTTGAAGACTCAGATGGGTTTGGTAATGGAAATGCTGAATAGGGTGTTGAAGAAGGAAGACAGTCCTGTGCCCGCTTCCACAGCAGAGGTTCTCATTTCTCCCACCTCCTTGGGGTCTCCTCTAGACCATGGATTGCCTCGTGGATCCTCTCCGCCGTCAGAGCTTTTTCATCAGCAACTGTTTCTTGAGGGTCTTAATCCAGAGAAGATTGATAAGAAGTTTGATCAGATTCTGATGCCATACGCTCAGTTGCTTCGGCACTTGCTCAAGTTTCAACTAATTGAATTGATTGCTGCGGGACCTCCACACACCAAGTTTCGTATGGGTTCCAATGTCCATGATAGGTGTGAATTCCATTCAGGGGCGCCTGGTCATAATGTTGAAGATTGTAAGATGCTCAAGTATAAAGTCCAAGAGCTCATTGACTCAGGGGCAATCAAGTTTACATCAGTTGGCACTGGTAAACAAAGTGATGTTACTCCCAGTGTTGCAAAGGGACCGATGACTCCCTCTTTTGCCAAAGGATCCACCTCGCGTCAGAGATCTCTTCCACAACCCTTATTTGTGCCTCAGCCGAGTGCAGAAAGGAAAGTGCAGGGCCAGACTGGGCGCCCAAATCAGCACCGACAGCAGAATTATCAGCAACAGGGGCAACCGAGACCAAGAAGGCCCAAAAGGATAATTGATCCTGTTCCTATCCCTTATAGTCAGCTGTTTACGCGCCTGCTCAAGAAGTCTCTGATTCAAACAAGGGGTACCGCGCCAGTACCGTACCCTATTCCTCCCGATTATGACATGACTGCTAGGTGCGAGTTCCACTCGGGAACGTTCGGGCACACGATTGATGAGTGTAATGTATTCAGGCATAAGGAGCAAGACCTGGTGGACTCAGAGATCATTGTATTCACTGAAGATGATATGTACATCAATGGAAGCCTCCTTTCTCAAATGAACACTCAGTCTGCAAGTACGTCTAGGCAAAATTAAGCTTCCTCAGCGATGGCAATCTTCAGCTTCTTTACTGCATTTTCATTTGTAGTTTTTATTTTCTTGCTAAAAACCTCATATGTATGCAAGACTTGTTTGTTTGTTTTTATGATGATATTAATGCAATGAGTATGTTTTCTTGAAGTAATCCATTCGTGTTCACTCTTAAATGTTTATGTGCACTGCAATACCAATTTTCTTGTTTAGAACTCTTGATGGAGGATGACGAAATAAGAACGTAGGTTTCTAATGGTACGCTTTTGGATAAAACCCTGTTGAGGATGTGCAGGCATTGTTTCAAACCCACAAACACTGGAGAGATAAGGAGATAAACCCTCTTTAACCCCTTTGAGCCTTGAAGTAGGAGTTTCTTTCGTACGAAAAAACCCTCATACTTAACCCAGGGGCAGGGTAGGCGTCAGTTAGTTTGACCGAGCGCTCAAATTCCAAGGAGAATGTGCAAGAGATATGAAACCCCGATGGTTACCCGTCAACAACTAAGGAGTGAGGCAGTCACAACCCTTTCAAGCAAACAGGACAATCAGTGTCACACGCTTTGTTCGAAAGGGGAATAAAAAAGAAGGAGAGAAAGTCCGCTAAGTCGAAACTTGACTTAGGCAAAAGTTAGGGCGTCCCGCTGGACTTCAAAATCGAAAAAACTCAAAAGAGTCAGTCCAGGCAAAAATTAGGGATAAAAAAAAAGAGAAAGAAAAAGCGAAAGGCGAAAAGAAAATCCCCGATAAGAACAAATTCGTGTGACACAAAAGATAAAAGGGATGACTGTCACTCCAAAACCTCCTTAGGGGTCAAACCATTAGTGGCATAGGTTCCTTGAAGATCATAAATCTTTCGAGAAATGAGCGTTTGGGTCAGATTAACTGAACATAGGACTGGAGAACATCACGAAGAGTGGGTGGGCACCGATAAACTTTGAGCCATAAATCCTTTTTTCTGAAACCGTGAACCAGACCACGTTACAACCCTCTAAAGTCCTAATTGAAACAGGGTTTATTCCGAAGGCGTACTTCAACAGGACAGCGTTCCTGACTCCTATAAGTTGTGTTAATAAGATTTGTTGGTATTGCATGTGCGCATTGCTTTGCCATTCAAAAACCAAGGTCGCGTCCCAGCTAGCGATTCGTTCACAAGGTTGGGCGACGCATTTTCAATAAAAACTTCAAGGTTAACATGAGTGTTGCATTAGAATTCTCATAGATAACTTGTTCTGTTTGCATACATGTGCCTAAGCATCAATGTAGCTTACACAGTGAAAGTCAGTCAAGAAGCTTGATCCTGCCAAGTTGGGTTGCTTGAAAATTCCGAAGGACAATCATATCAAGAGGCATGCTGCCAAGAGACTCAGCGTAGAGTGGGCTCTCCCAGTAAGTCGTGTTAAGATGGAGCCAATCTGGGGCAGTCACGTCGAGAAGTCCCTCTGAAATTCAGTTATTTTGGGGCATTCATTCTAAGATCAGGGGCAAAGTCACTTCAAAGCTCATATTGGGCAGGCCACCTCCAGAGCGTGGGAGATTATCCACTCCTGAAAATGGTTAATTGAAAGCACCTCTTCAAGGCAGAATATTTCAGGTCATTGCAAATCCCTTTCGAAGTAGTGTACTTCATGGATTATGAAGACTGGGGCAATTATGTCGAGATATGATAAATCTCTCCAAAAGTTTGAAGACCCTGGGGCAGTGCGAACGCCCGGTCTTCTGTAAAATCCTCCTGAGGTGATTTCTTCCATTAGACCTGGTGGTCTGGGGCAAGTGGAAAGTTCAAAGGGCCGTCTATGACCTTAGAAACAAGTCAGGATTGAAGGGCAACAGGATCGTACTTCCCCAGCAGCTTACTCTCCCCAGCATTGAGGTTGTACTTTCCCCAGCAGAGCAGACCTTCCCTAGCAGGAGACTTAGGAGGTATTTTCCCCAGGTCAAGACGTTATTTCCCCACAAAGTCAAGGTGCTCCTTCTCCCCTATCAGCAGGCTAAGTCCAGCAGTATCCCCAGCAGGTTTTAAATCCAAGTGATATTTGACACTCTCGTGATCCAGGCCGTGGCCTCCTTTTTCAAAGAGTTATGTATAATCCCCAGTAGAGCGAATGTTCATCTGAGACTTCATCCCCAGCAGAAGTTATTGATCCAGAGAGTCGGTCACGGTGATCCTTCTCAACGGAGTTCTGGGATTCAGAGGACAATTTATTTTTGTCAGCCCGATCTGAATCATTCTTTTCTCTCCTGCATTTATTTTGCTGGAGGGACCCCTTTTGCATATCATAAGCACTTGCATTGCATCCTCAAACGCGTAGCATTTCCACTTCGTGTGGAGCATTACGGCAAAATTCAAACATTTGCATTCGAAGCATAAGCCAGGTGTGACGCTCTCTTTGCCAGTTTCTCTTTCTCAGCGGAGATAGCACAGTTCATGAGATTTTGGGAGGGATGTGTTCCTCATATTTGTGTTCCCCGGCAGAGGCTTTTATTTAGACTTATCCATTCCCCAGCGAGATTAATCCCCGGTAAAAGCTACTTGAAACCTTTACACCCGTCCGTGTACCTTTTTGATACCCGTCCGTATCGAGCTTTCTACACCCGTCCGTGTACCTTTTAGATACCCGTCCGTATTAAAACCTTTACACCCGTCCGTGTACCTTTTTGATACCCGTCCGTATTGAGCTTTCTACACCCGTCCGTGTACCTTTTTGATACCCGTCCGTATTGAAACCTTTACACCCGTCCGTGTACCTTTTAGATACCCGTCCGTATTGAAACCTTTACACCCGTCCGTGTACCTTTTTGATACCCGTCCGTATTGAGCTTTCTACACCCGTCCGTGTACCTTTTAGATACCCGTCCGTATTAAAACCTTTACACCCGTTCGTGTACCCTTTTGATACCCGTCCGTATTGAGCTTTCTACACCCGTCCGTGTACCTTTTAGATACCCGTCCATATTGAAACCTTTACACCCGTCCGTGTACCCTTTTGATACCCGTCCGTATTGAGCTTTCTACACCCGTCCGTGTACCTTTTAGATACCCGTCCGTATTGAAACCTTTACACTCGTCCGTGTACCCTTTTGATACCCGTCCGTATTGAGCTTTCTACACCCGTTCCGTGTACCATTTAGATACCCGTCTGTATTGAAACCTTTACACCTGTTCGTGTACCTTTTAGATACCCGTCCGTATTGAAACCTTTACACCCGTCCGTGTACCTTTTTGATACCCGTCCGTAATGAAACCTTTACACCCGTCCGTGTACCTTTTTGATACCCGTCCGTATTGAGCTTTCTACACCCGTCCGTGTACCTTTTAGATACCCGTCCGTATTGATTTTCTGAATTCCTTGACACCCGTCAGTGTTTATCCCCGGCATAGTTAACATTCGTTTGTGTTCGTGACTTTCCAATACCTTGGTTTTCAACACTCGTACGTATCGTGACAAGTGCAACATTTTTGTTCGTTCCTCAGTGAGTCGTCCCTCTTCTGTTGGTCGTAAATTTTTGGAGTTCTTTCAGTATTCAATCCCCGTGTATCTTGGAATGTCTGAGAGCCATTGCTATCATACACTCAGGACCAAGTTGATTGAATAGGGGCAGCTGTTGCACCCCAAAATTTGCCCTCCTTACCTTTTTACTAACTGGCTTATGTTTCATTTTATTTTTTGCATTATCATGTATGCATATCATTAGCATGGGGTCAAGGTGCTTGAGGCAGTTTAGAGAAGTCTTATCTGGTCTACTACATTATCAAGAGTTCAAGCTTATTCCAGGCATTTTTAATATTTTCGTATTTTTATTCGTCTGACTGTATTTCCACTCTGCATCATCTAAATAGCATAAAATGGTGTTTTTCATCTCGTATACTGCCTAAAATATTGGTCGGAATAATTTCTCGAAAATTTACAGACAGAGTGGTCAAATTGAGTTTCAGCGGTGCCCAAAATCAGGGATCAAAATTTATTTTAAAATCTGACCAAATGCTGTATTTTTTTGAGTCATATATTTCGTACTAATCGTTTTAGTGTACTCGGTTTGTTTTTTTCCGATTATTTAGGCGTTCGATTTTTATTTATTTGCGGTCCGTTTATATTACCTTTTTTTAAACTAATATTATTTAGAATAAATAATTATAATAACTAGCATTGTATTTTAATTTTATTTTAAATATTTATTTTTTATTTTTAATTTAAATAATGTTTAATAGGCTAATTAGTATTTTATTTTTTTAATAGTCGTTTTTATTTTTTACTAATTTTAAGAATACATAAGTAGTGATTAGCATTTTATTTTAATTTTATCTTAAATTTTTATTTGTATAAATAAGTAAGTTTAGTTTTTATTTCAGATTTATTAAATTATTTAAAAATTTATTTAACTTTTAATATTATTAAACTTGGGCCTCAAATTGGGTATTAGGGACATTATTGGCAACTAAAAGTTAACCCTAGTTTAGTCCTATATATTGTTGTTACTGTTAAAAAAGGGGGAGGACCGGAGGACCATAAAAAAAGACCGGAAGAAAAAGGGAAAAAGACTCACACGGCTCTTCATTGGTTCCAATTCTTAAAAAAATAAAAAGAGTGAAAGCTAGTCCTATAAAGCGGCACGCGCCGGTGTAGTTGTGGTAATGCTTTTCTATCCTAATTTCTTTCAGCTTTCTTAACAGATATACATATATTATATAGTTCTTGTAATTTGGATTTTATTTATTTTTTTCAATCTCTTGTTCTTATATTTTGAAAGCATCGCCGACCATACATAACCTTTTAATGTCGGTACTGTGCGCATTCATCACTAACTCATACCCATATATACATATTCATTGCCGGCACTGTTCCTGTAATACATACCGTGAGCTGAATTTCACTGGAAGCATTATTATTTTAATTTTCATCATTTACTAACATATATATATACATATTTCAAACTTTATTTCAATTCTGTTACAATACTGTCCGAATTATCAACGTATTAATGTTACTATTATTTCAACTTTATATTATTTCAACTTTATTTTAATTCTGTTATAATATATATATATATATATATATATATATATATATATATATATATATATATATATATAGTTACTATTTTATTTTAGTATTTATTATTATGATTTGGATCAAAGTATGTCGATACGCCGTTCGCGCATTTGTGTGTATTAAGCGTGACATTTATTTTGATTCGATCTGGTTGCGATGATCCAATTTCTGCGGTAGCAACGCTGTTTTTTTTTTACGCATTTTAAAAGTCCTTTTGCTTTTCTATTTTTACAAATTTAGATCCGCCTGATTTGGATCCGGTTGCGATGACCGCGTTTTCGCGATAGCAATATTGTTGAGGTTTTTTATCAAAGTTAAATTTCTCTTTTTTCGAGTTGCCTTTTTTTGTTATATTTAGATCTGTACAATTCGGATCCGGTTGCGATGACCGCGTTTTCGCGATAGCAACATCGTTGAGGTTTTTTTTAAAGCTAAATTTCTCTTTTTTTTTTAGTTGCATTTTTTTGTTATATTTAGGTCCGTACAATTCGGATCCGGTTGCGATGACCGCGTTTTCGCGATAGCAATATTGTTGAGGGTTTTTTATTATTATTATTATTTTTTATATAATATTATTTGAATAATTTCCTTTTGAATTTAATTCATGCACCATTTTTACCATTTTATAAAATTTTCACAAATTTTATTTTTATTTTTATTTTATTTTTTATCATCTAAACTAATTGTTTAATTCAACTTCCTTTTTGCATCGCACATTTCATGCACACCCTAAATTGTCTTTGATTTCTGAATTCATGTTTGGATTATAATTACTATTGTTTGCCATAGTTTGATTTTCACTTGCATTGATGTTATTTGTATCCATTTCGTACTAACCCTTTATGCAGGATCAGAGTAAGTTCCTTAAGGGTATGGATAAATATCCATGGTCACCCTTACTCTTTCCTTCTCTCATCTTCTTCTCTTTCCTTTAGGATTAGGTTGTCTTCAAACCTCACTAACCGTAGGTCACCCATGCATGATAACTTTAGGACTCATAGTTCCCTTAGAGTTACCCTTGTGTCTTCTCTCTTCTCATCTCAAATCTCTTTAAAACACTTAATAATAATAAGGTGTATTGCGCACGAGCCTTAAGTATGGGGAATGAGAAATGAGGGGCTTCCTCTCATCTTTCTAGAGTGCTTAGCGAGCGTCCTGTCTTGGGACGATGCGTTAAGTATTCGCCCATGTGCCTTAGACTTTGGTGCAATGCGACTTAAGAACTAACTTAAGCTACTTCTGTCCTAAAAGATACAAACCAACTTCAAACTTTTTGTCCTTCGGGACCTTCAACCTAAAGGCTATTTTCGAAAAGGGCACGTTACTTTCCGTCTGAGACGCAAACAGGCATCGACCCTAACTGCCGGACGCGAACTTAACGTCGTTCATAAAAAACACAAAAAGAACCTGGTCCGAACTACGTTGACTCTGAATTCCCCATTGCACAAAGGGGGTACGTAGGCCTAGGACGTCGACGTCCTACCGAGTCGGTCTTTGTTTTCCCTCTCCGTTTTAGTACAACCCTAGATGATAGTATGACCTACCCTTAGAATAGACAACAAGCGTGGATCCCATCGAGTACGATGGACGCGTGGGGTGCTAGCACCTTCCCCTCGCGTAACCGACTCCCGAACCCAGGTTATGGTTGCGATGACCATTCCTTTCCCTCTTCCTAAGGTTTATGCGGTGTTCCCTTTCCCTCTCTTGGGATAAATTTACACGGCTGGCGACTCTGTTTTTCCGCGCCACTCTCGCGTTTGTACCTGGATGAAAATCCCGGGAGCGACAGCTGGCGACTCTGCTGGGGACTCTGGTTGACCTATGCTGGTCCTTCCCTAAGCGAGTCAGTCCTAACGCTTGCTTGTCTTTGTTCCCTTTGGGTGTTTGGGTTTGAGTTGCTTTAAATGTTGTATTTTTATTTTTTTTTTATTTTTTTTACCGCATTTTCTGCATTTCATTTTTATTACTGTCATACTGCTGTGCTGTGCTGGCTGTCTTTGTTTTGCAGGTTGGGTGGGTTTGAGAGCTGAGCCCAATACCAAGGCTTGAGAATACCCTAGGACTATAGTGGAAAGTAGTGGGACCTACGTGCCCGCTTGGTACGTTTGTGTGTTCACAAAATTCACAACCAGACGAGGCTATCTTGTGACGCATTCTAACGTGTGTGTCTTGCGCATGTTGGGGTGTTGATCTAGAGAGCTGTCGACTCTGGTGACCGATCATTGAGGACCTTAGTGGAAACATCCCTATTTAGTGGTGACAGTGGCAGACCACATCCTGTGGCAAACCCATTCGCACCCGAGGGCCCGCTTTGGAACTCGCATAGGACGGCCCCAACGTTTTGAAGAGAATCAGCGGAGGCACTCCTCGATTGACTTTAGTACTGTACCCCGAGGGATGAATGCCCCTCGAACGTAAGGATACTTTAGCGAAAGACGCTTACGAATAATATCATCACAGTCCCTTCGATATAAAGATCATAGTCCCTCGATGACCCTTCAAGTTGCCTACAAAAAATGATTTTGTCCCTCGATGACCCTACGGAAAAGTGATGGTAGTCCCTACGAATTGCTAAGGTATCCTTACATGTTGCCTCCTATGACCATTTGACGACCCTTCGCTGTCCCTCCACATCCAATAGATAGGACTACCTACCCACTAATGGTATGGATAGTACTATCTCTCAAGGAAAATGATAAGTACAAGAAAGACCTTATAAATTAAGGGTAGGTAACTTTTAAATGCTCGCTCACAACTCAAAAAACAAATACTTTTCACACCTTACACTTTCAAAAATATTTTCAAAAACAAACACTTTGTATACGTTCTTACACGAATTATTACAAAGTCAACTTTTACGAAATATTTTCTAAACACACACCACATTTCAAAAAAAAGCAAGTTAAAGTGAGCTAGCAATTAAGAGCCCGTAGATAACTACGGATGAAAAGGGGTGCTAACACCTTCCCTTTTCATAACTTACCCCCCGAACTCAAAAATCTTTTCAAAACGGTCTTTCCGGTTCTTTTCACCTTTCCTAAATAAATTGGATAAAAGAAAAGTCGGTGGTGACTCTTGCTAACCGCAACATGTTTAGCGAAAAACAAAAGTAAAAAGTCATTTCTCCACCGTACTATTGTTTCTCGACCTCAGTGCCAAAGCTGAGGACCTTCCGCCTTGGAGAATCAGTTGAGGCCTCCTCGATTGATGATGATGCCAAACCAGAAATGGTGAACGTATCATCATTTCTCGACCTGAGAGCCTGGGATACTGAACATCCTAGTACCTACACGTGAGAGAGGATGGGCGTTTGCAGGTTTGCAGGTAACCGAGACCTTCAACCTACCCCTATTCTGGATTTCTCGTCAATGTCTGATTATGTGGGTTCCTCAGTGGTTCAGAGCTCTAGTTATCTGGTTTCTCGTTCAGCTAACAGCACAGCACGTCCAGCAGTGTGCCTTGACCCCATGTTTGCATGAGCATATCATTTCTTTTTGCATTCTGACATGTTTGACATTTTCAGGGCTTGCATCTTGCTCTTGATTCCGGTTTTTTGAGGTTACTTCAGCATGGATGTTCGGAGAAAGAAGACTGTTTCCTATTCATTCCCAGAGCCGACTTTGACACTAATTCACAAATTGATTAATATGGCTGGTTCCGGAGTTCGTACAGAGTTCAGTGGAAGGTATGGAAGACTTCTGAAATTTGTCTATAATATCTCCCAGTATGAGAAGGATGCCATTCACACACTTCTTCAGTTTTACGACCCGCCTCTGCGTTGCTTCACTTTCCCGGACTACATCTTGGCTCCGACGTTGGAGGAGTTCTCATTTATTTTGGGAATTCCTATTAGTCATGATATAGCTTTCTTTTCTGAAGAACACCCCGGTATAAAAGATATGGCTGTTGCTCTTCACATTAGTGAGCCTGTTCTTAACAGTAATATTGCAGAAAAACAAGGAGTTAAGGGTTTCCTATTGAAGTTCCTATTTGATCAAGCTTGAATACATGTCAAAGAGAAGAACTAGACTGCTTTCCAAGCTATTCTAGCTGTGTGTATCTATGGGATTGTTCTGTTTCCAAATATTCCTGATCTGGTGGATGTGCACGCCGTCAGGATCTTTATGTCGAAGAATCCTATACCTACCTTGCTAGGTGATGTGTACCATTCAGTTCACTATAAGAATGAGAATAGGCGCGGAAAGACTGTGAGTTGTTGTGCACCGCTCTTAGCTACTTGGTTTCTGAGTCGTCTCCCTGAATCTGGCGCTTTCGTTGATACGAAAGATTCTCTGAAGTGGTCTAAGAGGGTTATGGGCTTGACTGCTGATAACATCGTTTGGATTAATCGTGACTTGCTAGGAATGGAGATCATTTGCAAATGCGGAGAATTCCCTAATGTTCCCTTGATAGGGAGGAAAGGTGGAATTAACTATAATCCCTCCCTAGCTATCAGACAGTTTGGCTATCCTTTGAAGAATCCACCCGAAGAGCGAGATGTCCGAGAATCCTTATTCTTCAATGGTATTGAGGATCAAGGGTTGATAAGGAAAGTTGTGAATGCTTGGAAACAGGTGACTAAGAAGGGTAAGATTCCATTCGGGAAAAGTAACAATCGGGCTTTCCATCCATATAAAGAGTGGATTAAGAAAAGAGCAGAAGAGGAGCTCCTTCCTTTCTCGGTGGAACCACCTTTGTATCCTTTGGTGATCGAGCCTCCTACCACCGTTGAGTTGGAGAAGTATAACACATTATGGGCTGAAAAAGAAAGGTTGCGGGAAGAGAATAGTGAGCTAAAGAGAGATATTTATCAGTGGAAGCATGAGCGGGGTGAAGCTGTTCATACCGCCAAGTTAAAGACAGAGCTCCTTGCTAAAGCAGAAAAAGAGCTTGCTGACATGGTTGCATCCAGGGAAAGAATGAAACAAGCTTTGGATGGGATCAGTAGCGTTCTCAGGTCCAAGGAGGATGAATTAGGCAAGGCTTTGTTGAAGATTCACAGGTTCAATGATCACCAAGAAACTGCCATGGCTGAGAATAAAAGAAAGGAAGACGCTTACCTAGCTAAGATTGATTAGTTGAAGTCTACGCTTAAGAAGAAAGACGCCGAGATTCTATCAGGGATATTCAAGAGACAAGCTGTCCAAGATCAACTCAACAAAGCTATAGCCTCCATAGAGGAACTGAAGGCCCAAGCTGAAGTGAAAAGATCTAGACATGAGAGACCTAGCATGGAAGGTGTTTCTGGAGAAGACGCTTGGGAGTTACATTGCCGATACTTGGATGGGATCATACACAGGAGAGACCTTCTTATCCAAGGACTGATTCAGAGGCCGAAGCATCCCGACACCAGAAAGTTGTTCGAGGAAGTTCAAAACTGGTGCAGAAAGCATAGTGGATGGGGGGGATTGACACTTGTGGACTTTGATGATATGCCTTAGTTTTCTGTCTTCTTTCATTGTATGTGGACCACCACCAGGCTTGTTGGTTGGGACCCATGGTTTTTATATTCAGACTTGTTATCTCGGATTTGTGATTGTTAACATTTGGCTTTCCTTTGGTTTTCTTAATATATGAGCAAAAGTTCCGTTCTATCTTGTTATTAAACTGGAATCAAGGGATGGATCGCCCTGTGAATTTTCAAACACGCCCATTTGCAATTGCATATTCATAATCATTTTGCATAATCATTTTGCATAACAGGCGTTTATCTCCGGTATTCTTATCTTGTTCCGACATCTCAGGCCGTTCGAGAATTGATCATGGAACGAGTTCAAGCTGAGTTGAGGGAAATGCGAAGCCAGATGGGGCAATTTGGGGAAGACATGCTCCAGGATCAGAAAATAATGAGGGAAGAGATCAATCAGTTGAAGACTCAGATGGGTTTGGTAATGGAAATGCTGAATAGGGTGTTGAAGAAGGAAGACAGTCCTGTGCCCGCTTCCACAGCAGAGGTTCTCATTTCTCCCACCTCCTTGGGGTCTCCTCTAGACCATGGATTGCCTCGTGGATCCTCTCCGCCGTCAGAGCTTTTTCATCAGCAACTGTTTCTTGAGGGTCTTAATCCAGAGAAGATTGATAAGAAGTTTGATCAGATTCTGATGCCATACGCTCAGTTGCTTCGGCACTTGCTCAAGTTTCAACTAATTGAATTGATTGCTGCGGGACCTCCACACACCAAGTTTCGTATGGGTTCCAATGTCCATGATAGGTGTGAATTCCATTCAGGGGCGCCTGGTCATAATGTTGAAGATTGTAAGATGCTCAAGTATAAAGTCCAAGAGCTCATTGACTCAGGGGCAATCAAGTTTACATCAGTTGGCACTGGTAAACAAAGTGATGTTACTCCCAGTGTTGCAAAGGGACCGATGACTCCCTCTTTTGCCAAAGGATCCACCTCGCGTCAGAGATCTCTTCCACAACCCTTATTTGTGCCTCAGCCGAGTGCAGAAAGGAAAGTGCAGGGCCAGACTGGGCGCCCAAATCAGCACCGACAGCAGAATTATCAGCAACAGGGGCAACCGAGACCAAGAAGGCCCAAAAGGATAATTGATCCTGTTCCTATCCCTTATAGTCAGCTGTTTACGCGCCTGCTCAAGAAGTCTCTGATTCAAACAAGGGGTACCGCGCCAGTACCGTACCCTATTCCTCCCGATTATGACATGACTGCTAGGTGCGAGTTCCACTCAGGAACGTTCGGGAACACGATTGATGAGTGTAATGTATTCAGGCATAAGGAGCAAGACCTGGTGGACTCAGAGATCATTGTATTCACTGAAGATGATATGTACATCAATGGAAGCCTCCTTTCTCAAATGAACACTCAGTCTGCAAGTACGTCCAGGCAAAATTAAGCTTCCTCAGCGATGGCAATCTTCAGCTTCTTTACTGCATTTTCATTTGTAGTTTTTATTTTCTTGCTAAAAACCTCATATGTATGCAAGACTTGTTTGTTTGTTTTTATGATGATGTTAATGCAATGAGTATGTTTTCTTGAAGTAATCCATTCGTGTTCACTCTTAAATGTTTATGTGCACTGCAATACCAATTTTCTTGTTTAGAACTCTTGAGGGAGGATGACGAAATAAGAACGTAGGTTTCTAATGGTACGCTTTTGGATAAAACCCTGTTGAGGATGTGCAGGCATTGTTTCAAACCCACAAACACTGGAGAGATAAGGAGATAAACCCTCGTTAACCCCTTTGAGCCTTGAAGTAGGAGTTTCTTTCGTACGAAAAAACCCTCATACTTAACCCAGGGGCAGGGTAGGCGTCAGTTAGTTTGACCGAGCGCTCAAATTCCAAGGAGAATGTGCAAGAGATATGAAACCCCGATGGTTACCCGTCAACAACTAAGGAGTGAGGCAGTCACAACCCTTTCAAGCAAACAAGACAATCAGTGTCACACGCTTTGTTCGAAAGGGGAATAAAAAAGAAGGAGAGAAAGCCCGCTAAGTCGAAACTTGACTTAGGCAAAAGTTAGGGCGTCCCGCTGGACTTCAAAATCGAAAAAACTCAAAAGAGTCAGTCCAGGCAAAAATTAGGGATAAAAAAAAAGAGAAAGAAAAAGCGAAAGGCGAAAAGAAAATCCCCGATAAGAACAAATTCGTGTGACACAAAAGATAAAAGGGATGACTGTCACTCCAAAACCTCCTTAGGGGTCAAACCATTAGTGGCATAGGTTCCTTGAAGATCATAAATCTTTCGAGAAATGAGCGTTTGGGTCAGATTAACTGAACATAGGACTGGAGAACATCACGAAGAGTGGGTGGGCACCGATAAACTTTGAGCCATAAATCCTTTTTTCTGAAACCGTGAACCAGACCACGTTACAACCCTCTAAAGTCCTAACTGAAACAGGGTTTATTCCGAAGGCGTACTTCAACAGGACAACGTTCCTGACTCCTATAAGTTGTGTTAATAAGATTTGTTGGTATTGCATGTGCGCATTGCTTTGCCATTCAAAAACCAAGGTCGCGTCCCAGCTAGCGATTCGTTCACAAGGTTGGGCGACGCATTTTCAATAAAAACTTCAAGGTTAACATGAGTGTTGCATTAGAATTCTCATAGATAACTTGTTCTGTTTGCATACATGTGCCTAAGCATCAATGTAGCTTACACAGTGAAAGTCAGTCAAGAAGCTTGATCCTGCCAAGTTGGGTTGCTTGAAAATTCCGAAGGACAATCATATCAAGAGGCATGCTGCCAAGAGACTCAGCGTAGAGTGGGCTCTCCCAGTAAGTCGTGTTAAGATGGAGCCAATCTGGGGCAGTCACGTCGAGAAGTCCCTCTGAAATTCAGTTATTTTGGGGCATTCATTCTAAGATCAGGGGCAAAGTCACTTCAAAGCTCATATTGGGGCAGGCCACCTCCAGAGCGTGGGAGATTATCCACTCCTGAAAATGGTTAATTGAAAGCACCTCTTCAAGGCAGAATATTTCAGGTCATTGCAAATCCCTTTCGAAGTAGTGTACTTCATGGATTATGAAGACTGGGGCAATTATGTCGAGATATGATAAATCTCTCCAAAAGTTTGAAGACCCTGGGGCAGTGTGAACGCCCGGTCTTCTGTAAAATCCTCCTGAGGTGATTTCTTCCATTAGACCTGGTGGTCTGGGGCAAGTGGAAAGTTCAAAGGGCCGTCTATGACCTTAGAAACAAGTCAGGATTGAAGGGCAACAGGATCGTACTTCCCCAGCAGCTTACTCTCCCCAGCATTGAGGTTGTACTTTCCCCAGCAGAGCAGACCTTCCCTAGCAGGAGACTTAGGAGGTATTTTCCCCAGGTCAAGACGTTATTTCCCCACAAAGTCAAGGTGCTCCTTCTCCCCTATCAGCAGGCTAAGTCCAGCAGTATCCCCAGCAGGTTTTAAATCCAAGTGATATTTGACACTCTCGTGATCCAGGCCGTGGCCTCCTTTTTCAAAGAGTTATGTATAATCCCCAGTAGAGCGAATGTTCATCTGAGACTTCATCCCCAGCAGAAGTTATTGATCCAGAGAGTCGGTCACAGTGATCCTTCTCAATGGAGTTCTGGGATTCAGAGGACAATTTATTTTTGTCAGCCCGATCTGAATCATTCTTTTCTCTCCGGCATTTATTTTGCTGGAGGGACCCCTTTTGCATATCATAAGCACTTGCATTGCATCCTCAAACGCGTAGCATTTCCACTTCGTGTGGAGCATTACGGCAAAATTCAAACATTTGCATTCGAAGCATAAGCCAGGTGTGACGCTCTCTTTGCCAGTTTCTCTTTCTCAGCGGAGATAGCACAGTTCAGGAGATTTTGGGATGGATGTGTTCCTCATATTTGTGTTCCCCGGCAGAGGCTTTTATTTAGACTTATCCATTCCCCAGCGAGATTAATCCCCGGTAAAAGCTACTTGAAACCTTTACACCCGTCCGTGTACCTTTTTGATACCCGTCCGTATCGAGCTTTCTACACCCGTCCGTGTACCTTTTAGATACCCGTCCGTATTAAAACCTTTACACCCGTCCGTGTACCTTTTTGATACCCGTCCGTATTGAGCTTTCTACACCCGTCCGTGTACCTTTTTGATACCCGTCCGTATTGAAACCTTTACACCCGTCCGTGTACCTTTTAGATACCCGTCCGTATTGAAACCTTTACACCCGTCCGTGTACCTTTTTGATACCCGTCCGTATTGAGCTTTCTACACCCGTCCGTGTACCTTTTAGATACCCGTCCGTATTAAAACCTTTACACCCATTCGTGTACCCTTTTGATACCCGTCCGTATTGAGCTTTCTACACCCGTCCGTGTACCTTTTAGATACCCGTCCGTATTGAAACCTTTACACCCGTCCGTGTACCCTTTTGATACCCGTCCGTATTGAGCTTTCTACACCCGTCCGTGTACCTTTTAGATACCCGTCCGTATTGAAACCTTTACACCCGTCCGTGTACCCTTTTGATACCCGTCCGTATTGAGCTTTCTACACCCGTCCGTGTACCTTTTAGATACCCGTCTGTATTGAAACCTTTACACCCGTCCGTGTACCTTTTAGATACCCGTCCGTATTGAAACCTTTACACCCGTCCGTGTACCTTTTTGATACCCGTCCGTAATGAAACCTTTACACCCGTCCGTGTACCTTTTTGATACCCGTCCGTATTGAGCTTTCTACACCCGTCCGTGTACCTTTTAGATACCCGTCCGTATTGATTTTCTGAATTCCTTGACACCCGTCAGTGTTTATCCCCGGCATAGTTAACATTCGTTTGTGTTCGTGACTTTCCAATACCTTGGTTTTCAACACTCGTACGTATCGTGACAAGTGCAACATTTTTGTTCGTTCCCCAGTGAGTCGTCCCTCTTCTGTTGGTCGTAAATTTCTGGAGTTCTTTCAGTATTCAATCCCCGTGTATCTTGGAATGTCTGAGAGCCATTGCTATCATACACTCAGGACCAAGTTGATTGAATAGGGGTAGCTGTTGCACCCCAAAATTTGCCCTCCTTACCTTTTTACTAACTGGCTTAGGTTTCATTTCATTTTTTGCATTATCATGTATGCATATCATTAGCATGGGGTCAAGGTGCTTGAGGCAGTTTAGAGAAGTCTTATCTGGTCTACTACATTATCAAGAGTTCACAGCTTATTCCAGGCATTTTTAATATTTTCGTATTTTTATTCGTCTGACTGTATTTCCACTCTGCATCATCTAAATAGCATAAAATGGTGTTTTTCATCTCGTATACTGCCTAAAATATTGGTCGGAATAATTTCTCGAAAATTTACAGACAGAGTGGTCAAATTGAGTTTCAGCGGTGCCCAAAATCAGGGATCAAAATTTATTTTAAAATCTGACCAAATGCTGTATTTTTTTGAGTCATATATTTCGTACTAATCGTTTTAGTGTACTCGGTTTGTTTTTTTTCGATTATTTAGGCGTCCGATTTTTATTTATTTGCTGTCCGTTTATATTACCTTTTTTTAAACTAATATTATTTAGAATAAATAATTATAATAACTAGCATTGTATTTTAATTTTATTTTAAATATTTATTTTTTATTTTTAATTTAAATAATGTTTAATAGACTAATTAGTATTTTATTTTTTTAATAGTCATTTTTAGTTTTTACTAATTTTAAGAATAAATAAGTAGTGATTAGCATTTTATTTTAATTTTATCTTAAATTTTTATTTTTATAAATAAGTAAGTTTAGTTTTTATTTCAGATTTATTAAATTATTTAAAAATTTATTTAACTTTTAATATTATTAAACTTGGGCCTCAAATTGGATATTAGGAACATTATTGGCAACTAAAAGTTAACCCTAATTTGGTCCTATATATTGTTGTTACTGTTAAAAAAGGGGGAGGACCGGAGGACCATAAAAAAAGACCGGAAGAAAAAGGGAAAAAGACTCACACGGCTCTTCATTGGTTCCAATTCTTAAAAAAATAAAAAGAGTGAAAGCTAGTCCTATAAAGCGGCACGCGCCGGTGTAGTTGTGGTAATGCTTTTCTATCCTAATTTCTTTCAGCTTTCTTAACAGATATACATATATTATATAGTTCTTGTAATTTGGATTTTATTTATTTTTTTCAATCTCTTGTTCTTATATTTTGAAAGCATCGCCGACCATACATAACCTTTTAATGTCGGTACTGTGCGCATTCATCACTAACTCATACCCATATATACATATTCATTGCCGGCACTGTTCCTGTAATACATACCGTGAGCTGAATTTCACTGGAAGCATTATTATTTTAATTTTCATCATTTACTAACATATATATATACATATTTCAAACTTTATTTCAATTCTGTTACAATACTGTCCGAATTATCAACGTATTAATGTTACTATTATTTCAACTTTATATTATTTCAACTTTATTTTAATTCTGTTATAATATATATATATATATATATATATATATATATATATAGTTACTGTTTTATTTTAGTATTTATTATTATGATTTGGATCAAAGTATGTCGATACGCCGTTCGCGCATTTGTGTGTATTAAGCGTGACATTTATTTTGATTCGATCTGGTTGTGATGATCCAATTTCTGCGGTATCAACGCTGTTTTTTTTTTTACACATTTTAAAAGTCCTTTTGCTTTTCTATTTTTACAAATTTAGATCCGCCTGATTTGGATCCGGTTGCGATGACCGCGTTTTCGCGATAGCAATATTGTTGAGGTTTTTTTTATCAAAGTTAAATTTCTCTTTTTTCGAGTTGCCTTTTTTTGTTATATTTAGATCTGTACAATTCGGATCCGGTTGCGATGACCGCGTTTTCGCGATAGCAACATCGTTGAGGGTTTTTTTTAAAGCTAAATTTCTCTTTTTTTTTAGTTGCCTTTTTTTTGTTATATTTAGGTCCGTACAATTCGGATCCGGTTGCGATGACCGCGTTTTCGCGATAGCAATATTGTTGAGGGTTTTTTATTATTATTATTTTTTTATATAATATTATTTGAATAATTTCCTTTTGAATTTAATTCATGCACCATTTTTACCATTTTATAAAATTTTCACAAATTTTATTTTTATTTTTATTTTATTTTTTATCATCTAAACTAATTGTTTAATTCAACTTCCTTTTTGCATCGCACATTTCATGCACACCCTAAATTGTCTTTGATTTCTGAATTCATGTTTGGATTATAATTACTATTGTTTGCCATAGTTTGATTTTCACTTGCATTGATGTTATTTGTATCCGTTTCGTACTAACCCTTTATGCAGGATCAGAGTAAGTTCCTTAAGGGTATGGATAAATATCCATGGTCACCCTTACTCTTTCCTTCTCTCATCTTCTTCTCTTTCCTTTAGGATTAGGTTGTCTTCAAACCTCACTAACCGTAGGTCACCCATGCATGATAACTTTAGGACTCATAGTTCCCTTAGAGTTACCCTTGTGTCTTCTCTCTTCTCATCTCAAATCTCTTTAAAACACTTAATAATAATAAGGTGTATTGCGCACGAGCCTTAAGTATGGGGAATGAGAAATGAGGGGCTTCCTCTCATCTTTCTAGAGTGCTTAGCGAGCGTCCTGTCTTGGGACGATGCGTTAAGCATTCGCCCCTGTGCCTTAGACTTTGGTGCAATGCGACTTAAGAACTAACTTAAGCTACTTCTGTCCTAAAAGATACAAACCAACTTCAAACTTTTTGTCCTTCGGGACCTTCAACCTAAAGGCTATTTTCGAAAAGGGCACGTTACTTTCCGTCTGAGACGTAAACAGGCATCGACCCTAACTGCCGGACGCGAACTTAACGTCGCTCATAAAAAACACAAAAAGAACCTGGTCCGAACTACGTTGACTCTGAATTCCCCATTGCACAAAGGGGGTACGTAGGCCTAGGACGTCGACGTCCTACCGAGTCGGTCTTTGTTTTCCCTCTCCGTTTTAGTACAGCCCTAGATGATAGTATGACCTACCCTTAGAATAGACAACAAGCGTGGATCCCATCGAGTACGATGGACGCGTGGGGTGCTAGCACCTTCCCCTCGCGTAACCGACTCCCGAACCCAGGTTATGGTTGCGATGACCATTCCTTTCCCTCTTCCTAAGGTTTATGCGGTGTTCCCTTTCCCTCTCTTGGGATAAATTTACACGGCTGGCGACTCTGTTTTTCCGCGCCACTCTCGCGTTTGTACCTGGATGAAAATCCTGGGAGCGACACTTCTCAAACAAGAAATTTATCATTCCCACCGTACCTTCTAAAATAGTTGTTAACATATCCTTCGGGGTTGATGATTAGTTTTTCTCACACCAAATAAACACCAAATTAGCAGAAAGCCAATCCATCCCCAAAACGACATTAACTTTCTTAAGCGGTAAACAGATAAGGTCAATCTGAAAAACTCTACCATTCACAGATAAAACACAGTTTTCACACATCAACGGTGTCTCGACCATCTCATCCATGGAGGTAGTGACCGCCATAGGAGGAGACAAAGGAATAACTTGCAACCCAAGTCTCTTTACACATCGCATTGACACAAAAGAATGTGTTTCCCCACAATCAAATAAAACAAAACAAGGATGCCCGTTTACGAAACACGTACCCGCAATCAAAGAGTTGTCACTTTTCATCTTCCTTGCATCCAAGGTATAAACCCTTCCGGTATTCCTTCCTTGCACTTGGTTTCTATTTTGAGTACAATTTCTAGCCACATGTCCCAATCCATTACAATTATAACACCTAAGACCCCCATCGGCACACTTCCCAAAATGACGTTGGTTGCACACTCTACACAGAGGAACAACATTAGGTCTAGCAACCTGCTTTCCTATGAAAGCTTGTGATCTTGGCCCAAACTGTTGACTCGCTCTCCCACGATCACCTTGATTCACCCTACTTGCAACACCTTCAGCTTGCACTTTCTTCAAACTATGCTCCGCCACATAGCATTGCCTTAGAACTTCTGCATAAGTAGTGAACTCCCTCTGAGATACACTATGAGAAATTTCAGCTTTTAGTCTAAACAGAAATTGGTCTATTTTCCACCGTTCATCCGGAGCATACATAGCCTGCCTAGAATAAGCAGCCATATCCTCAAACTTTTCAGCATAACTGGCCACAGTCATACTACCATATCTTAACTGTTGAAATTCAAACTCTTTCTAAGTCCTCAAGGAGCTAGGAAAATATTTCTCCATGAAAATTGCCTTGAATTGTTCCCAGACCTTGGGCACACCCTGAATAGTCATAAGAGCCGTTGCACCCTCCCACCACCTCATGGCAGGACCCTTCAACGAATGCGAAGCAAAAACCACCTTATTCTCTTCACTACAGTGCACTATCAAGAAAATCCTTTCCATACCCGCTATCCATTCGTGAGCCTTTACAGGATCTAATCCGCCATGAAATTCCAGAGGATTCATTCTGGAACAACCACCTGAGGATGCAAACCTCCATTCATTTGTTGTACCATTTGCTGCATAAACTGGTTTTGCTACTGCTACATCTGTTGCATAAACTAATACAAAGGAGCATTCCCATCGCCGCCTGGCGGATTCATCCCAGCTGGAGTAGTGCGGGGCCAACCACTATTGTTTCTGCGCCCGTCAGCCATGTTTCTAAAGGTCATACAGATAGGATTAAGTTGATCAGGCTCAATACCATAAATATAACACTTAAGACCAAAGGCGACACAACGCATACGAAACGGAAAGAAAAAACTTATTCTATTTCATGGCTAGGTCGAGGATACGACCTGCTCTGATACCAACTGTAACGCCCATATATAAATACATACATCAAAGCATATATTATACATGAAATCAACGTTTGGTACTGAAATACCAATAAGTCCCTAGTAAACACATTATACATATACATGCCCAAAAAGCCTAATACAAAAAAATCTATGGCACAAATATATATACAAGATGTTCCAAAGATAAATACTAAGAACTAGATTGACAACGATCTCAAAAAACTCCACAACGGAAGCTACGCCATCAGACAAGTAAGGATAATCACACGGCCTTATCCTTGCCCTTCGTGGAACCTGAAGTACCTGAAATATTTCAACAATAGTGGGGTGAGATACATCAAATCTCAGTGAGTTCTCTATCTTATGGATTCTCTCGGCTCTACAAGGTTCTAACCAAATCCTAACTCAAGTCCAAGGGAAAGGAAATGACTTCGAGTTCAACATCTCTGACTAGAGAAACCATCGCATAACACACAAAGCGACAACTAGTTAAGGAATCTTTCCCCGGCCATCCCGCTCAACGAGATTAAACACGGGTCACTGATCCTTAACGTAAATAACTTTCCCCGGCCATCCCTCTCAAAGAGATTAAACACGGGTCACGGTTATCTACAATTGGTACTTTCCCCAACCATCCCGCACAAGGAGATTAAACACGGGTCACGGTTACCTACTTAATAAATACTTTCCCCGACCATCCCACACAAAAGGATTAAACACGGGTCACTAATATTTATTAAGGGACACAAACCTAATAAATACTTTCCCCGGCCATCCCACTCAACGAGATTAAACACAGGTCACTAATATTTATTAAGGGAAAACAAACCTAATAAATACTTTCCCCGGCCATCCCGCTCAAAGAGATTAAACACGGGTCACTAATATTTATTAAGGGAAAACAAACTTAATAAATACTTTCCCCGACCATCCTACACCAAAGGATTAAACATGGGTCACTAATACTTATTAAGTGAAACAATACAAAACCGGAGGAATTACGGTCCTCCACTAACAACCCCTTAACAAAGATACTCTTCTAGTATCGATGTAAGTATTGTCGCACAATTCTCTAAGTCACTTTAGTGTACTAAGGTTTCCTCACAAATTCACATCTTGAAGCTTTTAGATTTTCAAAAGTTCCGTTTTACATAAATTGCAAAATCCTAATATTTTAACATAATCGAAATAAATTCATCTCAAAATTAATATTTTCACTTTCCATATCCTAGAACACCTTCATAGCTTTACATCGATATAAAGAACGTCTAAAACGGACGACCGAGTCCAAAGTTACGGATTTTCGAAGAAAATAAATTATTGAGAAACAGCCAGATCCGCCTGGCGACTCAGGATTTCACCTGGCGAATCCCTCTTCGGCAGCAGTTCGCCTGTCGAACTAGTGGCGAACCACAAATTTAGAAAACACCACAGAGTTCTAGTAGCTAACACATTTCTGTCTCCCCATTTTCGCCTGGCGACTTAGGATTTCGCCTGGCGAATACCTCTTCGCCAGCACTTCGCCTGGCGAGATAGTGGCGAGACCTAATTCGCCTGGTGAATCGCATCAGAACCAGAATTTTTCTGCTGCGGGTTACACGGTTCCAAACCCCAAAATCCCATTTTTTCCAATCCAAAACATTGCCAAACAATCAAAACAAGTAACAACAATGTTCATATGCATATTTCGATTATACTACGCAATCTATATCGAAATTCAACCGTTAGATTCATTGATTTGCAAAAATTGTTCATTTTCTCACAAAACCAACCTAACTCTAAAACCTCAAGAAATTCTACACTAAAGTCTCTAACTAGAACCCGCCTGGATTAGAAGATGATGATGAAGAAGATGAGATGAAAAGATGAAGAGTTGATGATGGTTGATGATCTTGAGCTCTTGGATTTTTTCTTCTTTCCTTTCCTTTCCTTTTTTTCCTTTTTCCTTCTCAAAAGTTTCTATGTTTGGAAAATGAGAGAAAAGAATTGATATAGAGAAAAATACTCAAAATTAGTAACACTAATAAATGTCCAAAATAGCTCAAATGCACCAATTAATAAAACCTTAGAGTTTGATAATATTAATCTGATTAGCTTTGAGTTCGTCAGTTGCTCTAATTATCTTATCAGATAAATACTCAGAGCACACTGGATCTCAACTGGTCTCAACTAATATTATCCAGAGCGGTTATAAAAATACAGGGTATTACATAAGGAATATGCTCAGAGATGGCGTGAAATTGCCGCCCAGATCTGTCCCCCTCTTAAGGAAAAGGAAATGACAAAAACCTTTTTGAAAACCTTAAGCTCATTCTATTACGACCGAATGGTTGCAAGTGCGCCCAGTGACTTCACTGAAATGGTGAACATGGGAGTACGCCTTGAAGAAGCAGTCCGAGAAGGACGTCTGATCAAAGATGCAGAGCCATCAAGCAGTACCAAAAGATACGGTAGTGCTTTCCTAAAGAAAAAAGAGCAAGATATTGGTAATATCTCTCTCGAAAAGCAAAGGCGAAGGTATCAGCCAGTAGCAGTGGTAACTCCCGTTATCAACCCTGTGCCTGCTCAAACGTATCAACCTCAGGTTGCTCAGAGCCAACCAAATCAACAACAGTATCAACAAAGGACACAACAGCCCCTTCAGCAGGCTCGTCCTCAGTACAACAACAACAATCGTACGACACGACCATCAGGGTTCGACCATATACCGATGTTGTATGCAGAACTGTTTCCACTACTACTGGTCAAGGGGAACGTCTAAACCAGGACTCCTCTTACGATACCGAAAAATCCGCCTTTTTAATTCAAAGCGGATCAATGGGCCCTTATCATCAAGGAGGATCGGGGCACAACATTGAAAACTGTCTCAGCTTAAAATCTGACGTGCAGAAGCTTGTAAGGAGTGGGGTCTTATCCTTCAAAGATACTAATCCAAATGTTCAGACGAACCCATTTCCTCAACATGAAAAGACTGCAGTAAATTTGATAGAGGAAGAGGTTAGCCACAGTTATCAAATTCACGATGTACTCCTATTAAGAACCAATCTGGTCAGGATGCATTGCAGATAGAGCAGGTACGGTCATGTACCGCCTCACAATTATCACCAGTGTGATATCTGTTCAAAGAATAATCAAGCATGTTCCGTAGTGCAAACAGCTCTAGAAGAACAGATGAATCTCGGGTGGATTCAAGATTATCGAATCCGTGAAGTCAATATGGTTCACGCAAATCCCAACATTGTCCAGAACCACAACATTCTGGCGATGAATGTCAACTTGCTGGAAATGCACTCAAGGCAAAGTCAATACCATGATCTGCCACGACACGATTACAATTCCTGTCCGATCTGCTCAATAAGCAATTAGGGATGCTCTTTTGTATAAGAGGCCCTCCAACGTCAGATGTGTAAGAGCAAGAGTTGTCTCTACAAGTCATCTCTATGTTTTGATGATAACAATGAGTATTTGTGAAAGAACTATTTTATGTTCTAATGTGTGTTGTGTGCAGATCATAATCATAGAAGATATAAGATCCAACAAACACCATCAAGATGTGCATAAATGACCATATGCGAGTTACTATGTGTAACACAAGTCGCAAGAAGCAAGTATGCTTTTGTATCAGATCATAATCAGAAATATCCAAGGATGCTGATATTGCTGTTGCAATGCTCTTGTGGATGTTACTCTGAAAGTGGTTATGATTCTGAAGATAGCGAAGCTTCTGAAGAGATAATCTTTTGGAGAACCGAAGTGCTGAAGATTCTAATGACTTGAAGTTCTGAAGGCTGAAGGCTCTGAAGACCAAGTGTAGAAAGTTCTGAAGACTGAAGACTTGAAGATTCTGAAGACCCAGTTATAAAGTCTCTACTCATGCTTCAATTAATTACCATCAGAAGCCTCTGAAGATTTGAAGACAAATGTTACCGTTAGCAATGACTGTACACTGTACTAAAAAGATCTATCCCATCACTTCTTCTACAATTCATAAATTTACTATAATAATTAAGCATTATAATCAATTACATGCATCTATTATTAGTCACACGAAGAGCCTTAGGGCTATCAAGAAACTGCAATATCTCTTTAGGTCATAAATGTGCGATGGTTACTCTCACCACTCATAAGAGAACAGTTATGATTCATGATCGGTTAATTTTCCCTCATTAAAGAAACCAATCATTCATTTTCTTTTCCCACGTCCCTTAACCAACCTAGGAAAGATCAATTGTTACTCTCTTAAATTCTTAAGCTATTACTCTCCTCATTATTCTATAAATAGGCTCAACTTTAAATCACTCTTCACAGCCTTCACATCAGCTAAATCTTGAGTAAACTTTGTTAGTGTGTTTCACCTTCAACAATGGCCTCCTTCTGTCAATGTGCATTATGCCCCAACACCACAAAAACACCAGTTGAAAAACTCATTGTCAAGTCTGAAACAATTGTGAATTTCAAGAGTTTGAAAGCAAACGGATGTTATGTGACTCACTCCATGAATGATCAAGGGTGGAGCAACTACTTCAAAAGGTTGGAAGGACCAACCTACGCTTGTCTGGTCAAAGACTTCTGGATTCATGCTACTGCATGCCCAATTGTCATTGTATCTTCTGTGTTTGGAAGGAAAATAGTTATATCTGAAAAGACCCTCTCAGATTTACTGATGCATGCCAATATCGGATTAAGAATCACCAAGGATCAACTAAGCAAGGAAAGAAAAGCAAAAGTCTTGGCTTCTATTTTTAAAGAAGTAACTGTGGTTAATGCGGAGGATCCAATATTTTCAAGTCTGAAGGACTCCCTACAAGTGTGGTTCAGAATCCTGCAAGGAAATGTGTTTCACCATCTTCCTTCAGATCAAGTCAATGAGACTCAGAAGTTCGTCATATTCCTTCTTATAAAAGGAATCAAGTTACATATTCCAGTAATCCTTTTCAAACTTCTGAAAGAATCTATAAGGGACTCCAGAATGGGTTCTGGCATGGAAATCAGACATGTTCCGTATGGGAGACTCATCTCTGATATTCTGGTGGAATCAGGAATAGTTGATGACATCTTGGTCAACGAAGGAGAATCAAGCAAACTTCTAAAAAACATAGGAAAAATTCTCAGATTTAAGGATCTAAGGAAAATGAAAGAAGACGCTGATCTTGATGATACGTCACTAAGGCAAGTGACGATGGCTATAAGAGTTCCTGTTAAAGGATTTCCTAACTTCAACAAAACACATGATCAAATAGAAATGGTAAACTATCTGCGAAAATTCAAAGATGAAGACATTGGCGTATGGATTGATCTGGAGAACATTGCAGATGTGCTTCAAGGACTCTTAGATTGGAAGAAAAAGGGAAAGAAGTAGAAAAGTGCTGATAGCGAAGAACCTTCTTCGAAAAGATCAAAGATTGTTAATGAAGTATTAACATCCTTCAAGGATAATGCTATCAACAGAATTCAAAAATTAATAGATATATCAAGTTCCAGTATGGATCCCACTGCTATGGGAAATATCTGGACTGAATTTCATGGATGGATGTAAGAAGAAATTATGAAGAACAAGCAGTTGGTAATCACACAAGCTGAAGATAAACAGATGCATGCTTCAAGAACCGATGAGTCTGGAAGCTCATCTTCCACCTCCTCCCTATCCTTAGGCACCTCCTAGACTATCCCCTAGGAATCTGTTTTCATAGCCTATGTTTTGATCGCTCCAAACCACTTAGGGTTAAGTATAATCTATATCTTGTTATAGATGAAATATGCTTTGAAACTATTCGAAATTAGCATATTTTATGATAGATTGTTCATTACCATGTTATTCATGCTCAAATGCTACATAGATGCTCTAAATTTTTTATGATGCCAAAAAGGGGGTGAAATAGAATATGATTTTGATATATGTTAAAAGAATGCTAAACATCAACTCTGATATAAAATGCATTTTACCACTAACGCTTGTTTGATGTTTAACCGAGGAACTCTGAACAAGTTCACCAGGCATTCTTATAGAACAGGTTAAATTGAAAGAACTATGTTAAAAGTTCTTATGAACTGTTGTTCATATAATCGAAGTTGTACACTTCGTGAACATATGTTCAAAATCAGCTTGACCCTGTACTGTTCAGAAGTTGAGAATTTCTGAAAGTCAAAGTCATCGTGATTCTTGTTTCATATTGTTCAGAAGCTGTAAGCTGCCTGAGAATATGATATTCAGAACATAAGAATCAAAAGAAGAAATCTTCCTGAAAGCAGTCAAGACAAATTCTACATTTCAAGATGCTTTTCAGAAGAATTGAGTAAATCAGAAGTCGAAGACTGTCTAAAGATCTGGATAAAAGATCCAAGAAGAAGAAGATCTGTCAGGATAAACTCTGATACTCTAGAAGTATAGTGTTTTGATCTTGAAGAAACAAGGAGAAGAAGTTCTGATAAACCAAGAATTCAACTCAGAAGGAAATGAATTGGTATCAGACTAAATCTACAATTTGTATCAAACTCAGTCTACAATGATATCAATCAGAATCAAGCTGTGAATTGTTCTCAAATACCTTCATTGGTATCAAACTCAGCATACTATGATATCAGACTAAGAATTAAGAGTATGTTGGTATCAGATTCAGAATCAAGCTTCGATTGATCACAAAAATATTTTTCAATCAGATCAAGAATCAAGTTGTGATCCTCCATCGTGTTCTGATATAAACATGGTTCTGAGATGAAGGCCTGTTGTCTATTCAAACTCTGGAAAGTCAAGAGCTTAAATGATGATCAGAATCGATATGACCAAATCAAGAATATGAAGATCATCGAGTCTGAAACTCAGGGGGAGTTTCTTACGTCAAAAGACAAGTTTAATTCTGATAAATAGTTTGGCTAAGTTATTAGAAGAGAATTGTTCTTTCTCTATGCTACAATGATTCTGCTGAAAAGTAGAAATTGCTTCAGAAGACTCTGAAGATTATGAGCTCTGATACGACGACCAAAGGAACTAAGTTCTAAAGATCTGAAGATAGAGGTTCTGATGAACAAGTCCAGATGCTGAAGACTTTTGTCTCCTTAAGACAGATAGGGAAGTAGTCCTTCTCTATTCTATGTTCTGACAACTGAAAATTGTTATTTTGTAAGTATTTGGATCATATAAGATTCTAGATGATCACAGATAAAAGTTTGGGGTTAACACATTCAGGGGGAGCTGTTGTTCCGGACTCTGAATATGTTATGTTTGGTGACTACCTTGTATAAAATGTTCAATCAAAATACATGGTTTTGTCATCATCAAAAAGGGGGAGATTGTAAGAGCAAGAGTTGTCTCTGCAAGTCATCTCTATGTTTTGATGATAACAATGAGTATTTGTGAAAGAACTATTTTATGTTCTAATGTGTGTTGTGTGCAGATCATAATCATAGAAGATATCAGATCCAACAAACACCATCAAGATGTACGTAAATGATCATATGTGAGTTACTATATGTAACACAAGTCGCAAGAAGCAAGTATGCTTATGTATCTGATCATAATCCAAGGATGCCGATATTGCTATTGCAATGCTCTTGTGGATGTTACTCTGAAAGTGGTTATGATTCTGAAGATAGCGAAGCTTCTGAAGAGATAATCTTTTGGAGAACCGAAGTGCTGAAGATTCTCATGACTTGAAGTTCTGAAGCCTAAAGGCTCTGAAGACCAAGTGCAGAAAGTTCTGAAGACTGAAGACTTGAAGATTCTGAAGACCCAGTTATAAAGTCTCAACTTATGCTTCAATTAATTACCATCAGAAGCCTCTGAAGATTTGAAGACAAATGTTACCATTAGCAATGACTATACACCGTACTAAAAAGATCTATCCCATCACATCTTCTACAGTAAAAAGAAGATATGGCAGTACAACTTTCATCATTGCATAACGACTCTTTTCAAACAGCCAACAACTCTTCAACGACTATATTTTACTTGGCTATTTAAAGGAAAGGAGTATGCGCTTCTGAAGGTGTCGATGTGATGATAGTCGCAACAATCAGTTATCGTTGTTACACTAAACATTTAAAGCTATCACCATTAACACACGACCATTGTTGTTGAAGCTCAAAGATCATCATTCAACATAACAACAATCAATTGGAACAGAAGCTGTTGATGAACAAGGCAACATTGCAAATCAGTCAAGTCATCAACCAACTTCATCATCTGGGCTATATTGAAGATCTGAAGCAAGGAGTTGTTGCTCGAAGCTTGCTCAACAAAGAAGATGAAGAAGATCTATAAGATGTCATCAACTGTCAAATCAACATACATCTTTGTAGAATCTGAAGATAGCAAAGAGTTGTTGCTCATATCTTGCTAGAACATTGTGTGTTCATTTGTACTTAAACTTAGGAGTTATCTGCTTGTTAAGAAGCATCAATGTAATCTCCAGAATAACTAATTCTATGTGAATTAGGATTCCTCAAGTGATCAGTGTGATTGGAGACTTAAGAAGACAATGGCTTTGTGTCATTGCGGAAATCCTGAAATATGGTCAATGATAGTCATATCTCAAAGAGGACCAATTGTGGGTCAGACTCTTGTGAGATCACTGATGGAACTCATTGAAAATCCTGGAAGAATGGTCAGTAAACATTATATCCGTTAACTCGGATCCCTGAACGTTTAGCTGTGAAATCCTGATAGTAGATCTTATGAGATTGGAACCTATTAGGTCAATGTTCGTTATATCCATTAACTTGGATCCCTGAATGGTTCATTGTGGGTTAGTCACAGCTACGGTTGCGTAGGTTGTTAGTCACTGGCGTTAGCCTGTGCATATGTAATCGGTTTTGATTATAGTGGATTAAATCCTTGTGTTCAAGGCGAAATCACCTTGGAAGGGTGGACTAGAATAGCTTGAGAATGGCTCAGGTGAACCAGGATATATCGTGTGTTCTTTACTCTTGTTTATGCTTTGTTTTATTGTTTATGTTTATGTATCAATTATCAGAACCTTGCATAGAAAGTCAGAACCTTGCAACCCAACTCTGATAAGCTTCTGCATTGCAAGTCTGATTCAAGCATCACTAATTCAGATTCTCCTTGTTGCTTATGCTTCATGCAATGCAAAATCTGAATGACGCTCGCAAGTCAGAGTCTCTCAACGCAACTCTGATATTCTCTTAGCACGTTAACGATAAGAGGCGAAAAGTTATTAAGAGTTAAAACACAATTCAAACCCCCCCCCCCCCCCCCCCCCCCAAATTTCTTGTGTCTTTCTCACACCTTTAAGATGGATCTCGAATGGATTCATGATTACCATGATTGAAATAACCATCAAGTCAATATGATTCAGATCTTTGATATTTGCTTGATGAATACCAGTCTGGTAGAACTACATGCTAAGCAGGTTAGGTTCGGTTTTCTAGATTCACATCATTATCAAGACTGTAAAGTATGTCGTAAAGACGACCAAGGATGTGAACTTGTCCAAAGAACACTTCAACACTTATTGGACCACTGGTGGCTTCCAATATACTTGGATGAGGCTACATAACAGATCAGTATGACTGACGAGAATCCTGATAGATATCAAAGTCAGGATGTCTGCTCAATGGAAACAGACCTAGTAAAGATGCTCTGCATACAAAGCGGACGTGGCCGGGTGCCACCACAAAATTATGAGCGTTGTAGAGTTTGCACAGAGAACAACCAAGGATGCGATCTCGTGAGAGCGCCTCTTAAAAATCAGTTGGACCACAAAGAGATTCGACCATGTTCAAGTTCTGGGTCGACCAACGGGATACCCGACTATCTCTCTGATCAAAGCAAAGACGTTGTCTTAATCTCTAATCATGAAATGACCAAAGACGTATGTACTATAATCCCTCTACTCCATAAATCAAGAGTTCCTCTTGATAGTAGAAAGATTCTCAACCTCGAACCAATTGAGGCCGGCTACGATGGTCAGAAAAATCAAAAGGCTCCTGTGGCTATCTATCTGCCAGGACCAATACCGTACAAATCCGATAAGGCCATCCCTTACAAGTACAGTGCAAAAACAATCGAGAA
Source organism: Lathyrus tuberosus (assembly GCA_022829125.1). Taxonomy (NCBI): domain Eukaryota; kingdom Viridiplantae; phylum Streptophyta; class Magnoliopsida; order Fabales; family Fabaceae; genus Lathyrus; species Lathyrus tuberosus. The sequence goes on from JALAZF010000272.1 coordinate 668,145, forward strand.
TGGAAAGGAAACTCCATTACCCTCTGTCATAAACATTGCTGACATCAGTCGAGTAACACGGAGCGGTCAAATCTTCAACCGAGGAGTTGGAGAACCCACCAAGGAAAAGGAACCTCAAACAAAAGTTCCCAATTAACCAGTCGGGCAATCCAGTAATCCCGACCTTTCAAAGAACAACGATGAGATGCTGAAGTCCTATCTCAACGAGGACGGTTATATATCTCAGGGAAAGGCGCATACGCCATTTTTCTTTCCCACGCAGAGTCTGAGATATATACCAAGATCAGATGTCAAGATGATATATGGAGATTGTGATCCGGAAGGATGTCGTGCTCCGCCCAACTCATTAGAGGAGGACAATTTGATGAAGAACAAATTCGACTATGACTATTTTGATCCCCTAGATGACTTGCCTATCTGGCAGCTATACCCAGAAGACTTGGGGAAAAAGAATCAGCCAAACGATGCATATCAGCTGAGCATCGTTGAAAAGAATGCCTGGATCCCCACCAAATCATAGGATCATTACTCAGGACATCCAGAAAATATCCAGCACAACGATGAATCTGCAAAGATTGCAGGACAAGAGTTCATCAACTATGCTTTTCCCGAGGTCAACGTCATCAAAAAGGATGACTCCTCCAGTCCCACAGAAGTATGGGACACCTTAGGACAGCCAAGTGGCAAGTACGACTTCTTGGTCAAGTACACCACTCCTGAAAGCTCTCGTATCAGGCTCGAAGACATCCAACCAACTGGATGGGGAGATCCGCCTGAGAGTGAAAACACTGTGCAAGATACAACAGAAGAGTTCGTTTACGACAACTATGCATGAGAGGAAGACTCCAATGATCCTGCTCTGCCAGAAATCAGCGTCATTTCTGAGGACAAACCAAGGAAGAAGGTACCAGACTTTGTGATTCACCAAGGAGTTCGCCGCCAATGGGTTGCTGTCGATGTCCCGAAAGTCGTCTATAAGTCTAAGTAATTGCCGTCTTTGTTTTAACCTTTCACCCTGCCCAGGTGAAACAAATGTTTTTATAGGGCTCACTTTCTGTAAATGTCCCTCTTCGCTTTGCCCAAAGCGACAAAGTTTTTTTTATAGGGTTGTAGTTTCAAGAATTGACAAAATCATAAATAAATAATGTCATTCTGTAATTCCCGCATTTAATGCTGTTTTCATGTTTCGTTTTTTTTTTCCAGAAAATGGTAATCCTAAAAACAACTCAAAATAAAAACAAGCATTTTTCAGAAAATACACTGCACACACTCTTGCATTTCTCTCTGCCTCTTCTAAAAAATAAATCATCACGTCATGCAGATTGCTTGTTTTAAACCCCGTTGAAGCATACGATCCAATGCCTTCTCCCAACTTTGAATTCCCGGTATTTGAAGCCGAAGAAGAAAAAGATTAAGAAATTCCAGAAGAGATCTCCCGATTACTCAGACAAGAGGAAAGGTCCATTGAACCTCACGAAGAGCCGTTGGAAACGGTCAACTTGGGTTCAGAAGAAGAGAGGAAAGAAGTCAAGATTGGGGCACTGCTCATTTCGACTATCAAAGAAAGCTTGATAGAACTTCTCAAAGAATTTCCCGATGTATTTTCTTGGTCTTACCAGGACATGCCAGGGTTGGATACCAGCATCGTGGAACATCATCTACCGTTGAAGTCAGAATGTCCGCCAGTAAAACAAAGGTTGAGAAGGACTCACCTGGATATGGCTATCAAAATCAAAGATGAAGTGCAGAAACAGATCGACGCGGGTTTCCTCGCCACCTCAGAATATCCTTAATGGCTAGCTAACGTAGTGCTAGTTCCAAAAAAGGACGGAAAAGTCAGAATGTGTGTAGACTACAAGGATCTGAACAAAGCCAGTTCAAAGGATGACTTCCCCTACCACACATTGACATGCTGGTAGACAGTATAACAAAATTCAAAGTCTTCTCCTTCATGGATGGATTCTCGGGCTATAATCAAATCAAAATGGCGTCGGAAGATATGGAGAAAACTTCATTCATCACCCCATGGGGCACCTTTTGTTACAAGGTAATGCCGTTCGATTTGAAAAACACCGTGGCAACCTATCAAAGGGCCATGACTACTCAGTTTCACGACATGATGCACAAAGAAAATGAAGTATATGTCGATGATATGATTGCCAAATCTACAACAGAAGAGGAGCATGTGACCCACCCGTCAAAGTTATTCGAGCGTCTGAGAAAATACAAACTCCGCTTGAATCCCAACAAATGCACGTTTGGTGTACGCTCAGGGAAACTTTTAGGGTTCATCGTCAGCCAGAAATGAATTGAGGTTAATCCTGACAAGGTCAAGCCCATTCAAGAAATGCCTTCACCAAAGACTGAGAAACATGTCCGAGGATTTCTGGTACGTCTGAATTACATTTCCAGATTCATATCTCTTATGACCATGACACGCGTGCTGATCTTCAAACTACTAAAAAAGAATCAAAGCTGTGTATGGACAGAAGACTGCCAAACAGCCTTCGACAGTATCAAGAAATGTCTGTTGAATCCGCCAATCCTATCACCTCCAGTGGAGGAAAAACCACTGATCATATACCTAACAGTCTTGGAAGACTCAATGGGTTGTGTACTTGGCCAACAAGACGAAACCAAAAGAAAAGAGTCTGCCATCTACTATTTGAGCAAGAAGTTTACCGACTGTGAAACTCGGTACACTATGCTTGAGAAAACTTGTTGTGCTCTGGCTTGGGCAGCCAAATGTCTTTTCCAGTATATGATTTGTCACACTACTTGGTTAATCTCCGAAATGGCGACTCAGCCCTGGTTATCAATCAGATCAAAGGAGATTGGAACACGTACCAATCAGGATTGATTCCTTACAAAGACTACGCGAGAAGGTTGTTACCATTCTTTAATAGAACCGAGTTTCATCATATCCCTCGTGAAGAGAATCACATGGCCGATGCACTAGCCACTCTCTCCTCAATGATTAGTGTAGGTAAATGGAACGACGTACCTAAGATTGACATAATGCGCCTTGAAAGGTCCGCTTACATTTTCACAATCGAAGCAGTCATCGATGACAAACCTTGGTATCACGATATAAAGTGCTTCCTGCAGAAACAAGAGTACCCGCCTGGGGCATCCAAAAAAGACAGGAAAACCCTCAGGAGATTGGCTGGGAGCTTCTTCCTGAGCGGTGATACACTCTATAAGAGAAACTTTGACATTATCTTGCTTCGATATGTAGACAGACCAGAAGCAAACATGTTGATGAAAGAAATTCACGAAGGATCCTTTATAACTCATGCCAACGAACACACAATGGCGAGAAAAATTCTAAGAGTAGGGTATTATTGGTTGACAATGGAATCCAATTTCTACAAGTACATGAAGAGATGTCACAAGTGTCAAATATACGCTGACAAAATCCATGTACCGCCAATACATCTCAAAGTTCTTTCTTCTCCATGGCCTTTTTCTATATGGGAAATCGACATGATTGGCATGATCGAACCCAAGGCTTCAAACGGTCATCGGTTCATCCTGGTAGCCATCGACTACTGCACCAAGTGGGTCGAAGCAGTGTCATACGCCAATGTAACTCGACAAGTGGTGATCTGATTTATCAAGAACAATCTTATCTGCCGTTATGGTGTTCCAAGCCAGATCATTACTGATAATGGATCCAACTTGAACAATAAAATGATGAAAGAGTTGTGTCCTGAGTTTAAGATCGAACACCATAACTCATCTCCCTACCGACCCAAGATGAACGGAGCGGTAGAAGCGGCTAACAAGAACTTCAAGATGATCGTTCAAAAGATGGTTGTAACCTACAAAGACTGGAACGAGATGCTACCCTTTGCTCTTCACGTTTATCACACATCTATCCGCACTTCAACAAGGGGAACCCCTTTCTCTCTAGTATATGGCATGGAAGCAGTGCTTCCCATAGAAGTAGAGATCCTATCAATCAGGGTATTGATGGAAGTTAAGCTAACAGAGGCTGAGTGGTGTCAAAGTCGACACGATGAACTGAATCTAATCGAAGAAAAGCGAATAACGGCACTATGCCATGGCCAGTTGTATCAGCAAAGAATGAAGAAGGCATTTGACATAAAGGTCCGACCTCGCGTCTTTAGAAAAGGAGACCTCGTGCTCAAGAAGATACAATTATTCCTCACTGATTCACGGGGCAAATGGACTCCGAATTATGACGACCCTTATGTGGTCAAGAAAGCCTTCTCAGGCGGCTCCTTGAGACTCACAACCATGGATGGAGAGGAATTTGCCTACCCCACGAATGTTGATGTAGTCAAGAAATACTTCGCCTAGATAAATAAAAAAAACGTCTCGGTGGATTGAAAACCCGAAAGGGCGGTCCAGGCAAAAATTAGAGACTTAATCAAAAAAATCATCTCGATGGATTGGAAATCTCAAAGTACAATCCAGGCAAAAGTTAGGGATTAATGGCAAGTAACTATGTCTGATCAGTTCAACTCCTCAACAGTCATGCCATCCATCAAGAAAACTCCAGTCAAGGTCATCTTCGACACAAGCTCAGGATGTCCAGAATTCAAAGTTGGTAGAAGGATAACTGCTGTTATGTTTCAATGTAGCCCTTTTCCCATAAATTACCATTTTCTAAACTTTGTAAATACTTTATGGGATCACGCGCTTGGCTAATTTCCATTCTATCAATAAAATTTTAGCCCTAGTGCTTTTGTTTGCAATTCCCATTTGTTTTATCTTTACAGAATGACATTTTAACATGATCAATAATTCTTGAAATAAAACAAAAATGAATTTACTTATCAAATTTTTCTGCTTTTAAAATAAAGATGGAAATTCTTTTTTACTGTGAACTTCAAAAAAAAAAAACATCGATAGTTTCTCCGAAGGTGATTGAACCTCAGAGTGCAGAATCAAAGTACTCCTTCTAAACCAGTGCACCTTAATGAAGGATCAACTGTGTCAGATGCAAATGTCCCATTTGATATCCCCAACAGAGTTCTTACCTCTTAAGACCGATTGACGATTCTCCCTTCCCCACAGGGACCACCTCTCCTAAGCAAGGCAGGATTGCTATTTTAAACCAGTGATACTTTTCATCCCCCGCCATGGCCGAGTATCCAGTCGTGTTCATCTATTAGTATGTATGTCGCGTCAGTTTTATCAGCATAAACATACATACATCATGCATAATTGATTCATATTCATATTGCATTGCTATCACTCTGGTCCATCTTTTCCTTCAGTGATAAAAGTCCTCTTGTCAATCGAGTTGTCAGTTCTTTCCTCGTCGAGAAATGTTTTGTCTGAGCAATCTTTCCCCCAGTTTATTTCTGGATTGGAGACGGTCCTCAACCACTTTGATAACTTGAACCTCTGAAAGGCAAGGAGACATTCGACAAACATCACTCTTCACCATTGAAGATGATATTTTCGCTTTCCCGAATTAAGGAAAATCCCTAGAGAAAGCCTCTCAACCGAAGACTCTCAGCAACACATTGGTTTTTCTCCTAAGAAAGTCAATGTTAGTAAAGTCATCAGCACCTCAAAATTAGATTGCATCACATGGCATTTCCCCGAGAAGATCTCGAAGAAAAGTATGATGTAATATCCCCAAGCAGAAAGCGGTCTCTCATGAGACTCGTTTTTCCCCAGTAGGTCAACAAATGGCATCTCTAACAAAGAAGTTTGTACACCTCTACAACTCAGATAAATGGGTGTCCCCAACAATTCTGACCTCAAACTTTTTCCATCAAATGTCGTCTCCCCAGTAAAAACTCGACGAGAAGTTTGATGAAAACTGCTACAAATATCATCCCTTGTCAAGGAAGGAACTCGACAAGAAGAAACTGAGACCAGTTCCATGGCTGAAGACCAGGATCGAGGGGAAGTTTATCAAGAAACTGAGACCAGTTCCCTGGCTGAAGACCCGAATCGAGGGGAAGTTTATTTTAGAAACTGGGACCAGTTTCATGGCTAAAGACCCGGATCGAGGGGAATTTTACTTTAGAAACTGAGACCAGTTCCGTGGCTAAAGACCCGGATCGAGGGGGAGTTTATTTTAGAAACTTAGACCAGTTCCGTGGCTGAAGACCAGGATCGAGGGGAAGTTTCACACTCTTTTAAGCATGATTGCTTAGCAAAAGGAGATGGATGAGCAAACCGCCATTCATAACTGCCGTCAAAATTTTGGGTATTCCAATATTTAATCCTCTTGCACCCCGAATGCCCGAATACCTTCGCCATTCACACCTTCGGGTCCAAGAAGATTAAATAAGGGCATCTGTCATACCCTAAATTTTTACCACCAAGATTTCCCATCATTGTGCAAATCATCACCACAATATGGATGTACCTTCATGCCTCATCAATTTCCTCAAAGATTGTCAAGCATCCACTACAACCAAGACTTAGGGTTTCAAGCCCTCTCAGAGCACTTAGACAAAGGATCAATCAAGAAATGACATGATTTTCAACTTGTCTAACCTCTCAAACACCCATAAGGGATCAAGAGGACTCCCACATCAAGAATCAAGCACAAAGTTGCAACATTCCAAATGGATCAAGCCTCGAGATCGCCAGTGTCACCAAATTAGGGTTTTGGTCGACCAAGGCCTCCAGATGAAAATTTTCATCTGGGCATGAGCCAATGCTTCAAAACATAACCCAAGATATTCCAAGGGACCCCATGGACCCAATCATCAAGTCAATTTAGCCTCAGGGGATGCATTCATAAAAAATCAGGAATTAGGGTTTCTTGACCTAATTCACCACTAAGTTGACTTTTGAGCAAGGCATGAGCCCAAACCTTAAGACATGATTTGAGGGCCTCAAATACACCACATTGATCCATTTGCAACAATGGATTGATCCAAGAAGCTTGATTCACGAGTTTCAATTTCATCTGGACCACAATTAGGGTTTTGAAGAAAAAGTCAACTGTATCTTTGACTTTTGACCAAGACATGTTCCCAAATCTTGGGACATGTTTCAAGACACCCTAAAACACCTATGGAATCCATCCATTAGGTTTGAATTAGGTCAAGAACTTGATTGCACAAAGGATCACACAGTTTGGATTTCATCTGACAAAAAGTCAACTGTGCACAAAATCAAGTTTGACTTTTTGGAATTTTTCACAAATATGCTCCCCCTAAGTCAAAAATAATGTTAATGTATGGTATTGATCATCATTCATCAAGAAAAATCAAGAAAAGTGAGGTTTCTTGCAAAAGGGGCAACCTTGAGAAACCAAATTTTTTCTAAGTTATGGAACAAAATGGCTTTGGTACCAACTTTGCAAGGTCATAACTCCTAAACCACAATGCCTTTTTCTCCGATTCAAAGCTCAAATGAAAGTCCATCTGACATACTTTAAAAGTGTCAACTACAAGAGATTCCAAATCCTCATGGATTTTGAGTTATGGATTGATCAAAATCACAAAAACATGAACATGACATTTATTCCAACACTTAGTGAAATTTTCAAAAAGTCAGAATCTGTCTTACTTTTTCCAAAATGTAGGGACATTTTCACCTTGATCCAAGTTAAACCAGGTCAATTGGTGAACTTCAAAGTTGAAGTATGCCATGGGGGCTTTCCAACAAGTACCAGATCATCTCCAAATTCCATTTGAGTAGGGAGATACAACCCTTGGAACATGGCATCATGAACTGATTTTTACAAGGCAGATTTTGTGCATTTTGCTCGAGTTAGCTAAATTGGACAACTCCAAGCCTTGTCATCCAATTGGACACATAAGAGGATAACATCTAAATGAAAAGATCTGATCCCCAAGCCTCCCAAGTCCAAGAATCTACATATAGCCATAACAAATCTAAAAAGGCTAAAAAGTGCAAAAGACTCCAATTTTGTTTCCAAGCATTCAATGGATGCATCAAGGTGGCATGGACTGAGACATTTCTAACTGAATGAGTCAAGATTCAGCTCTGAATCAAAGGACCATAGGCTTGTGCCCTAACCTCAAGTCAATGGCTAGAGGAGACTAAAGATTCCCTTGGATCAACATTGGCCAAAGGCGTGTACCAGCTGCCATTCACTATTGATTGCAAAACAAACTTGTTGCACTATAAATATAGCTCATTTGTGCTTAATTTGAGTACACCAAAGCACTACAACTGATGCTTTCCTCAAAATCTCTCTCTTTAGGCCAAAATGCCTTCTTTTGCAAGTCATCTCTGAGTTTTTGAAGTTAGAGAGAAATTCCACCACAGTTCATGATCCAAACACATCCAATATGTCATATCTAAGCTGTCGAAACACTCACCTTTGATCTGAAACACCAAAATCAGAAAATCAACCTCCAAAACCTCAAAATTTGACTTTTCTGCATTTTTCAAGCCATGTCTGTTAGACGATGGCTATGGATCTAGAAGGGGGTTGAATAGATCCCTTGATTTTACACGCAAATGGTTACCAAAAAAATTGGTTTTAAAAATGTTTAACGGAAGCAGCCACTGAATCACACGTCTACAACGAACCTTCTACTAAACGGATCGGATATGCACGATAATATTGGGAATGAATTATGGATGAGAAAAATTCAGTTTGATTACTACACTTAAAACACAATCAACAAAATATCGCTTGCTTGATGTTTAATCCAAACCAATGAGGTAAAACGATAAACAATTAAAAGCAATGCGTTCGATTTTTGCTTTGAAACAAATTATCAAACACCTAGTGTGCGTAAACACACTAAGTGTAGAATTTCTATAGAATGTAACGTTAAGCTGCTCCTAGATACATTTCAAGGAATTGTATCAATTTGACAAAACAGTTTATCAGCTCAAGATTACGATACCTTAGAAATTTCGATAAATTGAGACTTCGCAAATTCGAATAAACTGAAATGTAAAAGAGTTAAGGGAAAGAGAGAACAAACGAGATTTGATTAGGCAGTTCCCCAATCGTCCTCGCTTTGGGTACCTCTGCCCCCAATTCCACAATTGGAATTGAGATATATATATATATATATATATATATATATATATATATATATTGCTGTTGCAAATTGTTTATTACAAGAGAAGAACTATGAACATCCAAACTCCCAAACGTCTTTGATCGTTGATGCAGAGCCTTCTCTTCCCTTGATTCGAGACGAGTCAAGTGCCACGAATCTGGTAGAACAAGTCACCGTCCCACGCTACTAAACTACAAGAAACCACCGTTCTTCAGTTACCTTTACTCGGGCGACTTCAATTCTCCACAATTCGATCCCCAAACCTTTCTTCTACGATCCTCCGACTGTAGCTACTAAACCGAAAGAAAACTCTGTTCTTCGGTTACCTTCGCACGGCTGAATCCCTGTAGAACGAAACGGTTTGTGCCAAAAACCCCCCAAAATCTCCTTTGATTCTTGGAGGATAAAACCTAGGGTTTTATTCAAGAAACACCTACCAAGCTCTCAACCCAGAAAATGAAGATCATACACTTCCTAAATTCTGAACGTTATCACTTCGATCAATGGGCGACACAAACAAAGATGATTATGTGTGATTGTTTGTTTACTCAATAAAGAAGATGAAGATGAAGAGAAAAATGGCATCTATTTTCACGTTTCTTGTTATTTTGGATAATGAGATGACCAAACTATTTATAGAGAATGAATTGACCCACTAAAAGTTATAACAGAAATAACAGAAAAAAATTTAAGTGAAAAAATCAGTTCATGCAAGTTTGGGTCGACCCATACTTTAATGAGGGTCAGCGTGCGCTGACCAGTGGAGAATACTGTGAAAATTTGACAAGTATGCGTCGACCCAAATGCATCATGCGTCGATGCAAGAATGCAATTTTTGCATTCCCAGAATCATGCGCTTTCCCTGTTATTTCACCAGTTTTGCACCAGTAAGCATGAGTCGACTCATGCACAGGGTAGGTCAACGCATAACCTGTATTTTTACATAAAACTTTTTTTTTTTGCACATTTTAACTGACCAAGACCCAGACATATACTAGACACCCGTATAATGATCATGCACATGTATTAATGGATAAGACAAAGTCCTATATGTCTAGACACATGAACAACATTGATTATATGCAATTTTCCCGACAAGTGAAGTGATACCGCTCAAATTACAATCTAATACTTAGCATATTTGTTGACATCATTAAAACAAAGTAGATGAAAGATCTTAGCCCTCACAATGTCTTGATTCAGTCACTTCCAAAACCAAACCAGGCCTCAGAGACACTCTAAATATCATCCTCAAACTGTCCCAATTGGTTTCCCTCATATGGAACACCATTTGAGAGAGTTACTATATTGGTCATTTTTGCCCCTTTTGCAAGAAAGAGCCAATTCTTGTTCCTGAGGATTCCAACTGGTTTTGATCATCCTAAAAGCTTCTAAGGGATCAATCAAGAGTGTTCAAAGCATTGAATCACTTCTGGCACAAGGAACTTGACAAATATCACAAGGAGCTTCAAGAGGTAAGTGCATCATAACTTGAACTCTCTAAATCATGCATTGCTTTGAGGTCCATTGATCGTGGACCTCTCATACATATCATATGTGTTATGTTTAAACCAATTAATCATGCTATTATTGCCTGTACCATGAGATAGCATAGAACATGCAAAATTTGGCCTATTTTGAAATCACTATCGGATTTTAAAATGGAAACATTTTCTGAAAATTCCAAGGGCACCATTGGATTCCTCATGAAATTCTAGGCAAGATACATCTAAATTTTGTCCCAATCCATGGAGAAATGAGAAAGTTAGAGGCTTCATGCAAACTGCAAAAATTAGGCCTTGCCTTGGACAAGGGCCAGGCCATGGCGCCTTGGTCAGGCATAGAAACAAGTTACCCATATGTATTTATGGGGTGGTTTTGATATACGGATGTATCACCACCCCAGTGGTAGCGCGCATGTGTGTTTGGCCAAGAGGTCGTGGGTTCAACACCCACCCAGACCATTTTGCCATTTTGCCATATTTTGCTATTTTTCACATTTTTTATGGTTTTTATTAATTAATTCCAAAATTAATTTCTCTCTCAATTTTAATTATTTTTTATTGGTTCTTTTTTTGAAAATTTCCAAAATTGTTAAAATATTTTATTCCATAAAAATTTCACAAAAATATTATTTATTTCATATATTTGGTATTTTTGTAAAGAATTATGTTTTTATTTGTTTTTACACATTTAAAAATATTTCTTTTTCTTGGTTTTTGCAAATTCAAATGATTTTCAAATCATTCTATGAATGAAAATTGATTTTTCAAACATTAATCCAAGATCACAACTTGTTTTATCACACGTGTTTGATAATTTTGATCATTTTAATTGAATTTAATTAAAATACATTTTAAAATCAAATTAGGGTTTTGACTATTCTCACCCTCACAAATCTTTTTCAAAACACATTTGGACCTCAAATAGAGTGTAAGACCCATTCCTTGCACATGAAAACCTTTTTTGGGCCTCAATCATTGTATAAGTCCCACTGCGATTTCAGAAAATCACTGCGCGATCGCCATTTCAAAACAAAATCATCTGGGCCTACCCTTGAATTGTAAGTCCTATTTCTTTTGTTTTTCGAACTTTGGGCCTCTAAAAGAGTGTAAGACCCAACCTCTTTGTAAATAAATAATTTGGGCCTCAGTCATTGTATAAGTCCCGATACAATTTTCAGATCAATGGTACGACTACTGTTTTTTATTTGGGCCTCTCCTTGAGTGTAAGCCCCAATCTTCTTTTAAAAAAAACAACTTTCCCCTTTGATTTAGGTTCAAACTCATAGTTGTTATAAAAAATTTCTTTAATTTCTTTAACAACTAACCATACAGCTGTTACAATGGAACCTTGCTCACCTATAAGTTTTAAATAACTTTCTTTTACATACTTGCACGTATATATATATATATATATATATTTGTTTGTGTTGGAAGCTTGCTCACCTGTAAGTCCTCCTACCCTCTTTTATATACAGTATATATTTCATCTATATATATATATATATATATATATATATATATATATATATATATATATGCCTGTATATTATCTGCTTAGAGTTTTCCCCTGCAATTAGGTCTAGAACTAGATAAAGCCAGTGGTCACTCGTTCAACAGTCAAAACTAGTTCCCCATAGGAATTCCAGATACATTATTGCCTCTTCTTGGGCTTATACAATATGGAACAAAGGGAAAGGCATTATTCCCGGTGAAACTTTTCTCAGACTGTCACTATTAGAAAATTGTCAAAGAAATTCATTTCCCCCAGAGAGGATTAATTCCCGGTGAAACCACTCTTGAATTTCTTCAAACCCTAGAACTGTTCACTAAAGAAAAGATTATTCTTGGTGAAACTTTTCTTGAATCTTCTTAAGTTTGGACCCACAGGCTTCCTAAAAGCATCCCCGCCTCCTCTTGGGCTTTATACAAGGACCCTCCGGCTTCTTAGAAGTTCTCATGCCTTCTCTTGGGCTTAATACAAGGACCTTGAAGACCTCTTAAAGGTATAAGACAGAACTAGTCATCCTTTGTTAGAGCAGTCTTTCCGAAGAGTCAAAACCTCAGACCAATTTAGGGTTGATTCTCATCCCTTAAAACACCTGCCTCCTTTTGGGCACCATACAAAGATAAACTCTTCCATACCAGTAGACTTAGATAATCTAATATCCTCTTGGGCCTCAAAGACATTCTCAAGTTCCCTAAAAAACACAGGAAAAACCCTGGTCATTTAATCAATCTCCAGTAGAGTTAAAACCCTTACAAGATCTAAAACCCAGTCTTTTATCCTAAATTTCTCCAGCTAGAGTCAGCTTATCATCAGGATAACACTATCCCAAATCAGAACCTCAAGGCATTTGATACCTCAACTCTTCTGTAAATCCTCAGCAAGAGTTGATTCCCCATTTTGGACCTGCCTCTGGATCTCAATAATCCTCAGCAGAAGCCAGCCTCATCTCAGGCTTTGTATAATGATTTTCCTCAGTAGAGTTATCTTCAAAAACACTCTCTTGTTGAGTCCATCACTTTTTCAGCACTCTCTTGTTGAGTCAAGCACTCTCTTGTTGAGTCAATCCTTTTCAGCCTCCTTTTAGGCTTTGTATAATAACTTTCCTCAGCAGAGTTAGCCTCAAAAGCACCCTCTTGTTGAGTCAATCACTTTTTTAGCACTCTCTTGTTGAGTCAATCACCTTTCCACACTCTCTTGTTGAGTCAATGGTACAAAACAAAAACACTCTCTTGTTGAGTCAACCTTTTTTTAGCCTCAATCTTGGGCTTTGTACAAGACAGATAAAAACACTCTCTAGTTGAGTCAATCATTCACTTTTCAGCCTCAATCTTGGGCTTTGTACAAGACAGATAAAACCTCTTACCAATAAAGTCAGTTTCCCCTTTTAGTCTCAATCTTGGGCTTTGTACAAGACACCTACAAATATTCCCTAGTGGAATCAAAAGCCCTTTTTAGCCTCAATCTTGGGCTTTGTACACGACAAAGAAAATATTCTCCGGAAAAGTCAATTCCTTTCAGCCTCCTCTTAGGCTTTGTATAATGATATCCCCAAAAAAGTCAAATCTCTTTTAGCCTCAATCTTGGGCTTTGTACAAGACAGATAAACACTCCATTGTTGAGTCAGCTCTTTCTAGCCTCCTCTTAGGCTTTGTATAAGGACTTCCCCATTGGAGTCAATCAATCTCTTAGCTTCAACCTTGGGCTTTGATCAAGGCACATAAAAATCAACATCCCCTCATAGGAAATCAAAAACTCTCTATAGGAAGACATTTCTCTGTATATCCCAATCTCAAAACAGATAAAACAAAACAAACCCTAATCCCAGATAACTGTTGTAAGTGGCACGCTTATCAATTCAAATATCCTAGCTGTCGTCCATCTCTTATCCTGGTAAAACTTCCTCTTTCATCTAATTGTGCCAAGTGGCAAGCCTCTGGATTATTTACATCCACGCCACTGCCCCTCTCTTAGCATGAAAGACTCCTAAGGAAAAATGGTATTGCTCAACACTGAGTTAAAATTTTCTCCTTCAGGACAAATCCCCTACAAAGGAAATTATGGCATTGATGGATTCACATATCCCAGTTAAAGTAATTCTCCTTTATAATCAGTCACCCAACAGTTGTGATAACCAGACAAGATGTCTCCCTTTAGAGATGACAAATTCTCTCTCAGTTAAACCTTTTAGCTTCAATCTTGGGCTTTGAACAAGACACAAATACTCCTTTAGCTTTAATCTTGGGCTTTAAACAAGACACAAATACTCCTTTAGCTTCAATATTGGGCTTTGAACAAGACACAAAAACATCTTTTTCCTCCCATAGAATAGGAGGAACTACGGTTGCTCTGATTTCTCTATTTTATTTAACGGGAATACGTAGGCATAAGATTGCGGAATCTTAGCGAGCACACCAACCAAAATCATCAAAAACTCTCTCTCTCTCTCTCTCTCAAATATCTCCCAAAGGAGAAACTTTCCCAACCCACAACAGATAAACAGAGTAAGTAGAAAGCAGTAAGGAAAATTGCTAACAACCTGTGGATAACCACATATAGGATGGGTAATTGACAATTGAAGTTGTGAGAAAGACACAAGGAAGGGGGGGGGGGGTTGAATTGTGTTCTAACTATTAAAGTCTTTTCGCCTCTTATCTTTAATGCGCTAAGAAAATATCAGAGTTGCGTTGAGAGACTCTGACTTGCGATGCGTCATTTAGATTGTGCGATGCATGAAGCATAAGCAACAAGGAGAATCTGAATTAGAGATGCATGAATCAGACTTGCAATGTGGAAGCTTATCAGAGTTGAGTTGCAAGGTTTTGACTTGCTATGCAAGGTTCTGATAACCGATACAGAAACATAAACATTAAATCAAATCATAAGCAAGAGTAAAGAACACATGATATATCCTGGTTCCCTTGAGCAATTCTCAAGTTAGTCCAGTCCACCCTTCTAAGGTGATTTCCCCTTGATCACAAGGACTTAATCCACTATAATCGAAAACCGATTACAGATGCACGGGCTAACGCCAGTGACTAATAACCTGCACAACCGCAGCTGTGACTAACCCACAATGAACCATTCAGTGATCCAAGTTAATGGATATAACGAACATTTACCTAATAGAATCCAATCTCACAAGATCTCCTATCAGGATTTTCACAGCTAAACGTTCAGTGATCCGAGTTAACGAATATAACGTTTACTGACCATTCTTCCAGGATTTTCAATGAGTTCCATCAGTGATCTCACAAGAGTCTGACTAACAAATGGTCCTCTTTGAGATATGACTATCATTGACCATATTTCAGGATTTGCACAATGACACCCAGCCATTGTCTTCTCAAGTCTCCGATCACACTGATCACTTGAGGAATCCTAATTCACATAGAATTAGTTGTTCTGGAGATTACATTGATTGCTTCTAAATAAGCTGATAAAATCCTAAGTTTAAGTACATATGAACACAAGAGTGTTCTAGAAAGATATGAGTAATAGCTCCTTGCTATCTTCAGATTCTACAAAGATGTATGTTGATTTGACAGTTGATGACATCTTGTAGACCTTCTTCATCTTCTTCATTGAGCAAGCTTCGAGCAACAACTCTTTGCTTCATATCTTCAATATAGCTCAGATGATGAAGTGGTTGATGACTTGATTGTTTTCAACAATTTCTTGGTTCATCAACTTCTGTACTTTCTGATTGTTGTTGTGTTGATAGATGATTCTTTATGTTTCAACAACAATGGTCGTGTTTTCATTTTAACAGCATCAGCTGTGTTTGACGATGGTTGACACCCATGATCCACGACTCCTAGAAGCATTTTCTTCTTTCCTTTATATAGCCAAGTGAAAAATAGACCCGTTAAAGAGTTGTTGGATATTTGAAAAGATTTGTTATGCAATGATGAAAGTTGTACTGCCATATCTTCTTTTTACTGTAGAAGTGATGGGATAGATCTTTTTAGTACTGTGTATAGTCATTGCTAACAGTAACATTTGTCTTCAAATCTTCAGAGGCTTTTGATGGTATTTAGTTGAAGCATGAGTAGAGACTTTAGTTGGGTCTTCAGAATCTTAAGTCTTCATTCTTCAGTACTTGCTCATTCTGAGTCTTGTCTTCAGAACTTCAGCACTTGTCTTGAAACCCTTTGTCTTCATAGCTTCAAGTCTTCAGAGTCTTCAGAACCTCGTTCACTCAGAACGTGTCTTCAGAGTCTTCAGCACTTGATCATTTGAATCTTAATCTTCAGAACACTTCAGTCTTCAGAGTCTTTCTGCACTTGGTCTTCAGAGCCTTCAGCCTTCAGAACTTCAAGTCATTAGAGTCTTCAGCACTTGGTTCTTCAGAAGATTATTTCTCCAGAAGCTTTGCTTAACTTCAGAATCTGAAACACCTTCAGAATAGAATCCACAAGAGCATTGCAACAGCAATATCAGCATCCTTGGATCTTTCTGCTTGTTTCCAGATACAGAAGCAAACTTGCTTCTTGGGACTTGTGTTACACATAGTAACTCGCATGTAATCTTTTACGCACATCTTTGCACATGTTTGTTTGATCTAATATCTTTAATAATTATGATCTGCACAGAAACAAACATTAGAACATAAAATATTTCTTTCACAAATACTCATTGTTATCATCAAAACATAGAGATGACTTGCAGAGACAACCCTTGTTCTTACAACAACTCCCCATTGTATAACCTGACCCCGAACTCCCCGAATCTCTTTAAGCATCTGTTCAGTTAAACATTTGCGTACAAGGTTAGTTTTATATAGCTTCCCTTTCCTTTCCAGCTTCATAGGATAAATAAGAAATAAGAAAGTAGCACCCCACTCCTACCATTGCGGTGAGGAGAAACCCATGGCGATAAGGTGGTCACGTCACCGACAAAAATCGCACGCTACACTAGGAGAGATACAAGAATGATAAGATGAGGGATCCCACCTAGCCACTTGAACCTTGTACAAGATGACATATTTCACACTCAAGTTGGAGGAAAACAAAAGACCATTTGAAGGCTAGTTATCACAAGTGTTTCCAGTCAATTCTCGAGCTATGATCTTCAAAAAGGGGAGACGGTCAATAGTACGCATACTCAACATTTTAATATGACCTTCACAAACACCTTTTTTGGAGGTGGATATATCAATGATTTTCTGAAAAGCCTTGGCTTCATGAATAGGTGCCTTGAGAATGTGACTTTCACCGTCCCAGACATAGGTGCCACATTAAGCATATCCTCATCACCAGCTAAACCAGATTCATCAATAATAGGATCACTGGGAAGACCAATGTCAGAGAAATGTTTCCCAGCAAATAATTTGCAACTAAAATTCAGCAACCTAATAGAAATACCAAATATATCCTCACCATTAATAAAATCATTCTTTACACCACAGATTAACGAGAAGAAACTAATAGTAAGTCTAACCAAAAATTCCTTCACCAACTTAGGATATCAAGATCCAACATTCAACATTGTCTTCAATGATTGAGAATCACTAAGAAGCTCCATAATTTCACTGAACTTTAGTGCTTCAACATATAGTTCTTTATCAAGAGTTATCCTCCTATAATAAACAAAGTTCAATTTAATTTTACTTTCTTTTGATAAAAAAGGAATAAATGGATTGTTGTTAGGAATCTTCTTTCCTTCAATATAAATTTTAACATTTTTAACACCCTTTAAAACATGCACATTAATATTCTCAGTGTCATTAATATCATGCAATATACGATTGACAAGTTCCTTAACATCATGCTCCTCAATATTAGAAGAAATCTTCTTTCCTTTTCTAGGGAATTATCTAACGGCAGAAATCTCATCACTAAAATCATCATTTATAACCTCACTGTCATTAACATCACTTACAAACTCGTCCTCATTGAAATTTTCATTAACATCCTCACTAACATCTTTAGTGACATCTTTACAGACATTAATACTATAACTAACCTCTTTAGGTTCAAAGTGAGTGGGGGCATCATGCATGGGGTTATCAAGACTAGTTTTAGGGGTGAGAAACTCTACATTTAGAATAACATCAATCACATTAAGAATAGGTTTACCATAATCATTAAAAGCATCTATTGTATCAATAACAACTTGATTGTTATAAGAAGTAACAATAGTATCACACAAGATAAATGTTTCAGAGGTTTTACCTTGAGAATCCTTAGGCTTGATGAGAGAAGAAACACCTCCGAACTTAGAATTGGCCTTTCCTCTAATCGATATTCCTTTCATACTAACTCCATGAGCTTTTGTAACTACAACATATTGTTCATGCCTTTTCTTCTTCTATGTCTTCTTTGCATTACCACAAGTGTTCATCTGTGTTCTTGTTCCTACCATGCCTCCAGATACAAACTTTGCATAAGAAATTGAAGATTCAGAGATTGGTTCGAAGTGTGGAAGTGAAAATAGAAAAGTATAGTATTTTTAAAATTTTAAACACATTAACTTTTCTTTGTTTTGGTTATTATGGTATAATTTCATGATATTCTCTGACACATTTTTTGAGAATTTGGTTACTCCACAACAATTGAACGCAACTACTTCCAACAACAATATACTTTACTTCTACCCAATCAACATTAAAATATCCAACTAACGAAGAGTTAGTATCAGAAGAGTATAAAAGACCATAATCATATGTTTCACTTATGTACATAATGATTCTCATGACTTGAATAAGATGAGTAATCTTAGGATTGGCTTGAAAGAGAGAACACACACCAATAGAGAAAGTAATGTCAAAACGGTTGGCAGTGATATATACAAGGCTACCAATCATACTTCTGTAAGGGCTTTGATAAACAGCCACACCTTATTCATCTTTAGAAATCTTGACATGAGTAACAATAAGTGTACATTTTTTCCTACCACTCTCCATCCCAAATTTTTTCACAATGTTTATAGCAAGCTTACTTTGGGAAACAAATATGTCATCCTTCATTTGCTTTACTTGAAAACCAAGAAAGTATGTAAGATCTCCTACCATGCTAATCTCGAATTCATCTTTCCTTTGTTGAACAAAATGATCTTATATCTTACCTGACATCCTTAGAAACATAATATCGTCAACATAAATATGAATTATCATAAGATTCCCATTGTCTTTCACAATGACACCTTCCATGTTGCTAATATCAATACTAGCATCCTGACTGATTTCCACATAATCATCCTTCTCAATGACCTCATTCACGTCGTTGACATCATTAATAACATCCTAACTGACTTCCATATCGAAGTAATTCTATATGAAGACACTTTCACATTCATCTGGTAAAGTTTGAACTTAAAAATACATGACAATTCTAGTAATAATATGATGAGTTTAAGATGGGAAATAAGAAAAAAGCTTCATCAAAGTCAACCCCTTCAATTTGAGCATAGTTTTATGCTACAAGTCATGATTTGTTTCTAGTAACAATCTCATTCTTATCAAACTTATTCTTACCAATCCATTCTGAACCAATGATATTAGTATAATTTGGTCTAAGAACAGGTTCTCATACTTTGTTTCTTTCAAAATGAACAAGATCTTTTGGATATTTTCTTCGTGTGGTGAATAAATCATCTAGATATCTTATAATGTTTTCAATATGATTATTTTTCTTAGTACTTGTTGATGGTTCTTCATCATCAACCAAATTTCCATCTTCTTCATCAGACTACAAGTTGTTTCCTGTATTGTCAGCAATACCTTGCTCAACATTATGACTAGTGAGATTAAAATATTCATATTCATGAGGAGTCACTTCAGTTTAAACATCATTAACAATGACTTTTATGGATTCCATCATAGATTTTGTGTGCTTGTTAAACATTATATACACACTTCTATTAATGGAATAACCCATGAATATCCCTTTATCACCACTTGCCAGGCATTCATCCACACCCAATGTCTCAACATATTTCTCTACATCTTGTAAAACAGCCTAAGAAGATAACATACTAGCAACCTTTCTATTTGGAATTTCAACTTTAAGTAGATAACTTCTAACAAGCCCATACGTGGACGAGACATCAAGTAAATTTTTACCAACAACCAGATCATACTCATTAAAATATGGAATATTGGGACGAACAATGCTTGAGACATGTTTCCCGACAAACAATTTATAGCTGAAATTCAATAGACAAGGAGGAACATAAATTTCATCTTCAACAAACACAATATCATGTCTTTGATTAATCAAAATTCCAAAAATCAGAGATCGAAATTTTATAGGAAGTTGGCATAGATCATGATTGTTTCCATTTCTTGCAAGGTACGGTTCTTCCTTTCACTAATCTTAATTCGCTAGAGAGATATGGGAGTAGAAAACTCATAAGAAATCCATTCAATAATACAGAAAGGGTAGAAGTTGGAATAGTTGCTTCAATGTGAATGATCTTACCACTTTCTTCTCCCGTTTCACATTGAAAGTGATGATAAGAAGCTTAAAAAACATAGAAGGTATCAGACTTCTTAGTTCTTACGAATAACCTCAACATGGGTGCATCTAGAGTAGTCATCATCATAGACAAAGACATATCTCTTCCTTCAAGACTAGCAACTTGCATGGGTCCCATGAGATCCATATGAAGTAATTCAGGAACACAAGTAATGGTAGTATGTTGAAACTTCTTATATGACATCTTGGTGTGCTTCCCAACTTGAGAGTCATCATAAAGTTTACCTTCATTAATTTTGATATCAGGCATACGTAGGACATATTTTTCTCCAATAAGGTTCCTCATACTCCTAAGTTTTATGTGTCACTTATTATTTTCTATATATACAATTCCATCCATGATGTCAGTAACATGACATTCAACATTTTGCTCCATAGTGTTAGCAAGTCATCTTCCTCTTTACGAATTTTCTTAGTACTCGGTTTATTCTTTTTCTTAACACTTTTAAAGATATGACAAGTCTGATGTTGGCTCTTCCCAGAAGGTGACCACGTATAGCGATTCTATGAAGATCTGGGTTCTTTTATAAGTCGAATATGTCTACCATACAATTTATAAAAGTATGATGGAATGTGATCATGTCGACCACAATAGTGACAACCCAAGGGAGTTTGGAGTAGACAAAACTAGTGAGCTAGTAATTATGTTTGATAGGATGTTAAGTTGAGGTGTTCATGGGTGCAGATCGACCCACGAAACCGCTGACCCAAACTGAACCAACCCATAAATGACCTGAACTCATTCATTTACGGGTATATTCAACCCAACCCGTATAGTTTAGGTTCTATTATCGGGTTTAGGTTTCTCAACCCGTGGACCCATTGACCCAACACGTTGATGCGACTTTAGTGATTTCTTATTTTTTATTTATTATTATTTTAAATGAAAATATAAAATTAATATCTCACTACTAACCACTATTTTTCCAAAAAAAATTATTCAACGCTTACACTACTACTAAACCAATAAGTTACGTAATTCTAAGACTAAGTGTTGTTTCTTTTTTTCTTTTGTATCAAGTCCAACTTACATATTTATGTAAATAACATGTCTTGTGAAAATTTAAACTCTTATCAAGTGTTATTCATATGGATGAGTTGTATCAAACATTATATGATGTGTTTTATTTAATTTGAGTGCTAGAAATAAATGTAATTGTATTAAATTGTGTTACAATTTTTTTTATAACCAAAAAAAATATCAAACAGATATTTTTTTTATTTAAAACATAACCTGCAAACTCAACCCATAAATGAACGGGTTAGTTTGGGTCGATTTTAAATATGAAATTGTAGGTTGTATGATGAACCCAACCCATTGATGTTTGAACGGTTCCAGTAACGAGTTATGTAACACCCCAAATTAAATTATTTAATCGTCGTGTTTTATTTTCAATTGTTTGGCCTTGTTTATGGGGTGTCTGAGTACGAGGGGGTAATGTTAATAGTGATAAGGTGGGGGTGTATCCATTAATAGTAATATGGAACTTATTTTATTAGTTATATTATTATTAGTATCCTTATTATTATTAATACTATTATTATTTTAAATTAAAACCTGATTTAATTAATTTGATAATGGGCTAATGGATGAATTAAGGGCAGTTTAGTAATTAAGCTGAGATTAGTAAGGGTTAGTGGGAGAGTTAGCCATAATCAGATTTTGGAAAAGAAAGAGTTAGAGAAGGAAGAATAAGGAAGAGCTAGGGCACCCATCTTCATCAATTTTCGTAGAAATCTGAGCAGGAAATTCGAGGTAGGGGGGGGGGGAGAATGGGTTTAATGTTGACAATGGGTTTAATATTGGGAGTCCTTAACCCCGTAGGAATTCGTATGAATTTATGTTGCATTATGATTATGTTGTGCATATGTGAATCTGTGATGAAAATTGTGTGAATCGAATCATTGTGGTTCTGATTGTTTGATATTTTGGTGTTACTGTTACTGTATGAATATGAATGTTGCAGGTGTGAGTTTTTGTGCATGTGGAGTGAACGAGATTAGATCCAGAACCATAAATTTGACTAGTAATGATAGGTAAAAGATGTAAGATGAAGAATAGGACCTAAAACTAGTGTAGAAACAAGTTTAGGACTGAATTGGAGTGGAAAAGTGAGGATCTCGTAGCAGAACCCAGACTGGTGTGGGGAAGTTGAGTTTGTATAATAGATCTGGCCATACGCGTATCAGGTAAGGCAATACGCGTACGGCTATGGTCAATACGCGTATGGGAGGGCCAAAAAGGAGGATTTGCACGGCCCTTTGCCCGTACGTGTAACGGTACGCGTATGGAGCTTGGGCATTACGCGTAAGGGAGAGGCATTACGCGTATGGTTTGGCGAGCGAGCTGGCAATACGCGTATGGAGCGGGGCAATACGCGTATGGCCAGTGAGAGTGCATTATTTTTCCGTTTCGCGATTTCTTTCCTGTTTTCGCGTCCGAAGTTATTTCTTTTGGCTTGAGAGGTTGGGGATAGATGTCAGACCTTGAGAAATTTAGGAATGGCGATAAAAATAATTAATTTAGTAATTTTGGTGAATTAATTAGTAATCAGCTAATTAACGTCGTGTGAGGTGTTTTCTGTGGTGTTATGTATTGATTGTGATCAGGAGGATCGTGGAAATGTATGAGTATGATTATACATGAATTATATGCATATTGATGTCATGCATTCATGGTGTGTCGGTGGTGATGAATCATTGCTCAGGAGGAGTGTATATGATTCATCCGAACTCCAATGTGGAGTATGGTGGGATAAATCATTTCCAAGTAGGGGTGTATGTGATTTATCCGGGTTCGATTGAATGAACCATGGTGATTTTGGTACCACATGCATTGTGTCTGTTGTTGAGTCGCATTGCATTATTATTATTATATGTTGATTGAATTATGATTGAAAGTGACAAGTAGGCCGTGATTATGTGATTGTAAGATTGTGTGTGAGCAACTACTCTTATCATGTATTATTTGTCGTTTATTATTGAAAGTAGTTTTCACCCCTTTGTTGTTGTTGTGTCTGTGATTCTTCGGAAGTACAGATAATCCAGGTACTTGAGTTGCTTGGAGTGCGTGTTGCATGTTCGAGTCGTAGGAGTCGCTCTGATACGTAACACGGGAATTTTGGGGATTTTATTAATTATTATTCTTTATTGAATTTTCGTTACGTATCTCTTTAAAATACAAATATTTGAGGACCACGAGTTTATGTGTAGTTTGGAGTATTTTGGCAAGTGTGCCATGAATTTATAAAATAACTATTTCCGCTGCTTTGTTTCATTTAATGAAAAGAAGTTTTATGTTGGCTTTATTGGTGTAGCATCCTACTTGTAAAGTTTGAAACTCTGATTTTATTTGTAATATTCGAATATTTTACAAAATGGGAAAGTGGGGTGTTACAATTGGTATCAGAGCCTGGTTGGTCCGTCCAGCCAGGTGTAGTAGTTGAGTCTGTCTTTAGAATAGGAGTCGTTTGTGTGTTCTGACCGTATGTTGATTGTTGACCAGTATGGCAGGAAGGAATGATGTTGCTCTTGCTGCTGCTATGCAAACCATGGCACAGGCGGTGGAGAATACTAATCAGGCTGGAGGTGCACAGTTCCGTGACTTAGCTCAGTTCCAGAGCAATAAGCCGCCTACATATGAGGGGGGTATTTTGGACCCAAAGGCAGCACAGAAATGGCTGAAGGCTATTGAGAAAATCTTCAGGACCATGGAATGTAGTGACGCTCAGAAGGTACGGTTTGGCACTCATATGCTGGAAGGCGAGGCTGAAGCCTGGTGGGACAATAGTCGTCAGAGGTTGGAAGTTGCGGGTACTGAGATCACTTGGACGGTGTTTCAGACTGAGTTTTTGGAAAAGTATTTTCCGGAAGACATCCGAAGTGCAAAAGAGATTGAGTTCCTAGAGCTAAAACAAGGAAATTTGACTGTTGCTGAATATGCTGCTCTGTTTGAGGAATTTGTTCAGTATTGTGCTCATTACAATACAGAAGAGGAAATGACTTCTAAGTGCTTGAAGTTTGAGAATGGGTTGCGTCCCGAGATCAAACTGGGCATTGCTTGTCAGAAAATAAGAAATTATCCAGAGCTGGTAAGCAGAAGCAGAATCTATGACAATGATAACAGAGCCAGAATTGCTCATTACAAGGTTGTGAATGAGAAGAAGGGAAACAGAAAACTGACGTAGGAAAGAAACCAAAGGAGAACGGAGTAGTTTCTGATACTCTCAAGTGTTTTCGATGTGGTGGTGCGGGTCACCGTGCTAACAACTGTCCGAATGAGGTGAAGAAGTGTTTCAAGTATGGTAAACCAGGTCATGTTATAGCAGATTGTAGGGCCACTATGCCTACCTGTTATAACTGTGGAGAAAAGGGTCACATCAGCACTCACTGTGAGATGCCAAAGAAAGCTCAGGCCAGTGGAAAAGTATTTGCCTTGGTGGGAGCCCAATCCACTGATGAGGAGCGTTCCGTCAAAGGTACTTGCTTTATTAATGATATTCCTCTGACTGCTATCATTGACACGGGTGCAACCCACTCGTTTATTTCTATTGACTGTGTGAAGAGATTAGGAATTGTGTCGTCTACTCTAGAGCAGAGGATGACGATTGAAACTCCATCTATTGGTTCTGTGGATACTTCTTTGGTGTGTTTGAAGTGTCCGCTGACTATGTTTGGTAGAGATTTCAGAGTGGACTTGATCTATTTGCCACTCGGTAGTCGCGATGTTATTTTAGGGATGAACTGGTTGGAATTCAATCGAATTTATATCGATTATTTTAGGAAGATGTTATTGTTTCTTACTCCTGAGGAGGAAGCATTAGCGGATTCGTTGTTTAGCAGGGAGTTGAGGACATTGTTGGAGGATGAAGCTAAGATGTTTGCAGTGTTTGCCTCGTTATCTGTCGAAAGTAAGACTTCGGTTAATGAGTTGCCAGTAGTGAACGAATTTCTGGAAGTGTTTCCAAATGACATTTCAGAGTTGCCTCCGACGAGAGAAGTTGAATTTACTATTGATCTTGTATCGGGTACCAGACCTATCTCTATGGCACCGTACAGGATGTCTGCATCAGAATTGGCAAAGTTGAAATCTCAGATTGGAGATTTGCTTGATAAGAAGTTTATTAGACCGAGTGTGTCACCGTGGGGAGCTCCAGTGTTGTTGGTGAAGAAGAAGGATGGTAGTATGCGTCTGTGCATCGATTATCGTCAGTTGAACAAAGTGACTATCAAAAATAAGTATCCACTCCCGTGGATTGATGACTTAATGGATCAGCTTGTAGGAGCTCGTGTTTTTAGTAAAATTGATTTGAGGTCGGGTTACCATCAGATTAGAGTGAAGGAAGATGACATTCAGAAAACTGCTTTCAGAACTCGCTACGGACATTACGAATATGCAGCAATGCCTTTCGGAGTGTCTAATGCGCCGGGTGTGTTTATGGAATATATGAATGGTATCTTCCACTCTTATCTGGATCAGTTTATTATAGTATTCATTGATGATATACTAATTTATTCTAAGTCTGACGAAGATCATGCAGGACACTTGAGAATTGCATTGCAGGTGTTGAAAGATAATAAATTGTTTGCAAAGTTCTCGAAGTGTGAATTCTGGTTGAATACTATGAGTTTCTTGGGCCATGTTATTTCTGGTAATGGAATAGCGGTGGATCCATCTAAAGTAAGTGCAGTAGTTCAGTGGGAAGCTCCGAAGACAGCAACGGAGATTAGAAGCTTTTTGGGTTTGGCAGGTTACTATAGAAGATTCATTGAAGGGTTTTCTAATTTGGCATTACCATTGACGCAGTTAACTAGAAAGAATCAAGTTTTTGTTTGGGATGCGGCTTGTGAGGAAAGTTTTGAGGAACTGAAGAAGAAATTGACTTCAGTGCCAGTGTTAATTCTACCAAGTCCAAGTGAACCTTTTGTGGTGTACTGTGATGCGTCCAAGATGGGATTAGGTGGTGTGTTAATGCAGGATGGCAAGGTAGTGGCCTATGCTTCGCGGCAATTGAGGGTGCATGAACAGAACTATCCTACTCATGATCTTGAATTAGCTGCAGTGGTGTTTATGTTAAAAATATGAAGGCATTATTTGTATGGATCAAAATTTGAAGTATTCAGTGATCACAAGAGTCTGAAATATTTATTTGATCAGAAGGAGTTGAATATGAGGCAAAGAAGGTGGTTAGAGTTCCTGAAGGATTATGATTTTAATTTGAGTTACCATCCGGGAAAAGCTAATGTTGTGGCAGATGCTCTGAGTCGGAAGACAATTCATATGTCGGCTTTAATGGTGAAGGAAATGGAATTTATTTAGCAGTTTAGAGACTTGAGTATGGTTTGTGAAACTACACCAGAGAGTATTAGATTGGGTATGCTGAAGGTGAATAATGACTTTTAGGACGTGATTAAAGAAAATAAGAAACTTGATGTGAAGCTAGTGGACTTGATGCCTACAGGAAGAGATGATCCTGAGGGTGATTTTAGAGTGGATAATGTTGGTGTATTTAGATTCTGGGGCAGAATTTGTGTATCGGATAATGTGGAACTGAAGAAGGCAATTCTAGGGGAAAGTCACAGAAGTAGTTTGAGTATTCACCCGGGAGCTACGAAAATGTATCATGACTTGAAGAAGTTATTCTGGTGGTCCGGTATGAAGAGGGACATAGCTCAGTCTGTTTATGCTTGTTTGACCTGTCAGAAGTCGAAAGTGGAGCACCAGAAGCCTTCGGGATTAATGCAACCATTTGAGATTCCGTAGTGGAAATGGGACAGTATTGCTATGGATTTCGTTATGGGTTTGCCAAATACGGTGAGGGGCTTTGATGCTATTTGGGTAGTGGTGGATCAACTTACGAAGTATGCACATTTTATACCAATTAACATCAGTTTTCCATTGTCATGGCTGGCGGAGATTTATATCAGAACAATTGTGAAGTTGCATGGTGTTCCGTCGAGCATAGTGTCGGGTAGAGATCTGAGGTTTACTTCAGAATTTTGGAAGAGTCTACAGGAAGCCTTGGGTTCTAAATTGAAGTTGAGCTCGGCTTATCATCCACAGACAGATGGTCAATCAGAGAGGACTATCCAGTCGTTGGAAGATTTGCTGAGGGCCTGTGTGTTGGAGAAAGGTGGTGCGTGGGATACTCATTTGCCATTAATTGAGTTCACGTATAATAACAGTCACCATTCTAGCATTGGAATGGCACCTTTTGAAGCTTTGTATGGTATGAGGTGTAGGACACCTCTGTGTTGGTATGAAACAGGTGAGAATGTGGTGCTTGGACCAGAAATTGTGCAACAGACTACTGAGACAATTCAGATGATCCGGGAGAAGATGAAAACGTCTCAGAGTAGACAGAAGAGTTATCATGATAATCGGAGGAAAGATTTAGAATTCAGTGAGAGTGATCACGCGTTCCTGAGAGTTAACCCAGCGACCGGTGTTGGACGTGCATTAAAATTGAAGAAGTTGGATCCTAAGTTTATTGGACCGTATCAGATCTTGCAGAGAGTTGGTGCAGTTGCTTATAGAGTGGCGTTACCGCCTGAACTTTCGAACTTGCATGATGTGTTTCATGTGTCGCAACTTCGAAAGTATGTATCTGATCCATCTCATGTTATCCAAAGGGATGAGGTGCAGATTAGAGATAATCTTACTGTGGAGGTGATACAAATAAGGATCGAGGATCGCCAGATGAAACAACTCAGAGGAAAGGAGATACCCCTGGTGAGAGTATCTTGGGGAGGAGCTGCTGGCGGAAGTGTGACCTGGGAATTGGAGAGCAGGATGCGAGAGTCGTATCCGGAGCTATTTCCATCAGGTACATTTTCGAGGACGAAAATAATTTAAGTGGGGGAGAGTTGTAACATCCCAATTTAAATTATTTAATCGTCGTGTTTTACTTTCAATTGTTTGGCCTTGTTTAGGGGGTGTCTGAGTACAAGGGGGTAATGTTAATAGTGATAAGGTGGGGGTGTATCCATTAATAGTAATATGGAACTTATTTTATTAGTAATATTATTATTATTATCCTTATTATTATTAATACTATTATTATTTTAAATTAAAATCTGATTTAATTAATTTGATAATGGGCTAATGGATGAATTAAGGGCAGTTTAGTAATTAAGCTGAGATTAGTAAGGGTTAGTGGGAGAGTTAGCCATAATCAGATTTTGGAAAAGAAAGAGTTAGAGAAGGAAGAACAAGGAAGAGCTAGGGCACCCATCTCCATCAATTTTCGTAGGAATCTGAGTAGGAAATTCGAGGTAAGGGGGGAGAATGGGTTTAATATTGGCAATGTAATCATGAGAGGGTAGTGGGGAGTCCTTAACCCCGTAGGAATTCATATGAATTTATGATGCGTTATGATTATGTTGTGCATATGTGAATCTGTGATGAAAATTGTGTGAATCGAATCATTGTGGTTCTGATTATTTGATATTTTGGTGTTGTTGTTAATGTATGAATATGAATGTTGCAGGTCTGAGTTTTTGTGCATGTGGAGTGAACGAGATTAGATCCAGAACCATAATTTTGACTAGTAATGATAGGTAAAAGAAGTAAGATGAAGAATAGGACCTAAAACTAGTGTAGAAACAAGTTTAGGACTGAATTGGAGTGGAAAAGTGAGGATCCCGTAGCAGAACCCAGACTGGTGTGGGGAAATTGAGTTTGCGTAATAGATCTGGCCATACGCGTATCAGGTAAGGCAATACGCGTACGGCTATGGTAAATACGCGTATGGGATGGCCAAAAAGGAGGATTTGCACGACCCTCTGCCCGTACGCGTAACGGTACGCGTATGGAGCTTGGGCATTACGTGTATGGTTTGGCGAGCGAGCTGGCAATACGCGTATGGACCAGGGCAATACGCGTATGGCCAGTGAGTGTGCTGAATTTTTCCGTTTCGCGATTTCTTTCCCGTTTTCGCGTCCGAAGTTGTTTCTTTTGGTTTGAGAGGTTGGGGATAGATGTCAGACCTTGAGAAATATAGGATTAGTGAAAAAAATAATTAATTTAGTAATTTTGGTGAATTAATTAGTAATCAGCTAATTAACATCGTGTGAGGTGTTCTCTGTGGTGTTATGTATTGATTGTGATCAGGAGGATCACGGAAATGTATGAGTATGATTATACATGAATTATATGCATATTGATGTCATGCATTCATGGTGTGTCGGTGGTGATGAATCATTGCTCAGGAGGAGTGTATGTGATTCATCCGAACTCCAATGTGGAGTGTGGTGGGATAAATCATTGCCAAGTAGGGGTGTATGTGATTTATCCGGGTTCGATTGAATGAACCATGGTGATTTTGGTACCACATGCATTGTGTCTGTTGTTGAGTCGCATTGCATTATTATTATTATTATATGTTGATTGAATTATGATTGAAAGTGACAAGTAGGTCGTGATTATGTGATTGTAAGATTGTGTGTGAGCAACTACTCTTATCATGTATTATTTTCCATTTATTATTGAATGTAGTTCTCACTCCTTTGTTGTTGTTGTGTCTGTGCTTCTTCGGAAGTACAGATAATCCAGGTACTTGATTTGCTTGGAGTACGTGTTGCCTGTTCGAGTCGTAGGAGTCACTCTGATACGTAACACGGGAATTTTGGGGATTTTATTAATTGTTATTCTTTATTGAATTTTCGTTACGTATCTCTTTTAAATACAAATATTTGAGGACCACGAGTTTATGTGGAGTTTGGAGTATTCTGGCAAGTGTGTCGTGAATGTATAAAATAACTATTTCCACTGCTTTGTTTCATTTAATGAAAAGAAGTTTTATGTTGGCTTTATTGGTGTAGCATCCTACTTGTAAAGTTTGAAACTCTGATTTTATTTGTAACATTCGTATATTTTACAAAATGGGAAACTGGGGTGTTACAAGTTAGACCAAATTTGGTCCAACCTAACTCGTTTACACCCCTAGTGTTGAGACTTGTTACTTGACATTGTGAATTATGTTTTCTGAATATGAGTAACATATATATTCATTGAATTGTATGATTCACCAGTATATCTAACACCCTTCATGTCTTTGATGTGACTAGTGAAAGTCACAACACAGCTTGCTTAATCATATCCACTTTCTTCATCTATCTTATCATCAGCGACATTGTAGCTTTTTCTTTGTTTCCTTATAAAATTTGATCATTCAGCTTGAATATATCCAAAACCTTTGCATTCATGAAATTGGATCCCTTTGCCTCTCTAAGAACAGTTGAGGTTTTTCTTTTCACCTTCTTTTACTTTATGCTGAAAGTTACAACTCTTGAAATTGTGTTGCTAATTGTTTTTGACATTGGTAGAGACATTATTCCCATATCTCATGTATAGTTTTCTCATGACTTTTCTTAAGATCTTAACAAGCATGATATTTTTTCAGTATTATATTCTATTTGGTATTCACAATCTTCATAATTGTCTTCAGCTACAATCTTTAGAGGATTCTTAGTACCATCAAGAATCGTTGGTCGATTAACTGGTCCTCATTATTTTCCATTCTCCATCTTGAACAGAATAAGAACCCTGGAACATACCCAAACAAAATATGGTTCCAGCTCTGATGCCAATTGAAATTCTATTATTTTTATGGCAAGATGTCAGACACAATGTTGGAATAATGTGTATGGCAAGTTAAATGCGTAACAGATAGAATAAAGGAAAAATATAAATAACACAAGAATTTGTAACCCAATTCAGTGCAAAATCACCTATGTTTGGAGATCATTAACCAAATAAAAGCAAATACATTCTTAATAGTCAGAAGTACAAATTGGTCTGATTTGAATTTTCCTATTTCAATGCCTATTTTCCTAATACTACCAGTGAATTTCTATTTAGGATTCCCTCTTAAAGGAAATTCACTCCTAAAAGTCATAAGTGAAATTGGTCTTGTCTTAACTCAATTTGTCAAAAACTTCTTTCATAATACTACCCGTGAAGATTCAATCAAAGCTCCCCTTGAATCTGAGACACCTCTCACTTTCAGTCAAGCACTTTCCCAAGTGTTTATTCAGTTACAAAGATGAATGATAAAACTCTAATACAAATTAAAACCCTATTTGGATAATTTAGAATTAATGCCCAAGAAAATAGTGTACAAAATACAAATACAATAATCAACTAAAACTCTCCTATAAAGTACATATTTTCTCTTAAGTTCTTAGTCTTCACAAAGGATATTGTCTCCTTATATAGTAAAAAATTCCAGCTAGAAAGCCCAATAAGGTTTTGACTTTAAAGTGGTCGGACCTCCAAAAAGCATGTGAGATCATCTTCAATAATGTTGAATGTGAATCTTGATTGATTAAATCTAAATCTCTTGATTATAACAAGTTCATTCTTGCTGAATTCGATTCAAATTAAACCTTCCCAAAATTATGCATAATCAATCAACTCTTCATTATGATGATTAAGATCTTTGATTGATATAAATCTTGAACAAATAAGAATACCATATACAATCTTGCTAAAAACATATTTAGGATAAATATTTTTCAAATCCAAACACATACAAACACGTTTATATCTATGATTGGACAGAAGAGGAAACAAATCTCAAAAGCACAATATAATCATTAATCAACCTTACATGCTACGCAACCAATCTGAGAGATGATGTCAAGAAGCATGTTGGACATCTTGCTTAACATGTTTCTTTCCACGAGTCTTCACAAAGCCAATTCTAAATCTTCATTAGAACAAATCCATTACCATATTTGCTTGATATAAATAAGAATTCCAAACTCTCAAGTAAATGATTCACAATGAAATTTCTTCTGAAACAAAAATGCATTATAAATTATCTTTAGTAGAGATTAGAGATCTTCACATTAAAGTTAAAATCCAAATCTTGTAATAAACAAAATTCAATTAAATCTCTTCATGGAATATTTGTTTAATTACATCTTCAATCTTTGCAAATCAACTTCAGCAAAATCTTAAACTAAACAAAATTGAACCAAATCTTTCCTTCAAAGCATATGAAGTTAAATCTTTTCTTCAAAACACCTCCCATTAAATTAAATCTTCTTTAATTGAATCATATCCAAATCTTACAAATAAATCATATCCAATTAAATTTTATTCATTCATATTTGTGATTTAATAAAATATTTTTCCGAACTTGAATTAACAACCTTTTTCCAAAAGCAATCTTATGATCGAACTAAAACTGAAACATATTTTCTAACTAAATGTTGAAGCAATCATATAACACAGTTTCAGTAGTGTGTGCACTAGAATGCCACACAACATGTCAAGACATCTTGCTAAACAAGTTGCCTACAAAAATTATCCAATCAATTGTAATAACATGGTGAGTTCTTCAATCTTATCCAAAAAATTATCGCGCTAAGTTTTTTATTCCTTTGTGGAATGAGATGTCTAATTTGCTGATAGTTTTGTAGCGTACGATTTTTGTCGGTGACGCGACCACCTTACCGCATTGGTTGGAATTGGGTGCTACTTTCTGATTTCTTATTTATCCTATGAAGCTGGAAAAGAAAGGGAAGCTATCTAAAACTAACCTTGCACGCAAATGTTTTCTTTAACAAATGCTAAGAGATTGGGGGGTCCGGGGCCAGGTTATACAAAGGGAAGTTGTCAATTACCCAGTGTATATATGGTTATCCATAGATCTTCTTTGGCATGTTTAAATACTTTCTGGTGTTTATCTGTTATGGGTTGGGAAAATTTCTCCTTTGGGAGTGTTGAGAGAATGTTTTTGTTGTTTTCGGGTTTTTCATTTGTTTTTGGGAAGGTACTGGACCTAAAGTTTTTGATATGTGTGCTCGCTAAGATTTCGGAATCTTATGCCTACGTATTCCCGTTAAAGAAAACAGGGAAATCAGAGCAATCGTAGTTCCTCCTATTCTATTGGAGAAAAGATGTTTGGTGTCTTGTTCAAAGCCCAAGATTGAAGCTAGATGAGTATTTGTGTCTTGTTCAAAGCCCAAGATTGAAGCTAAAGGTTTGACTGAGAGAGAACTTGTCATCTCTAAAGGGAGATATCTCACCTGTTTATCACAGTTGTTGGGTAACTGATTATAAAGGAGGATTACTTTAACTGGACTATATGGAATCCAGCAATGCCATAATTTCCTTTATAAGGGAGGTGTCCTGAAGGAGGAAACTTTAACTCAGTGTAGAGCAATGCCATTTTTCCTTAGGAATCTTCCATGCTAAGAGAAGGACATTGGCTTGGATGTAAATAATCCAGAGGCTTGCCACTTACAACAATTAGATGAAAGAGGAAGTTTACCAGGATAAAAGAGGGACCACAACTTGGATTTTTGAATCAACAAGTGTGCCACTTACAGCAGTTATCTGGAATTAAGGTTTTGCTTGATTATTTGTTTTGACATGTGATATACAATGGAATGTCTTCCTACAGAGAGAACTCTTGATTTCCTCTGAGGGGATGTTGATTTTTGTGTGCCTTGATCAAAGCCCAAGGTTGAAGCTAAAAGGTTGACTCTACTAGGGAGTTTTATATCTATCTTGTACAAAGCCCAAGATTGAGGCTAAAAGAAGATTGACTCAGCTGGAGAGTATGATCTGTCTTATACAAAGCCTAAGATTGAGGCTGAAAGAAAATGGACTCTTCTAGGAAGTATTTTGTCTATCTTGTACAAAGCCCAAGATTGAGGCTGAAAAGAAATTTACTCCACTGGAGAGGTTTTATCTGTCTTGTACAAAGCCCAAGATTAAGGCTGAAAAGAAATTGACTCTACAGGGGAGGTTTTATCTGTCTTGTACAAAGCCCAAGATTAAGGCTAAATCTACTGAGGCAAAATCATTATACAAAGCCTAAGAGGAGGTTGGCTGGGGAAATTCTTATATGAAGCCTAAGAGGAGGCTGGCTTCTGCTGAGGATTATTGAAATCCAGAGACAGGTCCAATATGTATTAGGGAGTCAACTCTTGCAGGGGATTGGAGAAGAGTTGAGATATCAGAGACCATGACGCTCTGATTATGTTAGGGTTTTATTGATGATAAAGGTTTAAACCTTGAGTATGAAAACCTATGGAGGTTTCAAACTCTGCTGGAGATTTATGAAGTGGTCAGGGTTTTTCCTGTGCTTTTAGGAAACTTGGGGGTTTCGTTGAAATCCAAGAAGAGATGAGACTTTCCAAGTCTACTGGTGTGAAGAGGTTGACTCTTAACTAGAGATTAATCTTTGTATGATGCCAAAGAGGAGGCTGATGTTTGAAGGGATAAGAATCAACCCTAAACTGGTCTGATGTTTTGGAATTCTGACCCTCTAGAGGATTGAACTATTAGAGATGACTAAGTTCTGTCCTATACCTGTAGGATGTCTTTGGGTCCTTGTACTAAGCCCAAGAGGAGACTGAGAACTTCTAAGAAGCCTGAGGGTCCTTGTACAAAGCCCAAGAGGAGGCTGGGGATGCTTTTAGGAAGCCTGTGGGTAGAAACCTAATAAAATTTCAAGAAAGGTTTCATCGGGAATAAGTCCTTTCCTTGCAGAACACTTTTAGGGTTTGAAGAAATTCAGAAGAGATTTCACCAGGAATTAATCCTCTTTGGGGAATGAATTTCTTGTACACATATTTCTAAGTTGTGACAGTCTTGAGAAAAGTTTCACCGGGAATAATGCCTTTCTCTGTTCCACATTGTATAAGCCCAAGAGGAGGCAAGACTGTATCTGGAATTTCCAATGTGGTACTAGTTTTGACTGTGTTAAAAGAGTAACCATTGATTTGATCTAGACCTAGACCTAATTGCTGGGGAAAACTCTAAGAAAATATGTACAAGCATATATATATATATATATATATAGATATATGAAATATATAAACAAGTATGTATAGAAGAAATAGTAGAACTTACAGTTGTGCAAGCCCAAGCATTGTAACCACAGCTGTATGGTTAGTTATTCAAGAAATTGAAGAAAGTTTTGATAAAAACTTTGAATTTGAATTTGAATCAAAGAGGAAAGTTGTTTTAAAAAGAAGTTTGGGGCTTATACTCAAGGAGAGGCCCAGATGAATTCTTTCGAAAAGGCGATAATCGCGTCGTAGTTTTGAAAATCACAAAGGGACTTATACAATGGCTGAGGCCCAAATTATTGTGTTTTACAAAATGGATGGGTCTTACACTCTATTAGAGGCCCAAAGTTATTTTTATACAAGAGATGGGGCTTACAACTCAAGGAGAGGGCCAAATTAAAAAAACAGTGATCGCACCGTTTATTTTGAAAATTGTACTGGGACTTATACTATAGCAGATGCCCAAATTATTAATATACAAAGGAGGTTGGGTCTTACACTCTACTAGAGGCCCAAAGTGTTTGGAAAAAGAAGAAAAGTTGGGATTACAACACAAGGGGAGGCCCGGATGAAAATTGTTTTGAAAACGGCGATCGCGCCGAGATTTTTAAAACGTATCGGGACTTATACAAATAACTGAGGCCCAAAAAGGTTTATTTACAAAGGGATGTGACTTAAACTCTATAAGGAAGACCAAAAGTGTTTTGAAAAATGTTTGTGAAGGTGAAAATAATTAAAACCCTAATTTGATTTAAAAAATATATTTAATTTGAATAAAAATCAATTAAAATTATCAAAATTATCAAACATGTGTGAAAAACAAGTTGTGATCTTGAATAAATGTTTAAAAAATCATGTTTTATCCATAGAATGATTTGAAAATCATTTGAATTTGAAAAGTCAAGAGAAAGAAATATTTTTTAATGCTTAAAAAACAAATAAAAATAAATTCTTTACAAAAATATTAAATATATAAAATAAATAATATTTTTGTGAAATTTTTGTAGAATAAAATATTTTAACATTTTTTGAATTTTGAAAAAAAGAATCAATTCAAAAACATTAAAATTCAGAGAGAAATTAATTTTGAGATTAATTAATAAAATATGAAAAATTCAAATATTTTGAAAATTCAAAAAAGGGCGCCAAAAACACTTGTTCTTGCCCGCGTGTGCCCTGTTTCCACAGATTTGTAAAATCCTCCATAACTCTCTGATTACTCAATGAAAACAACTTTTGTAAACATGAAACTTGTTCATTTTTTATCAAGGATTACAACCATATAAATTAATTGCATTTATATTAAGTGTGGAGTGAGAAATCAGAAGATGAACTTAAAAACTCTAATTTTTGCAAGAACATCATGAAATCCTATACACGATTCATACATAGCAATTGATTGAGGTTTATCACTCTATATACATGCAGAAACAAGATGGTAACTCAAAAACACATTTATGATGCATGTAGTATGGAGTTTGAAGGCTTCAGGCTTACCTCTTGCAGCTGGTGATCGAGCTTGATGATGGAGATGTTACAGATGTGTTGTAAAGGCCTGGACAACTTCACTATACCCTATGGAGTGTGTTGAGATGTCTGGCCTTGATTGGAAATGCTTGGATCACCTTATGGTACCTCAACTGCAACCTTGCCAAAAAGCTTGAGCAAATAAATGGTGACTTTGTGATTCAGGTGTTCTAGATGAGTTTTAAGGTTATGGATCACTCATATATGATGTATGTGAGGTGTTGGCATGATTGGTTTTGATGGATTTGTTCTTAATTTGGAAATTTGATAGTGACTTCAAGATGAAGCAAAATCTGGTTTTTGGAATGTGATTTGGAGGAAAACATGAATTCAGAGATTTTGGGGTGGTTTGATCAGTCACACCTGACCTCAATTTATAGTAGAGGAAGTTTTTTTTGGGAGTAATAGTGTTTGGAGGCTGATCATGGCAGTTGCTTGTTGCCATTGACTTGGATAATTCAAAAGTGCCAAGTCAACTCTCTTATCTTGACTCTATTAATCTTTGCAGGTTTGAATGCTCAGAGTTTTGGACTGAAATCATGACTGATTTGGAGTGTTGTGATCTGGTTCATGACACCTCAATGCATTGCATTGATGTTACCTTGCCAAATTTGAATTCCAAGTTTCATGTCATGATGATTTTCACATGCCAAGTTGAATTCCTTGCCTCTTTGATCATGAACCAAGTGAGTCATTAGATCCTGTGTTTTTGGAAGATGACAAAGTTGGAAAAGTGACAAGAATTGAAGGGCAAAATCGTGTGGCACAAGTTTGGTCCTCATGCTGTCTTGAAAAATCAGGTTTTCATGCCATGTTTCAAGGCTTGTAACTCTTTACTCAAGTGGAGTTAGGATGAGTTCTGGTACTCTTTGGAAAGCTCTCATGACATACTTTAAATTTGATGTCCACCAATGGTCTTGTTTTAGCTTGGATCAAGATGAAAAATGGCCCTAAAGTTAGTGAAAAACCTAGACAGATTTTGTCCAAAATTTCTCTAAGTGTTGGAAAAAAGGGTCATTTTCATGTTTTAGTGATTTTAATCAATCCATAACTCAAAATCCATGAGGATTTGGAATCTGATGTAGTTGACACTTTTGAAGTATGTCATATGAAATTTCATTTGAGCTTTGGATGGAAGAAAAAGGCCTTAGGGTTTGGGAGTTATGACCTTGCAAAGTTGGTACCAAATCCACTTTGTTCCATAACTTAGAAAATTTTAAGTTTTCTATGGTTGCCCCTTTTTCAAGTAACCTTATTTTTCTTGATTTTTATTGATGGATGATGATCAAAACCATGCATTAACATTGTTTTTGACTTAGGGGAGCCACTTTTTTGAAAAAATTCAAAAAGTCAAACTTGATTTTGGGCACAGTTGACTTTTTGTCAGATGAATTCCAAACTGTGTGATCCTCTATGTAATCAAGTTCTTAACCTAATTCAAACCTAATGGATGGATTCCATAGGTGTTTTAGGGTGTCTTGAATCATGTCCCAAGGTTTGGGAACATGTCTTGGTCCAAAGTCAAAGGTACAATTGACTTTTTTTTCAAAACCCTAATTGTGGTCCACGTGAATTTGAAACTTGTGAATCAAGCTTCTTGGATCAATCCATTGTTGTAAATGGATCAATGTGGTGTATTTGAGGCCCTCAAATCATGTCTTGAGGTCTTGGCTCATGTCTTTCCTCAAAAGTCAACTCAGGGGTGAATTAGGAGAAACCCTAATTCCTGACTTTTGATGAATTCCTCCTCTGAGGCTATTTTGACTTGATGATTGGATCCATGATATCCCTTGGAGCATTTTGGATCATGTGTTGGGGTATTGGTTCATGCTCAGATGAAAATTTTCATCTGGAGGCCTTGGTCGACCAAAACCCTAATTTAGTGACACTGGCGATCTTGAGGCTTGATCCACTTTGAATGTTGCAACCTGGTGCTTGATTCTTGATGTGGGAGACCTCTTGATTCTTTATGGATGTTTGAGAGGTTAGAAAAATTGAAGATCATGTCCTTTCTTGATTGATCCTTTGTCTAAGTGCACTGAGAGGGCTCAAAACCCTAATTCTTGGTTGAAGTGATTATTCAACAATCCTTGAGAAGATTGATGAGGTATGATGGTACATCCATATTGTGGCAATGATCCTCACAATGATGGGAAATCTTTGTGGTCAAAATTTGGGGTATGACAGATGCCCCTATTTAATCTTCTTGGACCAGATGGTGTGAATGGCGAAGATATTCAGACATTCAGGGTGCAAGAGGATTAAATATCGAAATACTCAAAATTTTGACCGTGGTTATGAATAGCAGTTTGCTCATTCATCTTCTTTTGCTAAGTAATGTTACTTAGAAAAGGGTAAAACTTCCCCTTGATCCTGGTCTTTAGCCATGGAACTGGTCTCAGTTTCTTTTGAAATGAACTTCCTCTCAATCCTGGTCTTCAGCCACAGAACTGGTCTCAGCTTCTTTTGAAATAAACTTCCCCTCGATCCTGGTCTTCCGCCACAGAACTGGTCTCAATTTCCTTTGAAATAAACTTCCCCTCGTTACTGGTCTTCAGCCACGGAACTGGTCTCAGTTTCTTCTTGTCGAGTTCCTTCCTCGACAAGGAACGCTATGTGTAGCGGTCTTTATCAAACTTCTCGTCGAGCTATACTGGGGAGACACCATTTGATGAAAAAATTTGATGTCAGACTTGCTGGGGAAACCCATTTGTCTGAGCTACAGAGGTGTGCAAACTTCTCTGTGGAAGATGCCATTTGTCAACCTACTGGGGAAAAACGAGTCTCTTGAGAGACCGCTTCTCGTTTGGTGAGGTTACATCATACTTTTCTTCGAGACCTTTTCAGAGAAATGCCATGTGATGTAATCCAATTTTGAGGTGCTGATGACTTCATTAACATCGAATTTCTTGGGAGAAAAACCGATGTATTGCCAAGAGTCTTCGGTTAAGAGGCTTTCTTTGGAGATTTTCCTTAATTCGGAAAAGCGAAAATATCATCTCCAATGGTGAAGATTGATGTTCCAAATGTGTCTGTCAAATGTCTTTTTGCCTTTTAGAGGTTCAAGTTATTAAAGTGGTCGAGGACAGTCCCTAATCCAGAAATAAACTGGGAAGAGATTGCTCAAGATTGTATATTTTCGGATGAGGAAAGAACTGACAACCCTATCGGTGAGAGGACTTTATCACTTGGGGATGAATATGATCAGAGTGATATTAATGCAACATGAATATGAATATGAATCAATCATGCATGATGTATGTATGTTTATGCTTACAAAATAGACGCGACATACAGACTAGTGAATGAACACGACTAGATACTCGGCCACTGCGGGGGGATAAAAAGCATCATCAGTTCAAGATAGTGATCATTTCTTTCTTAGAAGGGGTAGACCCTAATGGGGGAGAAAGAACCATTAATCGGTCTTCAGAGGTAAGAACTCTGTCGGGGATATCAAATGGGACATTGCATCTGAAATAGTTGTTCCTTCATTCAGGCGTACCGGTTTAGACGGAGTACTTTGATTCTGCATTTTGAGGTTTAATCACTTTCGGGGAAGCCATCGATGTTCCTTTTTGTGTTCAGTAGTAAAAAAGAATTACCATCTTTATTTTAAAAGCAGAAGAAAATTTAAATTCTTTTTTTTTTCAAGAATCGTTGATCATGTTAAAAATGTCATTCTGTAAAGCAAAATAAATGAGATTTGCAAACAAAAGTACTAGGGCTCAAATTTTATTGATAGAATGGTAATCAGCCAAGCGCATGATCCCATAGAGTATTACAAAGTTTAGAAAATGGTAATTTAAAGGGAAAGGGGCTACATTGAAACATAACGACCGTTATCCTTCAACCAACTTTGAATTCTGGACATTCTGAGCTTCTGTTGAAGGTGACCTTGACTGAAGTTTTTCGATGGGTGGTGTTATCGCTGGGGATTCAACCTTATCAGACATAGTTACTTGCCATGAATCCCTAATTTTTGCCTTGATTTCCTTTTGAGATTTTCAATCTATCGGGATGATTTTCGCTTATGTCTCTAATTTTTGCCAGGATCGCCCTTTCGGGTTTTCAATCCACCGAGACATTTTTTTTATTTAGGTGAAGTATTTCTTGACTACATCAACATTCCTGGGGTAGGTAAACTCCTCTCCATCCATGGTTGCAAGTCTCAAGGAACCGCCTGAGAAGGCTTTCTTAACAATGTAAGGGCCATTATAATTCAGAGTCCATTTGCCCCTGGAATCAGTGAGAAAAGATTGTATCTTCTTGAGCACGAGGTCTCCTTTTCTGAAGACACGAGGTCGGACTTTTTTGTCGAACGCTTTCTTCATTCTTTGTTGATACAACTGACCGTGGCATAAAGTTATTATTCTCTTTTCTTCGATTAGGTTCAGTTCATCGTGTCGACTTTGACACCATTCAGCTTCTGTTAACTTGGCTTTCATCAATACCCGGATTGATGGGATCTCTACTTCTATGGGGAGCACTGCTTTCATGCCATATACTAGAGAGAAAGGGGTTTCCCCTGTTGAAGTGCATACAGATGTGCGATAATCGTGAAGAGCAAAGGATAGCATCTCATGCCAATCTTTGTAGGTTACAACCATCTTTTGAACGATCTTCTTGATATTTTTGTTAGCTGCTTTTACCGCTCCATTCATTTTGGGTCCTTAGGGAGATGAGTTATGGTGTTCAATTATGAACTCAGCACACAACTCTTTCATCATCTTGTTGTTCAAGTTGGATCCATTATCAGTAATGATCTGGCTTAGAACACTATAACGACAGATGAGATTGTTTTTTATAAATCGGACCACCACTTGTCGGGTTACATTGGTGTAAGACACTACTTCAACTCACTTGGTGAAGTAGTCAATGGCTACCAGGATGAACCGATGTCCATTCGAAGCCTTGGGTTCGATCATGCCAATCATGTCGATTCCACATATAGAAAAAGGCCCTGGAGAAGAAAGAACTTTGAGATGCATTGGTGGTACATGAATTTTGTCTGCGTATATCTGACGCTTGAGACACTTCCTCATGTACTTGTAGTAATCGGATTCCATTGTCAGCCAATAATATCCTGCTCTCAGATTTTTTTTTGCCATTGTATGTCCATTGGCATGAGTGCCAAAGGATCCTTCTTGAATTTCTCTTATCAACATGTTTGCCTCTTCTCTGTCTACGCATCTGAGCAAAACCATGTCAAAGTTTCTCTTATAGAGTGTATCACCATTCAGGAAGAAGTTTCCAGCCAGTCTTCTGAGGGTCTTACTGTCTTTTCTTGATGCCCCAGGCAGTTATTCTTGTTTTTGAAGGAAGCACTTGATATCGAGGTACCATGGTTTGTCGTCGATGACTGTTTCTATTGCGAATATGTAAGAGGGCCTTTCAAGGCGCATTATGTCGATCTTAGGTACGTCGTTCCATTGACTTACAGCAATCATGGAGGATAGAGTAGCTAGTGCATCAGCCATGTGATTTTCTTCACGGGGAATATGATGAAACTTGATTATGTTGAAGAATGGTAACAACCTTCTTGCGTAGTCTTTGTAAGGAATCAATCCTGATTGGTATGTGTTCTACTCTCCTTTAATCTGATTGATAACCAGGGCTGAGTCTCCATACACATCCAAGTTCTTAATCCTTAAGTCAATTGCTTCTTCGAGACCCATGATACAAGCTTCGTATTCGGTCTCATTGTTTGTGCATTTGAATGTCAGTCTGGTAGTGAAAGGAATATGGGTACCTTGAGGTGTTACAATGATTGTCCCAATTCCGTTTCCATAAGTGTTGACGGCTCCGTCGAATATTAGTCCCTATTGGGAACCTGGTTCTGGCCCTTCACTGGGTAGCGGTTCATCGCAATCTTTCATTTTCAAGTACATGACATCTTCGTCTGGGAAATCAAATCCGACTGATTCCTGATCGTCAATCAGTTGATGAGCCAAATGATCGGCTAAAATACTTCCTTTGAAGGCTTTCTGAGCATGGTACTTGATGTCGTATTCTGATAACAACATCTGCCAACGGGAAATCCTTCCCGTGAGGGCAGGCTTTTCAAAGACGTACTTGATTGGATCCATCTCAGAGATTAACCAAGTAGTGTGACAAATCATGTATTGGCAAAGACGTTTTACTGCCCAAGCCAGAGCACAACAAGTTTTCTCGAGCATAGTGTACCGAGTTTCACAGTCTGTGAACTTCTTGCTTAAGTAGTAAATGGCAGACTCTTTTCTTTTCGTCTTGTCTTGTTGGCCAAGTACACAACCCATAGAGTCTTCCAAGACTGCTAAGTAGATAAGCAGTGGTCTTCCCTCCACTGGAGGAGACAGAATAGGTGGATTTAATAGATATTCTTTGATGCTGTCGAAAGCCTTTTGGCAGTCTTCTGTCCATACGCAGCTTTGATTCCTTCTAAGTAGTTTGAAGATCGGCGCGCATGTCGCGGTCATGAGGGATATGAACCTTGAGATGTAATTCAGACATCCCAAAAATCTTCTGACCTGTTTTTTAGTCTTTGGCGAAGGCATTTCTTGAATGGCCTTGACATTATTAGGGTCAACCTTGATTCCTTTTTGGCTGACGATGAATCCTAAGAGTTTTCCTGAGCAAACACCAAATGTGCACTTGTTAGGATTCAAACGGAGTTTGTATTTTCTCAGACGCTCGAATAGCTTTGACAGGTGTTCCACATGTTCTTCTTCTGTTTTAAATTTGGCGTTCATGTCATCGACATACACTTCAATTTCTTTGTGCATTATGTCGTGAAACAGAGTTGTCATGGCCCTTTGATAGGTTTCCCCCGCATTCTTCAAATCGAACGACATTACCTTGTAACAAAAGGTGCCCCATGGGGTGATAAATAAAGTTTTCTCCATATCTTCCGGCGCCATTTTGATTTGATTATAGCCCGAGAATCCATTCATGAAGGAGAAGACTTTGAATTTTGATGTGCTATCTATTAGCATGTCAATGTGTGGAAGGGGGAAGTCATCCTTTGGACTTGCTTTGTTCAGATCCCTATAGTCTACACAAATTCTGACTTTTTCGTCCTTTTACGGAACTGGTACTATGTTGGCCAACCATTGAGGATATTCTGAGGTGACGAGGAAACCTGCGTCGATCTGCTTCTGCACTTCCTCCTTAATCTTGATGGCTATATCTGGATGAGTCTTTCTCAGTCTTTGTTTTACTGACAGACATTCTGCTTTTAGCGGTAAATGATGTTCCACGATGCTGGTATCCAACACTGGCATGTCCTGATAGGACCAAGAAAATACATCTGGAAACTCTTTAAGA
Source organism: Lathyrus tuberosus (assembly GCA_022829125.1). Classification (NCBI taxonomy): domain Eukaryota; kingdom Viridiplantae; phylum Streptophyta; class Magnoliopsida; order Fabales; family Fabaceae; genus Lathyrus; species Lathyrus tuberosus. The sequence goes on from JALAZF010000272.1 coordinate 712,267, forward strand.
AGTTTTATCAAGTCTTCTCTGACAGTTGGACTGAGCAATGCTCCAATCTTAATTTCTTTCCTTTCTTCTTCTGAACCCAAATTGACCGTTTCCAACGGCTCTTTGTGAGGCTCAATAGACCTTTCCATTTGTCTGAGCAGTCGAGAGATCTCTTCTAGAATTTCTTCGTCCTCTTCTTCTTCAGCTTCAAATATCGGGAATTCAAAGTTGGGAGAAGGCATTGGATTGTATGTTTCAATGAGGTTTAAAACAAGCAATCTGCATGACGTGATGATTCGTTTTTTAGCAAAGACGGAGAGAATGCAAGAGTGTGTTCAGTGTATTTTCTAAAAAAATGCTTGTTTTTATTTTGGGCTATTTTTTTTTTTAGGATTACCATTTTCTGAAAAAACGAAAAGTGAAAACAGCAATAAATGCAAGAATTCAGAATGACATTATTTATTCATGATTGTCGATTCTTGAAATTCAGCCCTATAAAACAAAACTCTGTCGCTTTGGGCGAAGCGAAGAGGGATATTTACAGAAAGGTGAGCCCTATAAAAACATCCATTTCACCTGGGCAAGGTGAAAGGTTAAAACAAAGATGGTAATTACTTAGACTTATGGACGACTTTCGGGACATCGAATGCAACCCAATGGCGACGAACTCCTATGTGAATCACAAAGTCGGGTACTTTCCTTCTTGGGTTGTCTTCAGAAACAACGCTGATTTCTGACGGAGTAGGATCATTGGAGTCTTCTTCCCATGCAGAGTTGTCATAGGAGAATTCTTCGGTCGCATCTTCCATAGGGTTTTCACTTTCAAGAGGATCTCCCCATCCAGTTAGTTGGATGTCCTCGTATCGAATGCGAGAACTTTCAGGAGCAGTGTACTTGACTAGGAAGTCGTACTTGCCACTCGGCTGTCCCAAGGTGTCCCATGTTTCTGTGGGACTGAATGAGTCATCTTCCTCAATGACGTTGATTTCAGGAAATGCATAGTTAATGAATTCTTGTCCTGCAAACTTTACAAATTTATCACCATGGTGTCGGACATTTTCGAGATGTTCTGAGTAATGATTCGATGACTCTGTGGGGACATGGGTATTCTTTTCAATATTACTCAGCTGATAGGCATCGTCCAGCTGACTCTTTTGCCCCAAATCTTCTGTGTACGGTTTCCAGATATGCATGTCATCCAAGGGATCATAGTCATAGTTGTCTTTCATTAGATTGTCTTCCTCTAATGAATTGGGTGGAGCACAACATCCTTCAGGATCACAATCTCCATAGATCATACTGACGTCTAACCTCGGTATATATCTTGGACTTTGCTTGGGAAAACATAATGGTGTGAGCGCCTCTCCCTGATACATATAACTGTCATCATTGAGATAAGACCTCCACTCTTCATCCGTATCGAAGAAGTCATTTTCATTGATGGTGTGTACTTCTTGAGACACTGGGTTGAGGAAACCTCAGTTGCGGAAGAAATCCTGAATGGGACGAAAACTTTCATCCTTCTTGTTAGTCTGGGTACAAGTTGGAGAGAAGCCAAGACCTTTCTTTGTCTTGTTATCTGTAGGAGTTACTATCTGTCCCCATCCTTTTATGTCATTACTCCCGATTACTTTGAGAGCGTCCTTGTATGAGGAAATTGACGTCCCTCTTTCCGGTTGATTCTCATTGCTTATCGAGAGTGCTTGGAACTGGGTTCCAACAACCTCCTCTGATTCTACACAGGAGAATGATGATAAGTTGCTCACGATTAAGGCTTGCTCTCCACATACTATGACTAACTTGTTATTCTTGACGAACTTCAGCTTCTAGTGAAGTGTCAAAGTGACTGCCCCAGCTTCGTGTATCCAAGGTCTTCCTAATAAACAATTGTATGTTGCCCGGCTGTCCATGACCTGGAAAGTGACTTGGAAAGTGTGAGGACCGATGGTTATGGGAAGATTGACTTCGCCGATAACTGTTTTTCTAGATCCGTCAAAGACTTTGACAATGATCTCACTGCCTCTCATCGGGGCTCCTTGAAATGATAGTCATATCAGAGTTAATTTTGGCATAACATTCAAAGATGATTCTGTGTCTACCAGTACGCTGGCTAAAGCATCGTCTTGGCAGTTGACTGTAATGTTGAGTGTCATATTATGGTTCTTGCCTTCTTTCGACAGTTCTTCATCACTGAATCCCAAGTTGTTGCAGGAAGTGATGGTGGAGATGATGCTGTCAAATTGTCCTACCGTCACATCTTGTTCCACAAAGGCCTGCTCTAAAACTTTCTGTAGAGCTTCCTTGTGAGCTTCTGAACTAAGCAGGAGAGATAGTACAGAGATTCGGGACAGAGTTTACAATAATTGGTCCATAATGTTGTACTCGCTTTTCTGGATGAGCTTCAGCATCTCATCGTTGTTCTTTACAAGTTCTGGATTACTGGATTGACCGACTTGTTAGTTAAGAACTTCCGTTTGAGGTTCCTTTTCTTTGGCAGGTTCTCCAACTCCTCTGTTGAAGATCCGACCGCTCCGGGTAACTCGACTGATGTCAGCAATGTTTACGACAGAGGGTAATGGAGTTTCTTTTCCATTCTCGATGGTCATTGCACCATACTTATAAGGGATAGCCTTATCCGAATTATACGGTATTGTACCTAGCAGGTAGATAACCACAGGAACTTTTTGATTTTTCTGACCGTCATAGCAACCTCGATTAGTTCCTGGTTGGAAACTTTTCTACCATCAAGAGGGATCTTAGATTCATTGAGTAGAGGGATTATGGCACAGACGTCCTTGGTTATTTCATGGTCAGAGATTACAACAGTGTCTTTGTTCTGACCATGGAGGTATTCTTGTACCATGTTAATCGACCCAGAACTTGAACATGGTCAAATCTCTTTGCGGTCCAACTGATTTTGGAGGGTTGCTCGTACGAGATAGCATCCTTGGTTATTTCCAAGCATACTCTACAACGCTCATAATTGTGCAGTGGTACCCGACCATACCCACTTTGTATGTAGTGCATCTTTACCAGTTCTATTTTTATTGAGAGGATATCACGACTTTGATGTCTATCTGGATTCCCATCATTCATGCTAACCCATTGTGTAGCTTCATCCAAGTATATCAGAAGCCACCAGTGGTCCAACAGATTTTGAAGGGTTCTTTGCACAAGCGCACACTATTGGTCATCTTCGCAGCATTCTTTACAGTCTTGATAATCATGTGAGGCCAGAAAACCGAGCCTGACTTGCTTAGTATGTAATTCCACTAGACTGGTATTCATCAAGCGTATGTTAAATATTTGAACCATATTGACTTGATGGTCATTTCTTTCGTGGTAGTCTTGAATCCATCCGAGATCCATCTGACGTTGGAGGGCCTCTTGTATAAAAAAACATCCCTGATTGTCTGTCCAGCAGATTGGACAAGTGTTGTAATCGTGTCGTGGCCGATTATAATAATGACTTTGTCTCGAATGCATCGCCACTAAATTGACGTTCATCGCAAGAATGTTGTGGTTCTATACAATTTTAGGATGTGCATGGGCCATGTTTACTTCACGAATTATGTGATCCTGAATCTAGCCCAGATCCATTTGTTCTTGCATAGCTGCTTGTACTACGGTACACCCTTGATTGTCCTTGGAGAAGATATCACACTGATGATAGTTGTGAGATGGAACATGGCTGACCCCGCTCTATTTACAATGCATCTTCACCAGATTGGTTCCCAATAGGAGTACATTGTGAATTTGATAACTGTTTACAGGTTCTCCTTCTATCAAATTCACTGTGGTCTTCTCATGTTGTGGTAATGGGTTCGTCTAAACATTTAGATTTGTATCTTTGAAAGATAAGATCCCATTTCTGAAAAGCTTCTGTATATCAGACTTGAAGCTGAGACAATTCTCAATGTTGTGTCCCGATCCTCCTTGATGGTAAGGACAAGTTTGATCTGCTTTGAACCAAAAAGGTGGATTTTCTGGAATTATAAGAGGAGTCCTGGTTTGGAAAGCACTACCGTATCTTTTGGTACTGCTGAATGGCTATGCATCCTTGGCCAATCATCCTTCTCAGACTGCTTCTTCAAGGCTAACTCCCATGTTCACCATTTCAGTGAAGTCACTGGGCGCACTGGCAACCATTCGGTCGTAATAGAACGAGCTTCAGGTTTTCAAAAAGATCTTGGTCATCTCCTTTTCCTCAAGAGGGGGACAGATCTGAGCGATAATTTCACGCCATCTCTGAGCATATTCTTTAAAAGTTTGTTTGTCCTTTTGTGACGTTGCTCTGAGCTGATCCCTATCTGGTGCCATGTCCAAATTGTATTTATACTGCTGAACGAAGGCTGCCCCGAGATCTCTGAAATTATTGATCTTGGTGCGGTTTAAACCCATGTACCATTTGAGTGGGGCACCGATTAAACTGTCTTGGAAGTAATGGATCAGTAGCTGTTGATTTTCTGTCTGGGTAGACATTTTCCGAGTGCACATCACCAAATGACTTCGAGGGCAAGAGTTGCCTTTGTATTTTTCAATGTCAGACACCTTGAATTTGTGCGGTATCTATACATTAGGGACCAAATAGAGTTCGGTGGCGTCCTTTCCGAATAAGTCTTGACCGGGAATGGCATGCAGTTCCTTCTGTATTTCCAAGAATTGTTCCTGGAACTCATTTATCCTTTTGTACATGTCTTCGTTTCCACCAGAAATTACTTGCGGAATCTGTCCTTCCGGGATAGTGTGTACCACTGGTTGTGGTATAAACATTATAGCGATGATCCTTGGCACTTCAGTGCCCTGAAGTTTGTAACCTTCAGGAGTTGCTGTTGTAACCCTTGCATCTTCACTTTCCCGAAGTTTGTAACCTTCAGGTCCAGTGGTTCCTGCTACGGTTTCTGGGTCTTCAGTGATCGGCGGGATATATCCTTCAGGTATAAAGTTGAAAGGCATGCCCCAGGGGCGACCCTTAGACATGTTGTACCGAGGATGATTCACATGTGTCTCCAATATGGGCGAGATCACAGTTTTTTGATGTTACTGCTCCTGAGCTGCTGCCAGGGATTGCATGTCACTGTGAAGTTTTTCCAAACTTTCCTTCAGAGCGTCGATTTCTTCTCTCACCTCTTGGTTCTCTTCCTCGAGATCTTCCATTTTATTTTATTGATTGGCCCGAGTATTGTATGAGTGAGACAGTTTGACTCTAGAATTGTGATACATACGTGAGACACAAGGATAAGAAAAATGCGTTATGTGAGAATGATGAATGATATGCAAAGACATATTTTTTTAGTTTTTGTTTTATTTAAAAATATCACACAGTGGGGGAGACCCCTTTTTATTGAATTCGAAAGATTGTAGTATTTTACAAGGAAAAAGTACAATATTTTACAAAGTGCTGCAAGGAAAATGTCTGAGCTCATGGATCATGAGTTCTCTCTGAAGAGAGCTCAGGTGTTGGTTCCGGTATTTTCCTTTTCTTTGACCGGGGATCTTAAGTCGTTGTCGGGTCGACGACCCTTTGCCAAGTGAAAGGAGCCAACAAATTTCTTCTGTCTTCCTGACTTTCTATAGCATGTTGTTCTAGTATTTCAATCAGAGCATCCTTCTCTTTTAACAGTTCCTGAATCTTGATACATTTCAAATTAAGGATTTGGTATTTGTTCTTCCAAGAGCTCTTTTCATGTTGAACTTTGTTGAGAGCGACATGGAGTTTTTCCGCATCAGACATGAAATAAAGGACAGATTCCTTTAACGAAAAAACTTCTTGACGAGGGTAAGGCATTCTCAGCTTGAGGGCTCTAGTTTGTACCCAGTGGAGATAAGGTTCCATGGAGGTACAGTTTGGTCTTCCCAAAGACTCCCTGCCTTTCCTGTGAATATGTTGCCAGGCATGCACTGTTTCCTTCTTTAGTGCCCTGTCATTTTCCCTTTCCTTGAAGAAAAGACCTTCTAGATAAACGTTATGTGGCATATTCTTCATCGGGTATCCGAGTTGACGGCGAGCTAAAATTAGATGATAGTTGATTCCTCCTTTAGTTGCAATGAGGGGTACGTTAGGGAAATTTCCACATCTGTCTATGATCTCCATCCCTTCGTAAATCCGATTGTACCAATCTATGTCAGAATTGGTAATGGACATAATCCTTTGTGGACAACGTAGAGTACTCTTGTCATCCCAAAAAGTAGCAGACTTGGGCAAATGGGAAATGAACCATTTGTAGAGTAAGGGTACACAGCATGTGATCATTCCTCCATTGTACAAATTCCTTAAGTGTACATAATGATAAGCATCTGCGACCAAGGTTGGTACGGGGTTTCCTATTAAGAATATCATAACAACATTGGTATCGACGAATTGTCAATGTTGGGAAAGAGGAATAACCCATATATGAGCAGAACAAAGACGTCTTCGAAGGCAGTTATATTTCCTATACTAGCAAAGTATAGAGCTTTCTCCATCAGGAATTTAGCTGGTAAACCCTGGATTCCTCCTTTAGTGGTTATGTGAGCCCTAACTTCTGACTCATCCTAAGAGATTGCTCTTGTAATGGCCTGATTCTTTGGAATTTCTTCCAGTCTAGAAAACGGAGTTTGATCAGTGATATGTAAATCAATCAGGTGGGAGTACACTTCCAGTGTTGGTGCAAGTTGGTAATCCGGAAAAGTGAAGCAGTGGTAAACCGGATCGTAGAACTGTACCAGCATAGACAGGATTCCTTCAACCACGTTGACCCTTAACAAAGACAACAGTCCTCCGTGCTTAGCTCTGAAAGCCTCGAGATTGGTAATCATCCTTCCTAATTTCCTTAAGTCTTCTAGTTTCAGAGCTTTGAAGGTGTACTTGTGCGTCTTTCTTCTACCAAAATCCATAATGCAACCTCTCTGATATTTGCAATTGTTGTTTTAGTTCTTTTGAAAAAAAAAATCTTGTTTGAAAAGAGTTTTTTAATGAATGCATGAATGCAGCACACAAAAACATTTGAAAACAAGGGTTCAAGGGTTCAACGTCACGAGCATAGAGTCATGGCTCTACCCATCCCCAAAGGTTGTACTATTTTGGTCAATTTTTGTACCTGTAGAACGGGTTCTAAAAGGTTCCCAAAGTCATTGACTCCTCCTAGGGATGCCAACAGCAAGTTGATTCACTCGAGCGAGATGTAATTTCCTAGGATGAATCTCATTTGAGTGTAGTATTGCGTATCAACTATTCTCGATAGTCACCGCACTACCAAATGGTCATAGGGTTAATTTCTACTATATCCTCAGGGTCATGGGTACCGCATTGGGATGGACAATGCTTTCACGACAATCGGTCGTTCAACATCGATATTTACGCACTGGTACCTCGACTGATTCGGTGGACTGCCAAGTTAGCTTGGTCGGATTCACTCCATATAAGCATTTCCTAGATATGCCACCACTTATCTTAATGTTCTCTTAAACTTTCCACATGCGTATTAATCGAATTCCCAGTTGACAGAAAACTAAACACGGGTATCAAGTAGTATAACAATAAATGATATATATATATATATATATATATATATATATATATATATATATATATATATATATATAAGAATTCCAAATAAAACCTAGACCTCTTAGGCACTCTAATCCTAAAGACTCCCCAGCAAAGTCGACATTTTTCTGTAGCGTTCGATTTTTGTCGGTGACGCGACCACCTTACCGCATTGGTTGGAATTGAGTGCTACTTTCTGATTTCTTATTTATTCTATGAAGCTGGAAAGGAAAGGGAAGCTATCTAAAACTAACCTTGCACGTAAATGTTTTCTTTAACAAATGCTAAGAGATTGGGGGGTCCGGGGTCAGGTTATACAAAGGGAAGTTGTCAAATACCCAGTGTATATATGGTTATCCATAGATCTTCTTTGGCATGTTTAAATACTTTATGGTGTTTATCTGTTATGGGTTGGGAAAGTTTCTCCTTTGGGAGTGTTGAGAGAATGCTTTTGTTGTTTTCGGGTTTTCTGTTTGTTTTTGGGAAGGTACTGGACCTAAAGTTTTTTATATGTGTGCTCGCTAAGATTTCGCAATCTTATGCCTACGTATTCCCGTTAAAGAAAACAGGGAAATCAGAGCAATCGTAGTTCCTCCTATTCTATGGGAGGAAAGATGTTTGGTGTCTTGTTCAAAGCCCGAGATTGAAGTTAGATGAGTATTTGTGTCATGTTCAAAGCCCAAGATTGAAGCTAAAGGTTTGACTGAGAGAGAATTTATCATCTCTAAAAGGAGATATCTCACCTGTTTATCACAGTTGTTGGGTAACTGATTATAAAGGAGGATTACTTTAACTGGACTGTATGGAATCCAGCAATGCCATAATTTCCTTTATAAGGGAGGTGTCCTAAAGGAGGAAACTTTAACTCAGTGTAGAGCAATGCCATTTTTCCTTAGGAATCTTCCATGCTAAGAGAAGGACATTGTCTTGGATGTAAATAATCCAAAGGCTTGCCACTTACATCAATTAGATGAAAGAGGAAGTTTACCAGGATAAAAGAGGGACCGCAGCTTGGATTTTTGAATCAACAAGTGTGCCACTTATAGCAGTTATCTGGAATTAGGGTTTTGCTTAATTATTTGTTTTGACATATGATATACAATGGAATGTTTTCCTACAGAGAGAACTCTTAATTTCCTCTTAGGGGATGTTCATTTTTGTGTGCCTTAATCAAAGCCAAATGTTAAAGCTAAAAGGTTGACTCTACTAGGGAGTTTTATATTTGTCTTGTACAAAGCCCAAGATTGAGGCTAATAGAAGATTGACTCAGTTGGAGAGTATGATATATCTTGTACAAAGCCTAAGATTGAGGCTGAAAGAAAATGGACTCTTCTGGGGAGTATTTTCTCTATCTTGTACAAAGCCCAATATTGAGGCTAAAAAGAAATTAACTCAACTAGGGAGGTTTTATCTGTCTTGTATAAAGCCCAAGATTGAGGCTGAAAAGAAATTGACTCTACAGGGGAGGTTTTATCTGTCTTGTACAAAGCCCAAGATTGAGGCTAAATCTGCTGAGGCAAAATCATTATACAAAACCTAAGAGGAGGCTGGCTGGGGAAATTCTTATATGAAGCCTAAGAGGAGGTTGGCTTCTGCTAAGGATTATTGAAATCCAGAGACAGGTCCAATATGTATTAGGGAGTCAACTCTTGTCGGGGATTGGAGAAGAGTTGAGATATCAGAGACCATGAGGCTCTGATTATGTAGGGTTTTATTGATGATAAAGGTTTAAACCTTGATTATGAAAACCTATGGAGGTTTCAAACTCTGCTGGAGATTTATGAAGTGATCAACATTTTTCCTGTGCTTTTACGAAACTTGGGGGTTTCTTTGAAATCCAAGAGGAGATGAGACTTTCCAAGTCTACTGGTGTGAAGAGGTTGACTCTTAACTAAAGATTAATCTTTGTATAATGCCCAAGAGGATGCTGATGTTTGAAGGGATGAGAATCAACCCTAAACTGGTCTGATGTTTTGGAATTCTGACCCTCTGGAGGATTGACCTATTGGAGACGACTAAGTTTTTTCCTATACCTGTAAGAGGTCTTTGGATCCTAGTACTAAGCCCAATAGGAGGCTGAGAACTTTTGAGAAGCCTGAGGGTCCTTGTACAAAGCCCAAGAGGAGGCTGGGGATGCTTTTAGGAAGCCTGTGGGTCCAAACCTAAGAAAAGTTCAAGAAAGGTTTCACCGGGAATAAGTCATTTCCTTGCAGAACAGTTCTAGGGTTTAAAGAAATTCAGAAGAGGTTTCATCGGGAATTAATCCTCTTTGGGGAATGAATTTCTTGTACACATATTTCTAAGTTGTGACAGTCTTGAGAAAAGTTTCACCGGGAATAATGCCTTTCTCTGTTCCATATTGTATAAGCCCAAGAGGAGGCAAGACTGTATCTGGAATTTCTTATGGGGAACTAGTTTTGACTATGTTAAAAGAGTAACCACTGATTTGATCTAGACCTAGACCTAATTGCTGGGGAAAACTCTAAGCAAATATGTACAAGCATATATATATATATATATATATATATATATATATATATAGAGAGAGAGAGAGAGAGAGAGATGAAATATATAAACAAGTATGTATAGAAGAAATAGTAGAACTTACAGTTGTGCAAGCCCAAGCATTGTAACCATAGCTGTATGGTTAGTTATTCAAGAAATTTAAGAAAGTTTTGATAAAAACTTTGAATTTGAATTTGAATCAAAGAGGAAAGTTGTTTTAAAAATAAGTTTGGGGCTTATACTCAAGGAGAGACCCAGATGAATTCTTTCGAAAAGGCGATAATCGCGTCGTAGTTTTGAAAATCACAAAGGGATTTATACAATGACTGAGGCCCAAATTATTGTGGTTTACAAAAAGGATGGGTCTTACACTCTATTAGAGGCCCAAAGTTATTTTTATACAAGAGATGGGGCTTACAACTCAAGGGGAGGCCCAGATGAAATTTGTTTTGAAAACGGCGATCGCGCCGAGATTTTTAAAACGTATCGGGACTTATACAAATAACTGAGGCCCAAAAAGGTTTATTTACAAAGGGATGGGACTTACACTCTATCAAGAGGCCCAAAAGTGTTTTTGAAAAATGTTTGTGAAGGTGAAAATAATTAAAACCCTAATTTGATTTTAAAAATGTATTTAATTTGAATAAAAATCAATTAAAATTATCAAAATTATCAAACATGTGTGAAAAACAAGTTGTGATCCTGGATAAATGTTTGAAAAATCATGTTTTATCCATAGAATGATTTTAAAATCATTTGAATTTGAAAAGTCAAGAGAAAGAAATATTTTTGAATGCTTAAAAAACAAATAAAAATAAATTCTTTACAAAAATATTAAATATATAAAATAGATAATATTTTTGTAGAATAAAATATTTTAACATTTTTGTGAATTTTGAAAAAAAGAATCAATTCAAAAACATTAAAATTCAGAGAGAAATTAATTTTGAGATTAATTAATAAAACATGAAAAATTCAAATATTTTGAAAATTCAAAAAAGGGCGCCAAGAACACTTGTTCTTGCCCGCGTGTGCCCGGTTTCCCCGGATTTGAAAAATCCTCCATAACTCTCTGATTACTCAATGAAAATCACTTTTGTAAACATGAAATTTGTGAAGGTGTGAAAAACACAAGAAAAAGGGGTTTTAATTTGGTTTTTACAATAAAAACGATTCTTTAAAAATAATCCCCTTTACAAATAACCTCCACTTCTTGATAATAAAGCAAGAGAAACCGAAAAGAAAGAACATAGTATGTTTATACTAGTTCACTTGAGAAACCCTCAAGCTAGTCTAGTCCACCCGCCAAGGTGATTTTACCTCTCTCAAGCGAGGTCTTAATCCACTAATCAAACTGATTAATACAATGCACAAGCCAAACTGCAAGTGACTAACAACAATCTCTAAGACACACTAGTCCTAGACTTCTCAAGAATTCTGACCTAACCGGTCTCTTAAGGAAATCGAACAACTGTTTGAAAATACAATGCACAAGCCAAACTGCAAGTGACTAACAACACTAAAACTCACTGTCTTAGTCTTCCTAAAGCTTCTGGCCTACCCGGTCCTTTAGGGAACACAAATCTTCCTAAAGCTTCAGACCTAACCAGTCCTTTAGGAATCACAAACAACTGTTTGTTACAAAGTTTTGTTTACAATAATGATGCTTCTACACAAGCAGAGTAAACACAATAGCTCAATCCAACTTAGAGCGAATCTACACAGTAAAAACAATCTTCTTCTTTGTATTATGGTGCTTTACTATTCACTCATAAATTTCTCTATTTCTTGATTTCTTTCTTCATATGAATCAGTGTTTTTAATATTTCTCTTTTTCACACTGAGTGTTACACTTGTTATCACTACTGATTCGTTGAATGATTAAGTCTATATATATAGCCAGAAAAAGATCCATTGAAGGGCAGATCAGTAATATCAGAAAAGTACTGGCGACTTGAAATAATGTCATTATGCTGGGGTGAAAATCGTACACTAAAATTGTCCTTTGTATCACCAAATCAGGGTAGTGTAATGGTAGTGGAAAATAACGTGTTTGATCTGTACTATGTACTATTTTCCCTCGCAAACGTTTTATCTTCTTCTATCCATCAGAGGCTTCTGAGTTGATATGATTGAAGCATGATCAGAAGAATGAATCATTGGGTCTTCAGAGTCTTGAGTCTTCAGAGTCTTCAGAACTTGTTCAGCAGAACATTGTCTTCAGAGTCTTCAGCACTCCTTCTTTAGCAGAACCCTTGGTTATCAGAAACATAAGTCTTCAGAGTTAATTTCAGAGCCAGAATCCAAGAGAACATTGCAGCAGCAACATAGTGTCTTCTTAGAGTCTTTCTGTCGCACAGTAGATCAGAAGCAATCTTGCTTCTTTACGCAGAAGCGACCATTGAGAATTTCAAAGTGACGTAGAACATGGTCTTTATCAGTGCCATAATTTTCTTTATCAGAGTCGGAACCTGTTTGTCAAAACCATCAGAATAACAAACATTAGAGTACCAAAATTGTTCTCACACAAATACTCCATTATTATCATTAAAACATAGAGATAAGATGCAGAACCAAATCTTGTTCTTACAATCTCTCCCTTTTTGATGATGACAAAACCATGTATTTTGATAGAACAATTTATATAGGGTAATCACCATAGCTGACAAATTCAGAGTTTAAGCTCTCAGCTCCCCCTGAATCTGTTAATTTCAAAATTTCATTTATACTTGTTCAGAGTCTCCCCTGATCCCAAGACTCACAAAATAAAATTTGAGTTCTTCAGAATATAACAATAGAGAAGGAATACTTCCCTACAACAACTCATCAGAGTCTGACTAGAACGCTAGGTCTTCATCTTAGAACCTGGTTACTATCAGAGCTTTGATAAAAAATCAAAACTTGATTTTGAGTCTGATTGGATGATGTCGCGCATCTCGTATCAGAACTTCTTATCAGATCTTGATGAAGAATCACAACTTCTTAAGTATTAGAGTTTGATTAGAAATGACTTCTCCTTTGTCAATATTTTCTTAGATTCACCAATCTTATCAAATTCAGAGCCTGATTGATTTTATCAGAATATCATCCATTGCAGAGCATATCTTCTGAATAGTATCTTTGAATCAGAGAATTGACTTGACTTGTTTTCAAGGAGATTTCTGCTTCTGGCGCTTTGAGTCTGAATTTCATACTTTCAGAAAGTTTACAACTTCTGAACACTATGATATCAAACAAGATTTCTTGATTTTCAGAAAGTTCACAACTTCTGAACAGTATTGGAACATCTGTTTCAATAAACATATATTCTCGAAGTGTGCAAATTCTTAACCATGAATTATCAGAGTTGAAATTATCCATAAGATTTTCAATCTTTTGAGAGTAGGATCTTTATATTCAACCTTTCTAGAATGATAAGTGAACTTTTTCTAAGTTCCTTAATTGAAACATCATACAAACGATTAGTTGCAAAATCATTATGTAATGTTTGAGTTTGAGATTCTGAGAATGAGTGCTATTAAAATCATTTTACTTTCTCCCCCTTTTTGTCATAATCAAAAAGATAATGCAATAAACAGTGCAATATTATGATAAAAATGTGAGAAAGAGATTTCTAAAATAGGCCATAGCACTTATATATAAAAATAGTTTCATTAATAATGGATCGAAATACATTGGCATAACTCGAACACGATCGAACACATAGCATCCTAGAGACGAGACAGAAAACACAAGATACGACACGCTAAAGATTAACCATCAAAGACTTCACAATTTTTCTTCAACTGACCATTTTCTAGACCATCTGTCTTGACAAATTCAACAATTCCTTCTTTAAAGAAGATTTCAGATAGAACTCTTCCAAAAGGTATGTAGGGCTTGATGAAATCGCCATTTCTGGAGTCAGTAATGGATTTTTGCAGAAAATTGACGATGGTCTAAGGTAGATTTATCCGCATCTGAGCCACCAGGAGAAAGATGAAGACACGATCATCATGAAACAGTATATTTTTGTTTTCTTCCCGAGGATGAAAATTAGTCAGCAAAAGCTTAAACCATGCTTTGGGAATGGGAAGAAGGTTTTCAGGATTGAGAGGTTCATATTTGGACGATGTGTTGTGAAGAGAGGCGAGTTCCTCAGAAATAAGATACCTAGACTTAACATGTTCAACAGTAAAGCCAATGTTCTCACAGCCAATTACTAGAGCAGTGGTGAGGGGAGTGATGTTTATGGGGACATCAAAAACACGAGAAGAAATTGAGCGACCTTCATAATTAATGTAGGTATGTTTCCAAAAATCTTTTACAAGATTTAAGTAGACTGGTTTATCCAGAATGATGAAGTATTTTGCCCATTCTTAATAGTGCATGATTGAGGTGATATTGCTAGCAATTTCTCTGTTTCCAAGATGAAGAAGGTAGATTTGTTCTTCTGAAATGACCTCAAGAAGGTTCTCATCTCCTTGGAAAGTGATTAGAAACATGATGAGAAGATTTAGACAGTAAAGGTAATTTTGAACCAGTAAGATCAAAGACGACAGATCATGAGAGGAGGAATGAAATATATATATATATATATATATATATATATATATATATATATATATATATATATATATATATATATATATATATATATATATATATATAGGAAATGAGAGATGTGACCGGCTGAGAAAATGACATAGGTCAAGATGCGTATCACGCATAAGATATGCCAAGGACACAGTGGCAGAGTAAGAGACAAAGAATATCAAGGAATAGGAAAGGAGTGTAGCAGTCTCTTAAAACGGAATATCCAAAAGGTCACAAATAAGGATACGTTATTTAAGTTTTGACAGGAGTCAATAACTATGAATAAATGTATACTTATAAGTGGCAATTGAAAATTGACACATAGTAAAGACAGAAGAGAGTATAGCTTATTTTAAAAAAAAACTTAACTCACATACGTCTTATCATTTATGAATGCACAATCATAGGGGAATGCGTAAAGATTTTAGCCTATTCTCAAGAAGTTTACGAAACCCAATGTGTCAATTCATGATATTAAGGAGTAATAGGTAATAATTACTTGAAACCTAGTCTCACGAAATAACAATGCTCGAGGTGTCTCTTTAACAGTAGATATGATTTGATTTTGGACACGTTTTGATATCCTTAGAGTCTAGAAAACCAAAAGGTTTCCTTCTGATCAGAGACACTTCTGACAAAGCATCTTCTGATGACTAAGGTTAAAAACAAATGCTTCTTAGTTTAAATGAAAATCTGATTTCTTCAGACTCTGACTAAACACATCTGATTCTGATGAAATCTTACTCTGGACAGAAGTCCATTTTCAGATGCTTCGGAATAAATAGAAATATATCTTCAGCCAAGGGTTTTGAAAAAATATCAGCCCATTGATGATCTATATCTATAAATTTTAAACATAAGATTCCCTTCTGAACATAGTCTCTAATAAAATGATGTTTAATTTCTATGTGCTTAGCCCTTGAATGTAAGATTGGATTCTTACTTAAATAGATAGCAGCAGTATTATCACAAAAGATAGGAATGTTACTCTCATGTATCTGATAATCTTCTAGCTGGTTCTTCATCCACAACATCTGCGTACTGCATAGAGATGCGGATATGTACTCTACTTCTGTTATTGAGAGAGCAATTGTTGATTGTCTCTTGCTTGACCATGAGATCAGATTCTTCCCTAGAAACTGACAGTTTCTAGAGGAGCTTTTTCTTTCCAATCTATCTCCTGCGTAATCTGCATCACAATAACCAGAAAGAGAGTACTCTGATGTTTTCTCATACATCAAGCCAAGGTTAGTAGTTTCTTTCAGATATCTTATAATTCTTTTAACAGCAGTTAAATGAGATTCTCTAGGATCTGATTGAAATCTAGCACACAAATGAAAACTGAAAAGAATATCAGGTCTAGAAGCAGTTAAGTACAGAAGAAAGTCTATCATACCACGATAAAGCTTCTGACAAACCTTTCCACTTACCTATTCCTTTTCCAGAATACATGTTGGATGCATTGGAGTCTTAGCTGGTGTACAATCCATCATGTTGAATTTCTTCAGAAGTTCTTTGGTGTACTTACTTTGATGAATGTAAGTAGCCTCTGATTTTTGGTCAATTTGAATTCCCATAAAGAACTTCAATTCACCCATCAGACTCATCTCGAATTCTGCCTGCATTAGCTTAGAAAACTCTTCACAAAGAGAGGGATTAGCAGAACTAAAAATAATATCATCAACGTAAATCTAAACTATAATCATATCATTTTTGAATATTTTACAGAAGAGGGTGGTGTCAACCTTGCCTCTGGTGAAGTTATTTTCTAAAATAAAATTACTTAATCTGTCATACCAAGCTCTGAGAGCTTGTTTCAGACCATAGAGAGATTTTTTAAGTTTAAAAACAAAATCTAACTTCTCATTAATTTTCAAATCCAGGAGGTTGTTTGACATAAACTTCTTCTGAAATATAACCATTCAAAAATGCACTCTTAACATCCATCTGATATAAGATGATGTTAGGATTTACATAAAAGGAAATTAATAGATGTATGGCTTCTAACCTGGCGACTGGAGCCAAGGTTTCTGTATAGTTTATTCCTTCTTGTTGACTATAACCTTGTGCAACCAGTCGTGCCTTGTTTCTGACAACCTCACCCTTCTCATTGAGCTTGTTTCTAAATACCCATTTAGTTCCAATAACGTGGACACCTTTAGGCTTCTGAACAAGATCCCAAACATCGTTCTTTGAAAATTGGTTAAGTTCTTCTTCCATCGCCAGAATCCAGTCTTTGTCCAGTAGAGCTTCATCAACAGATGTTGGCTCGATCAAAGACACCAAACCCAGAAGTGTTTCTTAAGAAGGTTTGAAAGCTGGTCTGGTTCTGATAGGAGCGTCCTTACTTCCCAGAATCAATTCTTCAGGGTGTGACATTGCAACTCTGCTTTTCTTTTGTTGTGGAGGATCAGTGGGAGCAACAACAATATCAGAAGTATGAACTTCTGAGTCTTTGATTTCTTCTGCATTTTCCTTAGGTTCTGAAAAACTGATCTCCAAATCTACAAACTTTTCAACTAGCTTTGACTTTTCAGAGTCAAGCTTATCATCGAATCTGTCATGAATTGATTCTTCCACAATTCGTGATTCTGTGTTATAGGCTCTGTAGCCTTTTGAGCGTTCAGAATATCCTAACAACAGACACTTCTGTGCTTTGGAATCAAACTTGCCCAGATTCTCTTTAGTGTTCAACATAAAGCAGACACATCCAAAAGGATGAAAATAAGAAATTTTGGGCTTTCTATTCTTCCACAATTCATAAGGAGTCTTACCCAAAATAGGTCTTATTGAGATTCTATTTTGAATATGACATGCTGTAACTGCCTCTGTCTAAAAGTGCTTAGCCATGTCAGTTTATTGGATCATGGTGCGAGCCATTTCTTGCAATGTCCTATTCTTTCTTTCTACAACCACATTCTGTTATGGAGTTCTAGGAAAGGAGAAATCATGGGATATGCCATCAGAATCAAAAAGTTTTTCAAAATCTTTATTTTCAAATTCTCCACCATGATCACTTCTGACAATGACAATTTTACAATTCTTTTCATTTTGCACTTGGGTGCAGAAGGAAGTAAACACAGAATATGACTCATCCTTATGTCTTAAGAATTTTACCCATGTCCAACGACTGTAATCATCAACGATGACCAGTCCATATTTCATTCCATTGACTGAAGCAGTTTTCACTGGTCCAAATAAGTCAATGTGAAGAAGTTCTAATGGTTTAGAGGTAGAAACAATCGTTTTTGCTTTAAAGGAAGTTTTTGAAAACTTGCCTTTCTGACATGCTTTACAAAAAGCATCTGAAGAATACTTCAGATTGGGCAAGCCCCTGACAAGTCCTAGCTTGTTCAGCTGAGAAATTCTTCTCAAGCTAACATGACCCAGACATCTATGCTAGACCCATTGCTCTTCATTAACGGACATAAGACATTTTACATTCTGATTTTTCAAATCTAATAGTCTGATTTTGTAAGTATTGTTTTTCCTCTTACCATTGAACAAAACTGACCCATCCTTCTGACTAACAGCCTTACAGGATGTTTGATTAAAGATAACGTCATAACCATTGTCACTAAGTTGGCTAATTGACAATAAGTTATGCATTAGACCCTCAACTAAAAGAACGTTGTTGATGGAAGGAAGTTTACCATTACCAACAGTTCCAGAGCCAATGATCTTTCCGTTCTGGTTTCCTCCGAAACCAACGACACCTCCAGACTTAAGTTCTAAATCTTGGAACATATGCCTTTCTCCCGTCATGTGTCACGAGCATCCACTGTCCAGGTACCATGACTGGTGTTTCAGTGGCACCATCAAGTATGTTTGCAACATAGATTATCTCACTCTTAGGTACCCATTTTCTGGGTCCTTTCTTGTTAGTCTTTCCAAAGGTTCTGACACCTTTAGATTTCTGTGCAACAGGATATTCAAGTGGAATTTGTGCATGATATTTAGGCTTAGAAGTTTCCTTCTGTGTCTGTGATTGTGGTGCAACAGAATCAAAACCTTCTAGTTCTGAACATTTTAGTTCGGCGCCAGCGGGAACAAAATGTTCAGACAGAGGTTTTAGTTTGATACTCAGAGTCTCATCAAATGGTTTTGATGGTCCTGAATATCCCAGACCTCTACTTCCATTTCTGCTAACTCCATAGATCATTGAAGCCATCTTGCTTCTATCTATGCTTTTAGCAAAGAAGTGCTGAAAAGCTCTATCATATTTGATTACTTTATCAGTAACAGATATGTTAGAAGTAATCTCTTCTTCTAGCTTAGAGACTTTACTTTTTAGAGCAGCATTAGATTTTTCTAAAGATTTTTTTTTTTCATTTAAATCAGAAATATTTGACTCGCTCTTAGTAGAGTTCTCAGAAATAGCCACAAAAGTCTTTTTAGAGTTTTGTATTTACTTAGAAGAAGTTGATACCTTTTCACAAGTTCTGATAAACCTAATTCAAGTTCAGAATGAGATAAGGAAGAAAGTACCTCTTTGTCGTCATCAGAGTCTGATTCTTCATCAAGTGTCAGTTCATCCTCTGATAAGGCTTCGCTCATGCTGGTCTTTGCCATGAGTGCCACGTTGGCATGTTTTTCATCAGAATCTTCTTCTTCTGACTCTGAATCATCCCATGTTGCCATAAGACCCTTTTTAGCTTTGAAAACCTTCTTAAGTTTTCTATCTTTCTTGAGCTTTGGACACTCGTTCTTATAATGTCCAGGCTCCTTGCATTCGTAACAAGTAACTTCTTTTTCAGAAGCTTTCCTTTGACCAGATGTAGACTCAGGTCTACCTTTTCTTCTTGGCCCTCTGAACTTGCTCTTTCTGTGTTTCCACTGCTGATTTATCTTTCTTGATATGAGAGATAGTTCATCTTCGTCTGAATCTTCTTTAGATTCTTCTGAGTTCTCCTCTACTTGGTAAGCCTTTGTCTTTTTAGAATTAGACTTCAGAGCAACAGACTTACCTCTTCTCTGAGGTTCATCTTCTTGAAGTTCTATCTCATGACTTCTTAAAGAACTAATCAATTCCTCAAGACTCGTGTTGTTCAGATCCTTTGCCAATTTCAAAGCAGTTACCATTGGTCTCCATTTTACAGGCAGACTCCTGATAATCTTCTTGACATGATCAGCAGTAGAATAACCTTTGTCCAAAACTCTGAGTCCTGCAACAAGCATCTGGAATCTTGAAAACATAGTTTCCACAGATTCGTTGTCTTCAATTCTGAAGGCCTCATACTTCTGGATTAGGGCCAGAGCCTTTGTCTCCTTGACTTGAGCGTTGCCTTCATGAGTCATCTGAAGAAAGTCAAAGATAGACTTTGCAGTCTCTCTATCTGTAATCTTTTCATACTTTGTATATGAAATAGCATTTAGCAGAATCGTTCTCGCTCTGTGATGATTCTTGTAGGTTTTCTTTTGAGCCTCTGTAAATGAGTTTCTGGCAATCTTTTTGCCTTCAGAATCTACTGGATATTTGTAGCCATCAACTACCAGATCCCATAGATCCAAATCAAATCCCAGAAAGTAACTTTCGATTCTGTCTTTCCAATAGTCAAATTTCTCGCCATCAAAGATATGAGGTTTTGCACTATATGAGTCTCTTTCATTATTATCAGAAATGACATTAGAAACATTTGCGGCAGCCATTGTTTTTCACACTTTAGATGGGTACTGAACACTGTTAGGTGCTTGATAAAAATTCAAACTTTTTATCTTCTTAGAACCGGAGCTCTGATGCCAATTGAAGGTGTGAAAAACACAAGAAAGGGGGGTTTGAATTGGGTTTTTACAATAAAAACGATTCTTTAAAAATAATCCCCTTTACAAATAACCTCCACTTCTTGATAATAAAGCAAGAGAGACCGAAAAGAAAGAACACAGTATGTTTATACTAGTTCACTTGAGAAACCCTCAAGCTAGTCTAGTCCACCCGTCAAGGTGATTTTGCCTCTCTCAAGCGAGGTCTTAATCCACTAATCAAACTGATTAATACAATGCACAAGCCAAACTGCAAGTGACTAACAACAATCTCTAAGACACACTAGTCCCAGACTTCTCAAAAATTCTGACCTAACCGGTCTCTTAAGGAAATCAAACAACTGTTTGAAAATACAATGCACAAGCCAAACTGCAAGTGACTAACAACACTAAAACTCACTATCTTAGTCTTCCTAAAGCTTTTAACCTACCCGATCCTTTAGGGAACACAAATCTTCCTAAAACTTCAGACCTAACCGGTCCTTTAGGAATCACAAATAACTGTTTGTTACAAAGGTTTGTTTACAATAATGATGCTTCTACACAAGCAGAGTAAACACAGTTTCTAGCTCAATCTAACTTAGAGCGAATCTACACAGTAGGAACAATCTTCTTCTTTGTATTGTGGTGCTTTACTGTTCACTCATAAATTTATCTATTTCTTGAGTTCTTTCTTCATATGAATCAGTATTTTTAATATTTCTCTTTTTCACACTGAGTGTTACACTTGTTATCACTACTGATTCGTTGAATGATCAATTCTATATATATATAGCTAGAAAAAGATCCGTTGAAGGGCAGATCAGTAATATCAGAAAAGTACTGGCGACTTGAAATAATGTCGTTATACTAGGGTGAAAATCGTACACTGAAATTGTCCTTTGTATCACCAAATCAGGGTAGTGGAATGGTAGTGGAAAAGAATGTGTTTGATCTGTACTATGTACTATTTTCCCTCGCAAACGTTTCTTCTTCTTCTATCCATCAGAGGCTTCTGAGTTGATATGATTGAAGTATGATCAGAAGAATGAATCATTGGTTCTTCAGAGTCTTGAGTCTTCAGAGTCTTCAGAACTTGTTCAGCAGAACCTTGTCTTCAGAGTCTTCAGCACTCCTTCTTCAGAACCCTTGGTTATCAGAAACATAAGTCTTCAGAGTTAATTTCAGAGCCAGAATCCAAGAGAACATTGCAGCAACAACATAGTGTCTTCTTAGAGTCTTTCTGACGCACAGTAGATCAGAAGCAATCTTGCTTCTTTACGCAGAAGCAACCATTGATAATTTCAGAGTGACGTAGCACATGATCTTTATTAGAGTCAGAACTTTCTTTATTAGAGTCGGAACGTGTTTGTCAAAACCATCAGAATAACAAACGTTAGAGTACCAATATTGTTCTCACACAAATACTCCATTGTTATCATCAAAACATAGAGATAAGATGCAGAACCAAATCTTGTTCTTACAACTTGTTCGTTTTTTATCAAAGATTACAACCATATAAATTAATTGCATTAATATTAAGTGTGGAGTGAGAAATCAGAATATGAACTTAAGAACCCTAATTTTTTCAAGAACATCATGAAATCCTATACACGATTCATACATAGCAATTGATTGAGGGTTATCACTCTATATACATGCAGAAACAAGATGGTAACTCAAAAACACATTTATGATGCATGTAGTATGGAGTTTGAAGGCTTCAGGCTTACCTCTTCCAGCTGGTGATCGAGCTTGATGATGGAGATGTTACAGATGTATTGTAAAGACCTGGACAACTTCACTATACCCTATGGAGTGTGTTGATATACCTGGCCTTGATTGGAGATGCTTGGATCACCTTATGGTACCTCAACTGCAACCTTGCCAAAAAGCTTGAGCAAATGAATAGTGACTTTGTGATTCAGGTGTTTCAGATGAGTTTTAAGGTTATGGATCACTCATATAGGATGTATGTGAGGTGTTGGCATGATTGGTTTTGATGGATTTGTTCTCAATTTGAAAATTCTATAGTGACTTCAAGATGAAGCAAAATCTGGTTTTTGGAATGTGATTTGGAGGAAAACATGAATTCAAAGGTGTTGGGGTGGTTTGATCAGTCACACATGACCTCTATTTATAGTAGAGGAAGTTTGTTTTGGGAGCAATAGTGTTTGGAGGCTGATCATGGCAGTAGCTTGTTGCCATTGACTTGGATAATTCAAAAGTGCCAAGTCAACTCTCTTATCTTGACTCCATTAATCTTTGCAGGTTTGAATGCTCAGAGTTTTGGACTGAAATATTGACTGATTTAGAGTGTTGTGATCTGGTTCATGACACCTCAACAGATTGCATTGATGTTACCTTGTCAAATTTGAATTCCAAGTTTCATGTCATGATGATTTTCACATGCCAAGTAAAATTCCTTTCCTCTTTGATCATGAACCAAGTGAGTCATCAGATCCTTTGTGTTTTTGGAAGATGAAAAAGTTGGAAAAGTGACAAGAATTGAAGGGAAAAATTGTGTGGCACAAGTTTGGTCCTCATGTTGTCTTGAAAAATCAGGTATTCATGCCATGTTTCAAGGCTTGTAACTCTTTACTCAAGTGGAGTTAGGATGAGTTCTGGTACTCTTTGGAAAGCTCTCATGACATACTTTAACTTTGATGTCCACCAATGGTCTTGGTTTAGCTTGGATCAAGATGAAAAGTGGCTTTAAAGTTGGTGAAAACCCTAGACAGATTATGTCCAAAATTTCTCTAAGTGTTGGAAAAAAGGGTCATTTTCATGTTTTAATGGTTTTGATCAATCCATAACTCAAAATCCATGAGGATTTGGAATCTGATGTAGTTGACACTTTTGAATTATGTCATATGAACTTTCATTTGAGCTTTGGATGGAAGAAAAAGGCCTTAGGGTTTGAGAGTTATGACCTTGCAAAGTTGGTACCAAATCCATTTTGTTCCATAACTTAGAAAATTTTAAGTTTTCTATGTTTGCCCCTTTTTCAAGTAACCTCATTTTTCTTGATTTTTCTTGATGGATGATTATCAAAACCATGCATTAACATTGTTTTTTACTTAGGGGAGCCACATTTGTGAAAAAATTCAAAAAGTCAAACTTGATTTTGGGCACAGATGACTTTTTGTCAGATGAATTCCAAACTGTGTGATCCTCTATGTAATCTAGTTCTTGACCTAATTCAAACCTAATGGATGGATTCCATAGGTGTTTTAGGGTGTCTTGAATCATGTCCCAAGGTTTGGGAACATGTCTTGGTCCAAAGTCAAAGGTACAGTTGACTTTTTCTTCAAAACCCTAATTGTGGTCCAGATGAATTTGAAACTTATGAATCAAGCTTCTTGGATCAATCCATTATTGTAAATGGATCAATGTGGTGTATTTGAGGCCCTCAAATCATGTCTTTAGGTCTTGGCTCATGTCTTGCCTTAAAAATTAACTCAGGGGTGAATTAGGTCAAAAAAACCCTAATTCCTGACTTTTGATGAACGCCTCCTCTGAGGTTATTTTGACTTGATGATTGGAACCATGAGGTCCCTTGGAGCATTTTTTATTATGTTTTGAGGTATTGGCTCATGCCCAGATGAAAAATTTCATTTGGAGGCCTTGGTCGACCAAAACCTTAATTTGGTGACACTGGCGATCTTGAGGCTTGATCCACTTGGAATATTGCAACCTGGTGCTTGATTCTTGATGTGGGAGACCTCTTGATCCTTTATGGGTGTTTGAGAGGTTATACAAATTGAATATCATTGTAAGACCCTAATTTTTGACCCCTAAGATTCCACATATCATTCACATTTTCATTTGCATATTTACCACAAACAAGATCACACATTGATTCCCTTATCCCTCTCATCTTTGGGTTTTTGCCTTGCAGGGTTTACTGATCATCTGTGTGTTTCTTATTCACCATATTCCTTTATTTGTTTATATTTTACTAACCTTAACCAAAATCCAAAAATATTTTTTGTCTTCTTTCATTAACATTTTCAGGGGAAGAACATGTCAAAAATGCCAAAATAACAGTCCCACTGCTTGAATGAATTTCATCTGAACAAAGTCAAAGTTGATCTGCAAACAATTCAAAATTCATCTGATCAAGAGTTTCCAAGATATAATTGATTATTATTCAAGAGACTCCAAGGTTCATTTGTTTATTTCCATGCCTTCTTTGACAAGCAAGAGAATCGAGTCGGAACCACAACAGTGCAGTAAAATGCTCATTTTTCACAAATTTTGCACTAAGTAACCGGTTAGCAGTTAAGCTGTAACCGGTTACCATCGTGAAATTTTGAAAAATGGCAGCAAATTCAAATTTCAGCATTTGGCACCAATTTTATCATTTTGGAATATTCCATTTCATTTTAATTCCCCTACATCACTTTGATTAATTCCTACCATATACCTCCACTAATCACCACTCTTTTGATATTTCCCTCCAAATTTGAATTCCAATCCTAATTTTGATCTTCCAAACCTAATTCCAAGCCACCAAATTCCAAGCCTAAACTCTATAAATAGAGGCTTTATTTCACTCATTTGATAAGCTTTTGATAGCCAAAAAATCTCTTGCAAATTCTCTCCCCAACTACCAAAATTCACCAAAAGCTCAATTTCTTCTTTCATAAGTTAGTAAGAATTCACATTGATTCTTACTAATTTAGAGCTAAACCTTCATCCATTTCTTGTTTTTGTTCATCAATCACAGTAGATCAAGGTTTTGGAGTGTAGATCTTGCTGCAATTTGGAAGGATTTTCTGATTTGGAGTGGTAATCCTCTTTCCACCATTGTTAAAGCTTCATATCCATCATTCAAGATGTAGATCCTTGGTGTTGTTTGTTGTTGATCCTTTGGATCATATTTTTGTTGATTGATTGCAGGTTTCTCTGTCTAATTTCACTGTAAAATTCGTGCAATTTCAGTTCTATGATCATAAGGTGTTTGTAAAAAGTTTTGAAAATGGATCATGCTGAATTTTGCACATTTTTCTGCATTCTGGTGCAGGGTAACCTGTAAGTTCTTGGATTGGCTGGAATTTTGGTAAAACAAAGGTTGTTCAATGTTGATGTCAAGGTGGTGATGTTGCAACATTGAGTCTTAACACTGGGCTGTGTTAAGTAGTGAAGTTGTTCAATGTTTGATGTCATATGGGTGATGTCACAACATTGAGTCTTAACACTGGGCTGTGTTAAGTGTGAAGTTGGATGTCTGATGTCACAAGCGATGTTGTGACATTAGATCTGCAGAATTAATAACATCAGGTTTAGTGATGTTGTTAGGGTTTGCGTTTTAGCTGGAATTGTGGAGAGCAGGTAGTCTCATTGGATACGAATATCTTGGGCTAGATATTCTCTGTTGCATGGAGATTTGATGCAGATTTGTAGGAGATTTAAAAGGTTGAAGATTTGAAAAGATTTTGGCGATAAAATCTGTTTTGAAGATTCAGTTTTAAATAACAAATCAGATCAAATATTGCAAGGAGTCCAAGCCCAATTCAGGTGGCTATATAAAGCGCACGAGACCAAAGGAAGAAGGTACAGAAATACAGAGAGAAGATCAAGAGCATAGGCTGAGTGTCTTGAGTATTTTGTACGAGTTTTGTATACACCATTCTAGGTTGAATTGGTGAGTTATTTTCTGTCCTCTCTAAAGCTGTGAAGCAAAGAGAGTTGTGTAACTTGATCAAAGCTGTGAAGCAGGATCAAGGTTTCTCAAAGAGGTTGTTCTTTGAGAAGTTTTAGGGATTGAGTAGTGTTCTCATATCTAAGTGGTATCTTAGATAGAAAGTCACTAGTAGAGATTAAGTTTAGGAGATTGTCAACTGGGTTGTTGAGTCTGTAAATTAATTCTACAAGTAGTGAATTTCATCCCTGGCTTGGTAGCCCCCAGATTAGGTTGGTTGAACTGAACTGGGTTAACAATTTGGTGTGTTCTTCTGTTGTTTATTTTGTCCATTGTGCAGAGTGTGTTGTTGTAACATCGTGTGTGACATCACACATATCTGGTACCAGAATTTCAATTGGTATCAGAGCAGGCATCCTGTCTGTCTCTGGGTGAGATCTAGGGAAGTTACTTTCTGGTGTAAAGATGGACAAAGAGGTTGGAGGATTTGTCAACAGACCCCCTATTTTGGATGGATCCAATTATGAGTATTGGAAGCCAAGGATGATTACTTTCTTGAAATCCTTGGACAGCAAGGCATGGAAGGCCATAGTTAAAGAGTGGAAAGCACCTGTTGTATGTGAAAAAGATGATGCTGGAAAAGATAAAGAAGGCACCTCAAAGCTGAAGCCTGAAGAAGAATGGACCAAGGAAGAAGATGAGCTTGCCCTTGGTAACTCTAAAGTCCTTAATGCTATCTTCAATGGAGTTGACAAGAACATATTTAGGCTGATCAACTCATGTGAAGCTGCTAAAGTTGCATGGGATATTTTGAAGGCTACTCATGAAGGAACATCTAGAGTTAAGATGTCAAGACTTCAACTTTTGACATCAAAGTTCGAAAGTCTGAAGATGAAGGAAGATGAGACTATCCATGACTTCCATATGAGTGTTCTTAAGCTGGCTAATGCATCTAGTGCTCTTGGTGAAAAGATGTCAGAAGAAAAGCTTGTAAGGAAGATCCTTAGGTCCCTTCCTAAGAAGTACAAGATAAAGGTAACTACCATTGAAGAATCACATGACATCTGCCAAATGAGGGTGGATGAGCTCATTGGATCTCTTCAAACTTTTGAGCTTGGTTTGAATGAGGAAGAACCAGAAAAGAAGCCCAAAAGCATAGCTTTGGTCTCCACTCCTACAGAAGTCAAAGATGATGATTCTCAGGAAGATCTATCTCAAGCCATTGCTATGTTGGGAAGGCAGTTCAACAAAGTGCTCAAGAGGATGAATAATAACTACAAGCCTAATGTCAAGAACATCTCTTCTGACATTAGCAAGTCAAAAGAGAAAGATGAAGAAAAGACTGCTCAAGAGAAAGGTGTTCAGTACTTTGAATGTGAAGGTTATGGACATGTCAAGAAAGAATGTCCCACATTCTTGAAGAAGCAGAAGAAGGGCATGACAGTTCCCTGGTCTGAATCTAATAGTGAAAATGAAGGTGAGTCAGCAAAGCATGTTAGAGCCTTAACAGGAACTGTTGTTTCTGATGATGATAGTGTTAGAGAAATAACTTATGAGGAGTTAGCATCTACTTATCAAGAGCAGTGTTTAAAAAGTGCTGAGATCTGTCAAGAAAACAAGTGTCACAAGCAACAGATTACTCAGCTTGAGAATGTAAAAGCTGATCTGGAAAATGAAGTTGTACTTGTTAAATCTCAACTTAATCAGATGAAAAAATCTGTTAGGATGATGAACAGTGGTACAACTACTCTTGATAAGATTCTTCAGTCAGAGAAAGCTGCTGGAGATAAATCTGGTATAGGATATATGGTTGAGGAAAAGGGTTCTACAGAAGCTAGCACTTCATGAACAAAGAAGGAGATGTCTCAACCATTGTCTCAACATCAAACTAAGAGACAGGATCCTACACCTAAGAAGGTTGTTCAACCACAGAATGTTGAGAAGAAAAATAGTACTCATCAAAGGAAGGGGCATCCTCAAGGAGCCAGTCAGTATATGCCTCCCCAATATCATAAGAGCATGCAAGCTGCCAGGATCAAACAGAACATGTTCCATCAGATGTCTCAACATCAGGGGAACATGTATGGCTATGGATATTATAATAGTGTGCCTCATCATTATGGAAGAAGGAAGCCTCATCACCATAGAAGACAGCATTCTCAGTACAGGAGACAGGGTACCTATGGTAGAAGACAACAGCCTCACCATAGAAGACAATCCAACTATGGAAGAAAGAGACAACATTATGGGCGGTAGCCACATCATTATCATCAAGGTGGCAGAAAGTTTAACCACTTCAGAGATGACAGAGTTAGATGCTTCTATTGTGGCAGGTTTGGACATATGCAGTTCTCCTGCTTCAAGCTTCATGGTTATCCAAGTTCTGCTCCTCAACCCAGACAGAAGGAAGTCAGACCCAAGGTGGTGAAACAATGGGTTCCTAAAGCTCAGGTCACATGTCTATTGGCTCATACCTCAGATGGACATTTTGCCATGGATGCATGGTACTTTGACAGTTGATGTTCAAAGCACATGACTAGATCCAAGGAACATTTGGTGGAGTTCAATCCTTGCCATGCAAATAAGGTTGTGTTTGGCAATGGAGAAAAAGGAGTAGTAGAAGGAGTTGGAAGAGTGAAGAATCATGATGGTCTTACTCTTGATAGTGTGATCCTTGTCCAAGGTTTGAATGCTAATTTGATTAGCTTAAGTCAACTTTGTGATGAAGGTTACAAAGTAAGCTACACCAAAGATGAGTGTGTGGTGACAAATGAGCAGAATGAGGTAGTGATGAAGGGAGCAAGATCCAGAGATAATTGTTATAAATGGGTTCCTCAAGAGGCCAGCTTACCTGGTAATGTTAAGAATGATGTTGTGACATCAGATTATAACATTAGGTGTGAAGATCTGAATATGGTGAAAAGTCAATCAGGGTTAATGACTTATGATGATGGTGCTCAAGGAGAAGTTAAGGGAGTGGGAAGATTAAATCATGTTGTTACTCCTAAGTTGGATGATGTGTTGCTAGTTAAGGGATTAAAAGCCAACTTGATTAGTCAGTTATGTGAGCATGGTTTTAAGATCCACTTTACTAATTCTGAATGTATAGCTGTTAAGTCCAAAGACAATTACTATCTATGGATTTCTCTAGGGTCAAGTTCTTCCTTAGATGAAGGAGTCAACAATGCTGATGGAAGGATCAAAAGCTATGATCTTAAGAAGTGTTGGGAGCTGAATACTTGCGAGGCCAAGAAAGATGACAACATGACTAATGACTTTTATAGTTCAGAAGAAAAAGTTCACAGGTTGACAATCCTTGGGTTGGAAGATGCAGATGTTGAAACATCTCAAGTCAAGAAAGGTACTTCTAGCCTTAAAATAAAGAAGAATGATGATGAACTGATTGCAAAAGTGTCTCCTGGGGTTTCTAAAAGACTGAAAGCTATTGAGTCACCTCCAAAGGTGAGAACTGATAAGCAGAAGACCTCAGTGGTTGGTCCTACAAGATCCTGGAGTAAAGTGTCAAGTTCTTCCAGAAAGAAGAAGACCAGAGATAAGTCTGATGGTAATGTTCAGGACATCATTACGTGAAGAAAGCTGTTGTTAGAACTTCTGAGAAAATTCAAAAGGCTTCGCTTGATAACATTCCTTTAAAAAGGTGGATGTTTGTTTTCCAAAAAGGGCTTAATCTGGAGAAAGAATTTGACAAAGATATTCTGGATATGGTTGAGTTTGCTAAGATATGGTTCAGAGAGGGTGTGGGAACTTATGGTATTCAGGTGTGTATGTTAACCTGAATAAGCTGCTCTGATTGTATTTTATTGGGAGCTTCTTGAAGGACTTCTTTGTGCAATGAGTCCTTTGGATGGTGATGAAAAGCTGATGTCCCAAAAGATGTTGTAACATCATCTTTGCTGGTGGTTATATCTGGAAGATAATTAAGATTGGACATGTGGAAGAAGTGTTTCTGATTATGTGGATTAGAATGTGAAGTTTAGCATGACTACTGATTTTGAAGACTTCACTAGTATCAACAACTACTGGTGGATGTAATGGTAGAGGTATTGTGATATGATCTGATCATTATCTCTTGAAGAGACTGGATCTCAGTAAAGCTTTTAAGTAAGCTGAGAATTTGTGGAGTTTGTGACATAGTGTTGAGATTGGATTACTTTGCTGATAGTAAATCCAGTGGTGGAGCATATGAAATACCATGGTGTGTGGTGTCAAGAGTGTCCTAACTGATGTTAGAACATTTTCTGTGTTGGTTATCCTAGGTGAAGGATGTCTTTGTTCTGGATCTGAAGCTTGGTGCTTACATTATACCTAAGGAGCGTCTACATAGTCATACGGGAGAATGATGAAGTAGAAAGTCTGCCTTGGATGGAGAATGTAGAGAAGACTGAAGTAGATCATGTATTGATTGATTGGAAGTCTGAAGATAAAGAGTATGATAGGGAATAACTGTATGTGGAGAAAGGGACAGTGATACAAAAAGACATGTGCTCAGCAAGTGTGCTCAAATGTTCATCTAGAGCATTAGTTATGGATTTTGCAGCAAAGGGTGTCATAGGATTTACATGTTGAGGTTTGTCCAATTGTGGCTAAAAAGGGGGAGAGTTAGCCTATGCCAAGGAGTGCTTTGCCAAGGTGCTGCAATGCCAATGAGTGATGCAGTAGTGCAGATATTGAGGGGGAGAGTTGTTGAACAGCTGGTTTGCTAGTTCTTGCTTTGAGGGGGAGATTGCCTTATGCTGCTGGTTAGTGTTGAAGTTTGTGTAGCTGTTTGAAAAAGGTGAAGAAATGCTGCTACTGGTTAGTTCTGTAGTATGTAGTAGCGGAGTATTGGAAAGTGTGTGCAGCATGCTGAAAGCATTGTGAAGTGTAGCTGTTTTGAAGATGCTGCTGCTTGAAGGTTTCAAAATTATTCAAGTTTATTCCGCTGCTGAAATCTCTGAAGGTGCAGAGATTGCTTTAGCCAAAATTAGCCAAAGGGGGAGATTGTAAGTTCTTGGATTGGCTGGAATTTTGGTAAAACAAAGGTTGTTCAATGTTGATGTCAAGGTGGTGATGTTGCAACATTGAGTCTTAACACTGGGCTGTGTTAAGTAGTGAAGTTATTCAATGTTTGATGTCATATGGGTGATGTCACAACATTGAGTCTTAACACTGGGATGTGTTAAGTGTGAAGTTGGATGTCTGATGTCACAAGCGATGTTGTGACATTAGATCTGCAGAATTAATAACATCAGGTTTAGTGATGTTGTTAGGGTTTGCGTTTTAGCTGGAATTGTGGAGAGCAGGTAGTCTCATTGGATACGAATATCTTGGGCTAGATATTCTCTGTTGCATGGAGATTTGATGCAGATTTGTAGGAGATTTAAAAGGTTGAAGATTTGAAAAGATTTTGGGGATAAAATCTGTTTTGAAGATTCAGTTTTAAATAACAAATCAGATCAAATATTGCAAGGAGTCCAAGCCCAATTCAGGTGGCTATATAAAGCGCACAAGACCAAAGGAAGAAGGTACAGAAATACGGAGAGAATATCAAGAGCATAGGCTGAGTGTCTTGAGTATTTTGTACGAGTTTTGTATACACCATTCTAGGTTGAATTGGTGAGTTGTTTTCTGTCCTCTCTAAAGTTGTGAAGCAAAGAGAGTTGTGTAACTTGATCAAAGCTGTGAAGCAGGATCAAGGTTTCTCAAAGAGGTTGTTCTTTGAGAGGTTTTAGGGATTGAGTAGTGTTCTCATATCTAAGTGGTCTCTTAGATAGAAAGTCACTAGTAGAGATTAAGTTTAGGAGATTGTCAACTGGGTTGTTGAGTCTGTAAATTAATTCTACAAGTAGTGAATTTCATCCCTGGCTTGGTAGCCCCCAGATTAGGTCGGTTGAACTGAACTAGGTTAACAATTTGGTGTGTTCTTCTGTTGTTTATTTTATCCATTGTGCAGAGTGTGTTGTTGTAACATCGTGTGTGACATCACACATATCTGGTACCAGAATTTCATAACCGGTTAGCAGTTATGCTGTAACCGGTTACTCTGTGTTAATTTTGAAAAAAACTGCGCTATTTTGAACTAAGTAACTGGTTAGCAGATATGCTGTAACCGGTTACTTCAAAGCAGAATGCACATTTTGGTTTGTTTTTGGGACTGTTTTGGTTCCTTTTCCATTTTCTTCCCTTTCCTTTTGTTCTTAGCCTTAGATCACATAATTGTGTGGTTTAATTTGGCTTTCTCTTCATCTTAATTGTTTTCTTTTTGATCGATGAAAGTCTAAAGGATCGTGAAATTCCTTCATTGAATTTCGATCAAGACTATATCGCTACCATTTTTATTTTCGTGCGGTATCGCTTTCGGATGACGATTTACATATCGTTCATCTAGCATACATTAGCACATAGATCTATTGACCGGCCTCATTGTAGGGTAATTACTCTGTAAATTACTCGGGGATTGCTTAACATAGCGCAATATTTGTCCCGCATTGGAAAACTATCAAAAAATGGTTGATTATTTGTCTTTTGGTTCAAAACTTATGAAACTTGTTGCTAGGAGGCTTTGGTCTTATCAATCCTCTAATGAGTTCTCATTAATCTTGACCTAAGTGAAATTATTCAATTATTATTGATCACTAACTTACTAACAATACTATTGTACTAATCATTTACATTTCCTTCTTGCTCCTTATCTCTTTTATTTTTATGCTTCATTCTTATCATTTCATATCATGTTTATGCTTCCGCAATTTGCCTTTTGTCCGTTGGACACATGTTTATGCTTCCGCCTTTTTCTCTTTATCCACTTGGACCAAAAACATTAATAAAGGCCAAAACCTCTAAAAAAATTGTGCTGCTAATCTTGGACTATGGTTACTATCCTATGCAATGGACATGGAGTTTTGCACCTAGACCTTGGACTTCAATGCTATTCTTGAATCCTTGAACTTAGACCTTGGACATCCAATGCAATTATTAGAACCTTGGATTTAGACTTAGGACCTTTCTCCGTTTGCTTTGGAATTATGGTTCGAAGACTTGGAAGCTTACTTTTGTGGTTAGATCATTCTATTCCTTAGATTTTACTTTATGCTTTAGGATAGTCACTTCTTCTCCTCCCCATTCTTCAATTTTCAAAACTCTCCCCCTTTTCAAAACATTCTTGATTTCAAACTATCACGTCTTTCATAATTAAACCTTGACTTTGTCAAGTGATTTTACTCTTTTTCTTTTCATTTCTTAACAAATGCTAAACTACATAAGCATATTGACACATTTTTCAAAAGACTTAAAAAACCTCAAAGTCATCACTCTCTTTTTGTGCCCTCGTGCACTTTTTCCTTTAACTTTTTCTTAAGTTTAGACATGATTTATTTCTTTAAGCGGAATTATTTGTTTGGAAATGACGACTTGTCTTTACATTTAAAAACAACCAAAACAAACAATTTTCATTCTTTGTACCACGAACTACGGGGTTTTGATCCTACATTGCACATCGTGGGTACGTAGGCATGAGACGACAAGTCTCTTCAAACACAAAAATCTTAAAAACAATTTCTCTTCTCATCTCCTCAATCACTTTTTTCAAGCAAACTTTTTCAGACCAAAAGCGGTAGAAATTTCAAAGGGCTCCTATAGAGTACTATAGACGTTTTGGGTGCTAACACCCTCCCATTGCGTAACCAACCCCCCTTATCCAGTCTCTCTTCACTTGTTCTTGTTGTAGAGCTTGTGTAGGTTTTGTTCGCTCTTTTTCCTTTCCTTTTTTGGATAAAATAAAAGTGCGGTGGCGACTCTTGCTTTTCGAGTTAAGTTAATCAATAGCTTACACTCACAATTTTGCCGCTACAGAAAAGTGGCGACTCTGCTGGGGATCTTCACTTGAGGGGTTTAGCCTACTTTGATTTATTTACTGCCTTTTGACTGGTTTGCTTGTTATTTGATTGTTCTGTTTTGGAGTTCCTCTGTGTGTGAGATATGTCCTATACCCGGACCAGAGTGTACTTTGAGATAGGAGGATGGTATAGTCAAGGGAACTTTGAGGGAGTCGAATCCTAAAAAAGAAGAACTTGAGAATCCATCCACTCGGTGGTTGACTCTTTGGAATTACTGATGTCGATCGAGCAATCGTGAAGGCATTACTTTTTCCATAGAAGCCTATAACACTGAGGACCGTAGTAACCCTTAACCCATCTTAGCCTTTTTAGGATCATGGCGCGGAAGCTTTGAAGATGCAAATCCGACTTAGCTGTTACGCGATGCCACACTCAGGTTAGATTCTCTTGAGGATAACTACCAACCTCCGAGTAAATCGGTGCGCTGGTGTGTCTGATAGTGGATTGTGGACCCTGAGCACTCTGTTAGAATCGCTGTTTTCTGCAGGTACAATGAAGACGAACCTTAGCACATACCTTTTGTGGGTTGGTTCTTAACCTTGGCTTCATGCTCGAACCTTTGAACCCGTGTGCTTTGAGTGATCTTGTTTGTGGCTGTTGCATACATGCACTCTTGCATCCATGAGCATACATATGCATTCTTCCCAGTTGTCTCAGAAACTCATTTCAACTGTCTCCTTCTCCAGTTATCTGTTCACCATCAAGCTGTTTCCTCAACACAACTATGGAACTAGAGCTGCTGTCAGATTAAGAATGGAAAACCAAGAACAACACAACGCCGAAGTCATAATGGAAATTGATGAGTTGAAGGCCGATATGACCAAGCTCACAGAAATGCTGCAAGTTCTGATTGCTAGAGGTGAACCACCTCAGAGGACTGTGGTTGTTGAAACTTCGCCTGCTGGTGTTGACCCTCCACTGACTCAGCAACCAGATTCTACTTGGCCAGAATTTGGGTTACCTCCGAATTACTCGCCACCCTTTGCAACTACTCATGTGTTTGTCTCGCCAGTATCTTCAGCTCCATTGTTCACTGAACCTCAGCCTGTTGTGCATTCTGTTGCTCAAGCTATTCCTAAGAATCCTTTTGTGTACCATGCTGCTGGTCCACAATCTGAAAGTCAGGGAGAACCTGGATACATTGAAGAAGTCAGAGAGCAATGGCAAACTCTAGACAAATGAATAAGAGCCGTGGAAGGAAGCGATGTCTTTAGTGCTGCTGCAATGGACATGTGCTTGGTTTCAGACTTGGTTATTCCTCCAAAATTCAAAACTCCTGATTTTGAGAAATACAAGGGGCACACCTGTCCTAGAACCCACTTGGTGATGTATTGCCGCAAGATGGCTGCTCATGCCAAAAATGACAAACTGCTCATTCACTGTTTCCAAGACAGCTTGAGTGGGGCTTCAATGAAATGGTATATAGGAATTGAGAAGAACCGTATCCAAAGCTGGATGGACTTGTTTGATGCTTTCTTAAAGCAGTATAAGTACAATTTGGACATGGCACCTAATCGCCGTCAATTGCAGAACATGTCTCATAAAGAAAAAGAATCCTTTAAGGAGTACGCTCAGCGCTGGAGAGAGCTAGCTGCTTAAGTGGAGCCACCCTTGGCTGAAAAAGAATTGACTGGATTGTTCATGGACACCCTTTAGCCACTCTTTTGGGAAAAGATGATAGGCAGTGTATCATCTGGTTTTGCTGACCTAGTCACTATTGGAGAAAGACTAGAAGAAGGTATCAAGAAAGGAAGGATTACCAATGCTGAAGCCTTTAACGGTGCTAAAAAGTATGCTGGGAATTTTCAAAAGAAAAAGGATGGTGATACCCATGCTGTTTCAGTTGAAGGGAAACCTCGTCACAGGCAACAATAATATGTAGCTGCAGTTGCTCCTGTTCTCAATGCTCAACCAGCTCAAGCTCATCGCCAGGCTGTTAGACAAAATCAGAATCGCAATAGGGTTAACTTTGATCCTATCCCGATGTCCTACACTGAGCTGTATCCAGATCTTGTAAAGAAAGGTTTGATTACAACAAGGACTCTACCTCCTCCTCCAAATCCTCTCCCAGCCGGCTATAGGGTTGATCTTCACTTTGAGTTCCATCGAGGTGGGGCAGGCCATAACTTGGAAGGTTGCTATGCATTGAAAGCTAGAGTACAAGATTTGGTGAACTTAAAAATTCTGGACTTTGTTGATAATAATCTCAATGTTGTCAATAATCCTTTGCCAGCGCATGCCAAGTGAAGTTTGAGTCAATTCAGACGGATCATCTCCTAAAGCCAGTGTTTCAGATAGGACAGCTCATCCTTGTCGCTGATTAGTCACTAGGCCTTGTTTCTTTCTGTTTGCATTTTCCTTTGATTGTATTGACTGTTTGCTTTCGAAGTTTATTTGTACTTTCATGGTAATTTCAATGAAATGTGCATTGCAATGTTTGATTTAATTTATTTATATCCACTGTGTGCATCTTTATGCTTTATTTTTTCATAAAACAAAATTTATCTCCTGTTCGCTTTCTTTATTAAACTTTTGTTTATGCAAAGATTGGAGGGAGGATGATGAAAACGAAATACCTAAAATTGTTGGACTGTATGCTTTCAATTTGAAACTTGGCTGAGGATGTACAGGCATTGTTTCAACTCCCAAACACTGGAGAAATAAGGATGTTAACCCTTTGTCAACCACTTTAAGCCTAGAAGGTGGAGTTTCTTTCTGTACAAAAAAAAACCCGCAATCTTAACCTGGGGATGGGTAGTTCTCACTTAATTTGGTTGTGCATGCAAAACACTTTCCAATAAAGGTTGCAATCACCAGTTTTCCTTCGCACTCATCAAAGAAGTGTCAAAAATGTCTTTCAAATCAAAAGCCAATGATGGTTCACCGTAATCATTAAGCCAGGCAGTCACTATCTTTCAAAAAAATGACGAATAAAAAAAATCAAAAGAAAAGCTCGCTGAGTCAAAACCTATGAAGGAGACTTAGGCAAAAAAAAAATTGGGGCATCCCGCTGACTGTAAGCTCAAATGACACAGTTCGGGCAAAAGTTAGGGATAACAAAAGAAAAATCAAAGAGGTTGCCAAAATCCTCAAAGACAAAACGAGTTGACTAAGGTCCTCATCAAAAACAACAAAATATTGTAAGAAAGAGTGACTGCCGTCTCAAAAATCCCTTGAGCCATCATCACGACAGTGTTGCAATTCCAAAATCTCTTGGAACCTGGATGCATAGTTTGAATTAACTGAGCATAAGACTGAAGGTCATCATGAAGAATGGGTTGGGTACAAATAAACTTTGAGCCTATATCCTTTGTTTCAAAAAACCGTGAACCAAACCACGTTACAACCTTCAAAAGACCTAATTGAATCCAGGTTTCTTTTGAAAGCATACTACAGCAAGGTTGCGTAAACTGACTCCTATGTTTGTTGCCAATCATTTGCTTTGATGTCTTATCTTTGCTTTCTCTTTCACTTTGAATGTCTAAACCGCCGTGTTTTGACAAGTGATTCATTTTACTTTGCATCAATAATATCATTCCAAAAATGATTTTTGATTTCAAAATTGCATGAGCTTTGCATTAAAATTACCATGTTTGTATGAATAATCCTATTTGCAGGCAAACTTTCCTCAGCAAGAAATTTCAAACAGTTGAGAAACTCGGTCAGTGATCCTATCAGGGGCACATTACTTCCAGATCCTGTTGTGAATCAACTCAAGATTTGTTGCTCAGTGCAAGTTATTCTCAGAATTGGTTAACCAGAAGATCTCTTTCAAGATTCATACTGAGTTTAGCCTTCTCAACAGTCATTTCAAGGACTGAAGCCATGATCATTTCATCCCCAACAACTGAAGCCATGATCAATTTATTCTCAACAGTCATTTCAAGAATTGAAGCCATGATCAGTTCATTTTCCCCTGCAGCATTCAAACTGAAGCCATGATCAGTTTATTTTTCATCAGTCAATCAATCTGGGGCAGTCTTCTTCAAGAATCCTCAAGATGTCTTTCCTCAAAAGACCATCAGCCTGATACAATTCATAAGTGTGACAAAGATGTGTTCAATATCTTCTCTCCAAGCAGAGTGGGCAGTGTTCCCTGTGTTGAGGAATCAGAGTTCCTTTCTTCCCTCACAAAAGAGTCTATCTCGGTTGTCTCTATCATTGGCATTGCATACATAAATCATTCATATATCATACAAGAAAGATTTTCATAGCTCGAAGTTGTGCTTCGCGCTCATATGCATTTTTTCGAGGTCCTGTTCCTTTCAACATCTTACCTTGTGATCAAAGTCCAACTTACTTGGCACCTACCAAACTTTTACCTGCCTTTTCGTTCAGTGCCATTCCTGAATGTTGTCGTTTACCTGTCTTCTTTCACCCAGTGCTATTCCTGGATGTCTTGTTTATCTTCTTTCTTTCCAGTGTCATTCCTGGATGTTGTCGTTTCCCTGTGCATCTATTATTGTTGTTAGATGTTTGTTTTCTTCCATTCCAGTGCTATTCCTGGATCCTTGCTTTCTTTCACTCCAGTGCCATTCCTGGATGTCTGCCTCTTTTTATTTCCAGTGCTATTCCTGGATATCATGTTCCTCTTGTTTCTCCCAGTGTTATTCCTGGAAGTTTTACCTCTGTTCTATAATCCCCATTATATATCTGCTTGGATATCTTTCAGTGCCATTCCTGAAAGCTTTTACCTGTTCATTCAGTGCCATTCCTGAATGAGATTTTACCTTTAATTTCAGTGCCATTCCTGAAAGTTTTATCTGTTCATTCAGTGTCATTCCTGAATGAGTTTTCTCCTTTGCATTCAGTGCCATTCCTGGATGTCTTTCTCACTATCATTCAATGCCATTCTTGAATGTAGTGATTTACCTTTACCTTTCAGTGTCATTCCTGAAAGTTCCTACTCACTTTATTCAATGCCAGTCTTGGATATCGTGAACTCTTTTTATCCAATGCCATTCTTGGATAATTCTGATGTATTTTTCCAGAACTTTTCTCACTACATTCAATGCCATTCTTGGATGTTGAGATTTCTTTTGTCCAATGCCATTCTTGGACACCTTTTCCCCAACCAAGTCCAATGCTATTCTTGGATGTCTCTGATGTTTAAACCTTGCCATCCAATGCCATTCTTGGATATCCCCAATGAAGTTTTCAAATGGAATTTTATTTATATCCAATGCCATTCTTGGATGATTCTGATGTTTGTTGTTGCCTCATTCAATGCCATTCTTGGATGATGTAGTGCCTTTTATCCAATGCTATTCTTGGATATCTTATCCCTAATATAGTGATTTTCACCTCCATCCAATGCTATTCTTGGATGATGCTGATGTTTTTACCGAAAACTTTCTTGTTGTTTGTCCAATGCTATTCTTGGACATCTTTTCGCATACCTTTTGTCTCGCTCGTAGTTTCTATCCAATGCTATTCTTGGATGTCACTACTTGTCTTCCCAGGGTCTTGTCCCTCCCTTTCCAACTATTGATGGATACTTCTTGTCACCTTGACAGATATCTAGAAATAGCTTGTGTTCCCTGGCGTGTCTCTTCGTGTCGTCTCTCTCAATTTACCTTAACTCTCTTGTTTCAAGTTTTCAACGCAATCTGTTTCATCCTTTGCATTCATATCATCTTGTGGCATCTTAGGGCTAAAAAATATAGCATTTTGTATTTAAGTATCTTCATATCTCCCGATAGAAGAGACTTAAATAGGGGCAGCTGTAAGACCCTAATTTTTGACCCCTAAGATTCCACATATCATTCACATTTTCATTTGCATATTTACCACAAACAAGATCACACATTGATTCCCTTATCCCTCTCATCTTTGGGTTTATGCCTTGCAGAGTTTACTGATCATCTGTGTGTTTCTTATTCACCATATTCCTTTATTTGTTTATATTTTACTAACCTTAACCAAAATCCAAAAATATTTTTTGTCTTCTTTCATTAACATTTTCAGGGGAAGAACAGGTCAAAAATGCCAAAATAACAGTCCCACAGCTCGAATGAATTTCATCTGAATAAAGTCAAAGTTGATCTGCAAACAATTCAAAATTCATCTGATCAAGAGTTTTCAAGATATAATTTATTATTATTCAAGAGACTCCAAGGTTCATTTGTTTATTTCCATGCCTTCTTTGACAAGCAAGAGAATCGAGCCGGAACTACAACAGTGCAGCAAAATGCTCATTTTTCACAAATTTTGCACTAAGTAACCGGTTAGCAGTTATGCTGTAACCGGTTACCATCGTGAAATTTTGAAAAATAGCAGCAAATTCAAATTTCAGCATTTGGCACCAATTTTATAATTTTGGAATATTCCATTTCATTTTAATTCCCCTACATCACTTTGATTAATTCCTACCATATACCTCCACTAATCACCACTCTTTTCATATTTCCCTCCAAATTTGAATTCCAATCCTAATTTTGATCTTCCAAACCTAATTCCAAGCCACCAAATTCCCAAGCCTAAACTCTATAAATAGAGGCTTTATTTCACTCATTTGATAAGCTTTTGATAGCCAAAAAATTTCTTGCAAATTCTCTCCCCAACTACCAAAATTCACCAAAAGCTCAATTTCTTCTTTCATAAGTTAGTAAGAATTCATATTGATTCTTACTAATTTAGAGCTAAACCTTCATCCATTTCTTGTTTTTGTTCATCAATCACAGTAGATCAAGGTTTTGGAGTGTAGATCTTGTTGCAATTTGGAAGGATTTTCTGATTTGGAGTGGTAATCCTCTTTCCACCATTGTTAAAACTTCATCTCCATCATTCAAGATATAGATCCTTGGTGTTGTTTGTTGTTGATCCTTTGGATCATATTTTTGTTGCTTGATTGCAGGTTTCTCTGTCTAATTTCACTGTAAAATTCGTGCAATTTCAGTTCTATGATCATAAGGTGTTTGTAAAAAGTTTTGAAAATGGATCATGCTGAATTTTGCACATTTTTCTGCATTTTGGTGCAGAGTAACCGGTTAGCAGTTATGCTGTAACCGGTTACTCTGTTTTAATTTTGAAAAAAACTGCGCTATTTTGAACTAAGTAACCGGTTAGCAGATATGCTGTAACCGGTTACTTCAAAGCAGAATGCACATTTTGGTTTGTTTTTGGGACTGTTTTGGTTCCTTTTCCATTGTCTTCCCTTTCCTTTTGTTCTTAGCCTTAGATCACATAATTGTGTGGTTTAATTTGGCTTTCTCTTCATCTTAATTCTTTTCTTTTTGATCGATGAAAGTCTAAAGGATCGTGAAATTCCTTCATTGAATTTCGATCAAGACTAGATCGCTACCATTTTTCTTTTCGTGCGGTATCGCTTTCGGATGACGATTTACATATCGTTCATCTAGCATACATTTGCACATAGATCTATTGACCAGCCTCATTGTAGGGTAATTACTCCGTAAATTACTCGACGATTGCTTAACATAGCGCAATATTTGTCCCGCATCGGAAAACTATCAAAAAATGGTTGATTATTTGTCTTTTGGTTCAAAACTTATGAAAATTGTTGTTAGGAGGCTTTGGTCTTATCAATCCTCTAATGAGTTCTCATTAATCTTGACCTAAGTGCAATTATTCAATTATTATTGATCACTAACTTACTAACAATACTATTTTACTAATCATTTACATTTCCTTCTTGCTCCTTATCTCTTTTACTTGTATGCTTCATTCTTATCATTTCATATCATGTTTATGCTTCCTCAATTTGCCTTTTGTCCGTTGGACACATGTTTATGCTTCCGCCTTTTTCTCTTTGTCCACTTGAACCAAAAACATTAATAAAGGCCAAAACCTCTAAAAAAAATTGTGCTGCTAATCTTGGACTATGGTTACTATCCTATGCAATGGACATGGAGTTTTGCACCTAGACCTTGGACTTCAATGCTATTCTTGAATCCTTGAACTTAGACCTTGGACATCCAATGCAATTCTTGGAACCTTGGATTTAGACTTAGGACCTTTCTCCCTTTGCTTTGGAATTATGGTTCGAAGACTTGGAAGCTTACTTTTGTGGTTAGATCATTCTATTCCTTAGATTTTACTTTATGCTTTAGGATAGTCACTTCTTCTCCTCCCCATTCTTCAATTTTCAAAACTCTCCCCCTTTTCAAAACTTTCTTGATTTCAAACTATCACGTCTTTCATAATTAAACCTTGACTTTGTCAAGTGATTTTACTCTTTTTCTTTTCATTTCTTAACAAATGCTAAACTACATAAGCATATTGACACCTTTTTCAAAAGACTTAAAAAACCTCAAACTCATCACTCTCTTTTTGTGCCCTCGTGCACTTTTTCCTTTAACTTTTCCATAAGTTTAGACATGATTCATTTCTTTAAGCGGAATTATTTGTTTGGAAATGACGACTTGTCTTTACATTTAAAAACAACCAAAACAAACAATTTTCATTCTTTGTACCACGAACTACGGGGTTTTGATCCTACATTGCACATCGTGGGTACGTAGGCATGAGACGACAAGTCTCTTCAAACACAAAAATCTTAAAAACAATTTCTCTTCTCATCTCCTCAATCACTTTTTTCAAGTAAACTTTTTCAGACCAAAAGCGGTAGAAATTTCAAAGGGCTCCTATAGAGTACGATAGACGTTTTGGGTGCTAACACCTTCCCATTGCGTAACCAACCCCCCTTATCCAGTCTCTCTTCACTTGTTCTTGTTGTAGAGCTTGTGTAGGTTTTGTTCGCTCTTTTTCCTTTCCTTTTTTGGATAAAATAAAAGTGCGGTGGCGACTCTTGCTTTTCGAGTTAAGTTAATCAATAGCTTACACTCACGATTTTGCCGCTACAATCATGTCCTTTCTTGATTGATCCTTTGTCTAAGTGCTCTGAGAGGGCTCAAAACCCTAATTCTTGGTTGAAGTGATTGTTCTATAATCCTTGAGAAGATTGATGAGGTATGATGGTACATCCATATTGTGGCAATGATCCTCACAATGATGGGAAATCTTTGTGGTCAAAATTTGGGGTATGACAGTTGTGGTATATGACATCCTAGTTTTAAATAAACTTGGACAAAATATAGTGATTTTAAAAGTCACCCAATATACATAATGTGTCGGTTGGATTATGAGGTGGGCCACTCCAAAGTGGAAAAAATGTGTCAAAGAAGCTATGTATTGTCATATCAATACACACTGTACTATATACACTTTCTATAAGATGATCCATTTTAGGGAAGCGCATCCATTTTTTTCTGGTGTTTGACAATCAACACAAGAAATAAGATATTCATGAATTGTATCGAAATGTACTTTTTTCTCGTATAGTGTTGTGTATGATTCCTTATGTGTCTTCAACTCTTCAATGTAACATGAGCATATTCACCTTTGTTAATTATTGTATTTCCAAAGTGTTTAACCTGATTGGTCAAAGCACAAATAATTTTCTAATTCACCTGGTCTAGAATTGTACTTTCAACTTATTTCAAGAAATTCAGATATTTCTCTCACACCCTCCTGAAATGTATTACAGATTCGGCATATAACTTTTTTGTGGAAGAACTTATTAAAACATTTTAGGAATCCATTATGCTTTCCAATATCACACCAACTTTGACCATTTTTTCATATTCACCCTTGATTTTTTTGGTCCCTACCACAAACTTAAGTCTACTTTTCACATTTTTTGTTATGTGATACCTACAAAGTAATGCATATGATGTAGGAAACATCTTTGCAACTCAATTCATCAGTGCGGTATCGCGATCGTGACAATGACCTTTGGCATGTTTTCTTGTTCCTTCAACATAGTCTAGCACACTTCTAAAACTCATGTAATATTGTCCTCTTTTTCACTTTCTAAAGATTCAAACTCAACTAAAAAAGGCATCCCCGTAGAAGTAACACCAACAATTTCTAGAAGTGGAAACATGTATTTATTGGTCTTATATATTGAATAAATAATGAGCACAAATGATGGAATTAGAACGAGTCCTGTAACACCCTTCTACCCAAAGAATATTCACGACAATGATACATAAGTAAACCATAGTAAAATCACCAAAAAGGGTGCCACATGCTTCATAAAAACATCATAATAAACTTCCTGCTCCGTAACACGGGTTTTCAAACATTTATAATAATAATTTCTTCGATAACATCAATAAATAAAATTCAAACTTCGCAGCGGAATCATAGTCTCAAAATAACTTCATTTATTTCATCAAACATAAAGACCTTTTAGTCATTGTCAAAAG
Organism: Lathyrus tuberosus; assembly: GCA_022829125.1. Classification (NCBI taxonomy): domain Eukaryota; kingdom Viridiplantae; phylum Streptophyta; class Magnoliopsida; order Fabales; family Fabaceae; genus Lathyrus; species Lathyrus tuberosus. The sequence goes on from JALAZF010000272.1 coordinate 756,367, forward strand.
TCGTCGTCAACTAAATTCAACATGTAGAAAACTCATAAAATATGTTTTATAAAACAACACAACTTCAACTCAAGCGTTCCCCACCCGATGTTACATATCAGAGCAAGACACATCTATTAATAACGAAAATAGAGTAAAATAACTCCAAAGCTAAATCTTCATGCGTCTACAAGCTAATCTTGATCACATGCAAGTTACCCACCATAGAGGAAACATTTCCAAGCAGGCAGGGTGAGTAATCACAATTCATTATACGAGATATAAAGAAAAGATATAAATAGGACAACAATCATTATTATCATCACAACATCATTTTTAAATCACAACATCATCGATCATCATTCACAAAATGTCATTTAGTTCACATCGTCACCAAAACATCACTTAAGTCATAATTATGCAATGCCACTTAATATGAATGCAAACACATAGACTCATGCATGTGGTACCAAAACATCATATTTTATGGACACTGGGCCATCACCCTCCAAAGATCCCCACCAATAGGATAGATTCCCGTATAGGAACCGGAGCACGTCATAAACACTTCAATCCACACAATGGGATTGAAGCCACCACTGAACCGAAGTTCTAACATCATCACTGTACCGAAGTCCTAACATCGTCAATGGACCGAAGTCCTGACATATGCTATGAATGCATGATGCAAAACGTCATAATAATCACCATCATGGCTCGTCAAAGTTGCATCATCATTCATAAAAATTCATCATAAGACTTCATGTAGCATGTATAACATCAACATGCATATCATCAATTTAAATCATCATAGCATCATAGTATAACATCACTAACACACGTCAAAAATCATCATTATAGAATCATCAACACATAATCGTCGTCACATAGCATGTATATATATATATATATATGAACATGCACATCATTAAAACATCATCACAGTGTCATCAATAACATTATAACAATATCATCAATAACATCACAGTAGTATCGTAGCAATAACACGCAAGTTTCATCATTTATAGCAAAACATCATTCGCTCAACATACAATTACACACCTTCCAACATTAATGCATGTCATCTAAATTATTTCCAGCAACATGAAACTATTATTAAATGAAAGTACATTATCTCAGCTTCACGCAACTTCAAACGGCAGGCCACTACGCCAAAATTCGCTTTTGGCAGCACAAAAAAGACAGCGCTTTTATTAAAAAGCGCTGCTATAAGTTTTGGAAAAAATTCGCTAAATAAAAGCGCTGCTAAAGGCTACCTTTAGAAAGCGCTTTCTTAAAGCGCTGCTAAAGGCCTTACATAGACACCACCTGAGAAAGCGCTTTTATAAAAGCGCTGCTAAAGGTATAACCTTAGAAAGCGCTTTCTAAAAGCGCTGCTAAAGGTATAACCTTAGAAAGCGCTTTCTAAAAGCGCTGCTAAATGTTAACCTTAGAAAGCGCTTTTGAAAAAGCGCTGCTAAAGGCCTTAAATTGGCCCCACATTTGAAAGCGCTTATAAGGAAAAAGCGCTGCTAAATGTAGCACTTAAGAAAGCGCTTTTCAAAAGCACTGTCTTAGGTCATTTATTAATTAAAAATTAAAAAACACCACATTTTCAGAAGAGCCCTAATCAATTTTTCTAATCATTTTCACTCTAGCGACTGTTCTTCCTTTCTCCTTCCTCCTTTCTCCAACCGTTATCTCTCATTTTTTTCCATTCTCTCTGCATTTTTTCCATTATCGACCATTTGCTACTCATTTTTCGTTCGAAGAAGAAGAAGAAGCGGAAAACAAAAACAAAGAAGAGGCATTCTGTATTCTTCTCCGACCGTTATCGTGCATGTACGTATTCTTCTCTGGCCGTTTTAGGTTTTCTTGAGATGTTAGAGTTTAAGTTTAGCCTATTTTCTTGAATGTTGGTTCTTGAGAGTTACTGTCATCATATTTTAGGTTCTTGAATGTTGGTTCTTGAGAGTTCTTGAACGAAGAAATGTTGGTTCTTGAATGTTGCTCATGTTGTATTGAATCATGTTGTATTGACTCTGTGTTGTTTAGGGTTGTTATAGTTATAAATGAACTTGTTTACTCTGTCTTTTTGTTGTTACTAATTATGTTGTTGCTCACCTTGTTGCTGCTGATAAAGTAAGACATAATGCAGCCAAAGATTTGCAGAGAGTTGTGAGTTACAAAAGCTCTTTGATGATATAGGCGAGGAAATTGATAATTTATTTAATGATGTAATGAGTCATAGAACTAAATTAGTTAATGGCATCTTTATGTAAAAATATAAATTGTTTTTTGCATTGTTTGTTAAATTGTATATAATTGTGTAGTCATGTTAAAAGCAACAGTTAGCTCAATTTCTAAGATTAATTAACATGCGTCATCATCAATCATCATAAAATAGCTCAATTTCATAGGTTTCATTGTTAGCATATGGAGATGGAAGTGGTGTCAACGTGGTAATTGTAATAATACTTTTCTTATTTGTGTATGTATAGGAAATAATATAAATATGCATAGGTTCTTGAGGGTTCATATGTTGTAACACACATGTTGGTTCTAGAAAACATTATTGGAATGAGATATTTGTTGAAAATATAAAATACAACACAGCTTAGATTGAAGAATTTTGAGGCATAGGATTGAGTCAATATATATTATGTAGAATTATTGAATAAATTACTATTAGAATTTGGCATAGGATATATCTTGTTGAAGAGACATTGAAAAGTGAAAAGTTGGATTGATATTGATAGTATGATTGTTTTACAGGTGCAGAGTGAAAGTCTGATCGTTGGAGGAATCTTACATTGTATGGGTCCAGAACTTAATTACTTCTCTACAGGTAATTAGTTGTTCTTTTGTTATAGTTGCGTGAATAATTAACGTTTTTGTTTAGCTTAATTAGTAAAACCATTTGAATGAACTGCTTTGAATGAACTGCTATGATGGATGAGTATTGCTTGCAACGATTGAGAACTAACTTATTGAATTTGCTATATATAGGGGTTACTTGTGATCAAAGTGTGAAAGTCGGATTGTTTCCCTATAGGTAAATATTTTTTATTTTGTTTTTGTTTAGCTTAATTAGTATAACTATGGATAAGAAATGGATGTCTTTAAGTCGATTGTCGAAAGAGTACGAGAATGGGGTATCGGAATTCGTTAAGTTTGTTGTTGCGCACGCCGAAGACCCCAGTCGAATGATATGTCCTTGCTTGGGTTGCTGTTTTGGGAGTCGGGTTGACGCGGTTCAGTTGGCATCGCATTTAAAGAGGCGTGGAATTGATAGAAGTTATACATGTTGGAATTTGCATGGTGAGAAAATTAACGGGAATGTTGAACTGGGGGATAATACGACCTATGCTTCAAATGACAATGGCACAGATACATACGATTATGATCGAGTCGAAGAGATTGCAGAAGCTCTTGAAGAAGATCTTAAGGATTGTCCCAAAATGTTTGAGAGGTTGGTAAGCGATGCAGAGAAACCGTTGTATAATGGTTGCACTAAATTCACAAGATTGTCTGCGGTATTAAAGTTGTACAACTTAAAGGCGGGCAATGGATGGTCGGATAAAAGTTTCACAGAGTTATTGGCCCTTATGAAAGATATGCTTCTAGAGGATAATGTTCTTCCCAATCGAACATATGAGGCCAAAAAGATGTTGTGCTCTATTGGTATGAGCTATGATAAGATACATGCATGTCCAAACGATTGTGTTTTGTTTCGAAATAAGTATGCATCGTTAAATGAGTGTCCTAAATGTGGTGTCTCTCAATATAAGAAAAAGTTGTCTCCAGCAAAAGTCTTATGGTATTTTCCTATAATTCTAAGATTTAGACGCATGTTTCGTAGTGAGACCGATTCAAGACATTTGACTTGGCGTGTAGATGAAAGAATTATTGATGGAAAGTTTCGACATCCAGCAGATTCACCACAGTGGATGAAAATTGATGATGATTATCCTGAATTTGGAAAAGAAACAAGAAACCTTCGCTTGGCATTATCTACTGATGGAATGAACCCACACGGTCTTCAAAGTATCTCACATAGTATTTGGCCTGTGATCATTATGATTTATAACCTACCTCCATGGCTATGTATGAAGCGTAAGTACATGATGTTATCTATGTTAATTTCTGGGCCTAAACAACCAGGGAATGACATAGACGTATACTTGGCACCCTTAATCGAAGATTTAAAGTTTTTGTAGGAGAACGGTGTGGAGATTTATGATGGGTATAGGAAAGAAAGTTTCAACTTGAGGGCGATGTTGTTTGGCACAATTAATGATTTTCCAACATACAGAAATCTATCAGGGTACGGCATAAAAGGTCAATGTACGTGTCCTATTTGTGAAGATAAAACAGATTCGCCGCGATTGGAGTTTGGTCAGAAGAATGTCTTTCTCGGTCATCGTAGGTTCTTAAATTCTAATCATCACTACCGTGGGTGGAGAAAAGCATTCAATGGAGAGCCAGAACAAGGTAGAGCTCCACCAATATTGATAGGTGATCAAATTTTTGAAAAGGTGAAAGATGTGAGTACTCAGTTTGGCAAGCCTTTTGCACATACACTTGTCAAGAGAGGGTGGAAGAAGAGGTCAATTTTTTTTGAACTGCCATATTAGAAGTCGTTGTATGTAAGACATTTTCTCGATGTTATGCATATTGAAAAAAACATATTTGACAGTGTTATTGGTACGTTACTCAATATACAAGGAAAGTCTAAGGATGGCCTTAAAGCAAGAAAGGACTTGATAGTGATGGGGATAAGAACTAAATTAGGACCCTTGAAGAAAGGAAAACGAACATATCTACCACCTGCTGCGTATACTCTATCTAGAAAGGAGGAAAAAAGTATTGTGTAAGTTTCTAAGTGAAGTTAAAGTTCCAGAAGGATAGTCTTCAGATATTAGAAGACTTGTGTCTATGAAAGACCTCAAGTTAAAGAGTTTAAAGATGCATGACTGCCATGTTATAATGGAACATTTTCTACCAATAGGTATACGTTCTATTCTTCCAGAAAAAGTAAGAAGCACAATAACTAAATTGTGTTTTTTCTTCAAGTCAATTTGCAGTAAGGTGATCGATCCTGCGATCTTACCAACATTGCAAAAAGAAATAGTTATTACTTTGTGTGATCTTGAAATGTATTTTCCTCCCTCGTTTTTTAACATAATGGTTCATCTAGTTGCTCATCTGGTGAAAGAGACACAATTGTGTGGACCGGCTTATATGAGATGGATGTACCCTGCTGAACATTATATGAAAATATTAAAAGGGTATGTGAAAAACCGAAGTCGACCAGAGGGTTGTATTGCCGAACGATACATTGTTGAAGAAGCGATTGAGTTTTGTACTGAATATCTATCCAATGTACAATCAATTGGACTCCCCAAATCTCATATTGTCGAAAAAAAAGAAGGAAAAAAGTTAATTGGAAATAAAGTTGTGACAGTATCAAGGGTCGAACGGGATCAAGTGCATTTGTATGTTCTGCACAATGTGAATGAGGTTGAGCCATATGTTGAATTGCACAAGGATGTTCTCCGAGGTTTAAATCCAAATAGAAATGAGAATTGGATAGTACGAGAGCACAATCGAAGTTTCATACATTGGTTTAAGGATCATATTTATTCAAAGTATTATTTAGATCCCGCTTCAATAACAGAAAGGTTGAGATGTTTAGCATATGGTCCAAGTTTGGTTGTGTTTTCTTATAGAGCATACGTAATTAATGGATACACATTTTATACCAAAGAACAAGATGATAAAAGTACTATGCAAAATAGTGGTGTCACCGTGGTAGCTGAAGCAATGCACATTTCAAGTGTGAAGGACTTAAACCCCAAATTTGCAAATCTGTCATATTTTGGGGTTATCGAGCGCATTTGGGTGTTTGATTATGAGAATTTTCATATTCCTATATTTCGTTGCAAGTGGGTTGAATATAATAATGGCATACGAATGGATAAGTCAGGATTTTTGCAAGTGGATCTTAATAGGGTGGGGTACAAAGATGAGCCTTTTATTCTAGCCTCTCAAGCTAAACAAGTGTTCTATGTCACTGATCCGACAAGTACAAAATGGTCTATAGTGCTTTTATCTAACAAAGTAATTGATGAAAACATTGGAGATCAAGGTGATATTGATGTTGATATTGAATCATTTACTAGAAATGATCAAGAAGAAAATATTATAGCGAATGAATCATATACTAGAAATGATCATAATGAGGGTATTTGGATCAATCCAACCGTCTGTGTTGTTAAGAGACGGGTATAACATATTCCAACCAAGAAAAGAAAGAGACGTTAGTGAAAAAGGTACTAGTTATAAAATTATAGCTTATATAATTCAATAATATTAAATAGTTGTCATGTTATATATATTCAATGGATTATGGATTATGGATTTTTATATTTGTCATTTAATTTTTGTTTTTTTTCTTTCTTACAGGTCAAATGGCTAGTAACCAGGAAGGCTCACACGAGACACATGATACAAATGAAGCTCAGAATGTAGAAAGTGAAATTAAATGAGGAATAACTATTATGAAGTCAATCATCCATGCAAGAGATAAAGGGATCAAATTTGATGTACATTGGAGTGATGAAAACCAACTAATTGAGCCAAACGGTTCAATGTTGACTAGTTACATAGGTTCCCTTGTCCGTCAGCACATTCCAATCACCAGTGATAATTGGAGGAATCAATTGTTGCAAGCCGGTAAAGATAAAATATGGACTGAGATACAGGTACTTACCAAATATGATTGATGTTATTAGATTTTTGTTGATGATTAAGTCTTTAATTTACTTATACTAACACACTCTATGTGTATGTTTTTTCGTAGAGGTCTTTTAATATTGATGAAAGCCGAAAGTATTGTCTTCAATTGGCCGGAAAAAGACACAGAGGGTTTCGAGCTATGTTATCAAACAAATATCTTAGGGATGAGAAAAAAAAATTGTTGAAGCAGAACTTCCACAGTTGTATGCAGACTTGATTACACCTGAAGAATGGGGCACTTTTGTAGCCAAACGAAAAACCGAAAAATTCAATGTAATGTTAATTTGTCATGTCTATTAATTGTATTATATACTTGTTGCATTAGTTTGTTATGATATGACTTAAACTTGTTTATCCAGGAATTGAGTGCCATTAATCGCAAAAGAGCATCAAAACCCGCGTATCCATACAGAAAAGGGCGTTTGGGATATGCACGCTTACAACAAAAAATGGTAAGTATATATAAATGCTATGATTTTATTAATTGTCTTATTGTGTTATAATTGATGATCTTATTATTTATCTCAATGTGTAGTTAGAAGAGACGAAAAGTGAAGAAACATCACTTTCGGATCATGTTTTGTGGAAGGAAGCTCGTGTGGGCAAGGATGGAGTTGTTAGGGAAGATATTCAGCATGTTTATGACGAATGTGTAAGTCTAACATTATGTCTTTAAGTTAATCAAAATTTTATTAAAATATAATTAATTTTTAATCCCCACTAATAATTTTCGATATGTCAATGAATTTCAGGAGACTCTATCTAAATCCTTAACCACAGGTGAGGAGGATTGCAGGAGCATACTTAGTCGAGTACTAAATGTTCCTGAGTATTCCGTTCGGGTGAGGGGTAAAGGATTTGGTGTGACTCCATCTTCCTTATATAAGCATCCAAAGAGAAAAAATCCTAGCAATCAAGAAGTGATGCAATCGTTGGAGGAATTAAAAGCGCAAGTCCGTGAAATGCAAAAGGATAAAGAGAGATATGAGGCGGAAAAGCACGGTTCAGAGTTGAAAGATACTAGTGACAAAGCTAGTATCAATTGTCAAAAGAAAATTCCCGAGGTAATTATATATGTTATTATGAAATTAAATTAGCGCATTCATTTTAATTGACATATATACACATTAACAGTAACATATTTATTATTGGTTTAGGGCATTTCATCTTGTCAGCTGTATTTATCGTCACCGACTTATCGCATAGTTGGCAAGGGAAAAGTGCATAACACTTTGGGAGATTTACTTCACCATAAACCGCTACCTGATGGATATCTGAAAGTATCGATTGATATTGCATTAGAGTTGGATGCGTTGCTACCGATACCTGACGTTGTTTTAGAGACAACATTGTTGCGGGATGCAATAGGATCGTTTATTGCATGGTCGTCAGACCTCATTTTCATAGATTATGAGGTATGTTGAAAACCATTATGAATCTTTTAGTATTCAAATGTCAATTCTGAACCATTATGAAAATCATTCTAAACCATTACGTATATTTTTTTACATGGTAATGTTAGACTCCTACAAAACCCGCATCTAAGGATAAAGGGATTTTGCCGCACAACGAGTTTGTTGCATCACAAAAAGAGGTACATTGAAAGTGTTATTCTATGATCCGAATTCAAAAGCTTCATGATTTTCTACTTTACCTAACTTATATGATTTTTAGGTTCCTGCTCAAGTTTCACAATAAGCCAGCAAGAAAAGAGCTCCTACAAAGACCGGGCAGGCAAAAAGAGCTCTTACACCTCGCTTTCGGATGTGTTTTGAAACACTTGTGGTTGATACGTAAGTGAGATTGTTCTAAATATCAGAATATGAAGTGGTGTATTATCTGAATTCATTAGATCATGATTGGACAACATATCAGAATATGAAGGATTTGGTTGATACGTAAGTGAGATTGTTCTAAATATTCGTGTGTATTTGTATATTTAATTATTTCTGTGAGATTGTTCTAAATTTACGTTTTTCTTTTATAGAACAATACTAGTATACCGAGCACAAAGAGAAGCTCGAGTATCACGGTCTAAAGCAAGCAACATTACATGGATCAAAGTGGAGGTATATTAATTTTCATAATGTTGCTTATAATAGTGATGCTACTTGATAACACAAGACAACTATATATTAATTCTTATTTGTTTTTCTATGTGTAGTGTCCTCGCCAGCGTAATGGTATAGACTGCGGTTATTTCGTTTTGAGGTTTATGAGAGAAATCCTTCATTTGGATTGATTAGAGATTCCCATCAAGGTATGGATTTATAACTTAGGATTTATTTTAATACTTATCGGATATTTCATATAATTTAATATTTTAAACTAAATCATGCATATTGTGTTTTGTTATGTAGTACTTTGATGAATACACGTGTGATCATTACACGAAAGATAAATTGGAAGAAATCAAGGAGGAATTGTGTGAATACCTTATTGAGAAAAGAATCATATAAGGTATGGAAGTTGGTGTGTAGTTATGGAGTGTAATTGTATAGTTTTGAAAGTTGTTGTATATTAGGAGATCTTTAGAAGTTAAAGGATTAGAATGGTTTAATTATGTGAATGGCTTATGGATTAGAATAGTTTAATTATGTGAATGGTTTATGTTAATGGTTTATAGATTAGAATGGTTTAATTATGGAAATGGTTTATGTGAATGGTTTATGGATTAGAATGGTTTAATTATTATGTGAATGGTTTATGGATTAGAATGGTTTAATTATGGAAATGGTTAATGGAAATGGCCTAAAATATGAATCATGGATTAGAATGGTTTATTTGATTTATAAGGATTAGAAATGGTTAATGGAAATGGCTGAAAATGTGAAGGAAAATATACAGGTTTTTACAGGTTTCTGCATAAAAAAGAAGGAAAATGTGATTTTTTTAAAAAATCATTAAAAAAAACGTGAAGAAAATAAAGCGCTTTTAAGAAAAAGCGCTGGCTATAGTGAAAATAAAAAATACAAAAGAAAGCGTTTTCAATTAAAAGCGCTGCCTTAAAGTGAAAATAAAAAAAATTTAGACAGCGCTTTCAAAAGCGCTGTCTAAAGGGGGAAAATAGAAATCGCTTTTTATGAGAAAGCGCTGCCTAAAGGTGAAAATAAAAAATAAATTAGACAGCACTTTAAAAAGCGCTGTCTAAAGGGGGACAATAGAAAGCGCTTTTTCCTGAGAAAACGCTGCCTAAAGATGCCAATAGAAAGCATAAAAGGATAGAAAAGCCACTGCTAAAGGCCCACTTTAGAAAGCGCTTTTTTAGTTAAAAGCGCTGCTAAAGGCCTACTTTAGAAAGCGCTTTTAAAGGTAAAGCGCTGCCTAAAGTAGGCCTTTAGCAGCGTTTTCTCATTAAAAAAAAGCGTTGTTTTTACCTACGGCAGCGCCACCTTAGGCAGCGCTGTTAAAGGCCAAAAAAGCGCTGTCTTTTCCATTCTTTGGCATAGTGCGCGAATCGGACTCCCGGAACTAAAGTTATGAATTTTCAAAGTTTTTCAACAAACACCGACACTGACATCTTACACTGACACCATAAAACCTCATTACACACTAGTTAATTTTAATTTAAGGACTTGAAACCATTTTTACAATAAATTACACTGTATTAGTTTTCCACAGGTTCAAACGGCGCGTCAAACGGACGCCCGAAGCTCAAGTTATGAATTCTTTAAGTTTTACAACAATTTTGTCCCAGGGTAATCGGTTACCCTGCTACAGAAGCACTTTTCTGCTGTATTTTTACATGAAAATCACTTTTTTCTCATTCAAAACCCCATTTTTCCCACAAGTTGTTTAGAACAAATTTTAACACAAAATCATTTTTTTCCCTTCAAAACCCCAAATATTTTTCATCGAAAACACTCCTGACTCAGTTTCGACTCTGACACGCAACCGTACACAACAATGCAACAACCACCATCAACTATTCATTCAAATGCATAATTTCCACAACAATATTATACAATTCACCATTTAATCATACAAATTTCGTCATGTTTATCCCAATTGCATCATATTCATCATAAAACCCAAAATCCCTTAAAACCCCAAATCCACCCACATACATCTAAACTCTATATCAACTACAATGAAAAGTCATACTCCCCATACCTTGGATTGCGATTCAAATCCCTTCTTGAGTTCTCACCAAGAATCTCTTTGAGCCCTAGCCTTCTTCACTCTTCTTCTTTCTTCAGAGCACATTCACACCAAAATACGATCGATCAAAATAAGAAAAATAAGACTTCTCTCCTTTATTCCTTATTTGACCCTTAGACCCCTATTATCTTTTCCCCAATAAGTCCTCACTTATCCTCATTAATAATGCCACCTTGCCCTTGCCATCTCTACTTCATATTATTTTAAATAATAATAATCTAAATAATTCAATCTATATTATGATTATTATTATTATAACTCCACATATAATATGACTAAAATTATTTAAATATAAATAACTCTAATTATATCTACTTCTCACTAATACCCCACAACTTATCGTCATATCCCACGACACACATCAATAAAACCACACAATTCGTCATATAATTCACACTAATTCACCATAATCATAAATAATTAATTAAATAATTAAATATGAATTTTAGGGTGTTACAACTCTCCCCCACTTAAATAATTTTCGTCCCCGAAAATTACCCGATGTAACCAACTCTGGATACGACTCTCGCATCCTTCTCTCCGACTCCCATGTCAAGTTTAACAACAATTCGAATACCACTAATCCAAATTCCACATTGTTCCCTACAACAATCCAACAAGATGCAATGCTACCGAGTTATGAACGCACTGATTCATTTCACTCTTCGTCTCATCACCTTAGGATCTCATTCTCTCTTGAACCGGAACACAATAAGGTCATTACCATCGCCATCAACATCATCATAAGAACATCAATATAAACATAATACCGACAACTCTGTCACACAACATTAGTACCGCGATGATGTGACTCCTCAATCAACATATAATTCAATACATCTTTCAACATAGCATTAACACGAATAGTATATAAACCTTTCCTATATCACTTTCATTATGGGATATGTCCAATGGTTTGCATCATTCCCGTAGGCTTCTGATGCTTAACCCCTGACTCCAATAAGTCATACACACATAATGAACTGCGCCATATCACACTTCAGCTGCGCCACTCTGGTCATCTACCTTAAATTCATTGTCTTCATTTTGACTTCCTTAACTATTTGATCTACAAATCTCACATCTATCTCTTGACTATCTCTAATATTCACAAGAAAATAATGGTTCACTTTTGACATTCTCAACTTTCTACTCTGCAGCGTTAGCTCGCGTACAACTCACCGTATCTGAACTGTCAAATAAGTCCCAACTCTTTCATAGCCACTTTTGCATTAGGTCCACACCAAATAGTGAACAACTATCCTCTCGATAAAACATCAATTCACTTTACTCACTATCAAGCTAGCAAGACAAGCTTATCCCATCCAATACAATCCCGTCTACTATCAACAAGAGATTAAGGGTGATCAGTTCCTCAATTTGTCAATAGGTAGCCGACAACCATAACGGAGGCATAAATCATTGTTACCCAACTACAATAGCGTCCTTTACCTTGTGCTCAAAGTTACCTAAGCATAGTGTTCAACAACCTCTCTAAGGCTCACAAACGTTTTCCTAATTTCCTTCTTTTCAACCTCGTCAATGATACATATACGCCCAAAATTCCATTACATATCTTCCTATACACGCTCGTAGCACAACAGAATTGTTAAATATTCTCCCAATACCGGAAATGCTACTACACCAAGTACAATCCAAATCGGTTCGCTCCAAATGAAGCATTTATCCAAGTAGAGAACTTTAACAACACTAATAAATCCTTCGTCTTTCCTTTAATTTCATAATTTTGATGATCCGTATAGTTTCACATTTGGATCTCATTCTAATCACAATCTCAACAGTACCATCTCATCATCTGGTTGGTGATAGAAACTTTCCAAAATCTTCCCGACACATGTCGACACCATGTCATCAATGACACACAATCCACTTTACTATTTAATCTTCTCCCTTCCTCAAAGATTTCTCTACTTTAATCATTCTCAATTGGCATACGCCACACCTCCATGTGCTTCTCCGATACCCTCACCTCCTTCCTATTACCAAACATCTTATACCTGACCTCATCTTACCCATTTCCAGCAAGAATTTCTCAACTTCAAACACGATTATCTCCTTCAATACAGACCTTCTTAATACAAAATTATACGCTAAAATGAAGGGAATTTCATTTAGATTCCAAAAATTTAAGAATCGCTTAAATCTGGGTTACGAGTAAAAAGTTTTCACCTGTGTAACGGAGGCTGGTCAAGAAATCCCGTATACATGCCTTCACCAAAATCAGCATCAGACCCAAATCTTCAAATGCGTTTCTTTCTCTCATCAAAAACATGCAGAAGACAAACTTTATATGTAAAATATAGGGAATTTCATAAGTTTTCTAAAAAGTCCATAATCGCTTCCATCGGAGTTACAAGCAAAAAGTTATTACCTGTTTAGTGAAGGTTGTTCCATAAGTGCGAAAATGAAGATTGGAAATGATGAACATGAGTTCTACCTTTCTCTCTTACTTCTAAGATCCTCCAACTATCCTCACTCTTCACCCAAATCTGAAAATAATCCGACCTCAATTCAATTATACTGAAGACATACTAGCCTACCAGTTGGTCCATCAAATTGTCTATTCTTTGGAGTGGATCCTTAATCTCGATCATCTCCGTAATCCACTGTCAGTAATCTACGAACAATCTCATATAACCGTTATCACATACATGCATCCATCTGAGCTTCATTCCCTAAGAGTTATCCTACTTGCTTAGCAGATATCTCCGAGAACATCTGGAAGGCACACCCTACCGACATATCATTAACCGCCTCATTGCTCTCTACCCTCTGAGAACAACCATCAATATTACTTAATCGTTCTCCCTCAGAGACGTCCAAATTCGCCCAACAGACCAAAACCTTGAATTCACAACGTTCTTCAGTCGAAAGAATCTGCATCAACTCAGCGACATAATTCCAAAGCACTTTATTTAACTCCAAATCGTTCATCCTCCAGAGTAACCTCAAGTTAATCTAACATCTCGCTCTAACGACAAGTCGCAATCATCCCCGGGAAGACATCAGGACTCACACACAACTGGCACATCATTAGCCATAACATCGCCCTCCACTCCTAGAGATGCTAACAACCCAAGTACCTGACCATTCCCTCTCAAGGACACTGCGACCTGACCGCTAGACATAAATCTTGAATCCGTACTCCCTTCGAAATCGAGAACAACACAGTCTCACCAACAATTGGACTCTTGCAATCCATGGCATACTGTACTAATTGTTCATACCTTGCAACCAAACACCTCTGAGAAGCAGCAGCTTCTCCCCCACTTGTTTCAATCTCCCTCCTACAAACAAGTGATTTAGAAAAACAAGCACCAACAGTGTTTCACACACATGTCGCATACTAAAGGAACAAACAACATTGGACAACCTGGCCGAATGGACCGACCTGCTCTAATACCACTAATGTAACACCCTTCTACCCAAAGAATATTCACGACAATGATACATAAGTAAATTAGAGTAAAATCACCAAAAAGGGTGCCACATGCTTCATAAAAACATCATAATAAACTTCCTGCTCCGTAACATGGGTTTTCAAACATTTATAATAATAATTTATTCGATAACATCAATAAATAAAATTCAAACTTCGCAGCGGAGTCATAGTCTCAAAATAACTTCATTTATTTCATCAAACATAAAGACCTTTTAGTCATTGTCAAAAGTCGTCGCCAAATAAATTCAACATGTAGAAAACTCATAAAATATGTTTTATAAAACAACACAACTTCAACTCAAGCGTTCCCCACGCGATGTTACATATCAGAGCAAGACACCTCTATTATTAACGGAAATAAAGTAAAATAACTCCAAAGCTAAATCTTCATGCGTCTACAAGCTAATCTTGATCACATGCAAGTTACCCACCATAGAGGAAACATTTCCAAGCAGGCAGGGTGAGTAATCACAATTCATTATACGAGATATAAAGAAAATATATAAATATGACAACAGTTATTATTATCGTCACAACGTCATTTTTAAATCACAACATCATCGATCATCATTCACAAAATGTCATTTAGTTCACATCGTCACCAAAACATCACTTAAGTCATAATTATGCAATGCCACTTAATATGAATGCAAACACATAGACTCGCATGTGGTACCAAAACATCATATTTGATGGACACTTGGCCATCACCCTCCAAAGATCCCCACCAATAGGATCGATTCCCATATAAAAATCGGAGCACGTCATAAACACTTCAATCCACACAATGGGATTGAAGCCACCACTGAACCGAAGTCTTAACATCATCACTGGACCGAAGTCCTAACATCGTCAATGGACCGAAGTCCTAAAATATGTTATGAATGCATGATGCAAAATGTCATAATAATCACCATCATGGCTCGTCAAAGTTGCATCATTATTCATAAAAATTCATCATAAGACTTCATGTAGCATGTATAACATCAACATGCATATCGTCAATTTAAATCATCATAGTATCATAGTATAACATCACTAACACACGTCAAAAATCATCATTATAGAATCATCAACACATAATCGTCATCACATAGCATGTATATATATATATATATATATATATATGAACATGCACATCATTAAAATATCATCACAGTGTCATCAATAACATTATAACAATATCATCAATAACATCACAGTAGTATCGTAGCAATAACACGCAAGTTTCATCATTTATAGCAAAACATCATTAGCTCAACATACAATTACACACCTTCCAACATTAATTCATGTCATCTAAATTATTTCCAGCAACATGAAACTATTATTAAATGAAAGTACATTATCTCAGCTTCACGCAGCTTCAAACGGCACGCGAATCGGACTCCTGGAACTAAAGTTATGAATTTTCAAAGTTTTTCAACAAACACCGACACTGACATCTTACACTGACACCATAAAACCTCATTACACACTATTTAATTTTAATTTCAGGACTTTAAACCATTTTTACAAGAAACTACACTGTATTATCTTTCCACAGGTTCGAACGGCGCGTCAAACGGACGCCCGAAGCTCAAGTTATGAATTTTTGAAGTTTTACAACAATTTTGTCCCAGGGTAATCGGTTACCCTGCTACAGAAGCACTTTTCTGCTGCATTTTTACACGAAAATCACTTTTTTTTCTCATTCAAAACCCTATTTTTCCCACAAGTTGTTTAGAACAAATTTTAACAAAAAAATCATTTTTTCCCTTCAAAACCCCAAATATTTTTCATCGAAAACACTCCTGACTCAGTTTCGACTCTGACACGCAACCGTACACAACAATGCAACAACCACCATCAACTATTCATTCAAATGCATAATTTCCACAACAATATTATACAATTCACCATTTAATCATACAAATTTCGTCATGTTCATCCCAGTTGCATCATATTCTTCGTAAAACCCAAAATCCCTTAAAACCTCAAATCCACCCACATACATCTAAACTCTATATCAACTACAATGAAAAGTCATACTCCCCATATCTTAGATTGCGATTCAAATCCCTTCTTGAGTTCTCACCGAGAATTTCTTTGAGCCCTAGCCTTCTTCTTTCTTTAGAGCACATTCTCACCAAAATACGATCTATCAAAATAAGAAAAATAAGACTTCTCTCCTTTATTCCTTATTTGACCCTTAGACCCCTATTATGTTTTCCCCAATAAGTCCTCACTTATCCTCATTAATATTACCACCTTGCCCTTGCCATCTCTACTTCATATTATTTTAAATAATAATAATCTAAATAATGCAATCTATATTATGATTATTATTATTATAACTCCACATATAATATGACTAAAATTATTTAAATCTAAATAACTCTAATTATATCTACTTCTCACTAATACCCCACAACTTATCGTCATATCCCACGACACACATCTATAAAACCACACAATGCGTCATATAATTCACAATAATTTACCATAATCATAAATAATTAATTAAATAATTAAATATGAATTTTGGGGCGTTACAAGTCCAAAATATATCTCAAACGTGTTCTTCATCCTCATACGCTCTGTACCTATTTACATAATGATTATTGATCGTGAAGGCTGGATCAGATCCTGTAAAAGTGGGCCACCAAGTGCGTCTGGGATGTTGGTCGTATGGAGAGGAAGGGGGTGTACCTGCAAGGTACTCTGACGCTCAAGTAAGAAAGGGTCAGAGAAAAGGGGCAAGTACAAAGTATTATCAAGCGAGAGGGTTTATATAGAGCCCCCAGCGCGTGGCCAATGATCCTATTTTCGGGGCGAAATAACCGTTTTCCCGAAGAATAGGTAACTACTCAAACTAGCCGTTATGTCGGGCAGGGGTGCCCGAAACTAGCCGTTATGTCGGGCATAAGCGTCATTTCGGGTACCTGCCCACAGCTGTCCGGGGAGCCATGAAGCTGTGCGTGACGGGCAGAAATTTCGGGGAGGAACGATATATTCCTTGCCCGGTTGGAGGGGCATAAAGGTAACTTTTGCCCCTCTGCGGATTGGACTTAGGTAATTTGGGCCGCTCTGGAGCAGACGCGGATTGGGCCATATCTAGCCATTGGTCCAGTCCAGAACAGGAGCCCCCCAAGTCGTTGCTCCCGAGCATGAGAGTGATGACTTAAGGGCAGTTCGTTGCTCCGGGGAGCTAGCATGAAGTCTTCGTTTAAAGGCGAGGAGGATTGTCAATGTGCTCGTCCCTGGTGTTCGTGAAATTTGTGGTCGTGACATTGTTGCCCGGTGTTCGGGGAGACTAATGGTCGGACAGAATTGGAAACGTTGGGGGCGCCACGTGTGCCTAGAGCCCCGTGTAGCAGTTACTAGGCAATGATGGCTAGTTGATAGTCATCATGGCCTACGAGCGCGTGTTCGCACATGCCCCTTTGCATAAAAGGGGAAAATTCGTTCAGTTTGGAACTTTTCAGTCTGATTTCTCTTCGTTTCTTCAACATTCGTGCCCGTAACCGCCTGTAACACCCCAAAATTTGCCCTCTTGTTTTGATGCTATTTGGCTTATGTTTCATTTCATTCTTGCATTAGCATTTGTGCATATCATTGGCTCTTAGCATGGGATCAAGGTACTTGGTTCAACACAAAGGAGCTTTAAGCCTCAAGGGGTCTTGTTGGGTTCATCATATCATCATAAGATCAAGATTGGCAAGAGATTTCAAGTGAACCACACTCTCCTAATCAGATGGTCCAAATTAGGGTTTTGGTTCCAAAAGGCTTCTTGATGGGTTTTTCTTGTTCAAACACATTCTCATGAGGTTATATATGCTCACAAGTGTTCATGGATGGAATCTTGGCTATTGGTTCTTTGGGGAAGGTTTTCAGTGGATCAGTTACTTGTGAACTAAGAAAAAAGTCAACTGTGGAGAGGAAAGTCAATCATGGATTTTCAAAGGTTCAAATCATGTTTCCCAAGTCCATGTACCTTTATTTGGTCAAGGAATGGCATGGATGGCTTCATTCATCAAGAATCAAGAGGTAGGGCAAAAGTTACTATTTTTGGAAAATGACCTATAATGTGAAATTTCCATTTTTGGCAACTTCTCAAACCATCTTCAACTTGACTTTTCATCATCAAAGAAGCTTCAAATGAATTTTACTCAAACATGAAAGTTGAATATCTCTCTCTCCCCTTTCCAAAAAGTACTAGATCATCCCCATACCATTTGTGGTTCTCAAGTTATGATCAAAAGACTCAAGGGTGGTTTTTAGGATTTTCACATGGTTCAATTTTTCCACTTTGTGCGAGAAGCTTCCAAATGACTTGTATTAGTTTCAAGTGGGAAAATTCAGTTCATAAACTCAAAGTACACTTCATTTAGTGCAGAATTGGTCTTGGAATCATGTCATTACATGAAGTATTTCTCACTTATTTCACAAAATGCAAATGTGCAAGATGATCCAAAACTCACAAACCAATCAACCACAAGGCCCAATTTCAATATATTGGTGATCAGTACATGAAATGAGAGTGATCCATCATCATAGGCATGAGCATGCACGTGTGGATGAGGGTGTACACACCAACTTGCCAATTTGCAAAACACCTCCAAGAGCTTTAACCAAGGGTTTAACTAAACCCTAATCATGATCAGAAGTCTAACCAAGTGTATATAAGAAGACTCACACATTCATTCACACCTCATGCACTCCCATTTGCTCAGATTTGAAATTTTGCTCTCAACCTTTCCTTCTTCGAAACTCACTCCTCACAAGGGTTTCTGAAGAACTTTTTCCATATTCTTGATCCAAATACTCCATAGAACAAGAATCAACCATCGTTTGAAGCTTTAAGCAAGGATCTCACCATATACGAATTTGAGTTGCTCACTTTCAAAATCCAAGATCCAGCTTGATTCAAGCCTCTAATTGCATTTATTTTGCAATCAGAGTCCTAAGGAGTAGATCTGCAGCTTTCTGAATGATTTCTTGGTGTATTTTGAGCTCTACAAGTTTCAGGTTAGTGTGAATTTCTTGATCATAGAACTTAGTTTTCTTGTGTGCTTAATGATCCTTATGCTTTGCTGATCATCCTGGTGTGTTTAGATCTTGATTTGCACATGTATTATGGTTGTAATGTGGATCTGAAGTTTTGAATCTCAAACTTTCTCTCTTCGTTTTGCTTTGTGTGTTAATTGTTTGAAGAGATGGTTTGTATATTTGGAATCCTGGTGAAATTCTAGTTTGAATGATGCACGTGTTTACAATTTCTGGGAAAATTTAAGTTGATGCCCACCGGAGAAGACGACCGGAGCCCTAGCTCTGGCGTCTGGTTTAATTTTCAGTCCGGCGAGGGTTTGATGTAGAAGACACAATCTGGACCGTTGGTGGTCCAGATCTGATGGCTCTTGTGTTGCCAGATCATTTAAAATCTTCACATATTTTATTAATTGTGTGTTTATAATCCATGCTTCTTATTGTGCACACACGGATCTGGACCCTTGATCTTGCATGATTTTGTGATCTGTTGACCTGATCTTGGCACGTTGGATTGATCCTAGGGCAATGATTGAGTCAATCTTGTTGACTCTGAGCCTTCATAAGAAGCGCTTTGGGCTTCTTTGCTATTTGCACCCCTGTTCTGGCCTGGTCCAATATTTGAACTGATTTCGCTTGCTTAATGCACCCCTGGCTTGTATTATTTCATTTTATTTTCACATATTTGCCTTGTTTCATTTTTAATTTTTAAAATTAGTTTAATGCATCAGAAAATTATGAAAAAATTCATGGATCATCTTTAGAATTTTATAAAATTTTTTCAAATTTTATTTTTCCATTTTATTTTATTTTTTGCATCTGAATTAATTGTTTGATTAATTTCCTTTGGAATTGTCTCAGTTGTGCACACTTTGCCTTGTTGATTTTTGTTCTCATCATTGGTGTATGATTTGCATCCCATTCTTTTTGTATATTTCAGAAGACATCTTGAGGTCCTTAAAAAAAAATTTCTCATAATTTTAAACTCATTTCATATTGCATTTTATCCCCTCTATGTGTGCATTGTTCTTCTTTGTTCTTATGCAACTTTGAAACATTGTTTGAGGTACTTAACTTGTGAATTTTTGTGTGATATTTTTGCATGTTGCTAGTTTCTAAATTAGGTCACTTAGGTTTTAATTCCACAATTTTTGAATTTCATTTGATATATGTTTGATTATTTGTGCTTAAGTGAATTATGCATGATCATCTCTTGACATCTCTTAACCCTAATTGTTTTGCCATGCCTAATTGTTTGAATTTCTTCTGGATTCTTTGCATGAGTATTTGATATGATGTTTACCCCTGGTTGAGGTCCCTTATGACCAAATTTTGTAATTTGTGGATCATGTTTGGGTATGCTTTAAGTGCTTGAACTTTGACTTCCTTTTGTGGACTTTCTTTGGTGCATAATGTTTCATGTTTTGATCTTCTCTTGCACATGTGAATTGTTGATGATGGTGTGATCTTGATTCTAACTTGCTTTCATCTTCATCTTATTTTTCTCATTTCATCTTGATACGAAGTTCATTGGTGCTTAATTGTGCATTTCATATAAGTATGCTTGCATTCTTTCATGATTACCTTTGCATGCTTACTTGAGATGTTTTGCATGATATTTGAGACTTGTTTATTGATGTAAGTTGGATATACTTGATATGATGTGCTTGCTGCCCTATCTTGTTTCTTATCTCATCCTTCTCTTTCTCATTCTTCTCTTTCACTCTCTTTCTCCCATGAATCTCAAGACTTGTTTAAGTCTTAGATTCTCTCCCTTTAGAGCTACCTAGTCCAACTTAATTTTTGATTAAGCTTTGAGTAGGATTAGCATTAGGTTTTAGGTAGTTGTCCCTCCTAAGCCTCACTAACCATAGGTCACCCATGCATGATAACATTAGGACTCTTAGTTTCCCTTTAGAGTTTCCTTTGGGTCTTCTCTCTTCTCATCTCAAAACTTCTTGAAAACACTTAATAAAGATAAAGTGTATTGTGCACGAGCCTTAAGCGTGGGGAATGATAAATGAGGGGATTTCTCTCATCTTTCTAGAGTGCTTAGCGGGCGTCCTGTCTTGGGACGATTCGTTAAGTATTCGTCCCTGTGCCCTAGACTTTGGTGCAATGCAAGTTATGAACTAACTTAAAACAAAACACTTTTGTCTAAAAAACACAAAAACAAATTCAAATCTTTTTATCCTTCGGGATTGTTGGGTTTCAAATTTTATTTTCAGAAAAGAGCTCGTCGCTCACGTAAAAACACTTACCTATCCGTGGTCGTACCCACGAACTACATTAGCTCTGATTCCTCTCTCTCTCTCTCGTCCGATTGAGGATATGTAGGAACAAGACAGCGATTATCTTGGCGAACAACCTTCCCCCACAGTTCCCGTCCGAACTACGTTGACTCTGACTTTCCCATTGCACTGAGGGAGTACGTAGGCCTAGGGCATCGAATATGTCCTACCGAGTCCGTCTTAGTCACCCCCATCCTCGTTTTATTTTGTACAGACATAGATAGTAGGACAGCTCACCCTCCGTTTAGACAACAAGCGTGGATCCCATCGAGTACGATGGATGCGTGGGGTGCTAACACCTTCCCCTCGCATAACCGACTCCCGAACCCGGACTATGGTTGCGATGACCATGTCTTTCCCCCTTTCTCTTCAGGTTTATGCAGTGTTTCCTTTCCCTCTCTCGGGATAAATACACATTGCTGGCGACTCTGTGTTTTCTGCGCCACTCTCGCGTTTGTACCGTTGGATGTGAATCTTTCGGGAGTGACATCGCCGTCTGCCTACTCTGACCACTGCTTCAAGCTTCGAGCAGCCACTTCTTCTTCTTAAATCAAGTTTTCTGATCTAGAACTTGTTCTATTCCTTTTGGTTGTTGATGGTAGGTTGCATGTGGTTAGGGCTAGGTTTAGAGGATGAAATAGGCGGATTTCCGGCGATTGTTGGTGGTGGATAGTGGTTGTGCCATTTTTCCACTTCTGACATATCGCCGGACTTGTTAGTATGTTCAGCGAGGAGGGTGGTTCACGGTGAGGTTGCGGCAGCTATGCATGCGTGACCGCCGCGTTTGTTCATCTTTTGAATGAGTGATGAGTTTTTCGGTAGAACACTTTCCAGATTCCGGTGAAGCTTTACGATTTCCGGCGAACCTTCGAACGGAAACTGGGTACGAGTGCGGGGAAGCTCCTCGCTGGGAGATGGTTTGTTTCGGGCGTCTCCTCGCGGGGAGGTTTTAGCTTTTCCTTTGATGTTAGGGCTTAGGCCGGGGACGTTGTCCTCAGCCCTTTGCGCGTCCTTTCACTTGACTTAGCGGTGGAAGGGTGGATTTGATTTGTTGTCAAATTCACTTTCTTCTCTGCTTTTCAGGTGATTGTTATGGCGACGGGACCAGAAAGAGAGATTGTCATAGATACGTCCGAGGAGGAAACAGGATCTGAGGATAATAGTAGCTCGACGGCCACAAGTTCGACGGCTTTAAGTTCTCCCAGTGATGTTGGGGAGGAAGAGGAGATGGACGACATGGACGAGGACGTCGTCGTGGACTCCACCGAGGAGTGGGAGGTGGCCGAACCTGCTGAGCACGTGTCCACCTTTGCAAAGTCCTTAGGGGATGTTTTTACGGATATTGGACCGGAGGGAGAATGGAAAGTGCATTTCCCTTCCGTGGACGAGCGGGTCTGCACAAACTTCGGGGACCGTTTCATAATGTACGAGTATGCCTTTAAGGAGCTGGGCCTAAGGCTGCCGTTCACTAATTTTTAGCAGTCAGTGTTCGTGCATTTGGAGTTGGCCCCCACGAAACTGCATCCTAACTCGTTGGCCTTTATTCGGGCGTTCGAGTTGGTATGCGAGCATCTCTCCATAGGGGCTATTCTCCCTCTGTTCTTCACTTTCTTCCATCTTCAGAGGCAGTTATCGGGGAGGAAATACGGTTGGGTCTCTTTGAAGCAGTCTCGCAAGTTGTTTAAGCCATTCTCGGAGTCAATACGGACGTTCAAAGAGCGGTATTACGTCATCGAGCCCTTGCCCGAAGCTTCCCAGGACAATACATACGTCTGGGAGATCGAAGTCGACGAGGATGGGAATGACCTTCGCAATGAGGATGGGAAGTTTATTGGGCGGAGAATCTATAAGTTCCCCATCCATTGGGCGCCCGATCACTTCGCCAAGAAGCCCAGTGATTATGTTCTTCAGCCGAGTGAGCTACACGGGCAAGACGCCGTGGCGTACGATGTGTTGGTAAAGTGGGTCAACTCCTTTGGGCTTGCTGAGTGCTGGATAAGCAAGGGTAATCCGATCTTCGAGGAAGATGGGAGTCAGAGGGTCGAGCGTCGATTCATCAAAGTTAAGGCACTGTTGGAGTGCAAGACTCCCGAGGATGTCGAGGAGCTACTTGGTAGTCTTAGTTATTTAGATTTTGTTTGCATCATTTCTTTTCCTCGTATCTAACACGCTCGTATTTTGTTTGTGCATGTGAGATGCCTCAGGCCCATGACAGGGTTGTAAGGAACGCTCTCGCGAGGAACAAGGCCGGAGCGGCTCCTCCGAAATCTCGGTTTGCTGGCGCTCGTGCTCTTCCTCCGGTGCAGTCTGCTGCGGGGACCTCCTCTTCTCCTACTCTTGTCCCCCGAGGATCTCCTCTGTCTTTGACCGGGCGACCCAAGTGGCCAAGGATTACTGACGTCGTGGACCTCACTTGGGTAGCGGAGAAAAGGAAGTTTGAGCTTCCTCCTTGCATCCTTGACAGGAGGTTTTTCAAGGGAAACTCTTTGATCGTGCCCCGGGCGGAGTCCCTTCGCTTGGAAAGTATGGACCGCCCGAGCAAGAGGGCGTTGGTGGCCCAAGATGCTCCTGCCTTGGTCAGGATGCCGGAGATGGCGGTTGTTTACGCTGAAGGGGACTCTGCAACTGAGTTCGAACACAATGGTGCCCGGGCTTCTATGGCATCCCTCAAGGAGGAAGTCAAGAGTGTCGGCGATGCTCGGAAGAAGGCTGAAGAGGAGGCGGCCAAGCTGAAAGAGGAGAACTCCACGCTAGTGGTGGAGAAAAAGCTGTCGAGGAGCTGATCAGGGAGCTGAAGGCGGTCAATGCCCCGGGTGACGACGAGCTGGAAGATGTGAAGGAATTGAAGACGAGATTTGAGCTGGTTGCCCGCATGCTGATGGCCGAAGATGATGGCATCGCCGTTGCAGACGAATCCTTCAAAAATGCTGTGGCTCAGCTGCGGGTGGTGAACCCCGGGCACGAAATCTCTGACGAGGGTATCCACTATCTGGCGCACGTTGAGGATGGCCGGATAGTTATGCCCGACGCTCTCCTTGAAGGGACCGCGGAGGACCAGCCCGCGGAGGACCAGGGGCCTCAGCCTGATCACGCCGAGCATATGGACGAGTGAAGAGTTTCCTTGATGTTGTTGTAATCTGTCCGGTCTGCGTGCCGAGTATTTGCTTGTAATTTATTTTTGGGGGGCATGGCCCCCGTTTGATGTAACTCAGTACAATCGTGGCCCTTGTGGCCACTTATTATGTTAATTATCGTATGTTTGATTCTGTTATTTGTATGAATTTACTTGCTTTTATTTTTGCTAAGTGTTGTACTTATGCTCGTTGTGAATGTGTGTCTGCCCGTGATAGGGAGTATTTGACTTGTGCGAATATTTTGGGGGGATTGCTCATAGTAGATGTGTTCGGCAGTGTGGGAAACTGGTCGAACGGCCGGGGAATATCCTGGCCGGGGAGCGGAGCTCAGGTCGCGTTTGAGGCTTGAGTTCGCGGCATAAACGTCTCATCGCGAGCTGGGGTTCTGCCAGTCATGGTACTTTGACGACGGCGATGCTCGATCGAGGACCGCTGTCGAGCAGTTACCCGGCTCGTTACTGAGCGGGGTTCTGCTTTAATCGTATGTGACGCTTGTGCCTGGACGTGCATAGTGGTCGGTAGTTGATGCCCGTCGTTGTGACCGTCGAACCGAGAACCAGGGCCTTAGCTATAGTATTGTTTTAGCTTTTTGGCGTTCCATGGTCGAGCAAGTTCTTCCCCGTTGAGATGTTCTAGGTAGTAGGCCCCATTTTCCGTCTTTGCTCAAACGCGATAGGGTCCTTCCCAATTGGCTGCTAGTTTGCCTTCGCGAGAGTCTTTGTGGTTCCTTCTTAGGACGAGGCTTCCCACGTCGAACTCTCGTCGTATCACTTTGGCGTTGTGCCTGATGGTAATTTTTTGTTTCAGTGAGGCTTCGCGGAGGGCTCCCCCAGTTCGGATTTCCTCGACGAGGTCGAGTTCTACTCTTAACGATTCGCCGTTCATCTCCTCGTCCAGGGGCGACTCTGTCCGCCTGGAGGGCATGTGAACTTCGATGGGGATTACAGCCTCGGTCCCGTATGCTAGGCGGAAAGGTGTTTCCCTGGTCGTAGAGTGTGGGGTTGTGCGGTATGCCCACAGTACGCTGTGCAGTTCCTCGACCCATGCCTTCTTTGTTTCGTCCAGCCTTCACTAGAGGTCTCGAAGGATGACTCGGTTAGCTGCTTCAGCTTACCCATTTGTTTGAGGGTGCTAGACGGATGTGAAGTGCTGCTTCGTGCCTAGCTGGGCGACGAAGTCTTGAAACTTCCTGTCCGTGAATTGCGTCCCATTATCCGTCATGTCAGATAGGCAGTGTGATCGGTTTCCTCGTGGGATTTTACGATCATGTCGTCCATGTAGACTTCGAGCATGTCGCCTATTTCTCCCCGGAATACCTTGTTCATCATTCTTTGGTAGGTTGCTCCGGCGTTCTTCAGGCCGAATGGCATTACGTTGTAGTAATAGTTCCCCGTTTTGGTCATGAAGGTCGTGTATTTTTTGTCGGCCATTGCCATCGGAATTTGATTATAGCCCGAGTAGGCGTCCATGAACGATAAAATTTTAAAACTAGCAGAGTTATCAACAAGTTTATCAATATTGGGGAGGGGATAGGCATCCTTCGAGCATGCCTTATTGAGATCAGTGTAATCAATGCACATGCGCCATTTTCCATTAGATTTTTTAACTAATACAACGTTGGACAGCCAAGTGGTGTACTTGGCCTCCGAAATAAATTTGGCCTCGAGGAGGTCCTTTACAGCATTTTCGGCAGCCTCCGTCTTCTCCGGAGACTGCTTTCTCCTACATTGGGCAGATCTGCTTCAATCTTCACTCCCCGCTGGGGGTCGTCGCCGAACAGAACTATCTCGAAGTTGCCATCTGGGATTGGGCACATCGGATGGGAGCTGCTGCTGGACGCTGTGGACGGGTTGGCTGAAGCTGCTCGTTCCTCCTGTTGGTCTTCTTCGGGGAAGCGACTGTCTAGGTCGATAGAGTCGACCTGGGGCAGAGGCTTGGCCTCCTCGGAGCTGCTGGACAGTGCTGGCTTGCTCGACACCTTTGGCTTGGTCGTAATGGCATTGAGCCCCTTTGTAGCTGCTTCGAAACACCGTCGGGCAGCTTCGATATCGTCGTGGAGGGTGGCGACCATCCCTTTCGAAGTGTAATACTTCATCTTTAGGTGAACTGTTGAAGGTACTGCTACCAACTCGACTAGAGTTGGCCTTCTGAATATGCATTGGTAAAGCGATGGGCAGTCGATCACCAGAAACTGCACCTTGATGGCTCTGGCCGTCTCAGCTGATCTGACGGTTACGATCAGTTCGACGTAGCCCCATGGCTTGGTGACTGATCTGTTGAATCCCTGTAAATCAGACCCTACATAGGGGGTAAGGTGTGATTCGTCCAGCTGAAGTGTCGAAAACAGTTGGGAGTACATGATGTCGACCGAGCTGCCCTGGTCGACGAGGATTCTGCGAACGCCGAAATTCGCCATCCGGGCTCTGACGAGCAGAGGTATGCTTGAGTTCGGGGATCCCCCGAGGAGCTCTTCCCTGTAGAAGGAGATGGGGACAGAGCCCTTCTGGGCCAGATCAAGCGTAGTCACTTTATTAGAGCTTGTGTTGATCAGGTGCTCGAACTTTCGTTTCACGGAACCCACAGTGACTTTGTTGAAGCCCCCGCCAGAGATGACCATGGCGGAGGGAAAAGTCTCCCACGGGCTGTGGGCCGCGAAATAAGCTGGGGCACTGAGTCCATCCTGGACGTAGAAGTCTTCTGGCCGCGATATGGACATAGCGACCTGGATGTTAGTTTCTTCCGAGGAAGGCACCTCTTCCTCTATCTTTTTGGACTCCTGGGCGTCCTGTCGGGGAGTGTCCTTCTTTTTAGCGAACTGCTTCAGGTGGCCGTCCCTGATCAGTATCTCAATGGCATCCTTCAGATAGATGCAGTCTTTTGTAGTGTGGCCGTGACTCTTGTGGAAACGGCAGTATTTTGATTTGTCCACGTTTGGTCTGGCCGGCAGTTGTTTGGGGAAGCGGGCCCCTGCCTGCTTGAACTCCGAATTGGCACATTCGGACAAAATCTTCTCCCTGGAGACGGTCAGGGGTTGTAGTCGTGGAACCGCCCGGAGGGTCCCTTGCTGTCGCGGGAGTCCCGGGGACGTTCCTCGTGCCTTCGTTCACCCCGACGAGATGTCGAGGCTTCCTCTCCTCTGGAGGCCCGAGCGTTCTCCTGATGGCGTGATGCTCGGACATTGCAGGCCGCAACCTTCTCTTCGTACTGAATGTGTGATTGGGCTTTGAGGAGGAGGGCGTCTAATTTCCTTGGTGGTGCGAGGCCAATGGCTTTAGAGAACTCGGAGCTCGGGCGGACCCCTTGCTCGAGCAGAAACTTCTTCATTTTGTCTGTTGTAGGGACCTGCACTACTTCCTTGTTGAACCTCTCGATATATGCGCGGAGAGGTTCATTTTTTCCTTGGATTATGGCTCCAGGGGAGGCCTCAGTCTTCGGGTGACGTCGAGATGCTGTGAAATTCCGCGAGAACTTCCTGCCCAGTTGTCTCCACGAGGTAATGGACTCTTCGGGCAGCTGCTTATACCATGTCATCGCTCCCTTTCGGAGCGTCGTCGGAAATAGTCTGCATTTGATGGCGCCCCGGACGCCACGGTAGTTTAACAGCGCATCGATGTTCTTGACGTGCTCGTCGGGGTTAGTGGTCCCGTCGTACGTACCAAGTGACGGGGGCTTCTCCAGGCCTTTAGGGAGACGGGTAGCTAAGATCTCCTGGGACAATGGGCCGTGAGGCTCATCGTCGCTGGTAGAACTGGTGAATGATGGGGACCGAATAGGGTGCTCGCGGCGGTGGTTTCTCCGGGGAAAAGGAGAGCGGTTCCTTCTAGGAGAAGGTAAGCGGTTCCTTCGTGGGGAAGGTGAGCGGTTCCTTCGCGAGAAAGGTGAACGGGCCCGACCTTTGGATCTGACCAGGGGAGATTGCTCGTGCCTTTGAGTCCTCTTGTGGCCCGGGGAGTGCTGGTCATGCGGGGAGATCTGGTCGCGCTTCCTGGCGGTGCGAGGATCAGGCTCTTGGCGCAGCCTTCGGTCGATATCTCTCCGGGGCTGCGGGCTCCTTGATCGTCTTCGGTTCCTACTCGGATGAGGGGATCTTGGATGGTTTGACTCTTCTAGCGCCCCGATTATTTTGTTTTGCTGCAGAATTAAGGTGTTGGTTTTGTTGATCGCCTCCAGGAGGGCTGCCACGACCGGGTCGGCGTTGGGCAGAACCGAAACGGGGTGGACGTTAAGTGAAGGTTGATCGTTGTTGCGATCAGCAGGGGTAGGGGAAGGAGAAGCAGTGGCTTCGTCCCTTAGAAAACGTGCATCTCGGAGGAGAGATGAATGGCTGTCAACGTCAGATTTGTTGACGGGGAAGATGGTGGTTTGGAGAGCATCCTTGGCGTGATCTTGAGAGGCCATGACGATGATGATCTTTGAAAATTATTTTGATCTTCGGTTTTCAGGGAAAGAAAGATGGGGAGAACAATGATTCCCACAGACGGCGCCACTGACCGTGAAGGCTGGATCAGATCCTGTAGAAGTGGGCCACCAAGTGCGTCTGGGATGTTGGTCGTATGGAGAGGAGGGGGTGTACCTGCAAGGTACTCCGACGCTCAAGTAAGAAAGGGTCAGAGAAAAGGGGCAAGTACAAAGTATTAGTTCGTAGGGTGAATATTGGATACCTGACCCTCTCAAGCGAGAGGGTTTATATAGAGCCCCCAACACGTGGCCAACGGTCTTATTTTTTGGGCGAAATAACCGTTTTCCCGAAGAATAGGTAACTACCCAAACTAGCCGTTATGTCGGGCAGGGGTGCTCGAAACTAGCCGTTATGTCGGGCATAAGCGTCGTTTCGGGCACCTGCCCACAGCTGTCCGGGGAGCCATGAAGCCGTACGTGACGGGCAGAAATTCCGGGGAGGAACGATATATTCCTTGCCCGGTTGGAGGGGCAGAAAGGTAACTTTTGCCCCTCTGCGGATTGGACTTAGGCAATTTGGGCCGCTCTGGAGCAGAGGCGGATTGGGCCATGTCTAGCCATTGGTCCAGTCTAGAACAATTATCATCCAAAAGTGTCAACAGTTGTTGCATTTCCGTTCTCAGAACTCGTATCTCCTTATTGTTTCAGACACAAACATTGTATACTTTCTTGATATTTAAGACATATATTTTGAGGTATTTTCTGTTTCAAAGTTACAAGTATGTTTTTGGGATGAATCATGTTCAATGTCATCAGAAACAAGTTTCTTCTCTTCAGGATTAAGGCGACATGCAATGGGATAACTAGATAACTTGTAACACAAATCATGATTATGTATACCATAAACCACATTAAATGTTCATGTATTATTCGCCATAAGGTACCCATGCAACTTAAAAGGACACTCACATTTCCTCATTCTAGTGTTATCTCATTTCAACTTCCGAATAGGTTTTGTATAGTTGCAACTTCTTTCGCATCTCATTCTCACAAATATCTGTCTTCTATCAGAACCATTATCTGACCTCTCGATTACAACACGAACCCCAACTTGACAGCCTCCGTGTGATCCATTGGAGCATATGTTCACGAACAACAAACTCCTGTTTATTTATAAATTGTTTACCAACATCTACCTCGACATTAACCAGTATAACATCCATAGACACAATAGATTCGGAAAAAACGTTAGGGTGCACTATATCTAAGGCCATTCAAAATAGGAAAATATCAAAAGCTCAAATACAACATTACAATAATTCGGAAATACACTTTTGTATTACATTCAACAATAATATGAAATTACACTTCCTAACTCAACGTCCATTTTTCCAAAGCAAAAATCATATTCTAGCAAGTAATGAAGAAGAAAATACATGTACATTACCTTAAATTCCAACTTCTTTCACTATTTTTTATGTGAAAAAAATAGATGAATGTTATTTTGAAGTACCAAACTTGATTAACTATAGGAGATTTTGGTAGGGTTTGAAGAAGAATGGTGTTAATGATCATAAGTGCAAAATACATGTAAGGTGGTGTTTTATTCAATTTCCCGCTCGACAAATTCAAAACTGCATTTTCGAATAATTCATTGAATTATGAAATAAACACAATCAATATAGAGATTATTCTGAAGATACACTTTTGAACTATTTATAAAAAAAATGAAGGTATCTTATTTACAATGTGTTTTCGTGTGCATTAAGGCCGTCCACTAATATACTTTTAAAATTTTAAAAGGACAATTTTAAACTTTATTAAAATGACTCTTCAGGATGGGAAGAACAGCTCCTTATATCTTCTTAAGTAACAAGTTGTAAAGTTTACTTTCTTAAAAAAAATGTATTAATGTTTCCAAAATTTACATAACATTTTTGTTTTGCTATTATTCATGGTAAAAAAAAAAATGTTCGTTTTGATTTTTTTTAATGAATTTATTGGATATATTTCTTTGATGAATCATTAAGATAAATATTGAAAGAAGCTCCAATTAACTCATCATTTTTCTATTTATTCAATAAAATTGTCCATCCTCCGTCCCAAAATAAATATCACATTTAACAAATTATTTATTCCAAAATAATTATCGCTTTTAATTTTCAATATAATTTTTATTTTCTTCTTTCAATAATACCTTTTAATTAATTAGATGTGGTAAAACATGTCATGATTCGCAGGACCGACCCTTGCATCCATTAAAATAGGTGGGGTTGAGATTTTGTGTCTGTCTACTCGCTCAACTCGTCTCACCTTAACACCGCCCCTCCTTAAATCTGTCAAAAAAAGGGTTGGTTGGTCCGTCATTCCACCAACCTAGTTATCAAGCATTTCAAAATATTTATTTTATTTGATTGAAGGTTAATCTTTGAACTATAACTTTAAAACTTTTATTGATGGTTCTATTTTATACATTTATTTGTGAATATAAACAATATTTTTTTAAATAAAATTTGTTAATAAAATATTTTATAAAAAATTGTTCTAAAACACAAATGAAAATCTAATTAAAATATAAAAATAAGTTTTAAAAAAATGAAAAATAAATAAATAAATAGGCAGCGAACCCGCCGCCCACTAACCTATCATCTTGGTGGGATAGACTAGAATTTTAGGTTCAATTTTATTTGACGGGCTTGTCCACACCATCTCTTTTTTAACGAGTTTAAAACGAGGCGTAGTGGACGACCTTTTTTGTCACCCCTACAATTAATACTCCTTACATAACTATTACTCTCTCACTTCAGATTTATCATCATTATAATACACAAAATCATCATTATAATACACAAATAGTTAACAAAGATAATCTAACATTCTCACTTTCATTTATCATATTTTCTTAATATGTGTGAAATACTCAAATGTGATATATATTTTGAAATGGAGCTGAGAAACATGTTTACTTTGCATTATTTTTCCTCGTTATCTTCTCATTCTTTTGAAGTGAATTTTCAAGAGAGATAACATGATTTCGGAACAAAAATTACTATAGTGTGACATTATATGAGGAAAATTTTACCCCATACCCCTGTAGTTATACTGATACTCTTACATTTTTTTTAAAATGCTAATTTTACCCTTATTTATTTTTAATTATTTTAATTTTTAATTTTTACTGTTCATATCAGTTTTATACATCGGGATTTAATATTCATACCGGAATACATATTTATAGACTTCCGATAAACAATTTTTTTACAAATTACCTGAACACATACTAGTTTCCAAATCACCATAATCAATTACAAGAAGTTTCTAAAGGACTAATCATAATTTTCAGACCCAATAAAATTAGCACCATTACTTGAACCACCCAACACGTCCAAAATGTCCAATCAATCGTGTTTCCACCATTATCATTCATGGTAACAGTAATAGTAGAAGACAAAGAGCCAATAATTTCAATTACAGTTTTGGATTAATCTGTATTAGTATTTTCATTATTATTATTATAGGTAATTATTTGTGGAGTTTTGTTCACAAAGTTAGCAGCAATCTACAGTTTTTTTCAAATGGAAACAAGTTAGTATGTGTTCCGGTAATTTGGAAAAAGAGTGTTACTGGAAGTGTTTAAATATGCGTTCCGGTAATTTGTAAAAAAAGTGTTTACCGGAAGTGTTTAAATATGTGTTTCGGTATGAATATTAAACAAATCGTAACACTTGTAAAAAGTGTTTCGATACTGTCCATATTTATATTTAAAACCGGAACTCTTTAAAGAGGACTTCCGGTACATATTTTGTTCTAAACCGGAACTCTTAGTGCAAATCTTCCGGTGTATAAAAATTAACTTGAACAGTAAAAATTAAAAACTTAAAATTATTAAAAATAAACAAAGGGTAAAATTGGTATTTTGAAAAAAATGTAGGGGTATCAGTATAATTGCAGGGGTATGGGGTAAAATTTTCTTATATCAGGTGCAAATATCCTCTTACATAGTGCAGTCTAACCCACTATATCTGCAGTCAATTTTTCCAAAACGTTCAACCCATTAGGAGAAGCAATTACCACTGTGCATCTGTGTAACACAAGAACAAAACTAAATGAGATAAACCCTTATATTGTCATTATCATATAAAATTTGAGAGAGACAACTAACGGGATTTTCGAAATGACACCATGGTCGACAACACCATCAACTTTATCGAGGATTTTTGCTACTTCAGCTGCAAGTAATACAAAGTCAATGGGATTAATCAACAGAAATACTATAGTAAGGCTTGGAACTAAAATATGCATCATCAAAATTGCAAGTAAAACGTCTCGTTAAGACAACTCAGTTGGTAGCTGTGTATAGACATTCAATTGCTGAGACGTGGGTTTGAATCTGCAACATCCCATTTATTCACCTTTAATAGGTGAAATTCCAGTCACTATGCTATTAGAAAAGAAAAAAAAACACTTTGCAGGCAGAACTTACCGAGGCTTGGTATTGGAGACGTGAAGATAACATCAAGAACATTATGTCCTTCTCTTGTCACTAATGGAAAGTCGCCTCCTAGTGGGCCTGCTTGACCTATAGACGCTCTTCTCCACACCTATTTTACGTGGAGAAACAAAAACTATAATCGCAATATGCGTGGGTTTTTGGTAAAATAATTAAGAGAATCGATAAAAACATGAGGAAAATGAGAAAAAAAAATCTCTTGGATCAAGACTAAATTATAAACATGTATATAGAGTAGCTTAAACGCGGTTTACACGAAGAAAAACTAAGACAAGAGCGAATGTCTAACAAACCTCAGCATCACCAAGAAACATATCATCAATCTCTTCAGCAATTGCCAACCAGTTAAGCTACAAGGAAAATTTTGGTATTAAAGACAAATATACACAAGAAATAATCAAAAAGCTAATAATTAGCACAGCTGCTTACAGACTGAATTAAAACTGGAATAGAACCTTCCAGACCACCTTTGTACTGGTTTTCTTCGATAATGAACACTAGTTTATCGGCAGCATTCAGTATGGACTGAGAATAAAAGGAGAAAACACAGGAAAATCAATCATCATCAAAACACGAAAGTTGATCTTCACAAGTAAACTCAGAAGAAAAAAGATATAGCAACTAACTTTCTCCTGTATTATGGATTCCTCACTTTGCAGTTTTCGCCGTCCAATGATAGTAACAAATGTCCCTTCTTCTACACCATCAGCGTCATCAAATGCAAAATCGATCTACAACAGAACAATTGCAAATGAATTAAAAAGTACACCTAACTTTACACATCAACATATCCGAACATTAATTTACTTTTTTATTTTATTTTATACTCTTAATTTAACTGTATCAAAACACTTTTTTTAGTGATTTCTTCTCTGTAGGACAATTTTCACCAGAGATTGCATACAAGGTTTTCTGGCAAGCATCCGGTGCCTTGTAAAACAAGAAACAATACTCAACATTAAAGGAAAATCTAGAATATGATTATTTTTTTGCACACTTGAGAACTTCCTTGATAGGTAATCAATGGAATCCCAGCCTTTGCTGCTTCACTCGCACTTGCAACAGACCTGCATAAACCAATGCATCAACGACAGACGGTTTGGTGGAATTTACATCTTGTTCTATTACTTCCCTAAAATATGTCGACAGTTTTTCATGTGATGCATAAGTAAAAAGTCTTAACGCTGACAATGTATTCCAATTTAACTCAAGGAACGGAAGAAGAGCTCACGTGGGAATCCCTACTATGTCCTTCAAATTACCACGATGAAGTTGGCGACCCAAATGCTGAATGGCCATACCAGAAGCATGACCAGACCCCAATCCTACAACCATGCCACTTTTCACATACGTATCCACCTATAAAACAATAATACATTTCTATAAAACTCATTCGTCTACCAATAAATTTGACAAAACATGATTTTGTCAAAAACACAATTTTGATTAGTATTTGTTGAATCAATCACGTATAACAACAAATCGAGGAGTTAGGGGTTGAAAACATTACAAATATACAATTTTGACAAATATTACGAAAATCTCATTAAAAATATGCATTAAGGCCATGTTTAGATTAACAATTTAATATATATAAAGGTTTATGTATCACCTATTTATGTAAAAAAAATATAAAATTAAATTAAACTAATTTGCATATAATCTTTAATTTGTTTTCATATGCAATCCTGGAAAGCTTATAGAAATAAGCTGAAAACAACTTATGTACTCATGGACATTTGATAAGTTGTTTCTATGAACAGTGACATAATTCACAAGTGTTTATATAGGTAGATAAGCTCAAATTGCTGAATTCAATCATGCCTTTGAAAGTTGGAAAGAAAGGAAATTATGATGAATCGAAAGATGATACATACAGTGTATTGAGCTGCTGTTTGGAGAGAAGAAGTATCATCGAGACAGGAGCGAGTGGGCATTATTCTCACAAACTTGGGTCTCATTCTTTTCCTTCTTCTGCTTAATTGAGGTATGGGTGAATGCAGAAGAAGACCTGTGGAAAGTGGTGAAGATGAAGCAGCTATGGAAGCCATTGTTGTTGTTCAATTCTCTCGCTCTTTAATTTCATCAATGTAGTGGATAAGGGTTTTTTTTACACACGTCGATAGTTCAATATTCGAGGAAAGTTTAAATGAATGACTAATAAATAGAGTTGTTGTTTTTATAATTATTTTTTAAAATAACTTTTTGAGTTTTTTTTTTTTTTTTCATATTCGTTCTTAACATAAAAATTTGCAACAAAATCCAAACGTATAAAAGGATTTTAACTTTTTTATCCGTCGATTTTGCTTTTAATGTTTAAGATGAATACTAAAAAAGTTTGGATATGAATTATTTAAAAAAGAATAGAGAGACGAAAAACCAAAATTTATTCTTTAAATTAATTTATCGTGAACTAAATTAGTTGGATAGATAGTATCATTCAGTTAAACAATGTTCTTCAATATCATATTATTGAAATTTTTTTAATTATTTTTGTATTTATTTGAATATTATAATTGATAATATTTTGCTGTTTTCATAAAATATATAGATATTTTATTTAAATATTTTTAATTGTTTTTTATATTTTATATTGTACAATGGTATTGAAGTAGTTTCAAGATTTTATTTAAATAAAAAAGAAATTTCAAAATTATTTTGACATTATTCTATTATTTTTTTTGGACTAAAATATGTTAATTGTTTTAAATTTTATGGCTATTTTTTTTAGTTTAAAGTAAGTTTGTTATTTGTAAGTATTAGGAATATTTTATGCTATTTAGGAAGTGTATATTGTATTATTAAATTATACATTAGAATTTTATAATTTTAAAACTTAAAAAAAAAATCCAATTAATTATAAAAGTGGATCAGATAATAAGATGATTTTCTATTAAAAATTTTAATCACATGAATATTTTTAAATATTTAGAAATCAAAATATTTCTATTTTATTAATTTGTAAATAAAGTTCAAATTAGTTACAAAAATTGATCAACTAATAAAATTATTGTAGTTATTAAATTTTGTAAAAATTTATATATTTAATATCATTTTTTTGTTATCATTTTTATTGTAGTTATTACAAAAATAGTTTTTTATTTTTATTTTTGAATGAATAGGATATTAGACTCTTAAAAAATAAATAGTGTAGTTATTAACAAAATAACGAAGTTATTAATTTTTTAGGTGTAAGGCAAAAAAAGATTGAATTATATAAAAAGTGATAATTGTTTTTAGTAGTGATTAACTCTTCTGAAATATATAATAATAAGATATTTGTAACATATGATTTTTGGATTAAAATTTTAAGTGTAATTGTATTTTATTAATTTGTAAATGAAACTTAAATTATTAATTAAAATTGATCAACTAATAAAATTATTGTAATTATTAAATTTTGTAAGAATTTTAAATATTTAATTTTTTTTTTTTATTAGTCATCAATTTTTTATTTTTGTTTTGAATGATTGTTTCTTTTGTGATGTTTTGTAATTTAATAAAATAGTGTATTTATTATTTTTTATAAAAATAGAGTAATGTAGTTATTAACAAAATTGTGTACTTAATATTATTTTGAGATGTAAGGTGAAAAGACTAAATTATATAAAAAATGATAATTGTGTTTAATTGTAATTAATTTTTGTTATATATTTAATAATAAAAATTTTGTAACATATAATTTTTGGAATAGAAGTTGAAGTATAATTGGATAGTTTTGTTGAAATATTCAATTATAAAAGAGACACATCAGCTTTTAATTGATGTGACAAATATAATTAGCTTTTATTTTAATATATTTTTTTAAAATATTTTATTATTGTTTAATTAAACCATTGAAATCTAAAGTAAAAATCTGATTTTCTAAATTTAGAAATACTACTCAAGTCACACATGACAATGCTTATTTTTTTAATTGTTAATAAGTTGATTTTATTTTCACTATTAATTTATGTAATGCTGTGGATTAGTGGTAGAAGATGTCTATTTGACGTGTGTTTTAGTGTGTAACCGAGTTAAAGATTTAAGGTTTAATTGCAGTATTGATCTCTCTGTTTTTATTTTTTTTTAGTTTTGATCCCTTTATTTTAAAATTTAGAATTTTTGCACTTTCATTTTTAGTGTTTTTTAGTTTTTGTCCCCCTATTTTAAATTTTAGAATTTTGGTCCCTCTATTTTCATATTTATTTAGTTTTGGTCCCCTATTTTAAATTTTATTTTGGATTTTAATTTCCTTTCCAATTTGGAAATAATTTAATAGGGGACCAAAAGTTTAAAAAAAATAAAAATAAGGGGACCAAAACTAAAAAAAAATGAAAATAGAGGGACAAAAATTTCAAATTTTAAAACAGGGGACCAAAACTCAAAAAAATTGAAAATAGAGGGACAAAAATTTTGAATTTTAAAATAGAGAAATCAAAATTGCAATTAAGCCAAGATTTAAATTCATACCTTTTAATATCTTGTCTCATTCCATTTTTTTTTTTAAGAGCACGGGTATTAATATAAATTTGGCTTAATTGCAACTATGGTTCCTCTATTTTGTATTTTTTTGGGTTTCGATCCCCTCATTTTAAAAATCACAATTTTGGTCCCTTTTTTAAGTTTTGAGTTTGATTTTAGTCCCCTCTGCAATTTTAGACATTTTTTTAATGATGTGACACTATCTAAGATGACGTGTCAATGCCAGTTGATTTAAAAAAATTTAATTTGAGATTTTTTTATTGACTAGGATAATTAATATATTAATATTATTTTAATTAATAAATAAATTTTAATTTATTAATATTATATTATTAACTTTTATAATTAATTAATTTAAATGAAACACTTTGGGCCTAAACTTTATTGGCCCATCTCTTTGATCCATCTTCCTTACACACATTTGAATTGTTTTGTTTGTGTAAAATATATAAAAACTAAAAACATTTGTAATATAAACAATATCGGACTACTATGAAACACCATCACTGCTATCAGAAATTGTTGTGTTCTAACACTGTCAGAAATTTTTTCTGTATCACTAGCTGGACTTATTGGCCATGGTGACCATGTTTGTAAATACTTTTGGCAAGATGATTGACACGAATCTGTTTTTGTTTCTCATTTTAATTTAAATGCGGAAAAATCAAACAATGAAAACTTAACTACTCCACCATACTCGGAGAAGATTTGGTATAAGTTTTTTATTGATACATTATTTCAAAAAGGATCAGCTGATTTGAAGCCAAAATATGAAGACACAAATAATGGCAATGGAGATTCATCAGAGGATGAAGTTGTTAAACACGAATTGTTTCTCTTGAGATCATGCTTACAAAATCCAGTTGTTACCGTTTGTCGCAAAACAATTGGAAACAACGAGGGTTTAAGAAAGGCTATATTTGGTGGAGAAAGTACATTGTTTTCTGATAGTGAAGGAACAAACTATACTTTTAGTTTTTAGTATGATGAAAGCAAATACACTCACTTGCAAGATACGAGAAGGCTATTAGAAAAGTTGTTTCCTTTTCCCACCATATTGCCTTCAGTTCAGGTATTTCTAGTTAGTAACCTGAACAACTTTTGATGAAGTATGCAGTAAATTAGTGTGATAAACCATTATTTAATTGAAACATGATGATATTCCTGTGTCAGAGCTCTTGCATTTCCAGAGAAAAAACACTCTTTCTTCAAGAGTTCTTCACTGGGTGCAAAATGTTGACTTAAGAACAACTCTGCTACCTCTGGTTATTATGCAATACTGTTTAACTGCGTACATTCAGAAACAAGTGAATAAATATAAACTATCTGACAATTCCAGGATTAAAACTATGGTAATATTATTTTTTGCTTTATTTTGAATAGAACAAGTAGATTATATTAGAGTGAATATGTTGTTAAAGTTGATGAATGAATGGAGGCTGATGGATGAACTTACAGTGTTACGAGTTATATACTTGTTAGGTTAAAGTATTTGCATATTATATTTTGTTGTGTTATATATGGTTGCAGTTGATACACTCTACTTTGTGCACTAGTGATTCCATGCTCGTATGAGATGGATAGAACTGCACTAGATGGTTTTTCACAGTAGTCCCACATTGTTTATTTTACAAATATTTTTAGTGTTTATATATCTTACACAAACACAAAAATTCAAATAGTGGGTTAGAAAGATGGGCCAAAGACATGGGCTATTAAAGTTTGGCCTAAAGTGTTTTATTTAAAATTTTGATTAATTAATTAATTATAAAAATTAATAATAAAATATTAATAACTATTTAATTTATTAATTAAAATAATATTAATAAATTAATTATCCTAGTCATTAAAAAAAGTCTCAAATTATATTATTTAAAAATGACATGACATTGACACGTCATCTTGAATAGCGTTATATTATTAAAAATAGTCTAAAATTGGAATGGGGACTAAAATTAAACTCAAAACTTAAAAAATGGACCAAAAACGTGGTTTTTAAAATAGGGGGATCAAAATTCAAAAAAATGCAAAATAAGGGGACTATAGTTGCAATTAAGCCTATAAATTTTTATATTTTTATAATTAAAGTATGTAATATTTGAGGGTCTGATCTATCCCGCTCCCATGTTTTTTTTCAAGACCATCCAAGTTTTATACCCAAAACCTCAATTATATTCGTCTGCTCTATTTTTTTAAGAACAAATCTAGCAGGCATGCTTGTTTATATTATAAGAGAAAATATACACAAATGTATAGGAAAAATATATATATAATATAATATAAAAAAAGTAAGGGTTTTGGCAAAACCAATTTTGCCCTTTGCTAAAAATCTAACACCTCTACATTTTAAGGTTAAAGTATGTCCTAAAAATGCTTTTTCTAACTTATTGTCTGTCTGGTCCAAATATAACTATCATTTTTATTGAAATTATCTATTTGGTTCCTAATTTTGCTTTACTTTTCCAAATCACTGTTCAATTTAAACCAATTGCCAACTATTGGGTTTCTTTCCTTCTGCACACTTCAAAAGCAAACGTCACTTCTGTGTTGTTGGGTGTAATCCATATGTTCACTTCACAAACCCATTTCCCCCTCCTTCATCTACTTGTAGTTTCTACTCTCCAACTTCATCTACTTTCAGCTTCTATTCTCCAACTTCGTCTAATTTCAGCTTCCTTTCCCACTGTATCAACAAATTACACTCAATTTGAAAAAGAACGTTGAAGATGTAAGTATTTATTTATCATTGTGTTGTGTGTCTGTGTTCTTCCACCCTTTTTCATCATTTTCTTCATTATCTCCTCTATGACCTAACTGTGTTTCCGTCAAAATTGTGAGATCTGCCTCTAACGTTTCGATATTTTGGTTTTTTGTTTTCTCTTCTTGTATTTCTTGCTCAGGTCTGCATTGAGGAACCATTGGTATTGATTTTTCTGCTATAATTGGAACTCACTGCTATAGATTTATTTTTTTCCCTCTTTCTTTTGTGATTTATTTGTTGTTCTGTTTCAGTATTTATGTTGCTTGAATGTTGCTGTTGTTGTTGTGGTTAGTTAGAATTTGTTCTAAATTCTTTTGTTTTTATTTTTACAGATTTTTAATTATTGTTGATTGTTGAGGTGAAGGTTGAAAAAATGGATATGAAGTTTTTACAGGATAATATTGTAAGTTCAACTCCAACCCCAAGACAACATCACTCTAAGGTTTTTTTTAGATCCATGTTGCGTCTTTACTCTTTTGGTGCTATGTGTAGTTGAAAAGATTCATCAACTTTTAGTAATATACACGTCAAGTGTTTATTTATTTGTGTGTGTGAAACTGTGATCTGTTGTGTTAATGGCTCCACGATTGAATTTTTCGAGTTGGTGGGTGAAGGATACATAGAAAGGGACACCAGTGGTGGTGAAAATGGAGAATACAAAGAAGGGTTAAATTTATTTTATTTTATGTTTTTCATTTTTTATGAGGAAAAATAATATTTATTTGTTATACATTGCATAATAACACTAGCCACCTTGCTTTGAACAACTCTTCTCCTTTGTTATTCATCACAAGAATTTATGCAACAAAAATTATTAAAGGTTAGAGTTTCGTTAATTTGTTTATTGTTTTAGTTCTTTAACAACGGTTGAAACATGAACCAATCATTAAGGTTTAATCATGTGTGTGTGTTTTTTTAATTAACTTTGTTCTCACGTTATGAGTGTTTTCTATGCTTGTTTTTTCTATTAAAATTTTAAATTATTATGAAAACGTTTTAATTTTCGGTTTTATTTTATGGTGTTTGATGAATCTGAAGGTTCTGGTCTGTGTAAATTATAACTTGACTTTAATTAATCTGCAAAATTGTAGTGGAAAAAAGTGATTATTAGAGAAGCTGATTATTTGGTATGGGGAACCAAATGATAAATCAGAGAAATCGAGTGTTGGAATTCAGAAAGTTAATCAAGAGTGTGTTTGGAGATGGTTTCATATTCTTGATTACCATCATTGGGGTGTCAAAAGGGCTTTTCTTCATAAGAAGAAAAGAAATATCAAAAGTAAGTTATTTCATATCACAATTTACAACCTGGTTCTTCTTTATTTCATTTGTTAGAAAACGCGAAAATAATGAATAAAGCCATAAGGAGAATACTCAATAATTTAATTTTTGTATTCAAATTAATTAACTTTATTCATTTTATTCATTTGTATTCTAATTTTTGTAGATTAATTTAGCATTTTCATTCTTTTGATATGGAATGATGACACTTTTATATAGGTTTAGATTACTTCTTTTATTATTTATTGTACTATAGTATAGAATATAATACTACTTTTATCCATGCTTTTCTTGAGTCAAATCAACACATTTAATGCAAAATCTGACTTGGGTTGCCTTTACATTTTAGTCACTAGCCTTCCCTTGAAGTTTAGCTTGAGGTGTGACTTGAGTTAACAAGTGCATATCTTTTGCAGACAAATTTACTATGTATATCTTTTATTATTTTGCATTCAGATAATACTTCTGGAACCATCAAGGAACAACTTGCAGCTATAACACCGATACTTGAACAGTTTTAAAACCATGAACGGTTTGAGAATAATGTATTATATGATTTTAGATGATAAATAGATTAAGAGATTATTTTAGGTAAATTATTCTAATTTTAGAATATTTGATTCTAATTTTAATTGTAACTATTATGATCAATAACAATTTGAATTAAAATATATTAATGTTTAAAATTTCTGAAATATGACAATCAATGTGGTTCTATAATTATTTGATTTTTTTATGATAAGAACGTAATACAAGTTAAAAATGATAAAAATTATCGACAATAATACTTCATAATTATATTATATTATTAGTATATTTTTTAATGAACAATTAAAAATATTAATTGATTATATAATAAGGGATTTGGTTTACTGATATTTCAAATCTCTTAATTAAAAAAACATATTGACATCGAGGTTGAAAATAAGTAATTTTTAATTTTTTTTTAAATTTAATTGAAATAATGAAAATGGGTATAACTTAAATAAAAGTGAACAATTTTTTGAATAATTTATAATTATATCAATGTGCATTAATTATTTTACTTGATAATTTTGTATCAATTAAGGGAAACTGATCTGAGGTGATCAGACTGGATCGTCGTGGCCTTCGCGTAGGGCAGATGCTGATGCTTGTAGGAGAGAAAGGGGGGTTGTACCTGCAAGGTACTCCGATGCCAAAGTAAGCGATTGGGCAAGGAGAAAAAGCAAGTACTAAAGTATGATTTCAAGTATTGAATAGTGATCAAACATGCCCCTCTCAAGTGAGAGGGTATTTATAGAAGTAACCCCCAGCGCGGGGCCAAGGTCTTCCATATGGGCGAAATATCTGGTCGACCAATGGGAGACTGCCAGCCGGAGGGTCAGACGCGTGACCCTTTGACCTGGTCCAACTGTTTCCGTGAGATCTGGGGAAACAGTTGGTCGCGTGAATTGTCAAGCGCGTGAGAGGCATGTCCCCAACGGTCATATTGTGCCCAACGACTATTTTTGGCTATTGGGTCTTGCCAAGAGCTAGACTGGATTGGGACTTGCCCTGTTGTGGGCCAAGCGCCTGCCCAGTCCAGAACAGGAGCCCCCCAAGTCTTTGCTCTGAGGAAGAGTGATGACTTGAGATAGCCTCGTGGA
Organism: Lathyrus tuberosus; assembly: GCA_022829125.1. NCBI lineage: Eukaryota > Viridiplantae > Streptophyta > Magnoliopsida > Fabales > Fabaceae > Lathyrus > Lathyrus tuberosus. The sequence goes on from JALAZF010000272.1 coordinate 800,266, forward strand.
CTGCTACCTTTGGGTGATAAAGTTCGGGGATATTCCCTCACCTGTTCGGTGGTTAATGTGGTCGAAGTTGGTTGCTTAGCAGCCCGACAACCTTCCTTATGCGAGGACGTGCCCGCAGAAGTAGCGTATTTATGTAGACCAGATTTGGAAAATTTCCTCGCGAAAACGGCATTTTCTGTCGACCAGGTTTAGGAAACGTGCCTGCCAAACCTGTGTTTTTTTTTAATGTCGATGAACTCTAACGAGGATATGACTTGTGTCTATGGTCGAGGAAGATGTGCTCGCGGGGGCTGTGGAAGACTTGGGCGATTGTACCGTCTAGCTTTGGGAATGCCAAACGAAGATTCCCTTTTTGACACGTGGTGGTGCATTCATTTCTTGTCAGGCTAGAGGCCTAGGACATGATGGCCTTTGCGCTTCCCAAGCGAGGAAGTGCTTATAAAAAGGGGGAAGAGAGGATTCCTTTGAACACTTCACTCAAATTCTTCTCCCCAAACCTCTTTGCTTTACAACTTGTGCTCTCGCCGAAGTTACAACGTCACCGTCGATCTTTATCTTCTACCTCTGTACTTATCAAGTAAGTTCTTCATCTCCCTTTAGGATTTTTTGTGGCGTTCTTCATTTCTAGAAATTCTCATGAGTTTTCCGGTGATTTATGAACTTTCTGATGAATGTTCATGTGTTCTTCGATGAACACATGAATTTCTAGAAAACTCATGAAGATCATGAAGAACATAGAATGAATGTCCATGAATATGACGTATGATAATGTAGATCTTCCTAAATTCTGGTTAGGTATAGTTTTGGGTTTGTAGTCGGGCATTAGGCCTGTTCGACGTGAAACTTTGGCTTTCGCGCGATGAGCTTAGTTTGTAGAGTAAGCTCCTCTTCACAGATTCTTCATAAAGTCGCAGAGACTCGTCCCCGTTGTGGGGGAAAGTGAAGTCACCGTTTTCTGTCGTGGTCGACTAGGGCTCAAGGTTATCCTCGACTTATTCCTCGGCCATTCACTTGACTAGTGGTTGAAGGGTGGAGTTGATCTTTGTCGTCGAATTCACTTTTTCTTCCTCTGCTTTTCAGGTGAAATGGCTGACAAATGCGAAGGGATCGTACCCGATGTTGGCGCTGCGCACGAGGAGGCAGAGCAACCCGTAGATTATGCCAACGTCCACGTAGCTGAGGAGGACCTCAAGTGGATCGCCCAGGAACCCCTGTCGACGAGGTCGACGTTCACTAAAGAGGAAGCTCGGGAGTTTCCCTATCTAGAAGATCGGGCTGAGGGTGCGCCAGTGCATTGGAGAGCTATTTGCCCGACAGAGAACGATCGAATATGTTCGGTATATCCGGGGATGCGGTTCCCCGTCTACGAGTTCGCATTTGTGGAGGCGAGGTATCGCATGCCCTTCACCGATTTCCAGGAGGCCATATTCTGCCACTTGGAGATGTGCCCCGCCCAACTCCATTCGAATGCACTGGTGTTTATTCGCGTTTTTGAGTTGGTATGCCATTACTTGAAGTTTGGGGCGACCGTGGACCTTTTCTTTTGCATTTTCCAAATCCAGCGGAGCACAGCGGGCCCAAAGCAAAGCTGGGTATCATTCAAGCTGCAGAGCAGGCTCTTCTGGCCGTACACAGAATATGTCTGACATTTCAAGGACAGGTTTTTGGTCATGAAACCAGTCTCTGAAGTGGATAAGAGATTCATTTCTACTCTTGAGACTGTGGAGGTTGACGATCAGTAAGTTGAGAAGGTTGTGTCCAAGTTCCCTTTGGAGTGGATGTATGCCCATTTCAGATATAGGACCGATCAGTTCCTCGTCAAGCACAAGCAGCTTTGTGACGGGGACAATGAGTCCTACCGAGTTTTGCATGCATATGTGGAGACTTTCAGTTCTGCCTTTGTGGTGGACAGGGATGGCAAAGAGTTGTTCGGAGAGGACGGGGAGCCTGCTCGGGCGGCTCGTTATATTAACACTAGGGCCCTTCTTGAGTGCGAAACCGATGACGTTGCGTTCCAGCTCCTCAGTATAACTTGTTCCTTTGCCCGTGTTTAAATTTTCCCCCAATCGTACTAATATCCTCTTTTATGTTTGCAGGAAAAATGTCGGACATGAGGGAGCGTCTGGTAAGGTCCCAGGCGGCCAAGAACCTGAAGAAGGGCATCTAGTGCCGAAGACTGGTGCTGCGAAGCAACAAGTTACATTAGAAAAGTTTATGGGCAGCATTGGCTCTGCCCCGGGGACCACTTCAACCCCTCCAACCCCGGACACGACCCATAAGAGGAAACGAGATGATGTTGGCTCTTCGCCGGCTGGTTGCTCGGGCGGTTTTGTTGGAGGGAGATTCGTGTTGTCTCTGTGCTATCTTCAAGGGAAAATTTTTGACGGGGAGAGCTCTATCGCTGTTCCCGAACTCGATGCTTCGGCCATCCTGTCCTCCGATCCTCAGGTGCAGAGGAAGTTTCTCTGTCATGACGCGGCGGCCATGACCATAGTATTGGAGGCGGCTTTGGCCCTTGGGACGCATAGATGGTTCTGCTTGCCGACCTTAAGAGGGCGAAAGCTAAGATCTCCGACCTGGAGCTGGAAAATGCAGAAATTTACAACGATCTGAAGAAGCTTCAAGGCAATCTGAAGGCCAAGATAGAACTTCAGAAGGAAGTAACCCAGATGAAGGGGGAGGTGACCAAAGTAAATGATGAGAATGCCCGCCTGAAGGCGAGGATAGTCGAGATGGAGGGATCATCGACGGTTGGTCAGGACGAGACCGACGACGAGAAGGATCTGAAGATACGGAAAGACCTGGTCGAGAGGATCCTTCTCCTTGAGCAGGGTAATCTAGGGGCAGCTGAGTTTGGTTTCAACACAGCTTTGGAGCAGTTAAAAGCCCTCAACTCCGACGTCCAGCTACTGACCGAGGGGATGAGCGTTTTCATTGTTGTTGTCAATGGCGAGGTGGTTGCCCCGGAGGTTCCTAGCGATGTAGTTTAGTTTTTATTTTGAAGTTGTACTTGTATTTTGCGGGCCTACGTGCCTTTTGATATGTAACTTTTTGTCAGGCGCAGCTCTTTCCTTGTACTGTTGACTTATTCTGGCCTTGTAGCCGAAGTTATATAAATATTTTGCGTTTAGCATTGCCTTTGTTGCATTTATTTGTGTATGCTTTTAACGTTTAAATGTTAAGTATGGATGCTTTGCTCGACTTGCTCTTGTTATGCCTGATAGTTTTGGAGACTCGTCGAGGAGGCGAAGTAGTTTCCCCGGTGATAGGACTAGGATCTCGGTCGAGGTACTAATCCCATAGGCTTAGACTGTTCCCATCGCGAGCTGGGTGTCCTGCCTTGTTGGCGCGGCAACGGCGGAGCTCGGTTGAGGTATCCCCGTTGTGCGTAGAATCTGCTCGTCCTATGAGCAGAAACTGGCCGACGTTGTAAGGTGAGGGATGGTGCTTGCACCGAGGCACGGTCATGTGGCCGAGCCGTCTCTCTATTGGGGGTGATCTCGTCGGCAGTTAGTCCGACCTAGTGGCTAGTCCTAACTGTAATATTGTTTGAGCTTTTTAGTGTTCCATTGTCGAGCAAATGGTTCTCCGTCCAGAGTTTCTAGGTAGTAGGCTTCAGTGCCTATTTTTTACTTGACCCTGTAGGGTCCTTTCCAGTTCGCGGCCAGCTTGCCCTCGCGCGAATCCTTCTGCTTTCTGCGTAGAACCAAGCTGCCAACGGGGAAGTCGCGCTATATGACCTTAGCGTCGTGGCGCAAGGTTATTTTTTGTTTTAACAAAGCCTCACAGACAGCTGCTCCTGGCCGTATTTCTTCGACCAGGTCGAGCTCTTCTCTTAAAGCCTCGTCATTCATCTCCTCATCGAGAGGAGCTTCCGTTCGTCTGGAAGGTTCTCTGATCTCCACCGGTATCACTGCCTCGGTTCCGTAAGCTAGTCGAAAAGGGGTTTCCCCGGTGGTGGAGTGTTGGGTTGTTCTGTAGGCCCAGAGCACGCTATGTAACTCCTCGACCCACCTCTTTTTGGCTTCGCCTAGCCTTCGTTTTAGACCCTGAAGGATTACCCTGTTCGCAGCCTCTGCTTGTCCATTAGTCTGGGGGTGCTCAACGGAAGTGAAGTATTGCTTCGTGTCTAGTTTATCGACGAAATCTTAGAACTCCCTGTCCGTGAAATCGGATCCATTATCGGTCACAAGGGCCCGGGGTACTCCGAATCGTGCGAGGACGTTCCTTTTGTAGGAACGAAGTATGTTGAAGGCTGTGATCTTGGTGAGAGCTTCGGGTTTGATCCATTTCTTAAAGTAATCGACGGCCACAATCTGAAATTTATTTTGATAAGACCCCATTGTGAAGGGGCCGAGTATATCCATCCCCCACCAGGCGAAGGGCCAAGGCGAGGATAGAGTCTTCAACTCGTTAGGGGACGTCAAGTGCATGTCCCCGTGGCGCTGGCATTGGTCACATTTTTGGACGTGCTCCTTAGCATCGTGCTGCATGGTCGGCCAGTAGTATCCTGCCTGCAGTGCCTTCTGTGCCAATGCCTTCCCTCCCAAGCGCTGCGCGTTGATGCCCTCATAAATTTCTTGGAGAATTTTGGAGACCTTGTCCTCCTCAACGCATTTCAGGAGGGGGATGGAGAATCCTCGTCGATAGAGTTTGTCTTTGACCAGCACGTACGAGCAGGCTCTTCGTTTAGTCACGCTGGCCTCCATGTTATCCTCAGGAAATTCCCCCGTGGTAAGGTAATTGTACACTGGGGTCATCCAGCAACTGCTGTCTCCAATGGCATTAACGTCGAGCAGCTCTGATGGCTTCTTGATACTCGGGCGAGCGAGTATCTCTTGTACGACGGATTTGTTACCACTTTTCTTTCTGGTGCTAGCCAGTTTTGACAAGACATCTTCCCACGTGTTTCGTTCGCGAGGGATGTGCTGGACTTCCCAAGCGTCGAACTTAGTAATTCTTTCCATTACCAGCATCAAATACTCGACCAACTGATCATTTTTGGCCTGATATTCTCCTCGTACTTGGGATGCTACGAGCTAGGAATCGGTGAAGATCTTTACCTCCTTAGTGCCCAAGTCTTCGGCCAGCCGTAATCCTACGAGGAAAGCTTCGTACTCGGCTTGGTTGTTGGACGTAGGGAAGGATAAGACTAATGATACTTCAATTAGGATTCCTTCCTCGTTCTCGAGGATGATGCTTGCGCCACTACCTATGGAACTGGATGCCACGTCCACGTAGATGGTCCATCTATGCGTTCCGTTTGGTGGGGATGATGGCGGTGTCATTTCCGCCATGAAATCGGCCAGGACTTGTGCCTTGAGGGCCTTCCTGCCCTCGTAGTGGATGTCAAATTCGGACAGTTCCAAGGACCACTTGAGCATTCTACCGGTCATGTTTGGTCGACAAAGCAGCTGTCTTATGGGCTGGTCCGTACGCACTACTATGGTGTGGGCCAAGAAGTAATGCCTGAGCCTTCTCGCGGTGTTGACGAGGGCGAGAGCGACCTTCTCTATTTGCGCGTATCTGATTTCTGGCCCTTGTAAGACCTTGCTCATGAAGTAAATGGGTTTTTGCCCATTCGTTGTCTCAAGAATGAGTGTGGTGCTAATGGCCTCGCTGGTGACGGAGAGATACATGTACAATGTCTCCCCGCACTCTGGTCGTGAAAGCACGGGGGGTTCGGACAAGGCTCACTTAGGGTGGGTCAGAACCTGCTTGCATTCCTCAGTCCATTCGAACGTGGCCTCCTTTTTGAGGAGTTTAAGAACGGCAGAGCGTGTTGGGCAGACTTGGCCACGAAGCGAGAAAGTGAAGCGAGCATCCCGTTGAGGAACTGTATGGACTTCTTCGACCTGGTTTTGGGAAATTTAGCAAATGCCCGACATTTGTCAGGATTGACCTCTATCCATCTCTCGGTGAGGTAGAATCCGAGGAACTTCCCCGCCCAAACGTCGAAGGTGCACTTTTCTAGGTTAAAATGCATTTTGCATTTTTTCGCTTGGTCGAAGACCTTTTGCAAGTGGATTGTGTGATCGGATTCCTCTCGGGACTTCACGATCATATCGTCCATGTATACTTCGAGCATGTCTCCGATTTCTGATCGGAAGACCTTGTTCATCATACACTGGTACGTGGCCCCAGTGTTTTTCAGATCGAATGACATCACGTTGTAGTAATAGTTCCCCGACGAGGTTATGAACGTGGTATATTTCTTGTCCTTTTCGGCCATAGGGATTTGGTTGTAACCCGAATAGGCGTCCATGAAGGGCAAGAGCTTGAAACCTGCAGAATTATCTACAAGCTTATCTATGCTAGACAGAGGATAAGCATTCTTCAGGCAAGCCCGGTTGAGATCAGTATAATCAATGCACGTGCGCCATTTTCTACTATGTTTCTTGACAAGTACAATTTTGGACAGCCAGGTTGTATACCTGGCCTCCGAGATAAATTTTGCCTCTATGAGGTCTTGTACAAGTTTTCGGCAGCCTGTGCCTTCTCATCGGATTGCTTGTGCCTGCGTTGTGCGATGGCTTGAGCAACTGGATCAATAGTCAGTTGATGGCATGCGGTCTCAGGGTCTAGTTTGGGCATGTCTGCGGCACTCCATGCAAAAAAATCAGCGTTGTCCTCAAGACATGTCTTCAACTGCTGCTTTACCTCGTCGGGCAGCCCTGCGCCTGTCTTCACTCCTATGTTCGGGTTGGTTCCGAAGGTGATGACCTCGAACTCCCCATCTGGCACAGGGCGCATAAGGGTTGTTGCAGAGGAGCTGCCTGTCCTGTTGATGTGCCTTCACCACAGTCTTCACACTCTTTAGAAATCCGGCTGTCGAGGTCGATGATGTGCACAGGGAGAGCTGGCTTTCCTCGCCGGGATGGTCGTTCTCCCTTTCCCACTTGGCGGCCTTAGGTGCTGCACCAATCTAGATTTGTCCTCGGGTAGCTACTTTAAAGCACCTCCTCGCATCTTCTAAATCCCCGTGAAAGGTTGTGACGTGGCCCTTCTCCGTATAGTACTTCATCTTAAGATGAACGGTTGAAGGAATAGTGATCAGCTCCACTAAGGTTGGTCTGCCAAGGATGCATTGGTACAGTGAAGGGCAGTCAATTACCAGAAACTGAGTCTTGATCGACATCAAAGCTTTCTCTTCCCCGAAAGTGACCGGAAGCTCCACGTATCCCCAGGGTCTGGCGGTTGCCGCATTGAATCCTTGCAGGTCGGATCCTACGTACGACGACAGGTTCTTCTGGTCCAGCTTCAAGGCTCTGAACAAACCGGTGTACATGATGTCCACAGAGTTGCCCTGGTCGACCAGTATCCGTCGGACATCGGTGTTAGCAAGTCTCGCTCTGATGAGCAAAGGAATGTGTGAGTTCGGGGAACCCCCAGGCATCTCCTCACGGTAGAACGTGATTGGCTGAGAATGCCCCTGAACCTTCTCGAGCATGGATAGCTGGTCAGGACTGCAGTCGATGAGCTGGTCAAATTTTCTCTTGACCGACCGTACTATGAGCTCACTGTATCCCCCACACGAGATAACCATGGCCGTCGGGAAGGTCTCCCAGGTGCTATGCGCAGATATCTGAGGAGGATCCTCAATATGTTCGGGGAAGATGAAGTCATCTGGCTGCGTGATGGACATAGCGACCTGAGGGGGAGGACTGGACGGCGTAGACTCTGCTTCCTTCTTGGTCTCCGAAGTCTCTCGTCGAGAAGATTCACCCTTCTTCGTATATTGCTTTAGGTGACCCTCCATGATGAGGATTTTAATGGCGTCCTTCAGGTGCACGCAGTCTTCGGTCATGTGGTCGTGGCTGCGATGGAAGCGGCAGTATTTACTCTTGTTCGTGTTGCCCTTAGACGATGTTGGTTTGGGGAATCGGATGCCTCCCTGCTTGAACTCCGCGTTGATGCATTCGGAGAGAATGCGCTCGCGGGGAGCTGTCAGCAGGGTATATTCTATAAAACGACCAGCGGGTCCCTTGCCTTCACGAGGACGATCGTCTTGTCGTCTCTCTTTATCGCGCCTAGGGGCCTCTGATTCGTCATTTTTTGTTGCCCGGTAACTCTCTTAATCCCTAGAGTCCCGGGCTTTGTATGCCGCCTCTTTCTCCTCGTATTGTAAATACGATTGAGCTTTACGGAGTAATTCGGCCAGGGTGCGAGGAGGCTCTATGCCCACCGCCTTGCGGAATTCGCTCTTCGGTCTCAACCCTTTTTCGAGAAGATACCTCTTCATATAGTCCGTCGTGCGGACCTCAACTGCCTCCTTGTTGAAACGCTCAATATATACACGCAAGGGCCCATCCTTTCCCTGCATAACGGCTTCCAGCGTGGCCTCCTACTTGGGATGTCGCTGGGAGGCGGTAAAATGGGGGGAAAACTGGCTTTTTAGATCCTTCCAGGACGTGACCAAACCTCGGGGAAGCCACTTGAACCAGGTCATGGCCCCCATCCTGAGAGTGATGGGGAACAGCCTGCATTTAATAGCCCCGCTTAAGTTATGATAGTGGAGCATGGCTTCGATGTTTTCTATATGCTCGCCCGGGTCGGTGGTCCCGTCGTAAATGGCTAGAGGAGGTGGCTTCTCTAATCTACGAGGAATGCGCATGTCCATGATCTCCTGAGATAGGGGCCCATGGACATCATCATCACTGCTTGTGCTGGATGACCGACAGGGGGAGTTGCTGCGCCCGCGGCTTCTGTTGCGTCGGGGAGAATCTCTACGCGAGCTGTGGTGCTCATGATAGTTCCTCGAAGGTCTGGTCCTCTTTGGAGTACGAGAACGTCCGGATCTTCGCATGGGAGATCGGTGTCGTCGTCTGGTGACTTCTGAATCAGGTTCCCCCGTTCTTGGACGTCTCCGGGCGGGAGAAAGGTTTCTGGATCTGTCTCGCCTACGCTTCTGAGGAGGAGACTGCGGCCATGGAGAAGGAATGTTGGGGTTTTGCGAGGGACGCTGCTCTTGGAGGGCGTGCTCGAGCATGCTGATCTTTTCGTCCTGCTAGAAGATCAGGAAGTTGGACCTGTTGAGGGATGCGATGAGGGCAGCAGTGCTTGGGTCCGTATTTCGAGGGACAGGCATAGGTTCAAAAACGGGACCAGCAGCCTGTGTGCGCGGCTTCACGTCATCGGGGGTAGGAGAGGCGATCTTTCCATCCCGATGATCTGTCTCCGAGAACGTAACTCCAGGGACGAGGTGATCGACGTTATCAGCGATAACAGCGACGACAGGTTCTTGACAGGTATCATCGTTCCTGTTGGAGGCCATGATGATCGAATGAGGTTTGGAGAGAGCTTTGGTCTTTTGGATGAAAAAGATGAGGAATCTTGAATCAAAAAGACGGGGAAGCAATGTTTCCCACAGACGGCGCCACTGATCTGAGGTGATCAGATTGGATCTTCGTGGCCTTCGCGTAGGACAAATGCTGATGCTTGTAGGAGAGAAAAGGGGGTTGTACCTGCAAGGTACTCCGATGCCAAAGTAAGCGATCGGGCAAGAGAGAAAAAGCAAGTACTAAAGTATGATTTCAAGTATTGAATAGTGATCAAACCCGCCCCTCTCAAGTGAGAGGGTATTTATAGAAGTAATCCCCAGCTCGGGGCCAAGGTCTCCCATGTGGGCGAAATATCTGGTTGACCAATGAGAGACTGCCAGGTGGAGGGTCAGGCGCGTGACCCTTTGACTTGGTCCAACTATTTCCGTGAGATCCGGGGAAACAGTTGGTCGCGTGAACTGTCAAACGCGTGATGGGCATGTCCCCAACGGTCATATTGTACCCAACAGCTAGTTATGTCCAACAGCTAGTTTTGGCTATTGGGCCTTGTTAAGAACTGGACTGGATTGGGCCTTGCCCTGCTGTGGGCTAAGCGTCTGCCCAGTCCAGAATAAAAACTATTCAAAATGAAAATAATTATTAATTATGATACATAATTGCAATATTATTTGAACCTTACAAATTTTTTATGTGAAGTATGTTTTAATTACTTAACTGTATGGTGTGATTTTATTATTGTTTTTATATGAATTTATTTTAATATATAATATATGTTAATTACTTAACCTTCCTATTAAATTATTTTGTTATTTTTTATAATTTGAATAAACAATCAGAAATTTAAATGTCTGAAAAAAATTATATAAATTAATTTTAAACTATTACTTATGTAGTACTTTTAAATCTTTGTATTTAAATAAATTATTTTTTTATTCAAAGAAATATATCAATATGTGTTGTTTCATAGGATATTTTGTTTTAAATATTTTGTAAATAAAAATATTTTACATAATTCTATTAATAGTATTTTTATTAAGGAATTATTTTTTATTACTCTTGATATTATGTAGTACTAAATAGTTTTAACTTTATCACTTTTATAAATATCTTACATAATATTATATAATATTAAAACATTATAATAACTGTACTAAACAAGTCATTAAAAATAATAATTAGTATTAAATTTTACTTATGATACAATATTATTTTATATAGTTTGATATTTTATATTTAATATTTCTTTTTTTAAAAATAATATCTTGTCTAAAATTGTAAGTATTGTATCATATTAATTAAAGTTTATCACTTTTTTGACATAATCAAATTTTATCATTTAATGACATTAAATTGTACATTGATCAAACACACTGTTCTAAAAATGTTAAACGTATTTTTTCTATTTGATTTTTCAAATCTTAAAATAATCAAATTAAAAATAAGTAAAAATTTTCATATATACAATAATCAGATTTTAAAATATATTTATTTAAAATTATATTTATTTAAAAATAGAATAAAATCTTAAAATTCCATTCTAAGAAGGAAAAAAAAAGTTATACGATATATCAATTGTTTATGTAAATTAACAATAACATTAAATTTAATCAATTATATTAAATAGTTAATTTTATTTTATTTACAAGAAAATAGTTATTTTTAATTTAAAATTATAATTTAATAACATATAATTATAAAACTAAATATGTTTTTGATCCTTATTGTAAATTTTGAATACTTTAATTAATTAAATTGAAATATTTCAATCACTCTTTAATTTGTTGTTTTTGAATTAATAATGAGAAAAGGAGTAATGCACTGACAGTGTAAATTAATTTTATACTGTCAACCAATGACGACGATGCATCCCGACAAGTCACTCTGTAAATTTTAAAATACTTGTATGATATGGCAAAGTAATATATTTCTATTGGATGACAGTGTAAAATATTTTTACACTGTCAGTGCATCACCATTAAACCCATTAATAATAATATAAATTTTTTGAATTGATAATAATAGTAAATTAAAAGGTAATAATTAAAATAAGTAAAGGTTAAATTTTAAAAATAAAATGGTGTCTTATGACAGAATACAAGTTATTAAAATATTGGGTTAAATATGTTTTTAGTCCTTATAAATATGGTCATTTTCACTTTTAGTCGCTTAAAAAATTTTCTTCAAAAAATGGTCCTTCTAATATTTTACATCCACACTTTTGGTCCCTCTTGTCAACTGCCGTTAAAAGAAGCTGACATGGCATTGCCACGTGGAATTTTTTGATGACTGGACATACATGTCTCAATAACAATGTACAATACAAGTTTATGAATGATCTACTCTTATTGTATGTAATATAATACATTTAAATTGTTTATTCTTTTTAAAAAAAAATTAGCATTTATTAGTGATTTATTACTATTATACTATTCATATATTTTATAATGGTCTAATTCCATTTTATTTTTAGGTGGTCACAAGTTGATTTTTTATTTCTTTATACAATTTATGAAGGTGTGTTTTAGCAAACATTAACTAAAAAATAGTTAAATACACCATAACGTTAGGGGTGGCAAACAGGCATGCCCGCCCTGTTTAGGCCCACCACGCAAATGCCTGCAAAAATTGGGACGGGGCAGGGCGATCATAATTGAGGATGCGGGCCTAAAATCTAGACCCACCTTGCAAAAAAGTGTGAACGGGATGGGGAATGCTTGAGAGCACTACATTTATTAAGCTTAAAAATACAAAATTTTATGTAAATGTTCGTGCAAGCAAAAGCCCGCGAAAAAACGGGCGGGGCGAACACATTCGAGGGTGAGGAGCTAAATCCTTAACCCACCCCGCACTAAAGTGCAGGTAAAATGGATATGTCCAACGGGCTGGACCAGTTTTGCCACCTCTACCTAATGTGCACGTTGTTAAAATAGACCTTCATAAAAACTAGTGAGTCTACGTATATATATATATATATATATATAACGTATCATATGAGAATGCAATTTTTATATGAGAACATGAGAATGAATCTGATTCATTAGATTTTAAAATAAATGGTGCAGATTATGTGTCAGTTTTTTTTCTCTCCCCTCCATCATTTATTTTAATAATGAAGGAGAGAGAAAAATAAAAACCACACATGATCTCCACCATTTATTTTAAAATCTAATGATTTAGATTCATTCTCATGTTCTTATTTTAAATTGTATTCTCATAATATATATATATATATATATATATATATATATATATATATATATATATATATATATATATATATATATATATATATATATATGTTAGAACCAGAAATTTTCACATTTTATTTGGTGGCATAATGGAAATATATTTTAATTATGAATCAATAGATTGATTCCTAGATGAGTTTTTTTGTGAAATTGTGATTAATTCTAATCTTAATTATCTTACCTATTACTAATAAATTCACACATAAAAATAATAGTAAGAAAGAAGGTGTGGCATGGATTGGACAGTCAGCTGTTATTAATAGAATAGAGAAAGGTAGGGGTGTACATTGATTGGGTCAACCCACAAAATCCGGTCAAATCCACCCAAAAAAATCCAAAAAAGTGGGTTGGGTCGGGTAATTGGGTGGATATGGGTTTAAAAAAAAAAACCCATAAAAAAAATCGGGTTTCGGGTAAAACCCAACCCAACCCAAAAAAACCCACTGATCCACTAATCAAACATTTATTATTACAATTTTAATAAGTTTGATAAATATTAACTTAGTTGTTGCAACTTAAATCTCTTAATATTTAATATTTTAGTGAACCATGACTTCAACTAATTGTGTATGTTTTACTTTTTAGTTATTTTGATACTAATACAATTTTATGTCATGCAACTTTAGTTTGTTGCTAGTATTTTATGATAATTTTTATTTGTTGATGATATCATTTATTATTTTATGATGTTAAAAGATAGTAAAAATAATTTATCAAATTTATTTTAAAAGACAAAAATGTTGAGTAATTTTTATGAAAAAAATATGACGAATCAACATTTAGTCATTTGATATTAATAAAATATAATTTTTTTTGGGCAACCCACTACCCAACCCAAAAATTAATGGGTTTGTCCAAACCAATCCATTGATATAACAGATGGTTATTTTACCTCACCCAAACCACAGTGTTCTATATGGATTGGGTATTGGGTTTGACCAAACCCAACCCAAACCGGCCCATGTACACCCCTAGAGAAAGGCATGGCATTTGACAATGTATGAGAGAAGAGATAATGTTTATTGGTGCAAAAAGATATTGGGAGGTGCAAAGTTTTTAAAATGTTAGAAAATACTGTGAAAAATTTACGGGGTGCCTGAACACTTGACTGCTCCTCTAGTGCACCCTCTGAACAATACTTGGAGAAGATGAATGGTTTCTTTAAGAACGAGGAATGTGATAACGTGTTTAAAAATGGGAAAGAGTTGTCTTTTTTTATAGAATAAAAAATATGTCAAGTAGGAAATGAAGACCACTCGCTTGGCATTCCAACGGTTGCTATGAGCGTGGTTGTAAAACTATCACAAATAGAATTGTTTTTTTTTATAGATTCAAATAATCTCTCAAAAACTCGTATTAACTTGAGAGTTTTTTTTTCTAAAAGCAACTTGATATTAATATTGAACACAAGGGGTATTCAACCCAGTTACAACACAGTTAAGAGAAAATCCCTACCAACCCCATTCTACCTAGAAACACCTCAAAAAGGATAGACATTAAAATCGTAAAAACTACGGTTGGAATAAGGATTATCACCTATGCTACCCCATTTCCAAACAGATATTTTGATAAACCAGCAAATATCATTAACATTGATGCTACCGTTCTTGAAAACGATATCATTTCTAGCCACCCAAACGGACTAAACTACAGCCAGCCAAACCGACGATTTGAAAGTTGAACCTGCAAAAAAATTCCCAGAGCAGCACCATTCCAAAAAATGAGAGCAAACATCACCATGGAAGTTACCCTTTGCCCCACACCATTTCGATATTGATAGCCAAACATTAACAACTAAGGGCAATAAAAGAATAAGTGAGAAATATTCTCGACATCAGTACTGTAAAAAGAACAGCAAAGATCCACTGGGATTCCTCTATAATAAACCGATTCCTTCGTCGCCAACCGATTCCACAATGACCTCCAACCAAATAAACGAAATCTGGCCGGCACTTTAGACCTCCAAAGCCATTTGAATGCAGTAGATTGAATAAAATCTACCTGTTCCTCCCCAAAACCTGCTAACAATGAGTAAAACTCCTTTACTGAAAAATAAGATACACTATTACCTTCCCAATTAACCTGATCCTCTCTGCCCTGAATAGGTCGAACTTCATGAACCAGAGAGACTAAGTTCCATCTCTACTCCTCAACCTCAGCAGTTCCAACTGTAGGTAATTCGAAGCCGCTCCAAAACCACTCCCCCTCATTCCAACAGCCCATATCAACCACATAGGCTTCCTTCGTTTTACTCGATTTGAATAACAAGCCGAACAAACTCGCAACAGAACTAGTCGATACCCAATTAGCCGACCAAAACGGAGTCAGCTCCCCAGAACCTACATCAGAGGAAATTTTAGAATTGAAAATAAGGGACGGAACTCCCGAATCCGAACTGCCGCATCTCAGTAAATCCTTCCACCAGAATGAACCAGCCTTCTTGAAAGCCTTAGCCTCCATCAACACCCAATGTTCAATTGCACCGTACCTCGCCTTCAAGACTTTCTTCCACCACCATTTCTCCTCCGACAAAATTCTCCATCGCCACTTGAACAATAAAGCTATGTTGAATTCTTTTAATCTTTTTAAAATTCTGGCACAGATATCAGATGTCCTACACAGATGTTGAGACACTGATATCCAACACAATGAACAAGATAACAATAAAAATAACAGTGCAGAAAGTAAAGAACACAGTGATATGTTTACCCAGTTCAGATCAACAATCCTACTCTGGGGGCTACCAAGCCAGGGACGAAACCAATATACGATAGTATCAATTCACAGATCATACAATAACCAACCCTGTTATAATCTGCTCACTTAATCACTACCCTTCCTATGACTTCTACCTAAGACTCACCTAGGTATGAGGCCCTCCTCAAATCCCTCTACAACCACAACCCGTGATTGGTTTCTTTCCACACAAGTAACAAACCGAAAGTCACACTTTCAAAAACACACAATTCTCAATACTTCAAAGCTTATGAGAATTGACACACAAGAAACTCAATGCTTAAAAGCTTACGAGTAACTGACAGAACTTACAACACAAAATCACCAGTCCTTATACTGTTATTAGAATGATACTAGTTAGGCTCACAAATAACACACGAAAACCCTAACAAAAACACATGTAAGTTCCACGCCTAAACTAGGTTAACACCTGTCAATATATAGCATTTAATCTGGACTGGATTGGGCTTCAAAAACGCAGCAAATAGACTGCTCACAAATCTGCAAAATAAACTCTAACAAAATAGGTCTTCAATCTAAAGTTTCCTAATATGTCTCCATAATTAGAAACAGGTGAAAATCCGAAAAACCAACACAAAAACGCAATCCAAAAATGCTTTGGATGCCACATAGGATAACCAAATATTCACAGAATATTCAGTAACAATTCTCAGCAATAGAATCTGCTTTTTAAACTGAATCCAGACGCGATGTCCTATGAGCAGGTATGGGACATCTTCATTCGACATGTTGAGTGCAACAACTTAGAACATCTTGTTTCAACATCAGCTGCTAGAAAAAGTTTTAGCAAAATAAATGCCAACCACAGAATCAAAGAAATAACAATCTCCCCATTTGGCTTATTTTGGCTAAAACTACACACCAAATAAAACTTGCAAAGAAGCACAAAAAGATCCATATCAGAGACAGCAGCGAAATACCAACACACAGCACACATAGCAGCAAAAGAAACAGCATAGCAGCACTCCCCTTCAACTGCATACAACACACATCACAACATAGCAAAACTCCCCCTCAACTGCTGCAGCAGCACAAACACACCACACACAAACATACTACTCCCCCTTTTTAGCCAGAAATATGACAAAGGCAAGTAGAACAGTTTCTAATAAAACACAACAAAGGTTAAAGTTCAGAAGAGATACATAGAAAATCTATTCTAGGTGTTCAGTCAAAAACAAGAAAAAAAACTTCTGCAAAAAATATGCCATTATTCTGCAGCACCATCATTGTCAGATTCTGCAATGTCTTCACTCTCTCCATCAGCAACAACATCAGTATCAGTATCACCACTCCTAGATCCTGAGTCATCTGAACTCTGTTCACATTCTCTATCAGATTCTACAGAGGCATCACCTTCAGCAGTTCCTTGGTCTTTACCAGCTGTCCCAGCAGAAGCATTCTTATAGATTTGGTCATATTGTCAAGTTTTGACTTTTGCCATACAACCTCCTTTTTCAGATCAGCAATGATTGATAGATGTTCTTCCTTCTCAGCTTCTAGTTAAGCTATCAAAACCTTTTGTTCTAATATTATCAGGTACCTTTCTTTATTCCTGATACACAACTCTGAGAACCCGGTGAAGACTTCTTCCTTAGTGAGTTCTCCAATATAAGATTCTTTGTCAGAGTCAGACTCACAAGTAGTTTCTCCATCAGCCTTACATATCCCGGTCAGGGTTGTTACCAATTTTGCTGATTCTTCTTCAAGATCACTCTCAGACTCCCCTTCTGACCAAGACACAGATAAGCCCTTCTTCTGCCTTTTGAGATACGTGGGACACTCAGTCTTTATGTGCCCAAATCCCTCACATTCAAAACACTGAACTCTCTTCCCTTGATTGGAGTCTTCTTCAGTTCTGAACCTTCTGCCTCCATCCTGATTTTTACTGATTTCGAGTGACTTGTTCTGAGCATTTGCTCTCGACTTCCAGTCAATCCTTTTCAACACTTTATTAAATTGTTTTCCAAGCAATACCAGATCTTTAGACACCCCTTCATCTCTGACCAGGTCACCCTCATCTTCTGAGTCACCAGCATTTGACACAAAAGCTATGCTCTTCTTCTTTTCAGACTTTTCACTGATCCCTAATTCAAATGTTTGAAGAGATCCCACAAGTTCATCCACTTTCATCTTGTCTATATCCTGAGCTTCCTCTATAGCAGTCACTTTCATGTCAAATCTCTTAGGTAAAGATCTGAGGATTTTTCTGACCAGTTTGATGTCAGACATCTTTTCACCTAGGGCACTTGAGGCATTAACTATCTCAATAATGTTCATGTGAAAATCATGAATGCTCTCATCCTCCTTCATCTTCAAACTCTCAAACTTGCTAGTGAGAAGCTGAAGTTTTGACATCTTCACCTTTGAAGTCCCTTCATGAGCAACCTTCAAGACCTCCCACGCCTCTTTTGCAATGGTGCAATGTTCAATCAACCTGAAGATATTCTTGTTGACACCATTAAACAATGCATTCATGGCTTTGGAATTTCCCACGGACCCTTTGTAGTCTGCATCATCCCAGTCTTCCTTTTCCTTCACCACATCAGTAGGGGTACCTTTTCCATCTTTAACCTTTGGGGGTTCCCATCCTTTTATAACAGCTTTCCATGCTTGATCATCCATGGATTTGATGAATGTTATCATCCTTGGTTTCCAATAGTCATAGTTGAAACCATCAAGCAGAGGTGGTTTGTTCAAAAATCCTCCATCCTTGTCCATTGTACCAGAAAGTACCTTCCCTGAATCTCACCCAGAACCAAACAAGGGTGCAAGCTCTTGATGCCAATTGAAATTCTGGCACAGATATCAGATGTCCTACACAGATGTTGAGACACTGATATCCAACACAATGAACAAGATAACAATAAAAATAACAGTGCAGAAAGTAAAGAACACAGTGATATGTTTACCCAGTTCGGATCAACAATCCTACTCTGGGGGCTACCAAGCCATGGACGAAACCAATATACGATAGTATCAATTCACAGATCATACAATAACCAACCCTGTTATAATCTGCTCACTTAATCACTACCCTTCCTATAACTTCTACCTAAGACTCACCTAGGTATGAGGCCCTCCTCAAATCCCTCTACAACCACAACCCGTGATTGGTTTCTTTCCACACAAGTAACAAACCGAAAGTCACACTTTCAAAAACACACAATTCTCAATACTTCAAAGCTTATGAGAATTGACACACAAGAAACTCAATGCTTAAAAGCTTATGAGTAACTGACAGAACTTACAACACAAAAACACCAGTCCTTATACTGTTATCAGAATGATACCTGTTAGGCTCACAAATAACACACGAAACCCTAACAAAAACACTTGTAAGTTCCACACCTAAACTAGGTTAACACCAGTCAATATATAGCATTTAATCTGGACTGGATTGGGCTTCAAAAACGCAGCAAATAGACTGCTCACAAATCTGCAAAATAAACTCCAACAAAATAGGTCTTCAATCTAAAGTTTCCTAATATGTCTCCATAATTAGAAACAGCTAAAAATCCAAAAAACCAACACAAAAACGCAATCCAAAAATGTTTTGGATGCCACATAGGATAACCAAATATTCACAGAATATTCAGTAACAATTCTCAGCAACAGAATCTACTTTTTAAACTGAATCTAGACGCGATGTCCTATGAGCAGGTATGGGACATCTTCATTCGACATGTTGAGTGCAGCAACTTAGAACATCTTGTTTCAACATCAGCTGCTAGAAAAAGTTTTAGCAAAATAAATGCCAACCACAGAATCAAAGAAATAACACTTTTAACACCCAAGCCTCCTTTGATCTTATCTCTACACACTATGTCCCACTTAATCCAATTAATGTTTGTCTTACCCTCTTTACCACCCCACAAAAACCTTATTCTCAATTTGTCAATTTCCTTCCATACCGAAACAGGTGCCTTGTAGAACGAAAACCAGAATACCGAGATACTCGATAAAACAGAATTGATAAGAGTAACTCTACCTGCCATTGATAACATTCTTCCTTTCCAATCAGCTAATTTCTTCCTAACCTTATCGACTACCGGCTTCCACGTAGATTTTAATCTAGGATTGCATCCTATAGTGATGCCAAGAAAAGTAAACTCAGAACTTTCCACCTTACAAGCTAGGAAATTGGAAGCCGCCTGCAGGAAATGAGGATTCAAATTGATTCCAATAATCCTTCTTTTAGTAAAATTAACACCCAGACCCGAAACAAGCTCGAAGCCACGCAAAATGGCTTTTATACACCAAAGGTTTCTCCACCCCTCCACCAACTAGAAGCGTATCGCCAGCAAATTGAATAATTTCAATAGAATTCTCTTCGTCAAACTTAAAACCAACAAAATCCCTCAAATCAGTAGCCCTTTTCACCATAGCAATTAATCATTCTGTTACCAAGACAAATAAAAAAGGGGAGATAGGGTCTCCCTGCATCAAGCCTCGATGGATCTTGAAGTCCTTCGTGGGACTACCGTTCACTAAAACCGAAAGATAACCATTGAACACACATACTTCCATCCACTTCATCCATATTGGCCTGAAACCCATCTTCCTCATCATACACCTTAAAAAGTCCCAATTTACGCAATCATACGCCTTCTCAAAATCCACTTTGAATAACACACACTCCTTCTTATCTCTATAAGCTTTATCAATAACTTCGTTGGCAATCACAATACCATCTAACATTTGTCGACCAGGAACAAAAGCCGACTGATTACACGACACTAAACTTCCAATTTCTTAAGCCTGTTAGCTAAGAGCTTAGCTAGAATTTTATACACGCTGCCCACCAAATAAATTGGTTTGTACTCTAATAAACTTTGAGGAGATTTCACTTTTGGAATTAAATTTAAAAAGGAGGAGTAGAATGCTTTAGACAGGTAAACATCCTTATGGAAATCAAAGAAGAACTTGCACATGTCCTCCTTAATGATAGGCCAGCACTTCTTGATGAATAATAGGTTATATCCATCCGGCCCCGGACTTTTTCTTCCGTCACAACTCCACACAGCCTGCTCAATCTCATGTTCTGAAAAGGGAGCTTCAAGAAACGCAGCCTCACTGGCCGAAAGAGAGTTAAAGTCAATTCCCTCGAGCGAAGGTCTGTTAAGAATAAGTTCAGAATACTTCTTAGAGAAAAAATCCTGCACCACTCTCTTAATTCCAATAACCGAATCCTCAATTCCCTCCTCAGACTTCACTGAACCAATAAATCTTCTCGCGTTCCTACCTTTAATCACTGCATGAAATTATTTTGAGTTAACATCGCCTTCCACCTGCCACTTAACTCGAGCTCTTTGAATTAACATGTTATCCCGAATATGAGAATACTTCCACATATCACGAGTCACCTCTGCCCTCTTAGAAACCAGATCCTCAATCTCATTATCATCAACAGACCCAAAGCTTCGTCCAACACGTTAATGCGATCAACTCCTTCTTCAATTTTAAGATTGTACCAACCAAAAACCTCCCTGCTACAAAGCCTGAGATGATCCTTTAATCTTTTGAACTTCTCTTTAAGGATATAATCGCTCTTCCCCTCCACCACAATAGAATTCCACTTTTCCTTAACAAAATCAGTGAAATACGGATTATCAAACCACATATCGTTCGTCCTAAATGGAATAGGGCCCCAATTCCTCTCATACACCTTCAACCAAATTGGACAGTGGTCGGACACATCCCTCCTCCCAACAGTTTGCTCCATAATACCCCAAGTTTCCACAAAAGCAAGATCAACCAAAAATTTGTCAAGCCTACTCATTGCTTTCCCATCTCCACTGAACCAGGTATAAATACTCCCTTTGACAGGAAAATCCATGAGTTCAAGCTCCTTAATAAAAACAGAAAAATCGCTCATCTCAGCATACCAGTTAGCAGAGGCGGCACCTTTTCTTTCTGTAGAGCTAGTGACTGCGTTGAAATCGCCTCCGAATATCCAAATTCCGTCCTTCCAACTGCTCTTTATCCTTTTGAGATCATTCCACAAATTCCTTTTAGCACTAGCTGAACAGCCTGAATAGACATTCACAACATAAAACAGCCTGTCTAAACCAGAAAGCTTCACACCTAGATAACCTTCCCCTGAGAAAGAAAACTCAGCCTTGAAAATATCTTCATTCCAGCAAGTTATTAAACCTCCAAAAGACCTCTCGCACTAGAATAAGACCAACCAACACCCCTGTCACTCCAAAGATTACCAATGACCTTCGAATCAACCTCCTTCATCTTCGACTCTTGAATAAGAAAAATGTCAGCCTTTCCCAAATTGATTAAGAGTTTAATCCTTTTCCTCTTGGAAAAGTATCCACCTCCTCTAATATTTAGTGAGCCAATAATCATTGTTCACGATTGATAGACACCCTCTTACCTCCATAATTACCTTTTTCAGCTACTTCCATCTCATTAATCTTCTCAACAAAGTCTACCGAATTACCTTTCATAGAGACTCCATACCTGGACGCAGCTCTCCACACCTTCTATCCTACTTTAGAATCAAAATTAACCCAGAACTTCTTGTTACAACCTCCCACATCAGAATCCAATATCGACTCACAACATAACACCGCTCCAGCTGATAACTTACTCGATTCCGCAAAGCTTGGTCTGTTGAGATTTGGCGTAGGATTAGATTTTCTGGGATTTAAAACATTGAAAAAAGAAGGTTGAGAGAATTGTTCAATAGAATCCTCTGATACTAATTGTTGACCCACATCCACAAATCTCAAGTTCCTTTTTTTAGGCTTGGTTCTCGCACTCTTACAAGGCCCATAAAAATCAACCAAGGACCTAGTTTTCAACTTCTTTTTACCTACCCTTTTCTGGCCCAAACCAATAGACTTATTGGGGCCCTTAAAAATATCAATTTGGTTTCCAACAGTTGCCACATCATCCTCAAAATCCTCTGTCCTCCCATGCTTCTCTAATCTCGACATATCACCTTTCCCCTGACCAATAGTCTTTGCTGCACCTGTTGCCTCTAATATAGCCTCATTAAATAACCCTATATTAGAGATAGGGTCAGCTACCGTCGTAGCTACCATAGTTGCTTTTTTCCTTTCCACCTTCCAACTATCAAGTTCAGAATCAACTGGATCATTCCCCTCCAAATTAGAAGGAAGACTCCCTTGGACTCCTCCATCTTCATTCATCCTACCCGTTTGGCTTACCCACTCCTCCTCCTCATCCTCAGCTCTAAACTTACTCCAAGAACTTTCTGATACTGATGATTCAGAACCCTTACCATTACCTCCCCCATAACTCCCCGGAAATAAACGAAGAGGACCGTGAACATCCTCAACCATCTTAATTCTGAATGTTACTCCATTTATCTCGACATTAAAATTTTCATTCAGAACTATCGCACATAGCTACGAACTAGAATACGAGCCATATCCATGCAAGCACCCTTACTCGTGTTATCATCCACACATACATACGTACCCACCATCTTTTCCAGGGTTTCAAAGAAGGAATAATTCCATGCATGACATGGAATTCCATGACATCTTAACCAGGTTAACCGCTCTGTGTCGACATCTGATTCTTTCCATTTACGAATGTCCACAAACCACTATTTCACCATGTCTCAGCATTCGAAATCAAATCGCTGATTTCACCCTCTTCGCTCTCCTCCAACAAACATAGATTTGCTCCAAGAAGAGTCACTTTAATTGAGAAATACCCCTCTATTTCAAAGCTATTTTGGATGTTATATGACATACCCGGTTCCGCCACGATTCCTATATACGCCTTCTCAAATCTCACTGATTCCTCCTTTTTCACCTGAAACTTCAGACACAGATTCACCTTATTCGGACGAATATCTTCTGTTTTGTTGACAAACACCTCTACAAAAGATCTCGTACCCACCAAACTCTCAGCTCTACCCGGCCATCTGTCCCTCAACTTCACCTTTGGAGCCCTTTTCTCCCTAAACTCCTCACTTCCTGAAAACTTCCGTTTCACCATCCTATCAAAGCGAGGAACATTCACGTGTATCTTCATATTATCAATCTGAATGTTGTCCAACTTGACTGCTAGCATCCTTGCATCTTCCACCTCCACAAATCATGCAAAACCAAATCTTTTCCCAAACCTATTCCTTTTAGGCGGTATCACCACTTCCTTAACTACTCTAAAAACCGCGAAAAGTTTGAAGATAGCTTCTGCTCTAATATAATCGGGGAACTCCGAAAAGTAGAAGGACTGGACATCAACACTATCAGAAATGGTTGATTTAGGATCCTTAGGGTAAGAATCCCACCTAGGACGTTGTAACCTCAAACTCCCCTTCCTTTGAACCGTTTTCCACATGTTTTAAGATTGATTCAATTTTTATTTAACTTGAGAGTTAATGGCGAATTTACTAGTCTATATGTTTTTCTGAATTATCTTTTTTGAAAAAAAATCCCAAAAACGACTTAAATTCTTAAAAAAAAAATAAAGGTAAACCTTTTTAGTTTTAATTTCTTCAATGTTTTAATTATTTTTTTGTAATTTCTAATATAGGAAGTTTGGTATTTATAGATATGCACCTATTTTGAAAATCATTGATGAATGTTGGGATGACCAACTTCGTATGCCCTTACATGGCACAACATATTATCTTAATCCTCGGTTCCGCTATGAAGATAATTTTAAAGATGAGGATGTTGAACTTAAAAATAGGTTGTTCAATTGTTTAAATAGGATGGTAAATGATGTTGTTGAGCGTAATAAAATTCTTAAGTAAATGGTCAACTTTCATTGTGCTAGAAGCATGTTTGGTGGTGACGTTGCAAAGAACTCTATGAAGGATATGTTACCTATTGAATGGTGGGGTTTCCATGGATATGTGAGTCTAGAATTAAAGAGATTTACAATTTCTTGTTCTCAGCTTAACTTACAGCTCATATGGTTGTGAATAGAATTGTAGTTCCTTTGAAATGGTAATTGAACTATTATTTTGTTTTGTTTATAGACTTGATCTTTATTTGTTTAGAAATATTAAGTTGAATTATTATTAACTTTCTAGGTTCATAGAAATAGAAGAAAAATGTTGTAAGTTAATAAATTGGTTGCCTAAAAAAAGATGAATAAATTAGTTTATGTCATGTACAATTTGAAGTTGAAAAGTAAAAAAGGAAAAGAAAAAAAATGTTGTTCTTTCATTCGAAGATATTCATTCAGATACTGAATGGATAAATGAATATCCTAATGAATAAAATTTGCAAACTGAAGTTAATGTTTAGCAAGATGATGTTACTATTAACAATGTTATGGAAGCAGATGTTGTTGTTACAAATATTATGCAATGTGATGGTGGTGGCAATGTTGAATTAGGTGGAAATGGAACTTCAAGCTATTCAACTTTGATTAATGATGAAGAAGGTGTTTAATCTAGGGCAGAGTTTGGTGATGATAGTCAAGATACCGATGAAAATGATGGTGATGATATTGGTGGTGGTGATTTCACCCGAGCTTTGAATATGTGAAGCCATTAGCATAACTGTTCAGGTTAAATTTATGTTTCTTCCCTATAAATAACCTAAAATCTGGTTTTAGTCCCTATAAATATTTCCTTCAAAGAATGGTCTTTGGAAAGTTTTGTCCACACTTTTGATCTATGTCGTCTACTTCTACTAATAAAAGCTGACGTGGCATGCTACATCACTTAAAGTAATCATCAATGTTGACTACAAAAAAATGTGTTAGATTGCGGGGGTTACAAACCTCCATAAAAGGTAAAAATATGCTATTATTTGAGAACATCTCCTATTGTACATGTCAAAAACACGAACAACTCCCATCATCAAATCCAAATTTTCCTTCCTAGATCATTAAGATCTACACTAATTACCCACAACACAAAAGATATATATATATATATATATATATATGAGAAATGCTAACATACACCCAAAATTGGTGGACCCCACAAAAAAATACACTACATCTATTTTTTTTCTTCATCTTTCTAATGTGGGTCCCACCCAAAATTGGTGGGCCCCACACAAAAATACACTAAGGTGTATGTTGCTAATGCACACCTACATGGGTGTGCATTAACATAACCCTATATATATTGTGTGTGTGTGTGTGTGTGTAAGTGTTTAAGACTGGTATAGCTTGCAAAAGTTGTATGGAACTGCAAAAGGGACACATTTAACATAATCTTTTGAGAAGATTCAATTATGTTTTATTGCTATTGGTTTAGCAATATAATTATATGATTTGTTGGACACTTGTGTAGATCAAATCAAATTTAAAAGATATTTAAATTTGAATTTGTAACAAAGCAAATCATATCTTTTTTTTAGATATTCAAGGAGCAAATCAAATATTCAACAGATTGTGTAAAGATTCTGGACGAAATTAACTACAGATCCACAAGGAAAAGCCCAGAGTTATTTTGCTATATAAGTAGCTCAAACCTACATTGGAAAATAAGCATTCATGTTGAATATTTTAGAGTGCTAGAGTTTACAAGAGTCCTTGTTATTTTATTTACACCACTATATTTTAGTAACATGGCATAGAAGGTTTAACTAGTTAAGTTGTAAATTCAACATTGTTATGTACACCTCTATATTTCAGTAACTTGGCATAGAAAGTTTGTCTAGTTGAGTTGTAATATTTAACATCATCCATCTTGTTAGATTGAAGTTGATCGCTCAGGTTTAGTAATTGTGATCTTCTATCACGGGTTGTGTGATAGAGAAGAAAGTGAGAAGGTTCTCATGTTTAGGGGGAGACTCTAAATAGAAAGTCATTAGGTAATGTTAGAAACAGACATTGAACAATATAAGGTTTGTTGTTTCTTGTAAGTCTAATTGTACTAAGCTACTAATAGTGAATTCCCTTTCTTGGGTTATGGACTCAACCCCCCAGACGTAGGTGTGGTTTCACCGAACTAGATAAACAATTGATTGTGTTCTTTACTGCTTTTCTATTCAATCATCTAGTACTTACTATTGTAGTGGCTCTGGTGTATCTTGTCGAACCGGTTGTCGAAGCATTGAGTTTGATAGTTGTCTCCTGAGGAACAAAATTTCACTTAGTATCAAAGCAGTCACCTTAGCCTGTTGGATGAGCTCCAGAGAAGATAAATTCTGCTTAAATGGAGACAACTAAATATGGAGGATTAGTCAACAAACCACCTGTTTTGGATGACACCAATTATGATTATTGGAAAGCTATGATGGTTGCCTTTCTTAAATCCACAAACAATAAAACTTGGAAAGCTATGATTAAAGGTTGGAAACATCCTGCGATCATCTCATAAAAGATGGTACAACAAGTTTGAAGCCTAAAGTTGATTAGTCCAAAGATGAAGATGATTTAGCTCTTGCAAATGACAAAGCATTGAATGTTATATTCAATGGTACGTGTAGACAAAAACATGTTCAGATTAATTAACATGTGTACTCAAGCTAAAGAGGCATGGGAGACTTTCAAGACTACTCATGAAGGAACATCTAAAGTGAGTATGTCAAGGCTACAACTTCTCACAACTCAGTTTGAAAATTTGAGAATGAAAGAAGATAAATACATCTATGATTTTAACATCATACTTAGAGACATCGTCGATAATTGGTGGATCAATTTTCTCGATAGGTCTTGATAACTGGCCATCGAAAGGCGGAGGAGGTTCATGTACCACCTTGGAGTTGTCTCCTTGAAATGACTGGACAGGAGCTTTCATTTCAAGGATTCCGACGAGTTGATTATCGTTAACTGAGTGTTAATGGCAACGATGTGTTCCCGGGGGTCACCCTTTCCATCAAACTTCACTAGTGATGGCAATTGAAGTTATATGAAATTGGAGCGCCCCCGATTTCATCGGATGGGAATCTAGAACCTCTTCATCTTCTGGCGGGTTGTCATTGCAACATTGTTTTTGAAGGTTCAAGTTGTTGCCCCATAAGGTTTGGCTAGAATGACGTTATTCCTCTATAGCGGCTCATATCTCCGCTATGGCCTCATTATCGTTGTCACCGCTTGTACTGGTGGCGGTGGTGCCCCATTTCAGCATAGTGTAAAGGTTATTAAGGTGATTAAATGTTAAGTGAAGGTGTAGCCTATGTCAGTTTTATTCAGGCTCCTTTGTAGATGCCAATTGAATATGTGATAAATACAATAATGTGAACCATACTTAAGTTGAAACGTGCAACATGGATTTTAGGATTCTAATTGGATAAAATGTGAATGATCCCTCACAACCCTAGGGGCTTAGATCTTTATAGACTTAGCTCATGAGCCATGTCATAGGTGAATAATCAGTTTCATCCCACCTCCTTGGCTAGAATGTGGGGATATGCGACTCAATCTTTTCCTAGTAATAAAAGGAATAGTTTCTTCCCTGTAAATGTGGCAACAACGACCCTTTCTAGAACTTGTGGTCTGCCATGTACTAATAAAGTTGGATATATTCTAGGGCCCTATCAAAGTTATCGTAGTCCAAACCATTATACTTTTTGGATATAAATCAGATATCATCTGCGTGCAATTGCATATACTAATTCCTTGAGCCGAATAAGATCACAATGGGTGGCAAACCTCTCCCTCAAGAGAATGAAACATTGTTGCGTGTCTAGGACTGAGTTCGAACCCAGGACTAAACTGGAAGAGATCTCTTATCATTTCATCTCAAACAAGTGCTCTTGAGTGTCCAAACCATTATATTTAATTGTTTGGTTAGAATTATAAAAAAAAAGGTTTAAGTGAGTAAAGTATCATTTTTGTACAATTTTGGATTGATATTTTTTAAATTTGAAACTAATTTTAGTATCTTAACCAAATTTGCATGATTGGAAGGACTTCCATTTTGATTATTCATTTAATAAGCAACCACTATCAAAAAAAAAAAAAAATTATACTCCAAAACCAGGCTAAGAAAAAAATTAACGTTAACTTGTGTCTGTTTTTTCTGCCGGTTAACTTGTGTCTTATAATCATATATTATTCAATAATAAACTTCTCATTTTTATATTCTTAAATTTGTGCCCTTAACAACATCTTAAAAAAACTCTCAAATTGTACTGGAAGTTAAAACCGAATTCACATTGACCCTTGGAAAACAAGGATCGGCACAATAGACTGTTTTCAAATCACCTCGTATAGTAGTTAAGTTAGTTTACTATTGATATATGTACCCAAAAAAATCACATTGTTACATTTCGTGTAAACGAAAGGAGCATTCTCATTTTACTTTGTATTTTTTATTTCAACTTAAGTCAAGTTAAATGTTCTGATTTTTTTGGCAATCTTTACTTGAAGATTTTCTTTAGTTTCTTTCATTTCATTTACTTGTAGAGATTCATGGCGAGAATATTTGAAGGACGTGCCGTCGGAATAGACCCTGGAACAACTTATTCATGTGTTGCAGTGTGGCAGGAGCAACATTGTCGAGTTGAGATCATT
Organism: Lathyrus tuberosus; assembly: GCA_022829125.1. Taxonomy (NCBI): domain Eukaryota; kingdom Viridiplantae; phylum Streptophyta; class Magnoliopsida; order Fabales; family Fabaceae; genus Lathyrus; species Lathyrus tuberosus. Next base: position 828,974 of record JALAZF010000272.1, read on the forward strand.
CACAATGATCAAGGCAATAGAACAACCCCTTCTTTTGTTGCTTTCACTGATGATCAAAGGTTGGTTGGTGATGCTGCTAAGAATCAAGCTGCTGCCAACTCTGAAAACACTGTTTTTGGTAATTTCTACTCTTTTACTCCTTTATAGTTCCAAATTGATCTATTTAGAATTTTCATATTAGTCTAAGGACCAACATAGCAATTAAACGTTATTCATATTTTTATTTTTTCAGATGTTAAGAGGTTAATCGGTAGGAAGTTTAGTGATACTATTGTTCAAGATGATATACTTTTATGGCCATTCAAGGTCACTGCTGGTGTCAATGACAAACCGATAATTACTGTTAAGTATAAGGGCCAGGAAAAACAGCCATGTGCTGAAGAAGTATCATCTATGATACTCACAAAGATGCGAGAAATTGCTGAGGCATATTTACAGTCTCCTGTTAAGAATGCTGTTGTTACTGTGCCGGCTTATTTCAGTGATTCTCAGCGAAAAGCCACCATAGATGCCGGTTCTATTGCTGGCCTCAATGTTATGAGGGTAATAAATGAACCTACTGCTGCAGCTGTTGCATACGGTCTTGACAAGAGGACTGATTATGATGGAGAAAGAAATATTTTTGTGTTTGATCTTGGTGGTGGCACGTTTGATGTGTCTCTATTAACTATCAAGGGTGATGTGTTCAAAGTTAAGGCAACTGCTGGAAACACTCACCTTGGTGGAGAAAACTTTGATAATAGCTGGGTGAACTACTTTGTACAAGAGTTCAAAAGAAAGAACAAAGTGGATATTAATGGAAATCCCAAAGCATTGAGAAGATTGAGAACTGCATCTGAGAGGGCAAAAAGAACCCTTTCTTTCCTTGTTGTTGCAATTATTGAAATAGATTCTTTATTTCAAGGCATTGACTTTTCTTCATCCGTCAATAGAGCCAAGTTTGAGGAAATGAATATGGACCTTTTCAATGAGTGTATGAAGATTGTTGAAAGTTGTATAATGGATGCTAAGATTGACAAGACCATGATAGATGATGTTGTCCTTGTTGATGGGTCATCGAGGCTGTGGCTTATGGGGCAGCTGTTCAGGCTGCGTTGTTGAGTGAAGATGTTAAAAATGTTCCAAAGTTGGTGCTGCAGGATGTTACACCTTTGTCTCTTGGCACATCAGTATTAGGAAATATCATGGATGTGGTGATTCCCAGTGTTGGTAGTTGGTTAGTTGATAGTTGATAAAAGATAGTTTTAGAAGATTGTTTAGAAGAAGGCTATGTTATTGATTTCTTGGATGATCAATTACATGATACCAATGGCCTATTTATAGGCTCAAGTCACTACCTTCTACATTACATTAGTTCTTTCTAGAGTTTTCATGATAGATGAGTATCATGATAGTTCTAGGTTCTTCTATCATTTTAATATACTTATAGTTCTAGATTGTTCTACCATATTCATAACTATTATAATTCTAGGATCTTCTACCATTTTCCTACATATTATATTTAAGAATATTCTAGAAATTTGTAGCAATTTCAACACTCCTCCTTGATGCAAATTTCTGTGACTCCAAGCATAGCTCGTAGCTCTTCGAATCTTGGTCTCGGCAACGCCTTCGTGAATATGTCTGCAATTTGATCTTCTGTTCTGCAGTAGTCGAGTTTGATCTCTTTAGTTGCTTCAGCTTCTCTGATAAAGTGATACTTGATTGCTATGTGTTTTGTTCTGTTGTGATGTACTGGATTTTTCGCTATTGCAATTGCTGATTTGTTGTCGCAATTAATTTTAGTAGGCCCGTCCAGTTTTTCTCCCATGTCTTCAAGTATCCTTCGAAGCCATATAGCTTGACTCGTTGCTTCAGCAGCTGCCACATACTCTGCTTCTGCTGTAGATTGTGCAACCGTAACTTGCTTCTTCGACGCCCAAGAGAAAATTCCCGATCCTAGTGAGAAAGCATAGCCAGAGGTGCTTTTCATGTCATCTACCGAACCTGCCCAATCACTGTCTGTGTAGCCAAGTAATCCTGAGTTGCTTTCGGTAGTGTACCATATACCTAATTCTTTTGTTCCTTGTAGATACCTCAAAATTCTTTTTCCTGCTCCAAAGTGTATTTGACTTGGGCTTTGCATGAATCTTGATAGAAGACTTGTAGCATACATTATGTCTGGCCGTGTAGCTGTCAAATATAGGAGGCTTCCAACTAGACTTCTGTATATGGAAGCATCAGCTTCTGGTGCTCCATCATTCTTCTGTAGTTTCTCATTTGTTATGAGTGGAGTAGCGACAGGTTTGCAACCATACATCTTGAATTTCTTAAGTAAGCCTTCTGTGTATTTCTTTTGCGAGATGAATATTCCTTCTTTTCTCTGACTTACCTCTATACCGAGGAAGTAACTCATCAAACCAAGGTCGGTCATCTCAAAGGTCTTCATCATGTCTTCTTTAAACTCCATCATCATCTTAGTATTACTTCCCGTGTAGATAAGATCGCCCACATATAGAGAGAGTAAGAGAGTATGCTGACCTTGAGACTTGATGTAAAGTGTAGGCTCACTTTTGCTCCTCCTGAATCCTCGACCCATGAAATACTGATCGATTCTGCTATACCATGCTCGAGGTGCTTGCTTCAAACCGTAGAGTGCCTTTCTTAGTCTTAACACTTTGCTTTCGTCTCCTTCAGACATGAATCCTTGTGGCTGCTCCACATAGATCTCTTCTTCAAGTACTCCGTTGAGGAAGGCAGATTTGACATCTAGTTGATGTATACTCCATCCTTTTTGTGCCGCAAGAGCTATTAGAGCTCTAATGGTATCAAGACGAGCTACTGGTGCAAATGTCTCATTGTAGTCAATCCCAGGTTGTTGTGAGTAACCCTTAGCTACTAGTCTCGCCTTGTGTTTTTGTATGGTGCCATCAGGGTTGAGCTTTGTCTTATAGACCCACTTAACCCCAATGATATCTTTTCCAAGAGGACGATTTACTAACTCCCATGTGTTGTTTTTTTCGATCATCTTTATCTCTTCTTCCATTGCCTTGACCCATACTTCCTGCTTTGACGCTTCTTCAAAGCTTCCAGGTTCAAGAATGGCCAAGTTACAGGTTTCATATATATCCACCAAGGATCTTACTCGTCTTGGATTAGACTCTGGTGATGATAGTTCTTGATCTTCTTGTTGTGGTGGAGGTGAAGCAGATTCACCTGAGTCTTCTTCCTCAGCTTCTTCTTGAGGTAGTTGGACTGGTATAAGGATGTTCTTCTCCACTTTTTCTTCATCCCAATTCCAAGAAGCATTCTCATCAACTTCAACATCTCGACTGATGATGAGTTTTTTTGTTTGCAAGTTGTAGACACGGTAGCCTTTAGAGATAGTGCTATACCCCAGGAAGATACCTCGTATAGTCTTGTCTTCAAGCTTGTGCCTCTTCACGTCTGGAATGTGAATGTAGCATATAGATCCAAAGACCCTTAGGTGCTTTGCTGATGGCTTCTTTCCGTTCCAAGCTTTAATTGGAGTCTTATCTTGTACTGCCTTAGTTGGACATCTGTTGAGTATGTAAACAGCAGTGTATACTGCTTCAGCCCAGAATGTGTTAGGAAGTCCCTTCTCCTTGAGCATCGATCTAGCCATTTCCATAACTGTGCGATTCTTTCTCTCTGACACACCATTTTGTTGAGGAGAATATGCGACCGTAAGTTGTCGCTCAATGCCTTCATCCTCACAAAATTTATCAAACTCGCGGGAGGTGTATTCCTTGCCTCGATCACTTCTTAGGACTTTTATCAGTTTTCCACTTTGATTTTCAGCAAGGGCCTTGAACTTTTTGAATACTCCAAAAACTTCTGATTTTTCTTTTAGGAAATAGACCCATGTCATTCTAGAGAAGTCGTCAATGAATAGTATGAAGTACCTGTTGTTCTCGTGTGATGGCGTTCTCATTGGTCCACAGACGTCAGTATGTATCAGCTCCAATAGATCTTTCGCTCTCCATGCTCCACTTGTTGAGAACGGAAATCTGTGTTGCTTACCAAGGAGACATCCTTCACACACTTCATTATTCTCCTTTATGCTTGGAAGATCTCTCATCATATTCTTCTCATGTAACAACTTCAAGGCATGTGTGTTGAAGTGGCCAAATCTTCGATGCCAGAGCCATGAATCATCAACTTGCACCTTCATGGCAATGTTAGTTGCATATTTTAAATTTAGCGGGAAGCTTCTATTGCTCTTATTCATCTTCACTTGGGCTATCTCTGACCTTTTATTTTTGTTGTCTAAGATTTTGCATACACCTCCTTCAAAGTGAAGTGTGTAGCCTCTCTCCATCATTTGGCCAATGCTTAGAAGATTTTCTTTTAGGCTGGGAACTAGTAAAACATCATGGATGAGTCGTGTACCTTTATTTGTCTCCACCATGACAGTGCCTTTGCCTTTTGATTCAACCACACTTCCATTTCCCAGTCGAACTTTGACTTTGACAGACTCGTCAATGCTTTTGAAAATAGTCTCATCCTTAGCCATGTGGTTGCTACATCCACTATCCAAATACCAACTTCCACCTTTTTCTTTGATTGAGTCTTGAGTGGCATAGAACATACATTGTTCTTGATCATGCTCCTCTGCGATATTAGCTTGATGCCTATTTTTGTTGCGACAATTTTTCTCTACGTGCCCGAACTTCTTGCAGTGGTTGCATTGTGGCATATTACGGTACCAACAATTTTTCTCTGCGTGGCCTAGTCTTTTGCATATATTGCATGGAGAGTTTTTATCTAGCTTGTTCTTAAGGAAATTTCTAGAAACTTCTCTTCTTCTGGAAGTTTCTCCATAATTTTTCTTTCCTTCACTTTCTTTATTTTGGGGCTGAAATTTTAGCTTTGACTGGAAGGCATTTTCTAGTGTATCTTCTTTATGCCTATACAATCTTTGCTCACATGCTTCAAGAGAGCCCACAAGTTCTGTCACTGATAGAGTGGACAGATCTTTGGTTTCTTCAATCGTTGTCACGATTGGGTCAAACTTTGGGGGCATAGTAATTAGAATTTTTTCAACGATTTTCTTGTCAAGAATTTCCTCCCCAAAAGCTCTCATTTGATTAACTATTTCTTTAACTTTAGAATAGTAATCTTTAACTGTCTCAGACTCCTTCATCTTCAATAGTTCAAAATCTCTTCTTAGAGATTGAAGTTTAACGGCACGTACCTTATCGCTTCCTTGAAACTCCTCCTGCAGCGTGTTCCATGCTTCTTTGGCAGTCTTAGCTCCCATAATTCTTGGAAAAATTGCATCAGTCACCGCTTGATGCAAGGTGAACAACGCCTTTGAATTTTTCTGTTTGTTTTTCTTCAACTCTTTTTTCTTGAGTTGCATTAAGAGCTGAAGTATCCGCGGGAACGGTGACGCCTTCTTCTACTATGTCCCATAAATCTTGAGATGAAAAAAATGTTTCCATTTTAACACGCCAGAAATCATAATTTTCACCATTGAAAATAGGGACAGAAATAGATGATGATTGAGTGGTGTTATCCATAGTTTAGAATTTTTTTTTCGGAGTGGGTTTATAGTACAAAGGAAATTTTTGTAGTAGTTTGGAGGATTTTAGAATGTTAGGTAGGTAATATAACTACGCCCAATATATGACCGAACGTAGCTCTGATGCCACTGTTGGTAGTTGGTTAGTTGATAGTTGATAAAAGATAGTTTTAGAAGATTGTTTAGAAGAAGGCTATGTTATTGATTTCTTGGATGATCAATTACATGATACCAATGGCCTATTTATAGGCTCAAGTCACTACCTTCTACATTACATTAGTTCTTTCTAGAGTTTTCATGATAGATGAGTATCATGATAGTTCTAGGTTCTTCTATCATTTTAATATACTTATAGTTCTAGATTGTTCTACCATATTCATAACTATTATAATTCTAGGATCTTCTACCATTTTCCTACATATTATATTTAAGAATATTCTAGAAATTTGTAGCAATTTCAACACCCAGAAACACTTGCATTCCTGTTGTAAAGACAAATCAGTATGTCACAACAGTAGATAACCTAACCAGTTACTTGATTGAGGTTTATGAGGGCGAGAGAACAAAAGCCAGTGAAAACAATTTGCTTGGTTCTTTTACTCTTTCCGGCATTCCTCCAGCTCCTCGTGGTTCCCCTTCTTCAGATGTCTCTTTCGCTATAGATGAAAATGGCATTCTCACGGTTTCTGCTACTAATAATGCTTCTGGAAATTCGAATGAGATTACAATAACCAATTACAAAGAAAGGATGTCAGCTGAAGAAATAAAAAAATTGATTAAAGAAGCTGAGAATTTCCATATTGAAGACAAGAAATTTTTAAGGAAGGCCAAAGCAGTGAATGCATTGGATGACTACATTTACAAAATGATGAATACTTTAAAGAAAAAGAATATTGAGTTGAAGCTCTCGTCTCAAGAAATCATGCAGATTGAAGATGCAATTGCAGTGGCTAAAAACCTGATTGATGAGAATAAGAAGCAGCAGGTTGAAATAGAAGTTCTAGAAGATCACCTAGAAGGGCTTGAGAGCAGGATGAAACACATTATAGCCAAGACTACTTAGTTTTTATATATTAAGTTTTACTATTATTTCCTTTCTGCTTACCTGCCATTATCCTACTGTTAAGTATGGTTTTATTAAGTTTAGAGTCCACATGTTACTTAAATTGTTACTATCGTTTTGATATATTAACCATGTAACAACTTGTTGAAACTGTGATGGAGTTCTCCTTCATTCTTCTTCAAGAGTTTAATATGTTTCATAATCAGTTGGTTGAGTTTGAGTACTTTATAGCATAGTATTTTGTTGGTTTCATGCTCAAACTATGTATTGAAAGTTTAAGTGTAAGATCTCTGCAGTTATAAATTTGGATGGAAAATGGATTATGCATTTTCTATGCAGTTATAATCAATGATTTAGAAGAACAGTGTGAATGGAATCTTTTCCACTAGGCGAGGGTATGACTGACTGCTTGATTCAATTAGTGGTTGAAGTTAGATTTAAAAGTTTTCTTGTAGCAGCTAATTTTCAAATCTTTATTTTATAATACACGTCAGCGTCAACTATAAGTGTTTTGCTTCATGTAGTAATCCATTTTCCGTCGATGAGGATTGGAAATGTGAGAAATCTAATATTTAGATTCCTATTAAATTAATATTTTTTTGTCCTTATATTTTTATTTTTTATGAGGCTTAAATATTGACTCAAAATCTAATTTTTTTGAAAACGAAATATTTAACTTTTTTAAATATTCATTTTTTATAAAATAAATACTTTTGAAAATTATTTTTAAAAAATTATTATTTTTTAAATTTCAAAAATAAAATTTCTATTAAATAACTAGTAAAAGACCCGTGCGTCCGCACAGGTCCATTAATTTTAATTGATATATAATTTATTTAGATATATTTAGAAATAACATTTTTAAACTATTACATTGGTGGATTACAATATTAATTGATATATACTATCTAGCATTTTTTTATATGCATTTATCTATTATTAGAAGAAATTCATGATAATATTTGAGATATGAAAATATTTTGGGAAATTCATTAAGGTCTGTTTGGTTCAATCAAGTGGGAGGGGAGGGGAGGGATTTTTATCAGGGGGAGGGGAAGGGAGGGGAGGAATTTTAATTACATGTATGTTTGGTTCAAAATATGAAAGGGGAAGGGAGGAGAGACATTTTATTTACAAATATGTTTGATTCACAGGGGGAGGGGAGGTATTTTAAAATTATTTTACTATTTTGTCCTTCGAATTTTACCATAAGAATCATAATATTTACTGTTTATAATTTAAATACAAATTCATTGACAAAATATAAATATTCAATTAGAGAACATCATGAAATTTAACAAAAAATATTAAAAACAAAAATATTATGATAATTAAAAAGCAACTTTAAAATATAAAAAATAAAATAAAATAATTTAAACACATATACTAATAACAAGATGAAGATAGAAAATTAAATAAAAAATATATAAAAAAAAAAGATAAAATTTGTTCAAAATAACATTTTTAACATTTTAATAAGTTAAATTTACATTTAAATAAATAAGGAGTAAAAATGTAAATATAATTATAATTAAAATGGAACACCTCCCCTCCCCTCCAAATCCCTCCAAATCGGAGGGGAGCAAAAAGTGGTTCAGGAGGGATTTTGATCCCCTCCCCTCCATTTACCCCCAACCAAACATACCCTAACTCTCAAAATTAACCAAATACTCCCTCCGTCTCACAATAGGTGTCCTCTTTGAGATTTTCACATTTTTTAAGATAATGATTAATTGTGTTGATTTCAATGAGAAAATTTGTTTAATTTACAAAAATAACCTTATTAATAATCAATAGTGGAATAGTTAAATAAATTAAAATATAATAAATAAGGGTAAGTTAGTGGAAAGAAATAATAAATATTGCATTGGTATTCTAAAAGGACAAATAATTTGAGACAAATAAAAATAGGAAAGAGGACACCTATTGTGAGACGGAGGGAGTAATAGATATGAAATATGAAAATTTGTCGTGTACGAATTTGTTTTTTTTTTTTATTGAAAATTTGATAGTATATTTCATTAATTGATAATTGAAGTGTACGGTGAAAATTAAATACTTATTTAATGTATAGAATAATAGTGATTTATAATACATTGAATTAGCCAACTCATACTATTAATTTTTATTTTAATCAAAATTCTTATATTTAATAGAATTATTTTCATTCATAACTAATTAAACATAAGGGACAAGTCATTATAAAACATTTATTTTTAAAGTTTAAGGTAAGCAATATAAAATTAACAAATTGTTGTAATAAAAAAATTAATAAATTGTTATAATAAAAAAGTTAACAAATTGTTCATTAAAAAAGGAACAAATGAAATATCTTTAAATTTACCATAATTTTAGTTTATTAGTAATAAATTAGTAATAAATAATTAAGTTATTGAACATAGAATTGATGAGAACAATTGTTTGAAATTCTTCATAGTTTACATGCATTTTATCAAATGACACAAACTATATTATTATTCAATGAGATAAGAAACCTTAAGCTATTTAGCTACTATAGATATGGTTCAAAAAGAGATATATAAATATTACAAATGTTGTGAAGTTTAAAAATGATGAATACATTTAAAAGTAAGAAGCCCAACTTAGTTGTTTCTATGCAAGCTGATCAACCCCGTAGAAGATGTAATCAATTTTGAAACATAATCCTATAAAATGGGTTGCAATAAAAATATTCATCAAATTAGTATGAAATCAGTTTTGACTCTAAGAAAACCATATACCTCTGAAATAGGAAGAAACATTCAACCCCAATGAAGGTTAATAAGTTGCTTCAACATCAACATATCAATCAAGATCTGCACTACATATTGACTTCAAGGAGGGAAAATATGCACCATAATGCTAAATGTTAATAGTTTTGAAACATAACCTGTAAAATGGGCTGGTTATTCTTTTTCTAATGCAGCATACACAATCACTCACATCTGTTTTGTGAGCATCATAATCTTTTCCTAAATGCAGCACATACAAGGTTGTTAGTTTGCATAAATGATTACCAGACATGGATGTTATTCACATACAGGGTAAGCCTTATAATTACCAGACATGGATGTTATTCAACTCAACCTTATAATACATAAATGATTACTCAACCTTAATCTATGCAACTTGGACAATGATAATGTTGGGTCAAGGAAACTCTGAGACTCTTTGTTATATCTGATTGCTAAACAAACTGCAATGATCACTAGTGGGATAAAACCAATACACATTTTTTCGTAAGAACAATATTGTAAAAACAAATAACATGAGATTAAATCCAACCAACATTCAAAAACAATATCATAATAATCTAAGAGGTATATACATAAGAGGTATAAACATAACTAAAGCTTACCTGTAAACTTCGTCGATACGAATTGAATTTGCAGCACATGACATACGATGAAAGTGTCCAGGGAAGCAACGACAACAAACTGTGTTGCAATATAAAAAAAAATTGTTCTTTGAACTTGTGTCATTTCGTTTTATTAGAATAGAAATTTTAAATTTAGATAAATATATGTCGTGCAATATTCTCATTATACCTTCCCTGGAGATAAAGTAAGGAGGAAGCTCCCCTATAGCTATTCCAATGCCCCGTAGAACAACTTCCAACTGAACTTGAATCAAAAGGATGCTAAGTGGAACCTGTGAACCATATTCTGGCTGAAACAACGACGGTAAAAATGATCATATTAAAGAACAAAAGTACTAACTAAAGCAAGTTCTAAAATGGTAAGAAAATTTAAATGTTGGCAATGTGATAAGAACCAACGCTTGATGCAGTTTAAGTAGGTTGTGATGATTCCTTCATCTTCAGTATCCAACTCATCCATTGCATCCATTTTGCTCCCAGACAGACGTGCTACACAAATGATTTCATTAGAATCATGTCCAAACCAGTTCCTAACGTAAGTAACTAAATAGTTAGGGAAAAAAAGCAAACCTGGATTAGTATTCAAATATAAGTTAAATCTGCAAAACAGGAAAAAAAATCAACAGAGCCTGTATCATCTCCACAATATGTTAAACCATTCAAACAATGAACATTGAAAATAATGTATGTGTATTAATTTAGCATGTAAACAGATCAAATAATAAGGTTTATGTATTTTATCTTCTTCTGCAATGTCTTGAATCCAACTTAAAAATAAGAAATAAAAAGAGGAGATAAAATCACAAACAAAAATCAGACTCACATTTTAGAACTTTGGAGATGGGTTTAGATGCAGAGAACTTCATTGTCCATGTCCAAACAGATTTCATGCTCTCTTTGTTCAACAATTTTGTCTCTTCCTTTCTCTTCATATTCATTATCATTCCATAGATCTGCAAGTCTGTGACAAACTAATGAGTATCAAGAAAAAAATATAGAAAATGAAAAAAGGGTCGGGAGAAGAGAATGAAGAAGACAAAGGAGAAGGTGTTAGAGTTTGATGGAGAGTTGAAATTAAAGGAAATACCTACACATTGTTATCGCGGCAATACGACAGGGTTGGATGGCGGCGAGTTTTAAACTTTCATTATCTTTGTCTCTGAGCTTCGCGGAAGAGATAACAATGAGATGATGAGAGAAAGCGAAGCAGAGAGACAAGGAACTCAAGTTATCTGAGCAACTTCTCTTCATGTTTTGAGATTTGCATATGCACGGGAAGGAGAAACAGAGATGAGGGAGAAATGGGGGCGGCGAGATTTAGGGTTTGAGAGGAAAGAGAGACGAGAGAAAATGAGAGAAAGAGAGAGCCGTAGAAAATGTGGTGAAACAGATATGAGGGAAAACTATTATTTTAATAGAGACCAATGTTAAATCAACACATGACATACAATTGTGAAAAGCTACTTTTGATTTTGGATGAATTAGCTAGTTACCGAAATAACCTTTTCATAGTGTAAATTATTTTTAGTGGAAGGGCAATTCCGGCAGTTTGGGCAACTGATTAGTAATGGGTAGATAGTAGATAAAGTTGATTTTTGTATTTTTTTCTAAGATAAAAAATCAATTTTTTTCAAAAAAAAAAAAAAAAGTTTTTTAAATAAAAAATTGAACTTTTTAAAATTAAAAAAAAAATCATTTTTTTCTGAAAATAAAAAATATTGATTTTTTTTTTTCGAAAATAAAAAATTGTCAATCATTGATCTCATTAGAATCTGATATAACACGATCATCATGATTCAGAATGGATATAGGTTTTATCTTCTGCCTAATTTTGGTGAGACGGTGGAAAAAAACTGTGTTACGATCACCCTTCAAATGCCACTTAATCATGAATTTTTCTTTCCAAAAACTCTCCTCCATGTCAAGGGCTAAAGAAAGAGAGTTCTGCGCTGTAAGTTCCTACTTCTTAAGATCATCATACATGCCTTCAGTGCCTTCAGTTTGAATAATCTGTTGAATGTAATTAAGAGAGTTTTCAGCCTTTTTAACATTAGAAGAAACATTCCCAAAAATGTTCTTATTCCACTCTCTAAGAACTTTTTTCAAGTTCTGCAACTTCTTGGTGAGAATGAACATGGGACAACCAACAACATCCATCTTCCAAGCTGACACAATAAGATTCCGACAATCCTTATAGAGCGGCCAAGTTTTGAGGAATTTGAATTGGGAGATTACGCGAGCAGGATTCACAAAAAATTCGAACATCAATGGGAAATGATTAGAATTAATTCTGATGAGAGTGGAAACCGAAATCTGATTGCAAACTTCAAACCACAAAAGATTTCCAATACATCTATCAAGCCTTCTTTTAAGAAAAAAGGGAAAATCTCGCTTGTTGGTCCAAGTGAAAGCAACACTGTTCATGGGAATGTGAATGAGATTATTTGAATCCGACCAATGCTTGAAATCTGACTTCGGAGCACGGGATGGATCGTTCCTATCACGGTGTTCATGAGCACCTAAAATGGCATTGAAATCCCCAACAAAAATCCACGGAAGAAGATACCCAGATTGTAGTTGGTTGAGGTCTCTCCAAAGATCCCTCCTCTTAAGAAGATTAATGGAAGCATATACTGTTGTACAAGCCAAAACACAGTTATCCAAAATGAAAGAGAAAGCGACAAACTGATCAGAGGGAAGAATGATGTTAGGAGCTAAGTCTGTGGTACAAAAACACCACAGAGAAGGAAGACTCTTATCATTGACCGCAAACAAATTGAAACCTGAACGAGAAAACCAGTTACGAGGAAACTTAACATAATCCATCTTAGGCTCTACTATACAAATGAAACCAGGATGATGTAATTTAATAAGTCTCTTCAAGGCTAATCTAGAATGAGCATTAGCCACCCCACGAATATGCCAATATAAGCACTTCATGAGGTAAGGTTTTTAAGTCCTGCTTAAGACCTTGTAGAGTATTTTTGTTTGTGACTAGCTAATTGATTCTTCTTGAGATTGTTAAGTGCAAAAGAGAAAACACCTTCAGCATGCGGTTTCTCCTCAATAGCTTCCGGGACAGCCCACAAATTATTTAGAAACACCGCATCCGCAGTAGAGGTCTCACACGCTGCATCAACCTGTGTAGCTTCCATAAATGTAGAAAGTTGAGACTCCGAATCCAACAATAGTTGAGACACAAAGTTTAAAGGATTGTTAATAACTGGTTGCAACTCCAAAACTTGCAAGATCGGATCAGTCCCTTGGGGATTCACCAAACGTAGACAATCGACTCTCGTATCATGAGTATTATTAATGAGTATATCTCCATCAATGTTAAGCCTTAAAGTCTCTTCCTGCAAAGAGGCAGCCTTTAGGGCATAAGCCACTTTAGGCTTTGAAATTGGTTGAAAGTTAGGCTTCTATAAAAACTTGCAATTTTGAACATCATGTCCCGTTTTCCTACAGTGGGAGCAAAAATCAGGGAGATTTTCGTATTTAATGTCGGAGAAGAAAGCAAAACCTTCCCTTTCAACCAATACATTGTAATTGATTTGTTGACTCAGGTCCATATCGACCACAACACGAACAAACTGTCCGAATGTTCTGTCAACCTGAGATTTAGAAGATGCCGCATCAATACAAATGGGTGTGCCAACATAGCTAGCAATAGAGAAAAGGTTACAAGGCCTCCAATATTCTTGGGATAAACCAAAGAAACAGACTCAAACCTGAGCAGAGGTATTATGCTGAGAGGAAGGGTTGAAATCTTTCGACCAAGTAAACAACTTCAACGATCCTGGGCTAACATTTAGCTCTTACTCTTCTCAAATCTTCGACATTAGAGAATGTGAAATCATAGTAACCCTTACCAAGAGACAAAACTCCCCAATTCCTGATATCAGACCAAATTTTGGAGAGTTTTAAACGAAGTGTTGCTACAGTGAGAGGGGATGAACCTTTAGGCCAGATGACTCTCCCATGGAGATTGTTCTTGCACTCATTTAGCCTTGCTAAGTATTCCTCTTCTGGAATCGTGATGGACGGTCGATCCCCTTTGATAACCGGATGAGGGAGTTGAGAAATTGGTATATCACAAACACCCTTGAGTGTTTGGGTAAAAGATTCCGAGGGCAGGGATTTTGCAGATGAGGACGAGTCATGGATGTAGGTTGGTATGAAAATAGGGGTAGAGATAACTTCAGGAAAAAGATATGCAACATCCATGATGGTCAGAGAACCATAGTAACAGGTTGTCGTGTAGAAAAACCAAACTAGAAGCGAAGAGGGAACCGACGCGATGGTGGCTCAAAAGTTCAGATCCCAATAATCTATAAAATTGCATATTAATTATAATAAGCATCTGTGAGTTTAACTTAATAAATATTACTCCCTCCGTCCCACAATAAGTGACCCATTTGGAATAAAATGGTGTCCCAAAATGTATGACCTATATCAATTTTCAATGCAACTTTTCCTATTTTACCCTCTAATTAATATTACTTTCATCATTCCCAATACATTACAAGGGTACTTTAGTAAAAATATCATTCTCTCTCCTTCATTTATTCCCTTTTTCTTAATTTGTGTGAAAAGTCAACTGGGTCACTCATTGTGGGACGGAGGGAGTACGTCGATGAAATATCTGATTTATCCGTCAAACTGATTTCAACGAAGACCGAAATTTTATCCAGTGATATTTTATTGGGTTAATACCCATTTTCACCACTGCCATATAGGCGAGATTTGAAAAACCCCCCTAGAAAAAAAACTTGCATAAAATACCCTGACTTTTCAAAATAATTTCATTGTAGACCTTTTGCACGCCACATCACCCAAAATGCTCATGTGTCATTATTTTTTCATTTTTTCTTTTAATTTGAATTGTCACATGGGTTAATGATGAGACGGAATGACCAAAATACCCCTAAGTGAAAAAACATTAACTTTGTCTTCTTCATTCCACAAGTGTTCCAGATTTGTGCCCTAAAATAACAAATTGCTCAGAAAGAGGGCTCTTTCATCATCGCTTCCCTCTTAAAAAAAAACAAGAAAAATCAAATGGGCAAGGTGACTTCCGTTTCAACAACAACAACATTAACATCGACAACCGCAAAAAAAAATCCAATCGCTCGAAATTCTTGCTCATCATCGCACACGAACAATCTACGGGAACAGATCGAAAATGAGATAATCATTATATGGTCTCAACCTTCTGTGCGTTTTCAGATTCGCCTTCGATTTTACGTTCTCGTTCACATTTCAGATTCGATTTTGATTTGTTTAAGGTTTGATTTTGATTCTCCTCTCCTCTCTCACTTCAATTTCTGGGCTGGCTTGAGTTATTGTTGTTGTTGTTGTTGTACAATGAAGATTGAGGATAGGGGATTTGGGTTTCAATCTCAGCTTCTTGTTCTGTTGTTTTACGATTTTTTTTAGGAAGATAGAGGTTGTTTTGATGAAGAGGATTGAAGAGAAGAAGGTTGGGATGGAAGATGGTGAGGGCTGTAGTCTTGTTTCAGTCCCGGAGCATTGAAGTTTGGAGGAAGTTTAGTTTTATGGAGCCGTTGATGGCGTCTAGAGAATGAGGAATTTTAAGGAAGGATGAAGGCTGAAGGTTTTAAGTTGGTTCTCTTGGAAATGATTGGTGAGAAGGAATGGAAAATCCAAGAAGATTGAAAAGTGGTCGTGTCGTGTTGCAGAGAAAAGGAAGGAGAGTTATATGGTGATCTTGGAGAGGTTTTTTTTCAGGTTTGATTTGTGAATAGGCGAAGGGTGGAATCCGGTTTTATTGAATCCAACGGATGAAAAAGTTTTATGAAGGAGGTTGAATGGTCTGTAGGAATATGGGTTTGTGAACGATGAAGGTTGGGTTTTTGTGATGTTGTTGTTCTGTGAGGGAAGAAAAGAATGGGTGGAAAAAGATGAGTGAAGGGAAAGATTAGGCTGGTGTTTCTCAAGAAATGGAACTTGTTGATCGTGAGGTTTTTTATGAGGGTCTGTAGAAGAAGGATAAGAGCCATGTGGTAATTTAGGGGTATTTTGGTCATTGCATCTCATCATTAACCCATGTGGCATTTAAAATTAAAAGAAAAGATGAAAAAATAATGACACATAAGCATTTTTGGTGATGTGGCGTGCAAAAGGTCTACAATGAAATTATTTTGAAAAATCAGGGTATTTTATGCAAGTTTTTTTTTTCTAGGGGGTTTTTCAAATCTCGCCTATATGGCAGGGGTGAAAATGGGTATTAACCCTATTTTATTTAATAACAATTTTTAATTTTTAATTTTTTTTAACCTATGCCTTAAAAAAATCATAAATTATATTGGAAATTTAAATATTGTTACTTTTCTCGTAAACGGAAGGATCGTTCTGATTTTGCTTTTATTTCAATTTCAAGTCAAGGTAAGTGTTCTGATTTCTTCTAAACCCTAACTTGAGTATTTATTTATTTATTTTTTACTTCGTGTACTTGTTGACAGATTCATGGCGAGAAAATACGAAGGACGTGCCGTGGGAATAGACCTTGGCACAACGTATTCCTGTGTTGCAGTATGGCAGGAGCAACATTGTCGAGTTGAGATCATCCACAATGATCAAGGCAATAGAACAACGCCTTCTTTTGTTGCTTTCACCAATGATCAAAGGTTGGTTGGTGATGCTGCTAAGAATCAAGCTGCTTCCAACCCTCAAAATACTGTTTTTGGTAATTTCAATCCTTTTACTCCTTTAAAGTTCCAAAACCTAATTACAAATTATTTATAGTAAGTTCATTGATCTATTTTGAATTTTCATATTAGTCTAAGGACCAACATAGCAAGTTAAACCTTATTCACATTTTTATTTTTTCAGATGCTAAGAGGTTAATCGGTAGGAAGTTTAGTGATGCGAATGTTCAAGATGATATATTATTATGGCCGTTCAAGGTCATTGCCGGTGTCAATGACAAACCGATAATTGCTGTGAAGTACAAAGGCCAGGAAAAGCACCTATGTGCCGAAGAAGTATCATCTATGGTGCTCACGAAGATGCGAGAAATTGCCGAGGCATATTTAGAATCACCGGTTAAGAATGCAGTTGTTACTGTGCCAGCTTATTTCAGTGACTCTCAGCGAAAAGCCACCATAGATGCTGGGGTTATTGCTGGCCTCAATGTTATGAGGGTAATGAATGAACCTACTGCCGCAGCTGTTGCGTATGGTCTTGACAAGAGGACTGATTATGATGGAGAACGGAATATTTTTGTGTTTGATCTTGGGGGTGGCACGTTTGACGTGTCTTTACTAACTATTAAGGGTGATGTGTTCAAAGTAAAGGCAACAGCTGGAAACACTCACCTTGGAGGAGAAGACTTTGATAATAGAATGGTAAACTACTTTGTACAAGAGTTCAAGAAAAAGAACAAAGTGGATATTAGTGGAAATCCCAAAGCATTGAGGAGGTTGAGAACTGCTTGTGAGAGGGCAAAAAGATCACTTTCTTTCCTTGTTGTTGCAACTATTGAAGTAGATTCATTATTTCAAGGCATTGACTTTTTTTCATCGATCAATAGGGCCAAGTTCGAGGAAATGAATATGGACCTTTTCGATGAGTGTATGAAGATTGTTGAAAGTTGTCTTACTGACGCTAAGATGGATAAGGACAGGGTAGATGATGTTGTTCTTGTTGGTGGATCTTCAAGGATTCCTAAAGTACAACAGCTATTACAGGACTTTTTCAAAGGGAAAGAGTTGTGCAAGAGCATTAACCCTGATGAGGCTGTGGCTTATGGGGCAGCTGTTCAGGCTGCTATGTTGAGTGAAGATGTTAAAAATGTTCCAAAGTTGGTGCTGCAGGATGTTACACCTTTGTCTCTTGGTATATCTGTATTAGGAGATATCATGCATGTGGTGATTCCCAGAAACACTTGCATTCCTGTTGTAAAGACAAAACAATATTACACAACAGTAGATAACCAAACGAGTGCTTTCATTGAGGTTTATGAGGGTGAGAGAACAAAAGCCAGTGAAAACAATTTGCTTGGTTCTTTTACTCTTTCTGGCATTCCTCCAGCTCCTCGTGGTTCCCCTTCTTCAGATGTCTCTTTTGCTATAGATGAAAATGGCATTCTGACGGTTTCTGCTACTAATAATGCTTCTGGGAATTCGAATGAGATTACAATAACCAACTACAAAGAAAGGATGTCCGCTGAAGAAATTAACAAATTGATTAAAGAAGCTGAGAATTTCCATATTGAAGACAAGAAATTTCTAAGGAAGGCCAAAGCAGTGAATGCATTGGATGACTACATTTACAAAATGATGAATACTTTAAAGAAAAAGGATATTAATTTGAAGCTGTCCTCACAAGAAATCAAGCAGATTGAAGATGCAATTGCAGTGGCTAAAACTCTGGTTGATGAGAATAACAAACAGGTTGAAATAGAAGTTCTGGAAGATCACCTAGAAGGGCTTGAGAGCAGGATGAAAGACATTATAGCTAAGACTATTTAGCTTTTATTAAGTTTAGTGTCTGACATGTTACTTAAATTGTCATTGTCATTTTGCTATATTTATAAACCATGCCACAACTGACAGAAACTGTGATGTTTGATTCAAATGCAGTTGTTTTAGATTTCATTTGTTTAGTTTACAAGTCTCTTTGATTAACATACAAAGCAAACCAAACATGAATTGCTTCTACTTCAGTCTTCTTCAAGAGTTTAATCTGCTGTGTGATCAGTTGGCTGAGTTTGAGTACTTTATAGTATAGTATTTTGTTTGTTTTTATGTATTGAGAGTTTAAAGCTATGTTCTCATTCTCAATAGTTAGAAATTTTGATGGAAAATGGATTATGCATTTCAATGTAAAAACGCTGTGAAGCTTCTGATCAATTGATTTTCCATTTCTGAAAATGAAGGAAACGACAACTCCTAAAATTAATTTTGAGGATGATAAAACTCACAAGCACCATTACTGTTCAAAGTCGTATAATGCACGTGCATATTGTGTGTGAAGATATGGGTCGCAAGCATTTTTCTCTTATAATTTAAAAATCGTGCTCAAGGTTTGAAATACATAATCTGTTTTGTGGCATATTTGGTGTTCTAGAAGTAAGTTATTTTTAAAGCTAAGCTCCCCGTATGTGAACTTGATCATAGCTTTCATATTTGTTCATTTACATATTTTTGAAAAAGCTTTTAGGGAGATGGACCATCAAGGATTTCCAAGACAAACTCGTATGGTTTCTTGTCAACAAGAAAATGAAGATTTAGTGATCCTTAATGTTGACTGAAGTATGGTCACTAACTCGGGTAATGTCGGTTTCAGTGGTTTTGAAAGGAGATAGACACTAATTTCACTTTTGGATTCTACAAAGTATTTGATGTTGTTTGTGATGCATCTTGGAATAATTTGTAGAGTTTAAAAGTTATTTTTAAAAGTTTTGAATTGACTTTAGAGTTATGTGTGAATCTAAACAAGAACAAAATCTATGGAATCAATGTGAAGGAAGAATTTATGCAAAATGCATCAACTTTCTTATCTTGCAAGATTAATCATTCCTTTCATGTTCCTTAGAATACCTTGGGGGCCAACCCAAGATAAAGGGCGACTTGGAATCCCATATTGACTAAGTTGCATAAAAGATTATCTTCATTGCAAGGCAAAACAAATGTCATTATGTCGAAGAGTGGTGATGATAAATGTGATAACCAACATACATATTTGCTACTTCTCTGTTTTCAAAGTGCCTGAGGTAGTTCTGCACTGCAGGAAATTATGAAAATCCAACGTGCTTTCTTATGGGGAGGTGAAAGTTAAAGAAGAAGAATAATTGGATCAATTGGGCTAATGTCTCTTGCGAGAGATTCAATCTTGCTTTAATAAACAAGTGAATTGACGAATTTTGGATGAACATCACTCCATATGAGCGTACTTATTGTATTACAGGTATGGAGACATTAAAGAAAAGATTCTTGATGTTATAACTCCTTAAAAAGGAAGTAAAGACTCTTTTTGGTAGAGAGACTTGAAATTGAACGACTTATGTTGTGTGGAGGATTAAAACTGGTTCAATAGGTCCATTAATTTCAAGCTACGCAATGGCAAAAATATAGGTTTTTGGAAGCATCATTAGATAGGTTTTATACCTCTAAACATTCGATATAAGGCTGAATTATCCTGGATATTCTTGCATTTCAACTCTAAGACATACAAGGGAGTGCTTGAAATAATTTTAAGGAAAGTGACATCATTCTGTCATGAATTCATTCAACTTTACAGATATTTCTAACAATCTTAAAAGTATTCAAATGGCTTCCGACGTTGCAGTTTCAAGCATCAAAGTCATGAACCAAGACCTTGTCAAGTTGGATCGATTTGATGAAACCAACTACACCCGATGGTAAGATACGATGACATTCCTACTGACCACTCTGAAGGTTCAATATGTCTTAGATCCTGACTTACCTCCAATTTCTGAACCAACCGATGATGACTCTGATGAACTCAAGAAGGAGCGTAAGAAACGTAAAGAGGTGAATTGTTATGTCGTGGACATATCCTCAATACACTATATGATCGTCTCTATGACCTCTATACAGATACTCAATCTGCAACATAAATCTAGAAAACACTTGAGTTTAAATTCAATGCCGAAAAGGAAGGTACGAAGAAGTTTTTAATTTCTAAATACTTTGATTTTAAATTCATAGATTCCAAGTCTATTTTTCTCCAAGAGCACGAGTTACAGGTTCTCGTGAATAAAATAAAAGTTGTGAAAATAGACATTCCTGAGACATTTCAAGTTTGTGCAATCATTGCAAAATTACCACCTTCGTGGAAAGGCTATAGAAAGAAATTGTTGCATAGTTATGAGGACTTCTCTCTAGAGAAAATTCAGAAACATCTTCGAATCGAGGAGGAATAGAAGGAAAGGGAGAAATCAAAATCTACTGGTTTTTCCAAAGCCAACGTTGTGACTGTCAAACGAAAAAAGAAACATGATGGCATGAAGAGTCATCTTGGACCTAAAAAGGAACATAACAAATTCAAAAAATTCTGGTGGTCCTAAAGGTCCGAAAAGCAATTGTTTTGTATGTTAAAAACCCGGATACTATGCTCGAGATTGCAGGCACAACAAGTCAAAAAATGATATCAATGCAGTTCATGAAAATGACGACATAATCACTACGGTGAGAGAAATAATGGCAATCAAAGGCAAAGTGCAAGGATGGTAGTATGACACATGTGCTACAGTGCATGTCTTTTATGATAAGGATGCTTTTAAAACCTATTTTGAGGTGATTGATGGACAGGAAGTACAAATGAGAAATGAAGTATGATCTAAAGTTGTTGGAACCAGATTTGTCGAACTCAACTTCACTTTTGGAAAAAAAAGTCACTCTTGTTAATGTGTTTCATGTCCCCGACATGACTAGGAATCTTGTTAGTAGGAATTTGTTGGGTAAACTGGGTATTAAATCTGTATATGAATCGGGCAAACTTATATTGACCCGTAATGGTATATTTATAGGAAAAGGATATTCCGCTGAGGGAATGATCAAATTATGTACTACTGAGAATATTATTAATGAAATTTATAATTCTGCTTACATGATTGCGTCTGTTTCTTTATGGCATAATAGATTAGCACATACCAGTATTAGTTATATGAAGAGACTAATTAAATCTGGTTTGATTTCATGTAATATAAATGATTTCAAAAAATGTGAATTATGCGTTAAATCAAAGATGATTAAGAAACCTTTCAAAAGTGTTGAAAGAAATACAAATCTCCTTGATCTTGTACATTCAGATTTATGTGAATTTAATGGCATGTTAACCCGTGGCAGAAATAGATATTTCATTACATTCATCGATGATTCTTCTAGATACACATATGTATATCTTTTAAGGCATAAAGATGATGCTTTTAATTCCTTTAAACTTTACAAATCAGAAGTAGAAAATCAATTAAATAAAAGTATCAAAGTCCTTAGGAGTGAAAAGGGTGATGAATACTTTTCTACATAATTTGATATGTTTTGTGAAGAACATGACATTATACATGAATGCTCTGCACCTCACACACCACAACAAAATGGTGTAGCTGAGAGAAATAATCGAACTTATCAAGAAATGATGAATGCCATGTCGATGCATTCCAAATTGCAATTTAATTTGTGGGGTGAGACCTTACTAACCGCTTGCCACATAATTAACATAATTCCTTTGAAGAAAACTGGTATTTCCCCATATGAGTTATGGAAAGGCAGAGCACCAAATATCGGTTACTCTAGAGTGTAGGGGTGTGTAGCCTACTATAAAAACATGGATCCTAAGAGAACTTAATTGGGTCCTCGAGGAATAAAATGTGCGTTTATAGGATATGCACCAAATAGTAAAGCATATAGACTTTTAAACTTAGAGTCTAATGTAATTGTTGAATTCCTGGATGTAGAATTCTTTGAAAAACTTATTACTAAGGATAAAGAATCTGAGTCTCCTGCAAACAAAGAATCTCGTGAGTAAGACTCTAAAGTATTTCTCGGATCATTGAAACACAATCTGAGCCTAGGATAAGCAAGATATCATGGAAAACAAAGGATCTAGGACCAAACGAAATCGATTCTCAACTTATTTCTTTTTATCTAGTTGAAGGAAATTGTGAGAATTATGTTCGGAATATTCCCATTGTTATTCAAGTAGAAGATGATCCTACAACTTACAAGGAACTAGTGGCTTCAAGGGACTCTTCCTTTTGGAAGGATGCTATCCAAGATGAAATGTATTCAATCACGTCAAATCACACTTGGGAATTTGTTGATTTACCAAAGGGATCAAGGCCCATTGAATGCAAGTGGGTGTTTAAAAAGAAGTATCATAGTGATGGTACATTAAACAAAAGTTATGCAGGATTAGTAACAAAGGGATTTAGACAAAAATAGGGTGTTGATTACTTTGACACATATGCACCAATGGCAAGAACAACAACAATAAGAGTATTGTTCGCCTTAGCCTCTTTGAAAGACCTTATAGTTCATCAAATAGATGTTAAAATAAAATTCTTAAATGGAGATCTCAATGGGAAAATCTACATGGAACAACCATAAGGCTATGTGCTTCCTGGAAATGAAAAAAAAGGTGCGTAAGCTTGTCAAATACCTATATGGACTAAAACTAGTACCAAAATAATGTCGTTAAAAATTCGATTTTGTCATACTTTCAAATGGATTTACTCCCAATTCTTGTGACAAGTGTTTATACACAAAGGTACGAAAAAATATTGTAATATTCCTTTGTCTATACGTTGATGACATGTTGATAATTAGTGTCGCTGTGAGAATCGGATACCAAAGCTATCAGATCAGCTTGGCTCGCAAAATAAGATATCACCACCGAACTTTTATTTTTCCAAGGGAATGGAGAAAAGATCGAACAAAAACCCTAAGTAAAATGCAAAGCAAAAAGCAAGGCCTAAAGCTAAGAAAAAAGAGATCAAAGGTACGGGGGTTGGTTATACTAAGGGAAGGTACTAGCACCCTAAGCATCTATAGTACTCTACAAGAACCTCTTGAAATATTTGTGTTTTTTGCTAAAATTGTTTTCTAGGGTAAAGATGGGCAAAGAAAAGAGAAAAGGTGGAAAAAGAAAAAGGTAGCTCGCTAGGATCTCACAATCATATGCCTACGTATCCTTAATAGGAAGTCAGAGCAATCGTAGTTTAGAACTACGATGAAAAAGGGTGTAAAATAGAAAAAAAGTGTGAAAAAAAAAGGCTGCTCGCCAAGGATCGGGGCCTTGTGCCTACGTATTCTCAATATGAACTTGAGAAATCAGAGCATCCGTAGTTCATGGAACCACGGGTTGTTAGGGTTCTAAGAACCAAAACAACAACGAAGACAAACATTCAAGGGACATGCACAATGACAATAAGTCAACATACAATCTCTTTCCTTGGATTAGGTCAACAAGAATGGAAAACAAAGCAACAGATGCATGAAAGAACATCATGTAAATGACAAGCAGATAAAAGCACAAACACAATACACATAAAAACATCATGCATGGTCAGACAAACAAAATAACACATAATACGCATGGAAAAACATCATGGTAATCAAACAGTGAAAAGTCAAAAGAAGTACATGAAAGAGCATCATGTAATCAACATTCAAAGATATGCGGTAAAGCATCGTGAGTAACAAATAACAGGTACGCGGAAGAGCATCACGTAGTGAATAAACAGAGATACGCGGCAAAGCATCGCGAATAAACAGAGAGAAAATACACGGAAAAACATCATGGATAAAACAAAGGCACACGACAAAGCATCGTGTAACAGATTAAATTGACAAAAAGTCATAGAATACGCATGGAAAAACATCATGGTAATCAGACAACAAAAGTCAACAGAAGATACATGGAAAAGCATCATGGTATCAACAAACAAAGGTACGAGACAAAACATCGCGAGTAATAAATAACAGGTACGCAGAAGAGCATCACGTAGTAAATAAACAGAGACACGTGGCAAAGCATCACGGATAAAATCCACAAACAATGAAAACATACACGGAAAAACATCGTGGAGAAAAACAGATAGAAAGTACACGACAAAGCATCGTGAAGCAAATAGAAAGCACACGGCAAAAACACCGTGAGCAAAGAAACGTGCCCAAAACATAGAAGCAGACAAGTCATGAAATAGAATCGGACAACAAGAAATTATTAATTAATTTAAATATTAATATTTAATAAGATTAACTAATAATTTAATTAATCAAATTAAATAAGAATATTTAAATCAATTAATAATTAACGTATTTTTCACATTTTAATATTATAAAAAGAAATAATTAAAATTTAGATTAAATCTCTTATTTATTTATTTTTGTCACTTTCAAATATTTTTAAATAACTAATAAATCTAGAAATGAGAACATTAAAAAAATGAATGATTAAGAAAAGTTTTTTTTGGATTTTAACATTAAATAAACTTAAAAAAAAAATGAAAATAATTAATTAAAATAACAAAAAGTTAAAATAAAGTTAGAATAATAAAAACAAGTTGCTCAGACACAAAACCGAAATGCACCGGTTGCTAGTAACATCAACACCTTTACCATAACTCTAACATTAGAATGTTAAACAATAAAAACAAATAACTAAAGAAACATAATATATTAAGTGGATCCATTAACACAAGTATCTCAATACATAATACATATTAACATATATTAACATAATACATATTAACACAATTATCTAACACTAGCAGTATAGAGAACTTGGTCAAATAACAATAATAAATAACAGTTTGTCTTTTTCAAGAATTAAATAACAGAAAAAGAAATGAAGTACAAAAAGGATCGATATACCGTTTTTCTCCGCTTTCAAACTTTATGCGGTTCCACCCACGCCTTTCGTCTCTCCTTGCGTCGGCCTCACAAGCTCTTGCCGGCAGTTTCGTCGTTGCGTGTCGGCGCGGTAGAGTGTGGTGAGCGAAATAGTTTACATAAAAAGGGAGAGGGTTAAATTATGAAGTGAGTATTATCAATGGTGAAAGTATGGAATGTGAGTTTATTCAAGGCATGAAGTGGCTGTTAGGTTGAGGTATTTTCAAGGAGTGTCTTTCTTCTTTTTTCATGTGCAGGTATGGTATACGTGTGTATTTTTTCTTTTCAGTATGAGTGTATGTACGTGTTGTTTTTTGGAAAACAAAAGAATGAAGATGATGTTTTATTTGTTGAGAATCAAGTGTGAGGAAGAAGTCTCACATTGATTAAAAAAAAGAAGATTGAACACTATATAAGTGAGATAATCCACACACTAATCACCTTACGATTTTGGGTGAGTATGTGTTGTGTCTCTCACAAAGATGTGTTCTAAATAAGGAATGCTCTCTCGTTGACCCTCGATTGTTCCGCTAACATTATTGTGGTTTGTGGAGGTTTAGGAGTGGTATGCAGCCCCATATGAAGGGTGGAGAAGGAAGGGTACGCAGTGGTGAAGGTTATGAAGGGTGGAGAAGGAAGGGTGCGCAGTGGTGAAGGATAGAACTAATCAACAAAGCATCTGTGAGAAGGGAGCTTTTTTTGCTTTTTAAAATGAAGTGAAGGTGTTATCTTCTTGTCATTAAAAATGAGAAGAAAAAATAATATATCTGTGTATGGTTTGTATTATTATGTGAGACGAAAACTTGGTCAAAGGGATGAGGTCCTTTTGTATATATTATGTGTACAGTTTTTTCATGAAAATGGTGAGTGAGAGCATTTGGTTTTTGTTTTTTCTAAATGAAAAAGGAGATTGACCAGGTTTATAAAATTTTGTTTCTATATGTTTTGAAAACAATTGAAATGAGGACTATGATAGGTGATGATGCGTTATAGGATATGTGCAGTATTTGTTATTTTACTTTCTTTCTTTTACTGTGTAAACGAGTAAGAAACCCGTGCTCCCGCACGGGTAATTTAGTTAAGATATTGAGTAAATCTCAAAAAAAAAATATAGAACATGAGAATATTCAATTTATACTCATATAATACTAAAATAATAACATGAATTAGTGTACATGGAATTGAGTAGACTATGTCATTGTTAACCAAAGTTTACAGGAAATTGAGTAGACAATGTCATTGTTAGCAACAAATGGATTTGTAAGTTCAACATAACCAAAGTTTATATTATAACCAAATTTCAACATGGTAGGGAATTTAAAACAAACTGATACAATAACCAAAGTGTAACTGTAATGAAAGTTAAAATGGTAGTGCATTAAACAGAAACAGCTAATAAACTCCAAGTTAAGAGACCAAAATAAGAGGTTGTGGATTCGGTGTGGTTAGGGTGATAAAGTAATGTGATTTGGTTTATGAGTTCCATACGACATCAAAGTTTAGTTCATAATGTTTTAAATTGAAATGATACAATTTGGTTAGATTAAAATGAGTAACCATGCTAAAATTGGAAGGTCCATTTATAGCAATTCCTTGAAAATCAAGTACAAATTATTAGCATTGGGATTCAAGAACTTTCGAGTTGTCATAAAGATTCAAATGTTGAAATTTCACAAATTCAAGTTGGTACCAAAATGTAAAAAAATTAAAAGTTCAAAAATTGGATTCATTCTCATTCAAAGCATAAAATTCACATTTTTCAAGAATTATAAGAATTACAAGTTCAAACCAGTTCCAAAAGTTCAAAGTACATGAAAATTCTCAAAATTCTTTCTATGATTCAAAATCCAAAATTGGAGACCTCACTTCAAGAAACCATGAAACACTACAATATCCAAGTGTTCATGCATTAAATTGCAAAAAAAAAATTGAAGCCTAAAAGAAATAGATCAATCCAAATGTTCACATATCAAAATTGAAATAAAATTATGGAAGTTTTCTCCACTCAAGCCACTACCATTATCCAGACGAAGGAATCTGCAAGAAACTTCATGACATCATTTAGATCCCACATCCAAGCCACTCTTGCACCATAAGTCTATAACTGCAAATAAACACCAATGCAGCGCCATGTGTTAGATGATGAGGCCAAGTTTAGGCATTGCAAGATTCGATCAGTTTGACCAGAAATACCGACCTCTACAATCTGGATATGATGATGCAAAGTTATAGACCCATTTCAGTTGGATTCTCACGGATGGGCAATGCTGCAGCTATTGTCATTGCATTCGGGGAAGATATTCCTCCTGGGATACCTGAAACAAATGAAAGTATACCAATTAATTTTCTTTGAAGCACATGAACTCAGGAATAGGTCTTGGATAGCTAATGAGCTAGCTTGGCTGGATATGCAGCATTTGCTTTTCATGGTGGCCTGCAGAATTTTTGTTATAACAATAAATTAGTATTAGAAAATAAGAAGATAGTAAGAGTTTAGGAAATTAGGTTTCAGCCTGGAATTTTTTATTCCAAGTCATCATCAACCACCAACAAATGGCAGATCAAGACGATTGTCTCAATTCAATGTCATGAGATGTAAAAGGGAAAGTATATCAGAAGGAACAGCAGGAAGGAGACGATTTTCACAGCAACATTCAGCGCTCAGAAGATTTATTTTCATCACAACAAAACATCAAATAATATCTGCAGCATCATAAATGTCAGACCATGATATGAACTCCGTAGGTGTTACACAAACCGATCACGATGCAGATATTTATCAGAGCAGTTGAAAAACAAATTGCAAACTGTTCGGTATGCAAGAAAAAAATTCTTCGATACGAATGCAGTTTGCAGCACATGGCATATGATGAAAGTGTCCCGTGCAACAACGACAACAAACTCTGTTTCTGCTATAAAAACTGGTTATGTCAAATCAAACCAAGTTGTTATTAGCAGAATGCATATCAATTCAACGGCATTAAACAACAAATAAGCAGCAAGATGCTAAGAGTTCAGGATATTACGTTTCAGACTGGAATTTATTCCAAGTCATCATCAACCACCAACAAATGGCAGATGAAGACGTTTGTCGCAATTCAATGCCATGAGATGTATAACGGACGTTATATCAGAAGGAACAACAGGAATGAGTGGAATTTCGCAGCAACATTCAGTGCTCAGAAGATTTATTTTCATCACAGACAACCAACAAATAACATCTGCAGCATCATAAAATTCATAGCATCATAGCAAGGTTCATATTAGTGAAAAGGTTCCCTAAATTATGTACCAAAGCCAATGAAAATGTTGCTAAAACCTGCAAAAAGGAACAGAGGGTCGATTTCGTCTTTACTCAGTAATAGATGATTAGGCCAAGTTTAAGAATTGCCAAATTCTATTAGTTTGACCAGAAAGACCGACCTCTACAATCTGGATATGATGATGCAAAGTTATAGACCCATATCAGTTGGATTCTCACGGATGGGCGAAGCTGCAGCTATTGTCATTGCCTCCGGGGAAAATTTTCTTCCTGGGATACCTGAAACAAATGAAAGTAAACGAAATAAGTTTCTTGGAAGCACGTGAACTCAGGAATAGGTCTTGGATGGCTAATGAGGTAGCTTGGCTGGATATGCAGTATTTGGTTTTCATGGATGACCTGGAGAAACAACAAATAACATCTGCAACATCATAAATGTCAGAGCATCATAGGAACCCCTTAGGTGTCACACAAACCGATCACCATGCAGCTTTTTATCGGAGCAGTTCAAAAACAAATTGAAAAGTGTTCGGTATGCAAGAAAAAAATTCTTCGATACGAATGCAGTTTGCAGCACATCGCATACGATGAAAGTCTCCCGTGCAACAACGACAACAAACTGTGTTTCTGCTATAAAAAATGGTTATGTCAAATCAAACCAAGTTGTTATTAGCAGAATGCATATCAATTCAACGACATTAAACAACAAATAAGCAGCAAGATGGTAAGAGTTCAGGATATTAGGTTTCAGACTGGAATTTATTCCAAGTCATCATCAACCACCAACAAATGGCAGATCAAGACGTTTGTCCCAATTCAATGCCATGAGATGTAAAAGGGAGAGTATATCAGAAGGAACAACAGGAATGAGAGGAATTTCGCAGCAACATTCAGGGCTCAGAAGATTTTTTTTCGTCACAGCCAACCAACAAATAACATGTGCAGCATCATAAAATTCATAGCATCATAGCAAGGTTCATATTAGTGAAAAGGTTCCCTAATGTATGTACCAAAGCCAATGAAAATGTTGCTAAAACCTGCAAAAAGGAACAGAGGATCGATTCCGTCTTTACTCAATAATAGATGATTAGGCCAAGTATAAGCATTGCAAGATTCGATAAGTTTGACCATCCAAGACCGACCTCTATAATCTGGATATGATGATGCAAAGTTATAGACCCATATCAGTTGGATTCTCATGGATGGGCGATGCGGCAGCTATTGTCATTGCACAAGTGGAAGGTTTTCCTCCTAGGATACCTGAAACAAATGAAAGTAAACAAATTAATTTTCTTTGAAGCACCTAAACTCAGGAATAGGTCTTGGATGGCTAATGACCTAGCTTAGCTGGATATGCAGCATTTGGTTTTCATGGATGACCTGCAGAAATTTTGTTATAAGAATAAAGTAGTGTTAGAAAAGAAGAAGATAGTAAAAGTTTAGGAAATTAGGTTTCAGCCTGGAATTTATTCCAAGTCAGCATCAAGCACCAACAAATGGCAGATCAAGACGATTGTCTCAATTCAACGCCATGACATGTAAAAGGGAAAGTAAATCCGAAGGAACAGTAGGAAGAAGATGATTTTCGCAGCAACATTCAGCGCTCAGAAGATTTATTTTCATCAGAGCAAAACATCTAATAACATCTGCAGCATCATAAATGTCAGAGCATGATAGGAACCTCTTAGGTGTCACACAAACCGATCACCATGCAGATTTTTATCGGAGCAGTTCAAAAACAAATTGCAAAGTGTTCCATATGCTGCGGAAAAAAATTCTTCGATACGAATGCAGTTTGCAGCACATCGCATACGATGAAAGTCTCCCGTGCAACAACGACAACAAACTGTGTTTCTGGTATAAAAAATGGTCATGTCAAATCAAACCAAGTTGTTATTAGCAGAATGCATATCAATTCAACGGCATTAAACAACAAATAAGCAGCAAGATGGTAAGAGTTCAGGATATTAGATTTCAGACTGGAATTTATTCCAAGTCATCATCAACCACCAACAAATGGCAGATCAAGACGTTTGTCCCAATTCAATGCCATGAGATGTAAAAGGGAGAGTATATCAGAAGGAACAACAGGAATGAGAGGAATTTCGCAGCAACATTCAGGGCTCAGAAGATTTATTTTCATCACAGCAAAACAGCTAATAACATCTGCAGCATCATAAATGTTAGAGCATCATAGGAACCCCTTAGGTGTCACACAAACCGATCACCATGCATATTTTTATCAGAGCAGTTCAAAAACAAATTGCAAACTGTTCGGTATGCCATAAAAAAATTCTTCGATACAAATGCAGTTTGCAGCTCATGGCATACGATGAAAGTGTCCCGTGCAACAATGACAACAAACTATGTTTCTGCTATAACAAATGGTTAGGTAAAATCAAACCAAGTTGTTATTAGCAAAATGCAAATCAATTCAACGACATTAAACAACAAATAAGCAGCAAGATGCTAAGAGTTCAGGATATTAGGTTTCAGACTGGAATACATGAAAGCTTCTCCTTCGACATGCAGTCGAAGCTTGTTCACATGTTGATGCCTTATTATTACATACTGTAGTCGAAGTCTGTTCTAGTATGTATGTATTGTCGAAATTGTTATTCTGTCGAATTGGGCCTTGTGTTAAGGATCCAATTGTTTAGGTTTCTTGGGCTGCAAGTTACCTAGTTAGTCTATAAATAGGCTAGTACACTCAGTTTGTTGAGTGTGGTAAATTGTGACATTCACTTGTAATTATTTGTGATTTTAATGAGAAAGTGAATAGTAAACAGAATTTCATTTGCCCAATAATTATTGTTCTATTCTTCCTCTTCTTCTTGTTTTCTTTTCCATTAAACTCTAACCCTTGTTTTTGGTTCTTTATCATCAAGAACCCATTTATACTTTCTTTGAAGACATCGTTTTTCACAACAAAATGGTGCGGTGAGCATGGAGAAGATGGCTTCAACAAAGTATGAGATTGAAAAGTTCACTGGAGTGAATGATTTCGGTCTGTGGCCACTACAAGAAAATTGGTAAATTACGACGGTTTATTTTGGCAGATAAGGACGGTTAGAACTGTCGTAATTTGTAAGTTACGACGGTTTCAGTATTGTCGCAGAAACGTGCGTCGCGAAGCCGTATTGCGACGGTTGTGAAAACTGTCGTATAAACCGTCGTTATTTTTACGACGGGTAAGTAACTGATGTAATCTCCATATTGTGACGGTTGAAACCGTCTTAACTTACTTAATGATTTTTAGTTTTAGGCTTAAATGCACTTTTGGTCCCCCTAGTTTATATTTTTTACACTTTCGGTCCCCCTATTACAAAACCTGCGATTTTGGTCCCTCTAGTTTAGATTCTTTGCAATTTTGTGGTCCCCCTCCAATTTTACTCCAAAAACCGTACATGAACAGTGCACTATTCATGTACGGACATGCACTGTTCATGTACGGACATGCACTGTTCATGTACTGTTTTGGAGCAAAGTTGGAGGGGGACCACAAAATTGCAAAGAATCTAAACTAGAGGGACCAAAATCGCAGGTTTTGTAATAGGGGGACCGAAAGTGTAAAAAATCTAAACTAGAAGGACCAAAAGTGCATTTAAGCCTTAGTTTTATTGCGAAGGTATATTGTGGCGGTTTGAACCGCCGCAATTTGCAAATATTTTTTAAAAAAATCTAAAGTATATTGTGGCGGTTTGAACCGCCGCAAGTTGCAAATATTATTTTTTTTAAAAAAAATTGCACTAAATTTTTTTGTATTATTATAAAAAAACAAAATAAAAAATAAAAATAATACATAAATATCTGCTAAAACATTTCAAAACTAGTATTAACTACACCATATTTTACCAATTAAACTTAAAATTCCTAACACATCACTAGTACTAGTAGTTGTTATAAATCCATTCAGTAATGAAATCCATTTCCATTAGCATTTCCATTGCTATATACATATTCTGGCCTAAAAGCTTATGGTTTTGTTGCTGATCGATTTTGATATGTTTTGCCTGATGAAATATTATCACTGCTTACTCCCTTTGAAGAGTGTTGTAAAACAGCTTCAAGTTGTCCACATGCCGCGGCTATAAACCCTGTCGTGTTTTCACGTTATCATAAGTTAGCATCTCAGAATCTTTAACTCAACATGGAATTAAAATGTAGGATAGAAATACCTAAGAACACTGGCGAAGGCTTTCGTGGTCTTGATTTGAACTCGGGATGGAATTGGACACCGATAAAATAAGGATGCTTCGGTATCTCAACAATCTGTAACATGAAACATCGCAAAATTTCATCTTTACAGCATATATATGTTTATGTTAATATAAAAAGTTACATGAGAATATCTTTAGTACCTCCATGCATTGACCAGTTTCGTCCTTTCCAGTAAAGGAAAGACCGGAATTTTCAAGGCTAGTTACCAAATCAGGGTTCACCTCATATCTATGCTGATGTCTCTCATCAATGAAGCTTTTGCCGCCATACCTAAGAGGCAGGGTCTATGTGTTAGAAACTTGATAAATTTAAGTCATCGGCGTAAGCACAAAGAAACATGTCCTAAAAAAAATCAGTCAAGTAATGACACTCACAGTTTTACAAATTTGCATAACTTAGTTTGGAAATATGTCCTCCTCGATCCAAGACGCATGGTACCTCCCATATGTATTAGAATGAAATAAACTAATGTAGATACCTCAGGCATAAATATGACGCATGGACTTTTGGTATTTGGATCAAATTCAGAACTATTAGCATCTTTTAAACCAAGCACGGATAGCGCAAATTCTATAACAGCAACTTGCATTCCAAGACAAATGCCAAAGTACAGAATTCTGTTTTCTCGAGCATATTTAGCTGCGATAATTTTTCCTTGCACTCCTCTATCACCAAAGCCTCTGGGAACAAGAATACCATCAGCACCCTTTAATAACTTCCATGATGCCTTATAAACATCAGGATTCTGCAACATTGTTAAATAAGAACAATAAAGATGCTATAATGAAGAATAGTTAGTAGTTGATAAATTTTTCTTGTTACGTAATGATTCAAAAATTGGTGTAACCTCTTTTGCAGTTGCGTTTTCGAGGTTGGTAGCTGAAATCTAGTCCACAACAAGTTTCTTTTGGCAACTAATAGAAGCATGAATAAAGGCCTGAAATTAATATTCGATGTATCAACATATGTAAATAACAAAACAAAACAAAAAACACAAGCATGTGTACTTAATGAAGGAGACCGACATTTGCAAGTAAGCATGTTAGGAAGTTAGGCCCAGAGAAAAACCAAAAAAAAATCAGGAAGCCATAAGATTAATGCAGTAATAAAGTTAAAGCTAACTCCATCTTTAGAACCGAGAGGTAGGAATCTGAAAGGGATGTATATTTCCCGACTAACACTATACGAACCTACAATTTTCAAGAAATAAAATATAACTATTTCCAAAAATCAATGATAATAACATAATTAAGAATGGCTTTTGACTACTCACTGGTTCATGAAGTAAATCAGAAGATTCCGCTCTACAAGTCCATTCCTCTAAATTAGGCTCTTGAGCAATACTGCATATACAATAAAACAACACTTCAGCCTTTCAGAAAAATAAGAAGAGATAAAAAAAATTGTCGATGTTCATTAAGTCCATGAAATAGAAAAAATAAAGCCAATTCAAATTCAGATTAGGACAAAACACCGTCAATTCATTTTTAGAGTTCAAACTCAATTTCAATTCATTTCAAAACAATTTTCTCCAATTCAGTTTCAGATCAGTTCAAGCCACTCCTAATTCCAAAATAGAACCAATTCATTTCAAGCCATATTCAAACAGCAAGCTAAATTTCAATCATTTTTACAAGCAAATTCCTCTTTTAAGTTCAAACCATTTACAAGCCAATGCATCCAGAAAACATACAAAAAAAGCCACTATCGTGTTGGTAACCGGTTGACCAAAATAGTTAACCAGTTACACCTGCACATGTTCAGTTCGTCCATTGCAATGCATACTAGTTCAAACATTCAATTTAACATAGCCTTCAATTTCATTTCCTATACAACAAAAACTCACTTCACATAGCATTAAATTCAAAACAGCCTGCATCATTTCTTGACAGTTAACATACATAGCCAATTTGCATCAGCCTTTAATAATTCACTGAACTTCACAATCTTATTCACATTCCTAACATTCATTAACACTTCACTAACACACCAACTTGTCACAAACTAACTTCCAAATCCAAAATAATTCAAAGTCCACTAACAGTTGCAGTGCAGTAGCTCATTTTCATCATTCAAAAAAGGGAAACTTTTAACTTTTAACTAACATTAATGTGTAACTTAACAAATTAACTATCAAAATTTGAATTAATTTCCTCATTCATTTTGATCTTCTAACTAGTGTAACTAACAATAATTTCTAACAATTAACATAGCATACCAATCAAATTAGTTCCTAGTTTCACTAACAGTTCAAGTTCAAACAATTTAACTAACATCCTATTTTCACTAACCTATAAAAACTAACTTCAATTCACCTTTAACATCTCTAACAAAATTCCATGACATTACCAACTAGTCCTAATAGTTCTAACTGTCTCACCACATCACTCACTAACATCAACAATTTATTACACTTTGAATTCACTCCCTGTCATCTAGTTCACGCTTCAATTCTTCATTGATTCACTAATTTCTTTGTACACCAACTAACTCCAACAAACTATAACTAATTGAATTCAAACTCTAACAGAGGTTTAACAGTGTTACTAACATCTAACTAACTTTCTTCATTGAGCTAACCAAGTTTAACAGTTTCCCTAACACCCAACCATCATTGACTAGCTTGCCCGAGTTAGTTACAACACCATTCTCTATATAATCCCATTTATCCTTGGATCAATCTCGTTCTCCATAATCACTGAAAAATCTTTACTCTCTCAACAGTTCTACTCCATCACTCTCCTCTTACACACACAACAATCAAACAACAACAAGAGAATTTGCAACCTACGGACTAAGAGTTTGAAGAAGAAGAAGCTTGCGCAAGAAAAGGAGTTGCAGTTTCAAACTTACCTGAATCTCTGGTGTTCTTTATCCATCATCATCTTCGAGTTCAAACAAACTCCAAGGCCATCTCCGCCTTGCAAGTAGGTGCTCCGGATTCTCCTTGTTCGTGCTTTAAATTTCGTCGTCACCGTGTAGTATCAATGATTTTGAACCAAACCCCTAAGGTTTGAGTTCGGATCGTTGCTCTCTTTCCATTTAATTTTCATTTTGGTTGATTAGGGTTCTTACTTGTTTTGCTTTGATTTGCAAAGGCTGGTAGAATTTAGGTTAATTTGAGGTGAGGTTGAGAGAGATGAGATGGTAAGGTTCGTTGTGATAGTGCTATGGTCGTTCCGGCTCAACTCCGCCGCCTCCGACCTAGCGGAGTACAACTCCGGTGATGGAACGAGAGAGAGAGAGAGAGAGAGAGAGAGCTGAACGTGGAGCGTTGAGACAAGAAATGAGATGAACATTTTTTGAATCTCTCTACTCCCTTTGCATTGCTCGTTGGGCCTCGCAACCAAATCATAGGCCCATAGATTTGCTATCTGCACCTTACTTTCCTTTTCACACATCCCTCTGAACCAACACACTAGCAACACAGAACTCTGTGGGCCTCTGTTTGTTTAGACCCAACGCCTAGTTTCCAAGCCACATACATTCTTTCTGACTCATTGCACCCCCTGCAGAATAATGCTATTTTCTTTCTTTATTATTTTATTTTCTTTAATTCATTTGTCATATTTTTAGCACATTTTAATACATAAAATTTTCTTTTAAAAACACATTAAAAATTAACACATGATTAGATGTTGATTAGAATTAATTAGATTTAGTTTTTTAGAATTAGTTCCATTTAATTTTCAAATTAAATTCTTTAGAAATTAATATGCATGTTAATCTTTTTTATCCTTTATGATCGTAGTCTTCAAATAAAATCCATGTGCTCATTAGGTTTTTAGCGTGA
Organism: Lathyrus tuberosus; assembly: GCA_022829125.1. Classification (NCBI taxonomy): domain Eukaryota; kingdom Viridiplantae; phylum Streptophyta; class Magnoliopsida; order Fabales; family Fabaceae; genus Lathyrus; species Lathyrus tuberosus. The sequence continues at coordinate 865,602 of JALAZF010000272.1, forward strand.
TCTTCACCCTTTAATTAGTTGATCAAGCTCATCCTTGATCAATTAATTAGGTTTGTCCTAAATAACTTGTCTACTTCCCATATCCAGTCAAGTGATCATAAGCCTCTTGATCACTTGATGGAATCTGAACAAAAAAAAAAATCTGAATTTAATAATTTTTTGATATATAGTTTAATTTTAATACTTTAATTTTGGGTATAATATTTTGAGTTTAATTTTTTTTCTAAAATTAAAGTTTTATTTTGAATATATATATAGTATTTTAATTTTTATAGTTTAATTTTGATATATAAAATATTTTTAAAAATTAACTATAATTTCTAAAAAATTTATGTATTTTAAGTTTAATTTACTACTATAATTATATTTTATAAATTTTTATAATAATTTATTTATTTAAAATACATAAATTTTTAGTCTCTACAAACAAATAATTTTAGATCTGTCACTGGTTATTAAAATTAATTAATAAAATTGAAAAGGTTGGAAAATAAAAATGAAAGAAAAAAGTGGAAAATTAAAGGAATAAAAAAATAGTGATTATCAATGACAAAAGTAATTGCGACAGTTAGCCTTAACTAACTCGAGTGTGGAAAGAGGGCGGTTCTTTGGTAACTGTCGCAATTATTTTATACAACATGCCTAAAAAATTTGCGACGGTTGGCTCAAACTGTCGTGAGAACTGTCGTAGTCTAGGAATAAGGACGGTTTTTTTATAACTGTCGCAAAAACTCTACGATAATTGACCCTAACTGTCGTGACAACCGTCGCAATCTAGGAATAAGGACGGTTTTGTGATAACTGTCGCAACTTAAGTGTCGTAAATCTGTTTTTTTCTTGTAGTGGGCGCTTGAAGATGAAAGCTCTACTGGTACAACAGGGATGTTTGGAAGCGTTGAAGGGACTGGCAGCCATGGATGCTGCATTGACGGAAAGAGAAAATATGGCAATGATCGAGAAAGCATACAACGCAATATTGTTGAGTCTTGGTGATAAGGTTCTTCAGCAGGTATCAAAGGAGACGACGGCATCGTGGTTATGGGTGAAGCTTGAAAGCTTGTACATGACCAAATCGTTGGTAAATCGTTTGTACCTGAAGCAAGCTCTGTATTCGTTCAAGATGAGTGAAGACAAAGCTTTGACTGAGTAGTTTGATATGTTCAACAAGCTGATTCTTGATCTTGAAAACATTGATGTGAAGATCGATGACGAAGATAAAGCACTGTTGATGTTATATGCTTTGGCCATATCGCATGCTCACTTTAAAGAAACTCTCTTGTATGGAAGAGAGTCCCTGACCTTTGAAGAAGTTTAAGCAACCTTGTATTCGAAGAATTTGAACGAAAGAAAGGAGCAGAAACCTTCATCAGTTGGCGAAGGGTTGTTCGTGAAAGGAAGATCGTCAAAGAAAGATGGTAGGTTTGACAAGAAGACAATGTTGCTGATATGATCATCAAGACGTTGCCAAGTTGCAAGTTTTTCCACTGTATGCAGTTGATAAAGCTGCATGATGAAAGCTAGTTGTTTCTCTTGTTGCTGAGTTAGATCCAAGGTAGAGATTTGTGAGATTTGGGTCGAACTCATGCTGTGTCGAAGGAGAAGCTTTCATGTATTTCGACAGGATGCAAGCATGCAGTAGAAGCTTGTTCACATGTTGATGCCTTATTATTACATATTGTAGTCGAAGTCTGTTCTAGTATGTATGTATTGTCGAAATTGTTATTCTGTCGAATTGGGCCTTGTGTTAAGGATCTAATTGTTTAGGTTTCTTGGGCTGCAAGTTACCTAGTTAGTTTATAAATAGGCTAGTACACTCAGTTTGTTGAGTGTGGCAAATTGTGATATTCACTTGTAATCATTTGTGATTTTAATGAGAAAGTGAATAGTAAACATAATTTCATTTGCCCAATAATTGTTGTTCTATTCTTCCTCTTCTTCTTGTTTTCTTTTCCGTTAAACCTTAACCCTTGTTTTTGGTTCTTAATCATCAAGAAACCATTTATACTTTCTTTGAAGACATCGTTTTTCACAACAGAATGTTTTGTAAAAAAATTTAAAATATGTGAATTGAAATGTTTTTATATAATATAATTTGTTTTGCCTTTATCACAATATATTTATATAAATAGCTTAATATTGTGAATAATTTTGTATCCTAAAAAGATAAATAAAAAAATAGATACAAAATTCTAATTAAATATTAGGGTTAAATAAGTAATAGGTCCCTGAAAATAACCCAACATTCAAGTTTGGTCCCTATAAAAATTTTCTTCAAGGTTTGGTCCCCCAAATGTTTTCCGTTTCCAACTCTAGTTCCTTCCGTTAGTTTTCACTAACGGAGGGTGACATGGCGTGCCATTTGTGCTGAATCTTTATTTTGATACGGACACGGTGGATGGATGCGAAATGGAAGAAGCTGAAAAGACAAAAGTCAAAAACATAGAAGAGGAAGAATGTCATTTTCCACAAATCGTTTCTTCTTCAAAGACCGTGTCCCCTAGCAGAAGAACGTCTTCGTCATTTCTTCGCAACTCTCAGAAGTGGTCCCAAAGTAGGTCTTCTGCGACTCGAAGCTGTGGTCCCAGGTAAATGAAGTTGTCTGCCATTGTTTGGTTTCTTTTATTAGTTACTGATTAGAATACGATCGTGGTCCCTCCATGCGTGTTTTGATACTTTGTTTGTCAGTTGTTTGTTAAATGATAAACTTGTCTGCCATTATCGTTTCTTTACTATGGTTAATATATGTTTTCGAAGGTGGTCCCCTGGTTTCAATAGTTGTATGTTGTCTGCCATTACGTTTACTTTTGTTTTGTACGAAAATGATAAAAATGAATGTTAGTTTTAACTTTTGTGTGCAGGGGTATGGATAAATTCACTGTTGTTTTTTATGTAAAGGGGTATTTTTGTAAAAGACACAAACTTAACATACGAAGGAGGGGAGGTGTATGCTTTCAAGGGGCAGGATCCTGATTTTTGGAGTTTTGTTGAGGCATGTGACTTAGTTAAGGAGTTGGTACCTGAGTTTGAACACAATTTGATTAAGATGTAGTGGAAGCATGAGGAAGGATCATTTGAAAATGACTTGAAACCATTCAAGGATGACGGAGATGCGTATGAGTTGGCCTTGTATGCCATGGAGTACAAGTGTGAGATTGAAATTTACTGTGAAAATAGGGTTCATGGAGAGCACACAGCTATGGAGAGGTTTAGAGAGAAAGGAAAGGCACATAATTGTCAAGAGGAAATTGACAACAGAAGTGGATCAAGTGAACAGTCTGATGAAGAATCTGTGGAGGATGTACATTTTGAAGATAGTGAGGAGGAGAGAAAGGGTGGATTTGAGGAAGTGCTTGATGAGGTGCTGCCTAAGAGGGCTGTTGGGGAAGGCAACAAGAGTGAGAAAGAGCAGAAGAGTGAGCAAGAGCAGAAGAGTGAGCAAGAGCAGAAGGTATGTATAACAGAGGAGTTGGGAAAGGAACATGTCATTGAGGATGAATACTTGACTGATGAGCTGGACAGTGGTGGGGATGATGATAGTTGTGATGAGAGGCCTTGTGTTTTGAGGTACTGTGAGGAGGAGTCATTGAGCAAGGATTATGTGTTCAAAGTTGGGATGGAGTTTTCATCCTTAAGGCAATTTAAGGATGCCATTTTAGAACACAATGTGTTGAATGGAAGGGAGGTAAAGTTTGAAAAGAATGATAAAAATAGATGCAGGGTTGTGTGCAAGGACAAGAAGAAATGTGACTATACAGTGTTGTGTAGTAGGGTATTGACCTCAGCCACTTTTAGAATAAAAACCTTGTTTGCCAAACACAAGTGTGGTAGACAATTATTTAACAGAAATGCTAAAGCTGAGTGGGTTGCCAAGGTAATTGTTGATGGCTTGAAGAATAATCCTAAAATGAGGTTGACTGAGGTAGTTGCTGATGTTAGAAAGAGGTATGCTACAGAAATTCCAGGTTGTAGGGCATTTAAGGCTAGGCAAATAGCAAGAACAATTGTAGAAGGTGACTCAAGCAAACAGTATAGCCTTCAGCTGGTAGGTTGTCATTTCAAGTGAGCCACGTGTTATTGACTGACAGTTTTGTAGTAGATCTTGAAAAATATACCTGCTCTTGCAACTTTTGGGAACTGGTGGGTATCCCTTGTAGGCATGCTGTGGCTGCCATCTATAGGAAGGTAGATGACCTTCTAAAATATGTCCACTCTTGCTATCACAAGACCACCTATGCAGCATGCTATAGTGAGGTTATTACCTCATTGAATGGACAAAACAAGTGGCCCAAGACTGATAATGAGGGAATGTTGCCACCTATTTTCAAACGAGGACCTGGGAGGCCCAAGAAGTTGAGGAGAAAGGAGCCTAATGAAGAGAATCAAACTAGATGGCAAAGAACAAACACCAGCCATAGGTGTAGGTTCTGTTTTCAGTTGGGTCATAATAAAAAAACTTGCAAGAAATTGAAGGAAGAGTTAGAAGCTGCAAAAAAGACTACTCAAGTCACTCTAGATAGCACAGCAGAAACATCTTAGCCAATTTCAACCCAAATAAGTCAGACTACTGAGGCATCTAAAAAGAGGGTACCACTTTAATAATGTTGTTATTTTCATATTGTAATTCAATTGCTTTATATACTAGTGTTGTTGATGTTGTGTTAATATGCAGGGGGGGCCTAAGGGATCATCAAACAGGAAAGGTAAGAAATCAAAGCCTGCATCCAAAGAAGGAAGTGCATCAAGGCTTTCTGTCAACGAGGAGATTGCTTCAGGGCCTGCTGTCAATGAGGAAAGTGCATAAAGACCTGCTGTCAATGAGGAAATTGCATCAGGGCCTGCTGTCAAGGATGAAATGCATTCAAAGTCTACTGGTAAGGAGGCTACTGTCATGGATAAATGTGACCAAATGGATATAGATGAGCCTGAGGTCATTGAGGTGGAAAACCCAACATCATTGATGACACTATTACTGCTGTTCTTACAGGTTCTGCTGTCTTGAACATTAAACCTCTTAGGATTGATAAGTCACCTAGCAAGACATCTAAGCCAACTGCAAGTGGCCCAAGGGTTTTCTTTGGGAGTCAAACAAAGGTGGGCAGGAATACTCCTTTCAAACCACCTGGTATAAGACCAACTTTGTCTAAACCAAGCAGTAGTGAACCACCAAAAATCAGGACACAAAGCAGATACAAGACAAATGAAAGTGGGTTGCCTGAAAAAAGAGAAAGTCAGAGGTTGAAGACACTCAAAACAAAGAGCATGCCAGAGGATGACTGCATCAATGTCAAGGGGCACACACAATGAAGTAGATCCTGTTGTTGTGTAACTGATGTTTTATGAACACCTGTTATCATATTTTGTTCAAATTTATGTATTCTAATTTCTGATTTAAGGGTACTGAAGTGGTCTTTAAGCCCAAAATACATTTCCTTACTATGCTATGATGTTATATAAGGGTACTTAAGTTTAATTGTCTGTTGTTAAATGTCACTGAAATGTATGTCAGCTGTTTTGAGTCAAATTCTCTGTTGTTAGATTTCATTTTGATTTACAGGTCATTTGTATATGTCTCTTTTGGTATCACCACCTATAAAACAATAGTACAAAACAAGGTTTAATTTGGATCTATACCATTTAACACAGATATCATTACAACATTACAAAACAACATTTAATTTTCATATATACCATTTAACACAGATATCATTACAACATTACAAAACAACATTTAATTTGGTACCACCACCTATAAAACAACAGTACATAACAGATATCATTTAACATAACCGGGTCTTACATTTTCCAAACTAAACCATATAACAACATTCTTACAATTTGAAGACTTTCTCAAAACAATACAACATTACAACTCCTAAAAACAAAACAAACAATACAATCTCATTACAACGACAACAAATGTCATTCACTCAATTCTACAATTACACCTAACCACAAAATACATGTTCACCACTACTAAAATTATAACAAAAAAAGTCTTCAAATTTCCATAGAATTCCACTGTCTTGAGCTTCATCTTCAGCTTGTTGTTCTTCTTCATCGAACTTTCATAAAGATCCTTAAAGGTTTCCACCATTTTCGTTTCCCTCTCTTCCTTGCTCTATTCTACATCCCCCCTTGAAGTTCTTCAATCCCACCTCCGATTTCATCATCCCAAAGAAACATGTTGCACGTTCCCTCATTCTTCCAAAACGGACATCTCCAAAACAATCTACCTTCATTCTTCCCCCTCTTGCACACGTAGGAAATCAAACTTCCCTTGCAACCACACTTTCTCCCTTCACTGTTGTTTAAACTCTTGGAGTGACGTGAAACTACCTTGCTGAGCCTAGAAGATGTAGACATGACGACGAAGAAGATTGAGAGATTGAGAGATTAAGAGGAATTGGGGGTTTAGGGATTTGGTCGTGCATTGGAAGAAGAAGAAGAAGCCAACATATAAGACAACTGAGAATGAATGAATCAATTATACATTTTGACTGGTCAAACAAATTAAACATACTTGGCAAAGCATTTCAGCACACATGGCACGCCATGTCACCCTCCGTTAGTGAAAACTAACGGGAGGGACTAGAGTTAGAAACGGAAAACATTTGGGGAACCAAACCTTGAAGAAATTTTTTATAAGGACCAAACTTGAATGTTGGGTTATTTTCAGGGACCTATTACTTATTTAACTCTAAATATTATTTTAAATTTTTTAGTTTAAATATTATTTATTATTTTAAAATTTATCTCAGACCCCTATTTGATTTGAGCCGATCCCATTTAATAGAACTCATTAATTCAAGGATATATGAATTTAAATAGAGATATCTCTCTTTATTAGATTCTTTGGAAAAAGTAGTACTTATGTACTACCTCCGTTTTTTATTATAAGTCGCTTTGAGAAAATATTTTGTACTACAATATAAGTCGTTTTATAATACCAATGAATAATTAATGCTATTTTTCCTATTATACACTTAAATATTTATTATTCTCTCTCATTTCAATTATGTAAATTTGTCTTTCCAATACCATTAATGAAGGACAATTTTGTAAAACCCCTTCATAATTTTTTCTTTTCTATACTACAATTATTATATTTTTTAATAATTGTGAAAAGTCAAAAAGGACTTATAATAAAAAACATACGGAGTATATTTCTTTGTCAAAAGAGTGACAATTTGTTCAAATGTTTTACTTAAGTTTCATGAGACTCCTCGACTCCAATAGGGTTATCTTTAATTTTGTTGACCAATATTTTTGGGTGTTTCATTTTCTAGAAAATAATTTATTTTAAGATTTTTTTTCTTTTTTAATGTTTTATATAGTAAAAAATAGGGTTAATACACATTTTAGACCCTGTCATATGGAGCGAATTCGAAAAAGGACTCTGTAAAAAAATAACTTAGATTCCGTCCCTGCCATTTGAAGATTCTTTCATTTTGGCCCCTCAGTCCACACAGTCGGCATTTTTTATTTTTTTTATTTTTTTAATGTGACGTGGCGCTTACTTGGATTTTTTATGTTTATTTTATTTATATTTTAATTACACGCGTGACATTTTACTATTATTTTATTATTTGAATGTTGAAATGTTTAAAGATCAAAAATCAAAATTTTTGCCTTCACCACGGTTTGAACCCATGTTCTCATGGTTGTAAGGAGATACTCTTCCACTAGGCCATTTAGTTCTTCTTGTCTATTTGTTAACTTTAAATGTATATGTTCTGGACTGGACCAATGGCTAGAATTGGCCCAATCCGCCTCTGCTCCAGAGCGACCCAAATTGCCTAAGCCCAATCCACAGAGGGGCAAAAACGACATTTCTGCCCCTCTATCCGGGCAAGGAACGCAACGTCCTCCCTGGATTTTATGCCCGTTACGCACGGCTTCCTCGCTGCCCGAACAGCAAGGGACAGGTGCCCGGAACTGCGTTTATGCCTGACATAACGGCTAGTTTCTGGCACCCTGCCCGACATAACGGCTAGTTTGGGCAGTTACCTATTCTTTGGGGAAAACAGTTATTTCGCTCCGAAAATAGGACCGTTGGCCACGCGCTGGGGGCTCTATATAAACCCTCTCGTTTGAGAGGGTCAGGTATCCAATATTCACCCTAAGAATTCACTCTTGTACTTGCCCATTTTTCTCTGACCTTTACTTACTTGAGCGTCGGAGTACTTTGCAGGTACACCCCCTCCTCTCCTCATCAACATCCCGAGCACCTCGCCCATCTGAAGACCAGCATACGTTCGAGCACCTTGCCATCTGACGACCAGCTTACGTGGACCCGTTCGAATACTCTGGATCAATGGCGCCGTCTGTGGGAACTCCTTGTTCTCCCCTTCTTTCTTTCCTCCTCGGAAACTAAAAGATCAAAACATATTTTCTTTGATCCGCCCATATATGGCCGCTCAGAACTCCCCAAAAGGTGCTGACATTACGGTTCTCGTTCCCGTCAACAAGATGGACGGCGACGGTAGATCTCCGTTACTTTCTGATCCCCATTTCCTCCGAGACGGGGCTGCTGCGTCTCCAACTCCTCCACCCGCTGAGTAAGGAAGCAAGAAGCCACCGTCGGGTGAACGACCGATTCCTGGCCCTCCCAGCGCCGACCTAGCCGTTGCAGCTCTATTGGAAGCCGTCAACCACACAAACCTCTTTATCTTGCAGCAAGGAGAAAGAATAGGAGCTCTCGAGGAAGCATCTCTTCCAAGATCCTCTCCTCCCAAGAGTAAGCACCGAAAATCAAGAAGCCCGCCACCTAGGCGTGGGGAAGAACACAGGTCGGGACATGAGCCTGCATCATGACACATTCGCAAGTGTGACCAGATCTCTCCGCGGGATCGATCACCACCGAGACACAAGAGAACGAGGCAGGATAGACACTCTCCACCGGTCAGACCTCGTGTCCGGCCACGTTCACCCTCACCTCGCAAAGACCACCGTCGCGAGCACAGACAATGGTCACCATCAACTCCAAGTTCAGACAGCGAAGATGAGCCTCGCGGCCCGTTGTCCCGCAGGATCCTGGCCACCCGTCTCCCTAAAGGACTAGAGAAGCCTCTGTCTCTAGGGACTTACGATGGAACCACTGACCCAGACGAGCACATAGAAAACATAGGTGCTCTTTTGGACTACAGAGGGGTACGGGGAGCCATCAAATGCCGTCTGTTCCCGACCACGCTCCGAAAGGGAGCAATGACATGGTACAAGCAGCTGCCAGAAGAATCCATTACATCCTGGAGGCAGCTGGGGAGGATTTTCTCCCGTCACTTTACTGCATCGCGACGCCATCCAAAGACCGAGGAGTCCCTCGGAGCTGTCGTACAGGGAAGAGATGAGCCTCTTCGGGCCTACATTGAGCGGTTCAACAAGGAGGCCGTCCAAGTTCCAACGACCGACAGGATGAAGAAATTCCTGCTCGAGCAGGGATTACGTCCTGGCTTAGACTTTGCGAAAGCCATCGGCCTCGATCCACCGAGGAACCTTAACGCCCTTCTCCTCCAAGCCCAGTCGCATATACAATACGAGGAGAAGGTCGCCGCCCACTCTGTCCGGGCCTCCCGAAACCAAGAAGGTGTCCGGTCATCCATAGCTGAAGAACCCTCGACATCTCGTCGAGGAGATAAAAGACGCGACTATCGGCCTCGCGATGCACGCGAACAGAAGGGACCTTCTGGGCGGTTCCACGACTATACCCCCCTCAGCAGGCGGGCGTCCGTTTCCCCAAACAGCTATCGGCCAAACCGGGGTGTAGACAAATCCAAGTATTGCCGCTTCCACAAGAGTCACGGTCATACGACGGAAGAATGCATCCACCTCAGAGATGCCATAGAGATCCTTATTCGCGACGGCCACCTGAAGCAGTTCACGAAAAAGAAAGATTCTCCCCGAAAAGAAACCCAGGAGAACAAAAAGGTTGTATAAGAGACTCCGCCCTCTGATGACGCCAACGTATAGGTCGCTATGTCTATAACTCGGCCAGAGGACTTCCGCATCCCTGATGGTCTGCCCGTCTCCACTTACCTCGCTGCTCGCAGCCCGTGGGAGGCCTTCCCGTCAGCCATGGTTATTTATGGTGGTGGATTCAACAAAATCACGGTCGGTTCAGTCAAGAGGAGATTCAATCAACTGATCAGCAAAAGGTCCAACGAAGTCACCACGCTGGACACCACTCACAAAGGATACGCTCCTATTTCCTTCTACAAAGAGGAGTTCCTCGGCGGGGCACCGAACTCGAGCATCCCGCTGCTCATCCGGGCAAGGATGGCGAACTTTGACGTTCGCAGAATGCTCGTGGACCAGGGCAGTTCAGTTGATATAATGTACAACCACCTGTTCGAAACGATGCAGCTGGACGACTCTCACCTTACTCCATACGTTGGATCCGACCTGCAGGGATTCAATGGAGCAGTGACAAGGCCCCGGGGTTACGTAGAGCTCATCGTAACCTTCAGTTCAGGAAAGACAACCCGAGCAATTAAAGCACAGTTTCTGGTAATTGAATGCCCGTCACTATACCAGTGCATTTTTGGAAGGCCAGCCCTGGCAGAGTTGATTGCAGTACCTTCCACCGTACATCTCAAGATGAAGTACTACACTTCTGAAGGGATGGTCGCCACCCTCCACGGCGATATCGAAGCTGTCCGTCGGTGCTTTGAAGCAGCATCAAAAGGACTAAGCACCACCTCAGCAAGATCGAGGACTTCTGGTCGTCCCCCCTCTTCCCAGCAGCTCCGAGCAGCCAAAAACGCTCCCCCAGGTCGAATCTATCGACTTGGATAGCCATTTCAGCGAGGAAGATCACGCCAAGGACCCAACGACTTCAGGAAGCCAGTCCGACAACGGCGACCATCTCCTGCGCCCTGTCCCAGATGGCAACTTCGAGATCGTTCCGTTCGCAGAAGACCCCCAACGGGGAGTAAAGATCGGAGCAGACCTCCCTGACCTAGCTAGGAGACAACTAAAAGCATGCCTCCGGGAGAACGCAGACTTGTTCGCGTGGAGCACTGCTGAAATGCCAGGATTGGACCCATCCGTCGCTTGCCACCAACTTACAATTGATCCGGCCGTTAAAGCCGTTGCCCAGCGCAGAAGGAAACAGTCCCTGGAGAAGATGGAAGCCGCGGAGAAAGCTGTCAAAGACCTTCTAGAAGCTAGGTTTATTTCTGAAGCCAAATACACTACATGGCTCTCAAATGTTGTACTTGTAAGAAAAAATAATGGCAAATGGAGGATGTGTGTTGATTATACCGATGTTAATAAGGCCTGTCCGAAGGACGCCTACCCCCTCCCCAATATAGATAAGCTCGTAGATAACTCAGCAGGTTTTAAGCTTTTATCGTTCCTCGACGCCTACTCGGGATACAACCAAATCCCAATGGCCGCAAGCGATAAAACTTACATGGCCTTCATGACCGAATCGGGAAACTATTACTACAACGTAATGCCCTTCGTGCTGAAGAACGCTGGCGCCACGTACCAACGAATGATGAACAAAGTCTTCCAAGGACAAATAGGCGACATGCTCGAAGTATACATGGACGATATGATCGTCAAGTCCCACGAGGAACTAGATCATGTCGCCCATCTTCGCAAAATTTTCGAGCAAGCAAGAAAGTATCAAATGCTTTTTAACCCAGAGAAATGCACATTCGGTGTACGAGCAGGTAAATTCCTTGGCTTCTACCTAACGGAACGAGGAATAGAAGTTAACCCCGACAAGTGTCGGGCATTCCCTGAGTTCCCAACGCCCACGTCTAAGAAGAACATCCAATCCCTCAACGGGGGTACTTACTTCGTTGTCCCGCTTCGTTACAAAGTCCGCCCAACACGCCCTTCCTTTCTTCAAGCCCTTGCGAAAAGAAGCAGCGTTTGAGTGGACCGAGGAATGTGAAGCATCCCTCCTTCACTTAAAGCAAGCTCTGTCGAAACCGCCCGTATTATCACGGCCAGACACCGGGGAAGTCTTGTTCCTATACCTCGCCGTCACTGCCGAGGCCGTTAGCGCCGTTCTCATTCGCGAGAATCCTGGCGGGCAAAAGCCAGTATACTTCACGAGCAAAGCGTTGCAGGACACAGAGTTGCGATATCAATAGATAGAGAAGGTAGCATTGGCCCTCGTCAACGCTGCCAGACGACTGAGACACTATTTCTTGGCCCAAACGATCGTGGTAAGAATGGATCAGCCCATCAATCAATTACTGGGACGACCAGACATGGCCGGCCGAATGCTTAAATGGTCATTGGAACTGTCCGAGTTCGACGTCCAGTATGAAAGTAGAAAAGCTCTTAAGGCCAAGCCCTGGCCAATTTCGTAGCTGAAGTAACCTTCTCAGACTCCTCGTCCCACATAGCAAACAGATGGACCATCTATGTAGACGGAGCATCCAGCTCGACCGGCAGCGGGGCAGGAGTAATTCTGGAGAATGACGAAGGGACCATAGTCGAGGCTTATCTCACATTGTCCTTTCCCACGTCGAACAACCAGGCTGAGTATGAAGCCGTCCTCGCCGGTTTGTGCCTAGCCGAAGACCTAGGGGTTGAAGAGATCATCATCTGCACGGAATCCCAGCTCGTAGCCCACCAGGTATCAGGAGAGTATCAAACCAAAAACGATAGTCTCTCTGAATACCTAACCCTAGTCAAGGGAAAAATGTCGAAGTTGAGAGTAGTAGAAGTAAGACATGTTCCACGCGAACATAATGTGGGAGCAGACGTCTTGTCCAAACTAGCAAGCACCAAGAGGAAAAGCAGAAACAGGTCAGTCATCCAAGAGATACTTCCCCGATCCAGCATCAATAAGGGATCCTCGACCCTACACGTGCACGTGATTGGGGACAGCGATTGCTGGATGACGCCCGTGTACAACTACCTCACCAGGGACGAACTTTCGGACGACCCCAAGGAACCCAGCACCATCAGACGAAGAGCTTGCTCGTACGTCATCCTTGAAAACAAGCTCTATCGACGAGGCTTCTCCATCCCACTGCTCAAATGCATAGAGGAGGAAGTTGTCCCCCACGTATTACGAGAAATCCACGAAGGCATTAACGCCCAGCACCTGGGAGGAAGGTCCCTTGCCCGCAAGGCCTTCCGGGCAGGGTATTATTGGCCAACCATGTAGCACGATGCCAAGGAGCATGTGAAGAAATGCGACAAATGCCAATGGCACGGGGATGTGCACCTAGCTCCACCTAACGAACTGAAGAGCATGACCTCCCCGTGGCCATTCGCCTGGTGGGGCCTAGACATCCTAGGACCCTTCGTGACAGGGTCCACCCAAAACAAATACCTGATAGTGGGCATAGACTATTTCACAAAATGGATAGAAGCAGAAGCCTTAGCAAAGATAACAGCACTTAACATTCTGCGCTTTTATAAGCGGAATATCCTTGCCCGTTTCGGGATTCCCCAAGCAATTGTCACGGACAATGGGACGCAATTCACAGACAAGAAGTTCCAAGACTTTGTCGCCCATCTCAGAACAAAGCAACATTTCGCTTCTGTAGAACATCCCCAGACCAACGGGCAGGCAGAAGCGGCCAATCGTGTCATTTTCCGTGGCCTCAAGCGAAGACTGGACGAAACAAAGAAAGCCTGGGTCGAGGAGCTCCACAGCGTCTTATGGGCGTACCGTACCACTCCTCAGTCCACCACCGGGGAAACACCTTTCCGCTTAGTATATGGCACGGAGGCTGTTTTACCCATTGAAATCCATGTACCGTCCAGGAGGACCGAATCACCCGTAGACGAGGAAATGAACGACGAAGCAATAAGAGAGGAGCTCGACCTCGTCGAGGAAATCCGAACAGGAGCAGCCCTCCGCGAAGCATCTCTTAAGAAAAAAATAGCAATCAGGCACAACGCCAAAGTCTTACGACGAGAGTTCGATGTGGGCAGCCTTGTCTTGCGAAGAAACCACAAGGACTCTCGCGAAGACAAACTAGCAGCCAACTGGGAAGGGCCATACAGAGTCCGTGCCAGAACGGGGAATGATGCATACTTCCTCGAAAACCTCAACGGGGATGCAATCCCTCGACCGTGGAACGCTGAAAAACTTAAGCAATACTACAGCTAAAGTAACTATAGGCTTCCTCGCTTCAAAGGACCACCTAACGGTCATCATGCTCGTCCAGGTACAAACGACGCATACATATAAAGTAGAATCCCACTCAAGTAAATGAGCCAGAACTCTGCTCGTCGGCGGTCCTCAACCGAGCACCGCCTTCGCCCAAGTACCATGATTGGTAGAACCCCAGCTCGCGATGGGACGTTCACGCCGCGACCTCAGGCCTCGATCGCGACCTGAGATCCGCAACCTCGCCAGGACCTTCCCCGGCTATTCGGCCAGTTCTTCGCACTGACGAATTCACACACGACAAGCTATCTCTCGAAAGAAAGCTTCGTTAACAGACACACCCTCCGACGGGCAGTCACACATGCACAACTAATGTAAAGTACAGCAATATAAACCAAAATTGTATAAATAACATAAACCGGGCATGAAGTGAAAAAGGCCACAAGGGCCAAAGATTGTGCGAATTACATAAGAAAGGGGGCCACGCCCCCCAAAATCAAAATAAAGTTACAAATAAATCAACGACACGCAGGCCGGACAAGATACAACAACATCAGAATAACAAAACTCCTCACTCTTCCGCATGCTCAGTCGACGCGGGCTCAGGTCTCTGCTCCTCCGCGGGCTGGTCCTCGGGCTGAACCTCGGGGGTATCAAGAACAAGGCCTGCAGGCAAGACGATGCGACCATCCTCCACTCGCACAAGATAGTGGATACCCTCGGTCGAAATCTCAAGCCCAGGGTTCACCACCCGCAACTGGGCCACGACACTTTCGAAGGACTCCACTGCCACGGCGATACTGTCATCCTCGGCCTGCAGAATGCTGGCGACCAGCTCAACCCTAGTTTTCAACGCTTTTATCTCATCCGGTTCATCAGCGCCCAGGGCACTGGCCGCCATCAACTCTTTGTTCAACTCCTCGGTAGCCTTTTTCTCCGCCGTCAGCTTGGTGACCTCCTCTTTCAACTTGGCCGTCTCCTCTTCGGCCTTCTTCCTAGCCTCGCAAGCACTCTTGACTTCCTCCTTCAAGGCCGTCTCGGAAGCCCGGGCAGCAGTAAGTTCGGCCTCAAGCGCAGTGTCCCCTTTCGCATAAACGGCCTCCATCTCCAGCATCCTCACAAGGGCAGAAGCATCTTGGGCCACTAGTGCCCTCTTGCTCGGTCGGTTCATACTCTCCAAGCTAAGAGATTCTGCCCGAGGAACGACCAGGGTGTTGCCTTCAAAAAATCTCCTGTCAAGAATGCACGGGGGGAGCTCAAACTTCCCCTTCTCAGGCGCCCGAGTCAGATCCACAGCATCTAACATCCGTGGCCGCTTCGCCAGCCCGGTCAAAGGCAGTGGAGAATCCCGTGGACTAGGAGAGAGAGTAGAAGAGGTCCCCGGGGCAGTTTGAACAAGGGGAGGAGCACGAGTGCCAGCGGCAGTCCGGGTCTTAGGGGGAGCCGCTCCAGCTTTATTCCTCGCCATGGCGTTCCTCACCACGTGATCGCGAGCTTGAGGCATCTCACCTGCACAAATAAAAACAAGCACGTTAGTTACGGGGAAAGGAAATAACACAAACAAAGTCTAAACAACTAAGACTACCGAGCAGCTTCTCGGCATCCACGGGAGTCTTGCACTCCAGCAGTGCCTTAACATTGATGAATCTGCGCTCAACCCTCTGGCTCTCATCCTTCTCGAAGATAGGGTTGCCCTTGCTCGTCCAGCAGCTGGCAAGACTGAAGGAGTTGACCCAGCTCACCAGCCTCTCGTAGGACACGGCGTCCTGCCCGCGTAACACGCTCGGCTCGAAAACATAAGCGTCGGGCTTCGTGGAGAAATGGTCGGGTGCCCAGCGGATCGGGAACTTATACACCCTCTCCCCGATATACTTCCCCTCCTCGTTGAGTATCTCCTCTCCGTCCTCATCAACCTCTATCTCCCAGACATACGTGCTGTCCTGGGCTGCCTCAGACACTAGCTCGACGATGAAATACCGTCCCTTTAACGTTTGGATTGACTCCGAGAACGGCTTGAATAACTTCTTGGGCTGCTTCAGAGAAACCCATCCGTACTTTTTCTCCGTCAGCTGCCGTTGAAGATGGAAAACCACAAAAAACAGAGGGAGAGTAGTTCCCAGATTGAGATGCTCGCACACTAACTCAAAAGCCCATATAAAGGCCAGTGAATTGGGGTGGAGTTGAGAGGGCGCCAGCTTCAGATGCTCGAATACCGACCGCTGGAAGTCAGTGAAAGGCAACCTCAGCCCCAACTCTTTGAAAGCGTACTCGTACATAGTAAAGTGGTCCCCGAAATTCGAACAGACCCGCTCGTCCAAGGTGGGAAAATGCACTTTCCAACCCCCTCTGGATCCACCTCTGTAAAGGCGTCTGCCGCAGACCGTGCAAACGTAGAAATATGGTCGGAAGGCTCGGCCACCTCCCACTCCTCCGGACAGAACCCTTCAACATCTTCCTCCATAACATCCAATTCTTCTTCCTCCTCGACCCTGCTCGAGGAGCTCGATGCCTCCAAGCTCGAAGACGCCGAACTCGAAGTCGTCGAGCTGCTATTCTCCTCGGATCCGGTTTCCTCCTCGGACGTGTCTAAAATAACCTCTCTCTCTGGCCCTGTCGCCATTACGATCACCTGAAAAAGCAGAGAAAGATAGTGAATTCGACAGGAAATCAAATCCACCCTTCCACTGCCAAGTCAAGTGAAAGGGCGCGCAAAAGGCTAAGGACAACGTCCCCGGCCTAAGCCCTAACATCAAATGTAAAACCTCCATGCGAGGAGGCGCCCGAGATATACCATCTTCCTACGAAGAACCTCCCCGCACTCGTGCCCAGATTCCATTTGAAGCTCCATCGAAAACCACAAGGCTCCACCGGAATCTGGAAACGTTCAACCGGAAAATTCACCGTTCCATCAGAAGATAATCGGACACGGCGGTCACGACTCGCAACCACGACGTGGACCACCACGCTCACCGAACGCACTACCTACTCTGGCGAGATCCTAGAATCAGCAAAAGGGCAGAACCACCGTCCACCACCAACACTCGCCAGAAATCTACCTATGTTGTCACCTAAAGCTAACCCTAGCCGCATGCAATCTACCACTAACAACAAAAGAAAGTAAAACAAGCTGGAAATCAGAAAACTTACTTGATTTGAGTAGAAGAAAGAGACTGCTCGAAGCTTGGCACGGTGGTCGGTTGCTCTGAAGACGGCGACGGGCAAGAACGCAGAAGCGGCGAAGAGAAATTAGAAGAGAAAAAGTGCAAAATGGGACAACCTTCCCCCTTTTATACTGAGGGGCACGTGCACACACGCGCCCGTAGGCAATAATGACTGCCCACTAGCCATAATTACCTATTAACTGCTACACAGGGCTCAATGCACACGTGGCAACCCAACGTTTCCCATTCTGTCTGACGCTTTATCTCCCCGAATACCGGGCAATAGGGTCACGACCATGAATATCGCGGACACTAAGAGCCACGAGCACCTCGAGACACTCATCCTCGTCTCCAAACGACGACTCCGCGCTAGCTCCCCTGAGCGACGAGCAGTCCTTAAGTCATCACTCCCATGCTCGGGAGCAACGACTTGGGAGGCTCCTGTTCTGGACTGGACCAATGGCTAGAATTGGCCCAATCCGCCTCTGCTCCAGAGCGGCCCAAATTGCCTAAGCCCAATCCACAGAGGGGCAAAAACGACATTTCTGCCCCTCCATCCGGGCAAGGAACGCAACGTCCTCCCCGGCTTTTATGCCCGTTACGCACGGCTTCCTCGCTGCCCGAACAGCAAGGGACAGGTGCCCGGAACTGCGTTTATGCCCGACATAACGGCTAGTTTCTGGCACCCTGCCCGACATAACGGCTAATTTGGGCAGTTACCTATTCTTTGGGGAAAACGGTTATTTCGCCCCGAAAATAGGACCGTTGGCCACGCGCTGGGGGCTCTATATAAACCCTCTCGCTTGAGAGGGTCAGGTATCTAATATTCACCATAAGAATTCACTCTTGTACTTGCCCATTTTTCTCTGACCTTTACTTACTTGAGCGTCGGAGTACCTTACAGGTACACCCCCTCCTCTCCTCATCAACATCCCGAGCACCTCGCCCATCTGACGACCAGCATACGTCCGAGCACCTTGCCATCTGACGATCAGCTTACGTGGACCCGTTCGAATACTCCGGATCAGTATATATTACAACATTTCAATTAACAATTAAATTAACACTTAAATTAACATATTAAATACATAAATGACTTTAAATAAATACTATAAATTATTATTATTTTATTTTACGATCAATTTTTTATTTTATATTTTTATTTTTTTAATTTTAGTTTAATATTTTATTTTATTTATTTATTTTATTTTATTTCAGTTTTATTTATTTTATTTAAAAATATACGTTAATATTTATTTTCAGTTAATTTATTATTTAATAATTATATCTATATTCAGTTTATTTATTACTAAATTTATTTTCAGTTTATTTATTATTTATTTTCAGTTTATATTTATATTCAGTTTATTTATTTAATATTTAGTTTATTTATTTAGTTATTTTATTTATATTCAGTTTATTTATTATTTATTTTCAGTTTATATTTATATTCAGTTTATTTATTTAATATTTAGTTTATTTATTTATTTTGTTTATTTATTTATTTAAACTAAATATTATTTTTTTTATTTAATATTTAATAAACAAACTGAAAATAAATAAACTAAATATAAATATAAAAATAAATAAATAAATAAACTAAATATTAAATAAATAAACTGAATAAATAAATAAATAAATAAACTAAATAAATAAATAAATAAATAAAAATATTAAATAAATAAAATAAATATTAAATAAATAAACTGAATAAATAAATAAATAAATAAATAAACTAAATAAATAAATAAAATATTAAATAAATAAAATAAATATTAAATAAATAAACTGAATAAATAAATAAATAAATAAACTAAATAAATAAATAAATAAAATAAATAAATAAATAAATAAACTAAATATTAAATAAATAAATTGAATATAAATATAAATTGAATATAAATTTAAACTGAAAATAAATAATAAACAAACTGAAAATAAATTTAGTAATAAATAAACTGAATATAAATAAATAAACTAAATAAATAAATAAATAAACTAAATATTAAAAAAATAAACTGAATATAAATATAAACTGAAAATAAATAATAAATAAACTGAAAATAAATATAAGTATTAAATAATATATTAACTGAAAATAAACTAAAAATAAATATTAACGTATATTTTTAAATAAAATAAATAAAACTGAAATAAAATAAAATAAATAAATAAAATAAAATATTAAACTGAAATTAAACAAATAAATAAATAAAATAATAAATTGATCGTAAAATAAAATAATAATAAGTTATAGTATTTATTTAAAGTCATTTATGTATTTAATATGTTAATTTAAGTGTTAATTTAATTGTTAATTGAAATGTTGTAATATATACATTTGAAGTTAACAAATAGAAAATAAGAACTAAATGGCCTAGTGGAAGATTTTCTCCTCTCAACCATTAGAACATGGGTTCAAACCTTGGTGCGGGCAAAAATTTTAATTTTTTATCTTTAAACATTTCAACATTCAAATAATAAAATAATAGTAAAATGTCACGCGTGTAATTAAAATATAAAGAAAATAAACATAAAAATCCAAGTAACTGCCACGTCACATTAAAAAAATAAATAAAATAAAAAAATACTGACTGTGTGGACTGAGGGGTCAAAATGAAATAATCTTCAAATGACAGAGACGGAATCTAAGTTTTTTTTTTTACAGGGTCCTTTTTCGAATTCGCCCCATATGACATGATCTAAAATGTGTATTAACACTAAAAAAATATCATAGAACTCTTTGAATCTATTCCTCTCTTGCATGTTTGAGTAGCATGTCATATTATTTTTTACAACAAAGAAAAGAACATTGCATACTACTCTAACATTCTTTTTTTTTTACTTGTGCTAATTTATTTCATTAGAAAATTAAAGGGTTATGTTTAACCATAGTCCCTATTTTACTTTATATATTTTATTTTATTTTATTTATAACTTTTGCACATAATAATATAATAAAAAAATGTTTTTTAGTACTATTTTTTTGGTTTAGTTACTATTATCCCACCTTTAATAATTTTATCAACCAATAAGAATATTTTTGGAGAAAAAATAGGAGGTTAGTTTTGAAGTTGGAAAGTTAGTTAGCTTGTGATAGAAGTTACCATATCATTCATATGTTACACTGTTAGATATACTAAGCCATCACTTTCATGTGTGTATATATATATATATATATATATTGTAACGCTCATTACATCAATGATATGAGAAAAATCTTCTTTTCCATTCCTTTGTGTTCATCATTAGGCATGAATTATTTGATGATAATATGCTACCAGTCGCATACACACCATATTTTCTCTTCAATTTTTCATCATTTTTTATTGCATCTCTCACAATCTTTTCCATCCTTCTGTGATTGTGTTCATCTCTCGATCCTTTTATCACGCCTCTGCGTGTTCAACCTCAAATTCGAGTCTCCAATGGAGATATTGATTTACTATACTACATTAATCCAATTGAAGTCCATAATTTCATGAAGCTCACACCTCCATTGAATGGTTCTAACTACCTATCATGGTCACAATTAATGCAAAGAGCCCTTGGTGCCAAAAATAAACTTTCTTTCATTGATGGATCCATTCAGTTTCTGAGCGCTAAACCTCTTGATATTAATAGAGTAGCTTATGAGCGCTATAACTACCTAGTTCATTCATGGCCTCTCAATTCAGTTTCTGAACCGATTGCTCAAACCATAGTTTTCATGGAAAATGCTTTAGACGTATGGATCAACCTCAAAGAATAATTTGATAAAGCTGATAGAGTTTGAGTTTCCAACCTACAAGCTGAAATCAATAATCTCAAACAAGGTACAAACAAAGTTAGTTCTTGATTATTTTACTAAAATGCATGGCTTATGTGAAGAACTTAATTCACACAGACCAGTGATGGCTTGTACATGCATTCACTAATGTAGATGTGAAGCAATGCACTTTGCAAGAAATTTTTGCCTAAAAGACCAAATTATCCAATCTTAAAAAGGTTTGAATGACAATTTTTCTGTTATAAAGACTCAAGTTCTTCTTATGGAACCCTTACCCTCAATTAATAAAATAATACTCAATGGTTATTCAAGAAGAAAGGTAAAAAGTAAAAACATTGCACTATTACCAAAACTTGAAAATAGCTTTTAAATTGAAGAATCCAATACTTTGATCAATGTTTATGATTCAAGAAAACTTCAAGGTCGTGGAAATAATTACATGAATTATGTCTATAAGAAGGATCTTAGATTATGTACTTATTGCAATAGAACTGGCAACACTGTAGAAGTTTCTAACATAAAACATGGATTCCTCCACATTTTGGAAAGAAATAAGTTTCAGGCATATACTACAACTCTAATGGTGGCGATGAGCTAAACCAATCCAATGTTGGAGATGAAGGCTCAAAAAATTCCTTAGCCAGTATTACTCAGGAGAAATACTCTCAACTCATTAACTTTCTTCAACATTCAAACTTAATGCCCCAGGCCCAACCTCCAAATGTCATGCCTAGTTCAAATCAAATCTCCACTCATTTTGATCATAAATCAAATGACGTTCCCGGTATTTCTTATGTATCCAACATAGCATTTTATGGATCATTGATTCAGAAGTAAATGACCATGCATGTTGCTCCTTACATCACTTTAGTTCATATTATAAAATTAAACTAATAAGTGTTTGCTTACCAAATGGTTCACATGTGTTGGCAAAATATGCAAGCACTGTTATATTTTCTCCTGACATTTTCATCACCAATGTCCTATATACTCCCGAGTTTTCCTTAAATCTAATTTCAGTTTCAAAGTTGTGTCAGACCCTTAATTGTACTATACTATTTTTTTAATAAACATTGCATCTTGCAGAACTTGAAATATCAGAGGATGATTGGTTTGGCGAGTGAAATAAATGACTTAATAAAGTTTGTGTCAGTCCCTAATTATACTCTGATTCAGATCAAAACTAATATTTCTCATACTTCACAACATCATTCTCTACACTCTAGAATTCATAAAGTTTGCAATTTACCTATGCAAGCCCTTTTGCATTTTAGACTAGGACATCTATCTCATGAAATATTGTCTAGATGGTCTCATTTGTACCCAAATATTAATCATTATAATAAAGCTCTTTGTGATATTTCCATTTTCCTAGACACAAGAAATTACCTTATCATTCTAGTACTTCTAAAGCCTCTTTATGTTTTGAATTGCTTCACTTTGATATTTGTGGCCCTTTAGCTGTCAATTCAATTCACGGCCATAAATATTTCTTGAGTGTCCTTGATGACTTCAACAAGTATTTTTCAATCATCTTACATAAATCCAAAATTAAAGTTTCTAACTATGTCCAAAACTTTGTCACCCTCATTGAAAACCAGTTCAAAACTTGTCCCAAATACATTAGAACAGACAATGGTCCATAATTTTTAATCCCAAATTTCTATGTCCTCAAAGGCATTATACACCAAAGATCTTTTGTGGACTTTCCTAAATAAAATGGAAGAGTTGAGAGAAAGCACCAACATCTCCTTAATTTAGGGAGATATTTTCTCTATCAATCTAAACTTCCCAAGATTTTTTTGTCATATGCAATTGCATATTCTACCTACATCATTAATTGAACCAACACTCCTTTGTTAAATAACAAATCACCTTACCAAATGTTGCACATTTCTCTACCATACATGAAACAAATCAAAGTCTTTGGCTCTCTTTGTTATGTTTCAAACTTACAAAATCACAAAATCAAACTTGCTTGTAGAGCAAAAAAAAGTCATTATTCTTAGGTTATGCTCTTGGGTTCAAAGGATTTGTTCCCTTAGAACTTAACTCAAATGAAATATGTATCTCAAGAAATGTCACATTTCATGAACATGTTCTCCTTATCATGACTATTCATCATTTATCCTCCCAATTGGGATTATTTTACTGACTTGCACTACAAGTCAGATCCCAATCG
Organism: Lathyrus tuberosus; assembly: GCA_022829125.1. Classification (NCBI taxonomy): domain Eukaryota; kingdom Viridiplantae; phylum Streptophyta; class Magnoliopsida; order Fabales; family Fabaceae; genus Lathyrus; species Lathyrus tuberosus. Next base: position 888,800 of record JALAZF010000272.1, read on the forward strand.
TTTAACACCTCCTGCACAACCTTATGATACATATTCCACCCCAACCTCAACTTTCCATAATAACCAGATCACACCTATAATAATTGAGGACACACAGTACTACAAAATATACATTCTCTAACATCATATTACTACGGTTTAACGTAGTAATAACTCATTTTTTTTTAGCCTTTTATTTTTTCTATTTACTAAAAGAAATTTCACTACGGTCAATGTTAACAACCATGGTGAAATGTACCTTGACTGTAAGGGTTCTAATCCCAACACCAACAATTTTCTATTTTTTTCTTTACAAAAAAGGTTTGTCCTTATATTTCATCATGGTTCATATTATCAACCATGGTATAAGATGCTAATATTTTATCACAGTTTTTATTATCAATCGTAGTGAAAGATATTGTATAACCTAATAAGTGAAGTATGTTATTTACATATCATTATTTATGTTTCAATAGCTTATTTCATGTTGTTTATAGGATAATATGACATGTATAACTTAAGATGAGTGAACTTTCTGCTGGTTTATGGCTTATAGGATTGTATGGATTATAAAAGTGAACTTTTTGCATTTGTTATAATTACAACATCATGGTAATACATTTTGACTTGAATGGTGAATGAAAAAAATTAACTCAAGAAACCCCATACTATGGGTGTGGTTCACAAATGGTTTGTGTGCTATGAAGAAAAAATATAACGAGGATGAAGTTAAAGTGAATGCTTCAAACTTATGTGAAAGACCCAGAATGACTTCCATTCAAATTTAACACAAGTTTACAACTCTCCCTTCAAATTCATCCTCCTTTCATTGTGGATGCCATTCTGGGACAAGTATATTCGTGAAACATTTTGTGAGTTGATATGCTGTTGTTGTTGATAAAAGTTTTTTTTATTAATAATAAAAGTTGTATGTTGTATGTTGTTGATGATTTTATTGTTGTTAATAAAAGTTGTTTGTTGTATCTTGTATGTTGTTTAAGGTTTGTTATTTATGAATGTTGTTGTTAATGTTTGTTTAGAAGATATTTTATTATATCTTATGTGGTTTGAGTGTTTTCCCAACCTTTTACGGAATATATAACTTTTCGAATTGAATTAGAAAATTATAATATCATATATTTGTTAGAATTTTGGGTCACAAATGTAACATTTAAGGTGTTAGTGCTATTATTTTAATTAGTCAAGACTTAAAGGGGTCTAATTAATATAATATTAAGTTTGTGGCTAAAAACATAAATGTCATAAAAGGTCAAGTTATTGTGTAGATACGGAAGTCAATATCTAATTTGATGAGGGGCCAAATTAGAATATTGAAAACTAAGAAATAACCCTAGGGTTATGATCCCCATTTGTAGAGTACGAACAAAATAAGGTTTATGAGGTTTTCTCAATTCATCCCCATCAGATGAGATTCAAGGAATCCCAAGGAACTCTACAAATCGAAAGATCACATAGCCATAACCTTCAACGATTTCAATGGCAAATTCATGTAAGCTTCTGCCTTCATTCTCTAATTGAATTCTGGTATGGGTTTAAGGGTTTAGAGTTCTGTTGTTGATTTTTATATCGGTAGAAATCATAAGGTTATGAACAGATCTTACAAGTGGTATCATAGCCACCCATATCTGATTCAATTTATTTTTGGGTTATTTAGGATCATTGAATCTTCCAATTGTATAAATCAATATATGTTGTGTTTATGAGGTTTTTTTATTAGGGTTCTAAAATTGAGATCCTTTTTTACCTTGCAAAATTTTTGTGCTCAAAATCTTGAATCTGAAATTAAATGCCAGGTTGAATTTATCGTCAATTTTATTTGCTCTTATACAAAAACTTTTTTGCTCTTACACTCTTTTGTTATTATTATAATAGTGTCTTTTGTTGGTTTTGACTAGAATACTCTTTGCCACTTATAATCTCCAAATAATAGTCATTCTGTTGGACGACTAGATTCATCTTTATCTCTCTGTTTTCTTCTGTTTATTTTCTAACCATTATTAATATTATATTTTTTATCAAATAAATATTTCCTATTTAAATTGCACTTAGATGCATATCAAAGGATAATGCTATATATAGAGTTGTTGTACCTAACAACCAACACTTCTGCGGCTAAAGGTAATAAAATTGACGATATGGTTCCATCTTCAGTGCGTAATGAAACTGTTCATAGTTTTGTTGAATTTTTTCTCCAAGTCTTTCTAGGCGGTGTATAAGGATAAAAACAAGGATCGATTTTCTTTTTAATACTGCATTATAATTTTTTTTGGTTTAAAAGAATTATGTTTTTTTTATATTATTTATTATTTATTATAAATAATATATGTGATTTTATATTTTGAAATTAAACTTAGTATAATGTCATAACAGTACAATAAAATATATTGGTGTTTTCGATTTGGATTTAATTTCAATTTTTCTTTGGTTCAATTTTGTTCGAATTTGGCTACGGGATGTATTTTTATACAGTAATTTAACATTTTTTAGGTAAGTAGTTGAAATGAAAAAGTCTCCAAAATGACCTCTTATATAATAATTGCTTATGAAAAATATTAAATATTTTTATGGTTTGTGTGTATGTTTGTCCATGCGAGTATCAATTGACCCAAAGAACGATTGGTGGTTGACCGATTTTCATACGCGCCTGTAATGGTAAACATGTGATAATTATGAGGTCCTACATGTGAATAATAAATCAATTCAAAGAGGGGTTTATTATTCGACATGTTTTTATTATCAATGTTCGATTGTTACGACAAGAGTACCACTAGCATTTGATATTACTGTCAAAAGACTTGATATTGGTGGTGCACTGAGCATCTTGAGATGGGTTATGCCTTTATTTGAACAACATTGATGATTCGGTTTTTATTTATGTGAGTATATTTAAAATGTTTGTTTTTTGTTCTTTTTTCAACTACAATTGCTTCAATATTTGCTAATATGAATAAGGTTTAGGTCCTGAATGAGATAAATTTAAAGGATTGGAATAAGAACATGGAAATTATTTTTGGCTGCATGGATCTTGACCTTGCATTAAGGATGAGGCAACCTCCTTATCCTATGGAATTTGGTACCTCTGAACTGAGGAAAAATTATGAGAAGTGAGATCGCTCCAATCACATGAGTCATGGTTTGGTTTGTTCTGAGGTCAATTTAGCTTTAGTACCTGGAAACACTTGGTGGTTAGACTTTAGTGCAACTACTAACATCAGTGTTTCAATGAGGGGTTGCCTGAACTACCGGAAGCCAAATGATGTTGAAAGATACATCTATGTTGGAGATGGCAAGTCGGTGGAGGTGGAAGCTATAGGGCATTTTAGATTATTAATGTGTACCAAATTTTATTTGGATTTGAAAGACACTTTTGTGGTTCCGTCATTTAGACGGAATTTGATTTCAGTTTCTTATTTGGACAAATCAAGTTATTTTTTGTTTTTTTGGAAACAATATGTTCAAGCTGTCTTTTAACTCAAATATTGTTGGGACTGATTCACTTATGGGTCATGATAATCTATATTTGCTTGATACAATAGCTACCTATGGCGAATCCTTGAATATGGAATCACATGGTACTAAGTGTAAAATTGAGGATAACAATTCAGTAGCATTATGGCACAAACACCTAGGCCATATCTCTAAAAATAGAGTTGAGCGACTAGTGTCAGATGGAATTTTGGATTTCATTGAATTCACAAACTTTGATGTTTGTGTTGAATGCGTTAAAGGAAAATAGACTAAAACAAAGAAATTTGGTGCATATAGAGCTACGAATGTCTTAGAATTGATACATACAAACATTTGTGGACCATTTCCGACACCTTCTTGGAATTGTCAACAATATTTTAAATCATTCATAGACGATTATTCTAGATATGCATACATATTTCTTATACATGAAAAGTCTCAGTCATTGGATGTGTTCAAATCGTTTAAGGCTGAAGTTGAGAATCAACTTGACAAAAGAATTAAGAAAGTAAAATCTGACCGGGGAGGTGAATATTACGGTAGATATGACGATTCAGGAGTGAACAGCGTCAAGGGCCTTTTGCCAAATACCTAGAGGAATGTGGAATTGTCCCACAGTACACCATGCCAGGATCTCCTAGCATGAACGGTGTTGCTGAAAGACAAAATCAGACTCTTAAAGATATGGTAAGGAGTATGATTTGTCATTCTACCTTGCCAGAGTCACTCTGGGGAGAGACACTAAAGATTGCAAACTTATATTCTAAATAGAGTACCAACAAAAGCAGCTGCCAAAACACTTATGAGCTTTTGGACTGGGTGAAAGCCTAGTCTCAAACATTTTCATGTGAGGGGATGTCCAGCTGAGGCAAGGCCTTATAGGACAAATGAAAAGAAATTGGACTCCCGAACAGTGAGCAGCTACTTTATTGGTTATTCTGAAAGATCTAGGGGCTACAAATTTTATGATCCCAAATTAAATTCAATTTTTGAGATGGGAACAACCACATTCTTTGAGGATATTGAGTTTGGGGGGAAGAATAAGGTTAGAGACTTTGTCTTAGAGGAAGAATCGATAACAATTCCAGAACCGATTCATATAGTTGCTTTTGATCAAGCAAGTACGGAACCTACACAAGACATTGTTTCAATTCCTCAACTCAAGATGATTTGGTAATTCATGAAGAACAAACTCAAAATTCTTAAGAACAAGTGTTACAAGAACCAATACCTTTGTAGAGATCCACTAGAGAAGATGAGAAATGTTATTTCGGATGATTACATAGTCTTTCTCCAAGAACATGAGGAAAATAATGCTATGCTGGAAGATGATCCAATCAACTTCCGTTAAGCCATGCATGATTCTAACTCGGAAAAGTGGATTGAAGCAATGAAGGAGGAGTATAAGTTCATGCAAGACAATAAAGTTTGGGAACTTGCCCTATTACCAAAAGGTGTGAAACCCATTGGTTGCAAATGGATTTTTAAGACCAAAAGAGATTCTAACGGTAATGTGGAGAGGTATAAGGCTCGTCTTGTGGCTAAGGGATATACTCAAAAAGAAGGGATTTACTTTAAAGAGACTTTTTCTCCGATTTCATCAAAAGTCTCTTTTAGGACAATCATGGCTCTTGTTGCACATTATGATTTGGAACTCCATCAAATGGATGTCAAGACAGCTTACTCAATGGCAACATTGATGAAAAAATTTATATGATGCAACCAGAAAACTTAGTGTCAGGAGACTTAAAGAATATGGTTTGCAAATTGACAAAATCCATCTTATGGACTAAAGCAGGCATCTCGCCAGTGGTATCACAAGTTTCACTAAGTAATTCTCTCATTTGGTTTTGAGGTGAATGTTGTTGAAGATTGTGTGTATCACAAACTCAATGGGAGCAAGTACATTTTCTTGGTCTTGTATGTAGATGACATACTGCTTGCCACACAAATGATATAGGAATGATGCACAAAACTAAGAAATTTCTATCACAAATTTTTGAAATGAAAGATCTTGGTGATGGGCTCCTTTGTATTAGGAATTCAGATACATCGAGACGTATCTCGTGGTATTCTAGGATTATCACAAATGAGCTATATGAAAAGGTACTTAAAAGGTTTGGCATGCAGGAATGTAAATCAGTAGATACTCTGATTGCTAAGGGAGATAAATTCAGTCTCAGTCAGTGCCCAAAGGAAACTTAGAAATTCAAGAAATGCAAAAGATTCCTTATGCGTCAGTAGTAGGGAGTCTGATGTATACCCAAGTGTGCACGCGTCCAGATATTACGTTCATAGTGGGGATGTTAGGAAGATATTTGAGCAATCCAGGAATGGATCAATGGAAAGCAGCCAAAAAGGTTATGAGGTATTTATAGAGAACAAAAGACTATATGCTCAAATATAAGAGGTCAGACCAGTTAGAGATCACTGGATACTCTGACTCAGATTTTGCTGGATACCAAGACAGTAAAAGATCCACTTCAGGCTATAATTACATGTTGGTTGGTGGTGTAGTTTCTTGGTGCAGTGCTAAGCAAACTCTTAACGGCTTCATCCACCATGGCAGCAGAGTTTATAGCATGTTATGAGACATCCAACCATGGGATTTGGCTGAGGAATCTTGTCATTGAGATGCAAATTATGGAAGGAATTGAAAGTCCACTTAAGTTATACTGTGACAACAAATCAGCCGTCCTGTATTCCAACAATAATAGGAGCTCGACTAAGTCAAAACATATTGACATCAAGTTCCTAGTTGTTAAGAAAAGGGTACAAAGTGGACAAATTTCCATAGAACACTTAGGAACAAGCTCCATAGTAGCATATTCTCTTACAAAATGTCTTCCACCCAAGGTCTTTCATGAGCACACTGATCGCATGGGTGTTTTATCGTTAGAGGAGTCTTTGTTTTAGTGGGAGTTAGTCGATTATGAATTTTATGTTCTGTGGTTGGTATTATGTATGCATACTATGGTTTTGGATATTTTCCAATTAATAAAGTTTGATATTCAGTAGTTTACATTTTGTACAATAAAGTTATTGAATGATCTCACTAAAGTAAAGTAGGACCAGTTGAAAATCGACATATAAAGACTAACTTCATGTGATTTTCATGCTACATATTTCATGATGGATCTATGTCATTTAGTTATGTCACTATCGATGATCATTGATGGGTTTAGTTATAATTGAAATAATGAAAATCACCTTGATTCTGTATATTGGCATGACTAATGGACGAGATACTTTGGATATGCTTAAAGAATATAATGGCAAATTTTGAGCTTATAAAGTCTAACACATGTGTAAAGTTACATATGTGACTAGTGGGAGATTGTTAGAATTTTGGGTCACAAATGTAACATTTAAGGTGTTAGTGCAATTATTTTAATTAGTCAAGACTTAAAGGGATCTAATTAATATAATAGTAAGTTTGTGGCTAAAATCATAAATGTCATGAAAGGTCAGGTTATTATGTAGATACCGTAAGTCCAATATCTAATTTGATGAGGGGCTAAATTAGAATATTGAAAACTAAGAAATAACCCTTGGGTTATTTAAATGGATTATGGTCCCCATTTGTAGAGTACGGACAAAATAAGGTTTATGAGGTTTTCTCTCTTCATCCCCATCAGAGGAGATTCAGGAACCCTAAGGAACTCTACAAATTGGAAGATCACATACCCGAAACCTTCAACGATTTCAATGGAAAATTCAGGTACGCTTCCGCCTTCATTCTCTAATTGAATTTTGGTATGGGTTTAAGGGTTTAGAGTTCTGTTGTTGATTTCTATATCGGTAGAAATCATAAGGTTATTGTCATAACCCTAATTTTTTATCCTTAGATTCTGTTTTTTGTTTGCCATCGTCTGCATAGCATATCATGCACTTCATCTTGCATACTACTGTCTGAAATGTCAGTCAGAATAAATTTGTTGGATTTACGGACAAACCGGTCTAAATTTATTTCAAAATCTGACCAAATGCTGTATTTTTCCAGTATGTTTATTTTGCGCTGATTATTATGGTGCATTTATTTTATCTTTTTCGAGCATTTTTTTGCCTGACTTTTTATTTCGTTTTTTAATCATTTTTTATTTATTTATAGTTAAATAATAATTTAATTTATTTAGATCTAATTAGATATTTAATTTAAATTTTTATGTTTATTAATTAATTTTATTTTAAATTTTTTTATTAATATTTTTTTTTTTATAAAAAACACAAAAAACATCATATTTAATCAATACTTAATTAAGTTTATCCTTCTAAAAACACAAAACATAATATTTAATTCTTTTTATTTTTGTCTCATTTTTGTGTAAATAAGCATACTGCATGATCATGACAAATTCAATTCATCAATTAACACATATCAGACATGTCGAACTTAAAAAGGAAAATATCAAAACATGTTTCAAACATCAATCAGGGCAGAATAAGACACAATAAGCCAAAAACGGAAACAAGAATTGATGGCGTGCAATCCATAAAGCCTATAAAAGTACACCTCAAAAGTACACACATTTCATTCACCACTATCCAATACACACTTCACACGTACACAAAATTCAATCACCATAATAAAATCCACCGCGAACAATCGCAGCCGAGCCTCCTTACATCGCTGTAGATCTAACACCACAGCCCGTATCACCAGATAGCTGTCGTGCACCTGCATTTTTTTTTTGGTTTGGGTTATTTTACGAATCGCTACCTCCCCCTCTCTCTCTCTCCCCCCCCCCCCCCCCCCCCCCCCCCCCCCCCCCCCCCCCCCCCGCACGTGAAGAAGAAAAGGGTATTGTGTGTTTCTGTTAACTTTTCATGTCTTCATTTTGTGTAGTAACATTTGTTTTAGTTAATTATATAATAGCTACATAGGCCATTTTATTTGTTTAATATTATTAGTATACATGCTCTTTCTCCTGACAAATCACGTGCACATGATATTGGTAGCCATACCACATTTGTTTTTCATATAATATAAATTGCTTCTTTATGTATAATAATCATAGAATGTTTTTGGACTTAAGTTTATTTATTATTATTTGATGTATTAAGCAATAAATTCATCTTTTGTAGATACACAAATTATCAAATATCATAAAAGCATAAAAACATGTAACTCATTCAATTAGTTTTATTAGAATTTTAGTTTAATTAATTTTAACTAGATTTTAGTTTATTTAGTCTTAATTAGAATTTATTTTAATTAGTTTTAACCAGAATTTAGTTTAATTAGTTTAAATTAGATTTTAGTTTAAATAGTTAATTAGTTTTTAATTAGAATTTAGTTTAAATTAGATTTTATTTAATTCTTAAATTAATCTTGACAATCCTTGATTTTCTTTTAGTTAATTCTTGATGTGCATTTTTTGAATTTATCTTCATGATACTAATCTTGTATATTCCCTCGTGGCCTGATTTTATTTCATGATTTGTCTACTTCCTTGTTTTTGGGCCTGATTTTCCTCGATTAATTCTTGATGCTTTGTCCTGATTCATTGATGATGTACATTCTTATTGTCTCGCTTTTGTGAGCTGATTTCATGCCTTGATCTATGTTTTGTATATACATTGTCATTTGATCATGCTCTTAATTTTGTTGATTACTCATTGTATATTATCTTCATTATGCCTGTTTTGTGAGATATTCACTCGTGGCTTTTGAATTTATATGATTGCTTATTTATGTTTGCGTCTTAGGAAGGACTTGTGTTTGACTATCCTGTTATATGCATTGAATTTCATTTGCAATGATCTTCTCCCCCTTATCTCACGTCGTCGCGCGACTCGATACTAACTTACCTTTCCCTTTATCCTAGCCTTAGGATTAGAGTCGCCGTACTCTATATAGGTGTTCTGCCATGGACATTTACTTCCAGTTTATCATAGCCTTATGATTAGAGTCGCCACACTCTATGAAAGTGTCCTGCCATGGACACTTACTTCCCTTTTAACCTAGCCTTAAGTTTAGAGTTTCTTAACTCTATGTAAGTGCTTTGACACAGACGCTAACCTCCCCCATTGGAACCTTGACCATAGTCAAGAGTTCTTCACCCTTATTGAGGGGAACTGCGAATGCTCTGATTCCATTCCCGTCAGGATACGTAGGCATGAGATGCGATGTCTTGGCGATCATATTTAGAAATAACACCTTATGTCTCCGCTTTACCTTTTCACCCTTTAGCAGACAAAATAACAAATAACACAATAAAACAAGAGATTCCTGTAGAGTACTACAGATACTTAGGATGCTAGCACCTTCCCTAGGTATAACCAACCCCCAAACTTTAGATTCTCTTTTGCTTTGCATTGCATTACATACTCATGGGTTTATTAGTTCTTTTTCCCTTCCTTTGGATAAATTAAAGATCGGTGGTGAATTAAGATTTGTGAGCCTAGTTAACTCAATAGCTATGGTATCCGATTCTCACCGCGACAGAAATGGAGACTTCACTAGGGAGTTCCTTAAGAGGGTTACCCCTAACTTGTTTTGTATGTGTTATTGTATATTTGTATATATCTGTCTGCTTGGTTTTTTCTGTATGCAGGGTGGTTACATACTGTTGTGAGATAAGTCTTAACCCGGGCTTGAGTGCACTTATGATAGAAATGTGATATATTCAAGGAGGCTTATAAGGAGTTAATTCCCGATCTAGCTGACTTGAGAAGTCACCACTCAGTTAAGGCCCTCTTGGGAGTAGTATTGTTGAACGAGTATTCATGAAAACATTACTACTTTCGACCTAGGATCCCGTGACACTGAGGACATTTAGTTACCCTTAACCCAACTTGGCTTTCTTAGAACGTAGTGCAGTGACTATGAGGGAGTAGTCCCAAAGTAGTTGATACACGATACTACAGTCAAAAGAAGTTCTCTTGAGAATATTATCAACTACCAAGTATTTGGGAAATTGATAATATATGAAAGATGGACTGATGACTTTGGGAACTTGGTAGAACCCATTATACAAGTACACTATAAAAACTAGTACATACCTCGTGGTTGGTTCTTCACCCAGACTCCATGCTGTGATCTTGAACCTTTGATCTTGCTATGTGTGATTTGCATCTTGTCTTGCATCGTATTGCATATCGTTTTCATCTTTGCATGACTCATTGCATACATTCGTTTGTCCAACAACTCATATACAACTGTCTCTATCTTCCAACATTTCCTGTTAGTTGTCAAGCTGATTCCTCAACACAGATACAGGACTAGGGCTAACTACAGACGCAAGATGTCAGAACTAGAAGCACATAACGCAGAGATCCGAATAGAGATCGATGATCTTAAGTAAAGCATGACAAAGCTCACTGAAATGCTCCAGATTTTGATTGCTAGAGGAGAGCAACCCCAAAGGACTGTTATCCAGGAGGTTTCAAATGCTGATCCTTAGCCTGTTTAGGTGACAACTTCAACTTGGCAAGAGTTTGGTTTGCCTCACAACTTCTCTCCACCTATTGCATCTACTGCTATGATTGGTGATACTGCCAGACCAGTTTTCAAGCTCCTATTTTTTCCGAGCCCAGACTTGTGGTTCATGTTGTTGGCCAGACTGCCCAAGCTCCATTCTTTGACTACAATGTTGCCAGTGCTCAGGGTGAAGACCATGAAGACTTTTTTGAACCTGACGTTGTAACACCCTTTTCTACCCCCAAGGTTAGAAGAACCAAAACATCGACAGTGTACACACACTTGTCAACTGACAGGGACAGACAACACGTAATAACCTAGCCGGACGGGCCGACCTGCTCTGATACCACTAATGTAACACCCTTTTCTACCCCCAAATAATGTTATAGCAGAAACAACTCAAATATCAGAGTAAAGCATAAAAATTCCCTCGAAGGGTGCACATTTCTCTTTTAATTCAAAATAACACAATTACCCTATAAACAAAGAGTCTTCCTCAATAATTAAATCAAAAACCTTCACATGGCAGCGGAACTCAAAACTTCTAATTAAAAAGGTTTTCCTCAAAACATCATAATAATCAAAATAAAAACCACATCATCGAATAACAACAAAATAAGGAAACAACATAGTTCGACTCAAAGGACCCCAGCCCGATGTTACACTATCAGAGCAAGACCCTCTAAATCGACCAAAGCAAATAAACTTCAAGTCCTCGAAAACGTCCAAAGCTAAACCTGATCACCTAAACGTTACCCACATGGAGGCAACATTCAAACAGGCAGGGTGAGTAATCACAATTCAATATAATCATATAAAGAAAAGACATTAACAAGGCAACAGTTATTTTTCTCAAACACTACGCCGACTCACCCAAAACATCACACAAAACACCACGTCACCAATATCACTTATATGCAATCATGTCATGCCACCAAGAATGAAATGCAACCTCATAAAAATGCATGTGGTACCAAATCGTCATAATAATGGACACTAGGCCATCAACCCTCCAAAGATCCCCGTCAATAGGATCGATTCTGAAATTGGAACCGGAGCATGTCATAATTACTTCATATCCGCACAATGGGAATGAAGCGTCGTCACAGAGTATGCATATGAATGAATGATACACAACATCATAAATCATCATCAATTAAACATCATAATGTGCATCATCATTCATCAATCCTCATATACGTCATATTATCACATATTCATCAAATAATCATCCAAACATCATCGTCAATTCATCAATACACACATCAAGATAGTCATATAAAATCATCAATATACTCATGGTACTTCACATCGTCATTTTATCATCAACATCCCACATGACAGCTAAATATCATCAATAACATCATTTTCATCCCTAAATAATCATCATATAACACGTCAACACATAGCAGCAGTTTACAGCAACCTCACAACATCAATGTAATATAAAACAAATATTTTCCCTGAATTTTAAGTCAATAAATATCATGTTTTTCAGCTCCAGGTCGCGCTAAGCGCTCCCCACTCGCGCTAAGCACGCTGCTCACTGCCTCGAAGAGGCGAAATTTCCCAGACCGCGCTAAGCGCGCTAGACCGCGCTAAGCGGGCTCTGCGATTTCTGCAGAAAAACCCTGCGATAACAGTACAAATCCTTCTGCGATTTTCTACCCTTAAACTGGTTTTTAACATCAATTTACCACAGATTATAACATTATAACACATATCTACCACATATACAACAACAACAACAACAATCATCACGTATCAAATTATCAAAGTCCATCATCCCTAACCTACAATTCCTGGGTTTTCCCTCAAAACCCCAATTACCCACTAACACCTAATTGTTATATCAAAATATTGCAAGGTGATACTCCCCATACCTTAGAGTTTGATTCTTTTGATTTCTCTTGAAAATTCGACGGAGTTCTTCTATGCCCTAGCCTCCTTCTCACTTGTTCTTCAGAGCACTTTTGCCTCTTTCTCCAAAAAAAATACGAATAATGAGTTCCTTTCACTATTCTCCCTTAAAATACCTTTAAATGTGCTCTTCCCATTATGCCCTCACTTATTCTCCTCAAATGTCCACTTTACCCTTAATTCCTCCAATATTATTAAAAATAAATAATAATACAAGTATATTCATATTATATACTATTATTTAATTAAAATAATCAAAACTTCACAAAACACCGACATCGACACGAAACACCAAGATTCACAGAAATCCACGAATATAATATTTAAATAAATTAAATAAATATTCTACAAAATTTGGGGCGTTACAACTCTCCCCCGCTTAAAGAATTTTCACCCTCGAAAATTACCTCAAGGAAACAGAGTCGGATACGACTCCCTCATCTGATCTTCACGTTCCCAAGTCCAACTTTCGCCAGCTGGCCCACCCCATAACACCTTTACCAAAGTTATGTCCTTACCCCCACAGTTGCTTCGTCTCTCGACCATTAACACGCACCGGTAACGCTTCCACAGTCAGATTATCCCTTACTTATACATAATCCATCTGAATCACATGCGACGGATTCAGAATGTACTTCCTCAATTGAGACACATGGAACACGTCATGCAAATTCGTAAGTGACGGCGACAAAGCAATTTGATAGGCTACCTCTCCTATCTTCTGCGATATCTGATATGGACCAACAAAACGTGGAGTGAGCTTCCTAGACTTCAAAGCTGGACCCACACCAGTCACTGGCGTCACTATAAAAAACACGTGATCTCCCTCTTGGAATTCAAGTGCTTTCCTCCTCTTATCATGGTAGCTCTTCTGATGACTCTGTGAAGCTTTCATCCTCTCTTGGATCTTCTTAATCTTCTCAGTCGTCTCTTACACAATCTCAGGTCCGAGTACAGCACTCTCGGCCGACTCATACCAACACAACGGAGTCCTACACCTTCTCCCATACAAAGCTTCATAGGGCGCCATTCTAATACTAGCATGAAAACTATTATTATACGTGAACTCAATCAATGGCAAATGGCTATCCCACGATCCCCCATGATCCAACACACAAGCCCTCAGTAAATCTTCTAAAGATTGGATAGTCCTTTCTGTCTGACCGTCCGTCTGCGGATGATAGGCAGAACTCATCCTCAACTTAGTACCCAAAGCATCTTGCAAACTCTTCCAAAACCTCGATGTAAACCTTAGGTCTCTATCCGACACAATACTCAAAGGTACCCCATGTAATTTCACAATCTCTTTAATATACAACTCGGCTAACTTCTGCATAGAATGATTAATCTTCATCGGCAAGAAATGAGCCGACTTAGTTAATCTATCCACGATCACCCAAATTGAATCATTTCCCTTAGCAGTCTTCGGCAATCACGACACAAAATCCATGGAAATACTATCCCATTTCCATTATGGAATCCTCAATGGCTGCATCATACCTAAATGCTTCTGATGCTCAACTTTCGACTTCTGACAAGTCAAACACGCATACACAAACTCCGCAACATCCTTCTTCATACTTGGCCACCAAAACAACTTCTTCAGATCCTGGTATATCTTCGTAGCACCGGGATGAATGCTCAACCTACTTCGATGTCCTTCTTCAAGAATGCTCTTCTTAATATCTGGGACATCTGGAATACACACCCTGTCTCTGAACATCAGTACGCCATTCTCGCCAATCCGGAAGTCACCTCCGTTACCTTGGTTAATCAAAGTCAATTGGTCAACCAACTTTAAATCAGATTGCTGTCCCGCTCTGATTTCTTCCAGAATACCACTACTCAACTTCAGCATTCCCAACTTCACACTGTCAGGAGTCGCCTCACACACCAAACTCAAATCTCTGAATTGCTCAATTAACTCCAAATCTTTCACCATAAGCATCGACATATGCAATGACTTTATGCTCAACGCATCGGCCACTACATTTGCTTTTCCCGTATGATAACTCAAATCAAAATCGAAATCCTTCAACAGCTCTAACCACCTTCTTTGCCTCATATTCAATTCCTTCTGATCAAATAAGTACTTCAGACTCTTATGATCACTGAACACTTCAAATTTAGAGCCAAACAGATAATGTATCCAAATCTTTAACACAAACACCACCGCGGCCAATTCCAAGT
This sequence comes from Lathyrus tuberosus, assembly GCA_022829125.1. Classification (NCBI taxonomy): domain Eukaryota; kingdom Viridiplantae; phylum Streptophyta; class Magnoliopsida; order Fabales; family Fabaceae; genus Lathyrus; species Lathyrus tuberosus. Next base: position 903,801 of record JALAZF010000272.1, read on the forward strand.
CATGTGTAGGATAATTCCTCTCATGAACTCGCAATTGTCTCGAAGCATAGGCAACAACTTGTCCATTATGCATCAACACTCCACCAAGACCCATCTTCGACGCATCACAATACACCACAAAAGATTCGTTCGGATTAGGCAAAATCAACACTAGAGCAGTCGTCAGCTTCTTCTTTAATTCCACAAAACTCTCTTCACAAGCTACATCCCACACAAAAGCTTGACCCTTTCGAGTCAACTGAGTCAAAGGTAATGCCAACTTAGAAAAGCCTTCAATAAACTTGTGGTAATAACCCGCTAATCCCAGAAAACTCCATATCTCAGTAGCAGACTTCGGAGTCTTCCACTGTAACACGACATCAATCTTAGAAGGATCAACAGCAATCCCGCCACTTGAAATCACATGGCCGAGGAAACTCACTTCCTTCAATCAGAACTCACACTTCGACAGTTTTGCATACAACTTCTTCTCCTTCAACACTTGCAACACAGTCCTCAAATGCTCGACATGTTCTTCTTCGGATCTAGAATATATCAAGATGTCATCGATAAACACCACCACAAACTTATCCAGATACTCATGAAAAATCCGATTCATGTACTCCATGAACACACCAGGTGCATTAGATACGTCAAACGGCATCACAATGTATTCATAGTGTCCATACCTCGTCCTGAAAGCTGTCTTCGGAATATCATCAGGCTTAACACGAATCTGATGATAGCCCGACCTCAAATTAATCTTGTTGAACACACAGACACCTACTAGCTGATCCATCAAATTGTCGATCCTCGGTAGCGGATACTTATTCTTGATAGTCACTTTATTCAGCTGCCGATAATCAACACACAACCTTATACTTCTGTCTTTCTTCTTCACTAACAACACAGGAGCACCCCACGGAGAAACACTTGGTCGAACAAATCGCTTCTCAAGCAACTCTTCCAACTGCTTCTTCAATTCACTTAGTTCAGAAGCTGACATCCGATAAGGAGCCATCGACACTGGACTCGTACTTGGTATTAATTCCACTGTAAATTTCACCTCACGCTCTGGAGGAAAATCACTGATGTCATTTGGAAACACATCTGGGAATTCACAGACAACCGACAACTCCAAACTCGCAGCTTCACGATCAATTTGCAACGATGCAAACATTGCAAACACCAAAGCTTCGTCTTCTTGAAGTTCGTCTACTTGCTTAGCAGACAAGAACATCAACTCCCCACTATCATCAATTTCAGGAAACTCTACAGCCTTGGTATAATAATTGATGTGAACACGGTTGAACTCTAACCAGTTCATTCCAAAGATCACATCGATCTGGTGCAAGGGTAAGCACACCAAATCCATTACAAAGCTCTTCTAAAAAATCCTCACAGGACATCTCAAACACACAAGGGTAGTAGTAATAGAACCATTAGCTGGAGTTTCTATTACCATATTACCATTCATATCAGATAACTTCAAACTCAATCTATTAGCACATTCAAGCGAGATAAAAGAATGAGTAGCACTAGTATCAATAATAGCAACCAACTCGATATTATTAATAAAACAAGTACTTCGAATCAGGCTGTCCTTCTCTGGAACTTCTGCACCACTCAAAGCAAACACACGGCCACTGGTCTGAGTAGCAGTAGCAGTCTTCTTCGGCTTCTGGCATTGAGTATTGATATGACCTTTCTCACCACAATTGAAATAGGTCGGACCTTCATCTTTGCAGTCAGTAGCTCTATGCCCCTTCTTACCACATCGATAACACCTCACCACATTGTTGGTACACGCATCAGCACGGTGACCTTTCTCCCCTCACTTATGACACTTTCCAGAAGCGGGAGCTGCTCTCCCACTTGACTTTTTCCCATCTGAAGCCTTCTGCTTCCCTTTGTCAGCTGAAGTCGTATAAGGCTTACCCCTATACTACCCTTTCTTCTCACTCAACTGCTTGTAGTGAGCAGATCGAGCTCGGCTATCCTCATCGTAGATTCTGCTCTTGTCAACCAACTCAACATACCTACGAATCTGCTGATACCCAATACCCTGCTTAATCTCTGGTCTCAACCCATTCTCAAACTTGAGACACTTAGACATCTCAGCATCCGCACGATTGTAGTGCGGACAAAACTTCACCAACTTCTCAAACTTCGCGGCATACTCTGCCACAGTCATATCTCCTTGCTTCAGTTCAAGGAATTCCACTTTTCTCTTGCCACGAGCATCCTCTGGGAAATACTTGCCCAGAAACTCCTGCTTAAACACAGCCCAAGTTATCACAGTACCAACATCCGTGAGTCTCTGACGGGTATTATCCCACCAGTCCTCAGCTTCCTCCTCCAGCATATCGTTCCGAACTGAACCTGTTGCTCATCAGAACACCCCATCACCTGGAAGATCTTCTCGATCGCCTTCAGCCACTTGTGTGCACTTGCTGGGTCATGCGTACCCATAAAATTCAGTGGATTGTTCCTTTGAAACTTCCCCAAAGCACGAAACTCATCAGGAGCTCCACAATTTGGATTCAGCTGCGCCACCACATTAGAAACCGATTTCAATGCATTAGCAATCACATGATCATTTCTTCCAGCCATCTTGTACACCACCCACAAGGTTAGAAGAACCAAAACATCGACAGTGTACACACACTTGTCGACTGACAGGGACAAACAACACGTAAAAACTTGGCCGGACGGACCGACCTGCTCTGATACCACTAATGTAACACCCTTTTCTACCCCCAAATAATGTTATAGCAGAAACAACTCAAATATCAGAGTAAAGCATAAAAATTCCCTCGAAGGGTGCACATTTCTCTTTTAATTCAAAATAACACAATTACCCTATAAACAAAGAGTCTTCCTCAATAATTAAATAAAAAACCTTCACATGGCAGCGGAACTCAAAACTTCTAATTAAAAAGGTTTTCCTTAAAACATCATAATAATCAAAATAAAAACCACATCATCGAATAACAACAAAATAAGGAAACAACATAATTCGACTCAAAGGACCCCAACCCGATGTTACACTATCAGAGCAAGACCCTCTAAATCGACCAAAGCAAATAAACTTCAAGTCCTCGAAAACGGCCAAAGCTAAACCTGATCACTTGCACGTTACCCATGTGGAGGCAACATTCAAACAGGCAGGGTGAGTAATCACAATTCAATATAATCATATAAAGAAAAGACATTAACAAGGCAACAATTATTTTTCTCAAACACTACGCCGACTCACCCAAAACATCACACAAAACACCACGTCACCAATATCACTCATATGCAATCATGCCATGCCACCAAGAATGAAATGCAACCTCATAAAAATGCATGTGGTACCAAATCATCATAATAATGGACACTAGGCCATCAACCTTCCAAAGATCCCCATCAATAGGATCGATTCCGAAATTGGAACCGGAGCACGTCATAATTACTTCATATCCGCACGATGGGAATGAAGCGTTGTCACAGAGTATGCATATGAATGAATGATACACAACATCACAAATCATCATCAATTAAACATCATAATGTGCATCATCATTCATCAATCCTCATATACGTCATATCATCGCATATTCATCAAATAATCATCTAAACATCATCGTCAATTCATCAATACACACATTAAGATAGTCATATAAAATCATCAATATACTCATGGTACTTCACATCGTCATTTTATCATCAACATCCCACATAACATCTAATGATCATCAATAACATCATTTTCATCCCTAAATAATCATCATATAACACGTCAACACATAGCAGCACTTTACAGCAACCTCACAGCATCAATGTAATATAAAACAAATATTTTCCCTGAATTTTAAGTCAATAAAAATCATGTTTTTCAGCTCCAGGTCGCACTAAGCGCGCCCTATTCGCGCTAAGCGCACTGCTCACTGCCTCGAAGAGGCGAAATATTCCTAGATCGCGCTAAGCGTGCTCTGCGATTTCTGCAGAAAAACCCTGCGATAACAGCACAAATCCTTCTGCGATTTCCTACACTTAAACTGGTTTTTAACATCAATTTACCACAGATTATGACATTATAACACATATCTACCACATATACAACAACAACAATCATCACGTATCAAATCATCAAAGTCCATCATCCCTAACCTACAATTCCTAGGTTTTCCCTCAAAACCCCAATTACCCACTAACACCTAATCGTTATATCAAAATATTGCAAGGTGATACTCCCCATACCTTAGAGTTTGATTCTTTCAATTTCTCTTGAAAATTCGACGGAATTCTTCTATGCCCTAGCCTCCTTCTCACTTGTTCTTCAGAGCACTTTTGCCTCTTTCTCCAAAAAAAATACGAATAATCAGTGTCTTTCACTATTCTCCCTTAAAATACCTTTAAATGTGTTCTTCCCATTATGCCCTCACTTATTCTCCTCAAATGTCCACTTTACCCTTAATTCCTCCAATATTATTTAAAATAAATAATCATACAACTATATTCATATTATATACTATTATTTAATTAAAATAATCAAAACTTCACAAAACACCGACATCGACACGAAACACCAAGATTCACAGAAATCCACGAATGTAATATTTAAATAAATTAAATACATATTCTACGAAATTTGGGGTGTTACAACTCTCCCCCACTTAAAGAATTTTTGCCCTCGAAAATTACCTCAAGGAAACAGAGTCGGATACGACTCCCTCATCTGATCTTCACGTTCCCAAGTCCAACTTTCGCCAACTGGCCCACCCCATAAGACCTTTACCAAAGTTATGTCCTTACCCCGCAGTTGCTTTGTCTCTCGACCATCAACACGCACTGGTAACGCTTCCACAGTCAGATTATCACTTACTTGTACATCATCCATCTGAATCACATGCGACAGATTCGGAATGTACTTCCTCAATTGAGACACTTGGAACACGTCATGCAAATTCGCAAGTGACGGCGGCAAAGCAATTCGATAGGCTACCTCTCCTATCTTCTGCGATATCTGATATGGGCCAATAAAACATGGAGTGAGCTTCCTAGACTTCAAAGCTCGACCCATACCAGTCACTGGCGTCACTCTCAAAAACACGTGATCTCCCTCTTGAAATTCAAGTGCTTTCTGCCTCTTGTCACGGTAGCTCTTCTGACGACTCTGCGAAGCTTTCATCCTCTCTTGGATCTTCTTAATCTTCTCAGTCATCTCTTGCACAATCTCAGGTCCGAGTACAGCACTCTCGTTCGACTCATACCAACACAACAGAGTCCTACACCTTCTCCCATACAAAGCTTCATAGGGCACCTTTCCAATACTAGCATGAAAACTATTATTGTACGTGAACTCAATCAACGGCAAATAGCTATCCCACGATCCCTCATGATCAAACACATAAGCCCTCAAAAAATCTTCTAAAGATTGGATAGTCCTTTCTGTCTGACCATCCGTCTGCGGATGATAGGCAGAACTCATCCTCAACTTAGTACCCAAAGCATCTTGCAAACTCTTCCAAAACCTCGATGTAAACCTCAGGTCTCTATCCGATACAATACTTGAAGGTACCCCATGCAACTTCACAATCTCTTCAATATACAACTCGGCTAGCTTCTGCATAGAATGATTAATCTTCATCGGCAAGAAATGAGCCGACTTAGTTAATCTATCCACGATCACCTAAATTGAATCATTTCTTTTAGTAGTCTTCGGCAATCCCGACACAAAATCCATGGAAATACTATCACATTTCCATTCTGGAATCCTCAACGGCTGCATCATACCTAAAGGCTTCTGATGCTTAACTTTCGACTTCTGACAAGTCAAACACGCATACACAAACTCCGCAACATCCTTCTTCATACTTGGCCACCAAAACAACTTCTTCAGATCCTGGTACATCTTCGTAGCACCGGGATGGATGCTTAGCCTACTTCGATGTCCTTCTTCAAGAATGCTCTTCTTAATATCTGGGACATCAGGAATACACACCCTGTCTCTGAACATCAGTACGCCATTCTCGTCAATCCGGAAGTCACCTCCGTTGCCTTGGTTAATCAAAGTCAATTGGTCAACCAATTTTAAATCAGATTGCTGTCCCGCTCTGATTTCTTCCAGAATACCACTAGTCAACTTCAACATTCCCAACTTCACACTATCAGGAGTTGCCTCACACACCAAACTCAAATCTCTGAATTGCTCAATTAACTCCAACTCTTTCACCATAAACATTGACATATACAATGACTTTCTGCTCAACGCATCGGCCACTACATTTGCTTTGCCCGGATGATAACTCAAATCAAAATCGAAATCCTTCAACAGCTCTAACTACCTTCTTTGCCTCATATTCAATTCCTTCTGATCAAATAAGTACTTCAGACTCTTATGATCACTGAACACTTCAAATTTAGAGCCAAACAGATAATGTCTCCAAATCTTCAACACAAACACCACCGCGGCCAATTCCAAGTCATGTGTAGGATAATTCCTCTTATGAACTCGCAATTGTCTCGAAGCATAGGAAACAACTTGTCTATTCTGCATCAACACTCCACCAAGACCCATCTTCGACGCATCACAATACACCACAAAATATTTGCTCGAATTAGGCAAAATCAACACTGGAGCAGTCGTTAGCTTCTTCTTTAATTCCAAAAAACTCTCTTCACAAGCTACATACCACACAAAAGCTTAACCCTTTCGAGTTAACTGAGTCAAAGGTAACGCCAACTTAGAAAAGCCTTCAATAAACTTGCGGTAATAACCCGCTAATCCCAGAAAACTCCGTATCTCAGTAGCAGACTTCGGAGTCTCCCACTGTAACACGACATCAATCTTAGAAGGATCAACAGCAATCCCGACACTTGAAATCACATGGCCGAGGAAACTCACTTCCTTCAACCAGAACTCATACTTCGACAGCTTTACATATAACTTCTTCTCCTTCAACACTTGCAACACAGTCCTCAAATGCTCGACATGTTCTTCTTCGGATCTAGAATATATCAAAATGTCATCGATAAACACCACCACAAACTTATCCAGATACCCATGTAAAATCCGATTCATGTACTCCATGAACACACCAGGTGCATTAGATACGCCAAACGGCATCACAGTGTATTCATAGTGTCCATACCTCGTCCTGAAAGCTGTCTTCGGAATATCATCAGGCTTAACACGAATCTGATGATAGCCCGACCTCAAATTAATCTTGCTGAACACACAGGCGCCTACTAGCTGATCCATCAAATCGTCGATCCTCGGTAGCGGATACTTATTCTTGATAGTCACTTTATTCAGCTGTCGATAATCAACACACAACCTCATACTTTCGTTCTTCTTCTTCACTAACAACACAGGAGCACCCCACGGAGAAACACTTGGTCGAACAAACCGCTTCTCAAGCAACTCTTCCAACTGCTTCTTCAATTCACTTAGCTCAGAAGCTGACATCCGATAAGGAGCCACCGACACTGGACTCGTACCTGGTATTAAGTCCACTGTAAATTCCACCTCACGCTCTGGAGGCAAATCACTGATGTCATCTGGAAACACATCAGGAATTCACAGACAACCGGCAACTCCACACTCGCAGCTTCACGATCAATTTGCAACGATGCAAACATTGCAAACACCAAAGCTTCGCTTTCTTGAAGTTCGTCTACTTGCTTAGCAGACAAGAACATCAACTCCCCACTATCATCAATTTCAGGAAACTCTACAGCCTTGGTATAACAATTGATGTGAACACGGTTGAACTCTAACAGTTCATTCCAAAGATCACATCGATCTGGTGCAAGGGTAAGCACACCAAATCCATTACAAAGCTCTTATCAAAAATCCTCACAGGACATCTCAAACTCATAAGGGTAGTCGTAACAGAACCATTAGCTGGAGTTTCTATTACCATATTACCATTCATATCAGATAACTTCAAACTCAATCTATTAGCACATTCAAGCAAGATAAAAGAATGAGTAGCACCAGTATCAATAATAGTAACCAACTCGATATTATTAATAAAACAAGTACCTCGAATCAGGTTGTCCTTCTCTGGAACTTCTGCACCACTCAAAGTAAACACACGACCACTGGTATGAGTAACAGTAGCAGTCTTCTTTGGCTTCTGGCATTAAGTACTGATATGACCTTTCTCACCACAATTGAAACTGGTCAGACCTTTATCTTTGCAGTCAGTAGCTCTATGCCCCTTCTTACTACATCGATAACACCTCACCACATTGTTGGTACACGCATCAGCACGGTGACCTTGCTCCCTACACTTATGACACTTTCCAAAAGCGGGAGCTGCTCCCCCACTTGACTTTTTCCCATCTGAAGCCTTCTGCTTCCCTTTGTCAGCTGAAGTCGTATAAGGCTTACCCCTATACTACCCTTTCTTCTCACTCAACTGCTTGTAGTGAGCAGATCGAGCTCGGCTATCCTCATCGTAGATTCTGCTCTTGTCAACCAACTCAGCATACCTATGAATCTGCTGATACCCAATACCCTGCTTAATCTCTGGTCTCAGCCCATTCTCAAACTTGAGACACTTAGACATCTCAGCATCAGCACGATTGTAGTGCGGACAAAACTTCACCATCTTCTCAAACTTCGCGGCATACTCTGCCACAGTCATATCTCCTTGCTTCAGCTCAAGGAATTCCACTTCTCTCTTGCCACGAGCATCCTCTGGGAAATACTTGCCCAAAAACTCCTTCTTAAACACATCCCAAGTTATCACAGTACCAACATCCGCGAGTCTCTGACGGGTATTATCCCACCAGTCCTCAGCTTTCTCCTCCAGCATATGCATTACAAACTGAACCTGTTGCTCATCAGAACACCCCATCACCCAGAAGATCTTCTCGATCGCCTTCAGCCACTTGTGTGTACTTGTTGGGTCATGCGTACCCACAAAAGTTGGTGGATTGTTCCTTTGAAACTTCCCCAAAGCACGAAACTCATCAGGAGCTCCAACATTTGGATTCAGCTGCGCCACCACATTAGCAACCGATTCCAACGCATCAGCAATCGCACGATTATTTCTTCCAGCCATCCTGTACACCACCCACAAGGTTAGAAGAACCAAAACATCGACAGTGTACACACACTTGTCGACTGACATGGACAGACAACACGTAATAACCTGGCCGGACGGGCCGACCTGCTCTGATACTACTAATGTAACACCCTTTTCTACCCCCAAATAATGTTATAGCAGAAACAACTCAAATATCAGAGTAAAGCATACAAATTCCCTCGAAGGGTGCACATTTCTCTTTTAATTCAAAATAACACAATTACCCTATAAACAAAGAGTCTTCCTCAATAATTAAATCAAAAACCTTCACATGGCAGCGGAACTCAAAACTTCTAATTAAAAAGGTTTTCCTCAAAACATCATAATAATCAAAATAAAAACCACATCATCGAATAACAACAAAATAAGGAAACAACATAGTTCGACTCAAAGGACCCCAACCCGATGTTACACTATCAGAGCAAGACCCTCTAAATCGACCAAAGTAAATAAACTTCAAGTCCTCGAAAACGTCCAAAGCTAAACCTGATCACCTGCACGTTACCCACGTGGAGGCAACATTCAAACAGGCTAGGTGAGTAATCACAATTTAATATAATCATATAAAGAAAAGACATTAACAAGGCAACAGTTGTTTTTCTCAAACACTACGCCGACTCACCCAAAACATCACACAAAACACCACGTCACCAATATCACTCATATGCAATCATGCCATGCCACCAAGAATGAAATGCAACCTCATAAAAATGCATGTGGTACCAAATCGTAATAATAATGGACACTAGGCCATCAACCCTCCAAAGATCCCCGTCAATAGGATCGATTCCGAAATTAGAACCGGAGCACGTCATAATTACTTCATATCTGCACAATGGGAATGAAGCGTCGTCACAGAGTATGCATATGAATGAATGATACACAACATCACAAATCATCATCAATTAAACATCATAATGTGCATAATCATTCATCAATCCTCATATACGTCATATCATCACATATTCATCAAATAATCATCCAAACATCATCGTCAATTCATCAATACACACATCAAGATAGTCATATAAAATTATCAATATACTCATGGTACTTCACATCGTCATTTTATCATCAACATCCCACATAACATCTAATGATCATCAATAACATCATTTTCATCCCTAAATAATCATCATATAACACGTCAACACATAGCAGCAGTTTACAGCAACCTCACAGCATCAATGTAATATAAAACAAATATTTTCCCTGAATTTTAAGTCAATAAAAATCATGTTTTCAGCTCCAGGTCGCGCTAAGCGCGCCCCACCCGCGCTAAGCGCGCTGCTCACTGCCTCGAAGAGGCGAAATTTTCTCAGACCGCGCTAAGCGGGCTCTGCGATTTCTGCAGGAAAACCCTGCGATAACAGTACAAATCCTTCTGCGATTTCCTACCCTTAAACTGGTTTTTAACATCAATTTACCACAGATTATGACATTATAACACATATCTACCACATATACAACAACAACAACAATCATCACGTATCCAATCATCAAAGTCCATCATCCCTAACCTACAATTCCTAGGTTTTCCCTCAAAACCCCAATTACCCACTAACACCTAATCGTTATATCAAAATATTGCAAGGTGATACTCCCCATACCTTAGAGTTTGATTCTTTCGATTTCTCTTGAAAATTCGACGGAATTCTTCTATGCCCTAGCCTCATTCTCACTTGTTCTTCAGAGCACTTTTGCCTCTTTCTCCAAAAAAAATACGAATAATGAGTTCCTTTCACTATTCTCCCTTAAAATACCTTTAAATGTGCTCTTCCCATTATGCCCTCACTTATTCTCCTCAAATGTCCACTTTACCCTTAATTCCTCCAATATTATTTAAAATAAATAATAATACAAATATATTCATATTATATACTATTATTTAATTAAAATAATCAAAACTTCACAAAACACCGACATCGACACAAAACACCAAAATTCACAGAAATCCACGAATATAATATTTAAATAAATTAAATAAATATTCTACGAAATTTGGGGCGTTACAGACGTTGTCCGTGAATAATTTTAGACCATAGACAAGAGACTTAGAGCTGTTGAGGGTATTGACTTCTTTAGTGTGGATGTCTTTACACCGATTTTTGGTAATGTAAACAATCATTATCCATTAACACTTTAGGACTGGATAAAAGTCCTTTTACAATATTCGTTCAAGTCTCGCGATTTATGATGTCAGTTCATATGCATTCTCTAAGAACAAAATCATTGTTCTTGTTAGTGTCAGAATTAATTCCAACAACTTTTATAAAACAAGTTGTCTCATGACAACTTAAAAGAAATAAAACTCAAGTGAGCATTCAAAAGAAAGAAAAATAAAGGAAATGAAAAGAAATGTAGAATTACAAAATGAAAAGGAAAATAAAGCACAAACAAAACAATCTTAAATTTAAGAGAATGTAAAGGGTGGATGGAATCCATCTTTATCTGTCCCTGAACCCGTTTGCCCTTGCGGCGTGGGTGTTACAAGACTTTCAAAAAATACGATCCAACCTCTAAAATATAGTAATTACAACTATTTATGGAGAAAAGAAAATAACTTCTACATCTAAGATTTTAACAAGTGTCTTATTTAATAACTTCCTTAATCTAAGATTGACACATGTCTTTTTGGATAACTACTTTTAATAACTTCCGATAACTTCCGTGTAGGAGTTGTTTGCTTGATCGACGTAATACCTCAATATTCGACTCTTTGAATGACTTCTTCGACTGTCTTTTCCGAATCCCTTTTTGAATGTCTTATAACATGCCACTTCTTAGTTGAAAGTAAAACCTCCGAAAACACCCTATTATCTATAGCACCAACTCGAATTCCTTCGACATCCATCAATCTGCTGCATATAAGTCGGTTGACAGTCGGAATATAAAGACTTTAGTTGTATATACTAACAGGATGCGGACAACATGTGCCTAGTTTCTGACCTTGTTATGCCTGCTAAATTCAAAACTCCCGAGTTTGTGAAATATAAGGGTCACTCTTGTCCAAGGGCTCATTTGGTCATGTATTTTTGAAAGATGGTTGCTCATACCAATAATCAGAAGCTGCTCATCTACTGCTTTCAAGACAGCTTGAGTGGAGCATCTCTCAAATGGTATATGAACCTTGAACAAAACAACATCCACTGCTTCCAAGACCTTGCAAAAGCTTTCATGAAGCAATACAAGTACAACCATGACATGGCTCCTGACCGCCGTCAACTCTAGAATATGACTCAGAATAAGAAGGAATCTTTTAAGGAGTATGCTCAGCGATGGAGAGAGTTAGCTTCCCAAGTTGAACCTCCTTTGGCCGAGAAGGAATTGACTGGAATGTTTATAGACACACTGTCTCTATTTTACTGGGAAAAAATGATTGGCAGTGTTTCCTCCAACTTCACTGATTTGGTAACCATTGGTCAAAGACTCGAGGAAGGACTCAAGAATGGTAAAGTGTCCAAGGCTGTTGAGTTCTCCTAATGGTGCAAAGAAATCCTAAGGGAACTTCCAGAAGAAGAGAAAAGATCTGACTAATGTTGTCATGGATGAAACAAGAAGGCCTCGCCACCGACCTCAGCATGCTAATCACCCTACCATTGCTGTTGTTACTCCTGTGGTTGCTGCTCCACGACCAGCTCAAGCTCCCCAACGTTCGGCTATTGGAAAAAACCAATACCATAATAGGAATAAATTTGATCATATTCCCATGACGTACACAAAACTTTATCCTGGTCTGGTTTCAGAAAGGTTTGATTACCACAAGGACTCTGCCTCCTCCTCTAAATCCTCTTCCAGCTGGATTTAGATCTGATCTCCACTGTGCATTCATGAAGGCGCCGCAGGCAATGACTTGGAAAATTTCTATGCATTAAAGGCTAGAGTGCGTGATTTGATTAAGGTCGGAATCCTTAGCTTTCATGATAGTAATCCTAATGTTCAGAACAATCCTCTGCCAGAGCACGCCAAGTGAAGCTTCGGTCGACCTCAGCCAGCTATCCTCCTAAAAGCCAGTGTTTCAGACAGGCCTGCTTACCCCTGTTCCTGATTAGTCACTAGGCCTTATTTCTTGTTGTTTGCATTTCCCTTTATTTATATTAGCTGTTTGTTTTTGAATTATGTTTGTACATTCGTGATTAATGAAATGAGCATTGCAACTTTTTGATTCAATTCATTTTGTCCATTATTTACATCTTTATGCTTTCCTTTTCAAAAAATATTTTTTCCACTTTCTTTTTGATTGTGCAAAGATTGGAGGGAGGATGACGAAAACTTTATACCCATAATTGCTGGTATGCTTTCAAATAAACTTTGTTGACGATGTAAGGCATTGTTTCAATCTCCCCAAACACTGGAGAAATAAGGAAGTTATTCCTTTGTTAAACCCTTCGAGCCTAGAAGTTGGAGTTTCTTTCTTTACAAAAAACCTGCAATCTTAACCTTGGGATGGGTAGTTCTCAGTTAACGCGGTTGTGTATTCATGCAAGGCACATTTCATATAAAGGTCGCATTCACAAATTTTCCTTCGCACATACCAAGTAAGTGTCGAAGATGTCCTTCGAATCAAAAGTCGATGATGGTTCACCGTAATCATTAAGCCAGGTAGTCACACCATTTTCCTTTGAAAAAAAAAAGAAAAAAATCAAAAGAAAAAACCCGCTAAGTCAAAACCTACAAAGGAGACTTAGGCAAAACTGGGGCATCCCGCTGGCTGTAAGCTTCAAAAGAAACAGTTCAGGCAAAAGTTAGGGATAATAAAAGAGGAAATCTTCAAATCCTTACCATGAAAGCCTTCAAGAAAAACAAAAATTCAATGTTGTAAGGAAGCAGTGATTGCCTTCTCAAGAGTCCCTTAACTTCTGAACTATCATCATCACTATCATCAGTACAATTCCTAACCTCTTGGGAACCTGAGTGCATAGTCTGAGTTAACTGAGCATAGGACTGAAGATCATCACGAAGATTGGGTGGGAACAAATAAAATTTGGGCCTTTATCCTTTGTTTCATAAACTGTGAACCAGTCCACGTTACAACCCTCTAAAGACCTAACTGAAGCAAGGTTATTTTGAGAGCATACTACAGCAAGGTTGCGTAAACTGACTCCAAAAGATCTTTACAGATCATTTGTTTTGGCATTATACCTTTGCTTTATTTTCTATTTTGAGTGTCTTGAACTGCCATGTTCTGACTAATGATCCATTTGACTTGCATCTTAAAAAAAAGGATTATGATTTCAGAAGTTGCATGAACTTTGCATTAAAATTACCATGTTTGTATGAACATTTTTGTTTGTAAACCTGCTTTCTTCCCAAGGAATTTTCAAACAATTGAGAAACTTGGTCGGTGATCCTATCAGGGGTAAGTTCCTTTCACATCCTGTTGAAGAATCAGTTCAAGATTTGTTGCTCACTGAAAGTCCTTCTCAAAATTGGTTATACAGAAGATCTTTCAAGACTCAGACTGGGGCAAGCTTTCCAAGCGTACAGTGAAGCAGTCATTTACAGAATCTGACAAGCTAAAGCAATGATCAGCTCATCTACAACAGTCAGCTAATTTGGGGCAGTTTACTTGAAAAATCCCCAGGAAACTCTCCATCCTTCGTACAAGGATCATCAACTTGATACAATTTACCAATGTGGCAGAGATTGTGTTTAGCAACATATTTAGTCCCCAAACAGAATGGCAGTGATCTCCGTGTTGAGGAATCAGTCTTCCAATTTTGTCTTCTTCCCAAAAGAGTTGAGTCGTGTCGTCGATGTCTGCATTTGATTATATATCATCTGCATAATCCATATACATATGCATAGCAAGAATGTTTCATCCACACCTGCATTCTCCACAGGTCGTGTTGTTATTCACGTCTTACCTTGTGGTCAAAGTCTAACTTACTTGGCACCTACTAAACAAATATTGTCGTGTCTACCTGACGTTCTTCCAGGTATGACCGTTCTTATCCGATTATTTTTCTGGATATCTATGTTCTTCTTTTATGTGCAATGACATTCTTGGATGTCATATGTGTCTGTCTCTCTAATGCTTTACCAGATTGAGTCTTTTGTTCTGATGTTCTTCTAGAACTTATTTGATGTTTTTTCAGATATACCCTTTTGATTCTAATGCTTTCTAGAATTTATCTGAAGTTTTACCAAATATATTTATCTCTCTGATGTGTTACCAGATTGAGTCTTTCGTTCTGATGTTTTTCCAAAACTTATCTGATGTTTTTCCAGATATTTCCATTGTGATTCTGATACCCTTCCAGAATTTGTTTTACTCCCCAGTGAGTTTCCAGATATATACCTTTGCAATTCTGATGCTTTTCTAGAATGTTGTTGCTTTTACCGTCTGATGATTTTCCAGATGTGTCTTTTGTTCTGATGTTTTTCCAGAACCTCCTTTGTGTCTATCTGACGTTCTTCCAGATACGACTTTGTTCTGATGTTTTTCCAGAACTCCTTTTATGTTTATCTGACGTTCTTCCAGATACGACCTTGTTTATCTGATGTTCTTCTAGATATGATGTTACTTATATGACGTTCTTCCAGATATCTTTTCAAAACCTTTCCCCATACATTTAATGCTTTTCTAAATGTTTTGGATGTATCGTCAGAATCTTTGTCTTCATCTAATGCTCTTCTAGATGTCTTCAATTTATTTCTGACTATGGTTAACAGCTGTTGAATATTTTTAAGTCTGTTTCCATTTTCCATCCAATGCTTTTCTGGATGTGTTTCGGAGTTTATTCGATGTTTTTCTGAATATCTCTGATGTTTTCTGGAGTTTATTCAACGCTCTTCTGAATATCTCTGATGTTTTTTGGAGTCCATTCAATGCTTTTCTGGATGTCTCTGATGTTTGTTACATTTTCTAGAGTTTGTTCAATGCTTTTCTGAATGCCTCTGACGTCTGCAGGATTGTCTCTCATGGATTTCTCAAAATTCTCTTCACCTCATTCAATGACGTTCTGAATGTTGTGACTCTTTTCCATCCAGTTTCATTCATGGATGATGACTGTTGATTCCCCAGTGGATCTTATTTAATGCTATTCTGAATATCTCTGATGGATGCCTGTTTATATTCCAAAGTTCATTCAATGCTCTCCTGAATGTCTTTGATGATTGTTGTTGTACTTTCCAAGAGTTTTGTTCAATGCATTTCTGACAAAACCTCTGATGACTGTAACCCTTTCCCTAGTAAGTCACTTCTGCTTTCTGGATATTTCTGTGTATTCCACTGTAAAGTTAAATGCTTTCTTGGAAATCTCTGTTGTATACTCAGATTTGTTCTTGTTTTAAGAACATTTGTCAACAACATACAACAAAACAACATGCAACACAATAAAAAAACATACATTATTTAAGCAACAAAACCCCAAGTGGGACTGTAAAAAACCAACATACATTGATTCAATAACGCACCTTTTATTGAAAATAATCATGGAACTGTAAAAAATCAAGATATATATCAAGTTCATCCAGTTTTTGATGACATGAAGAAGAAATATAAGGTGGATGAAGTTTATACAACAACTTCATACTTCTTATATTTTTCTTCATTGCTTCAAAAACCATATGAAATTTCACCATAGTATACGCTTGCTACCACCATCATCACCATGTATCTACAAGGAAACACAACAAAAAACAAACTTAACCCTAAAACATCATTAACATAATGTTTTCCACAGTATCCTAAAACCAAAACCTAAAACAATAATGTTAGAAAGAAGAGAGCAGGAGAAAATACCATCTTCGCCGTCGTAGGAGTTTGCGCCGGACGTTGCTCCCGTCAGATTTTGGTTAAGATTCATGAGAGGAGAGGGTTGTGTTGGGATTTTCTTTAGAGAGAAACGGCAGATATAAAGTAGGTCACATATAGTTTCGTTTATATATTAAAAACTATCACTTTTCATTACGGTTGTTAACTACAACCGTAATTATAATTTATATTTTAAAATAATAGCAAACTATATAACGACGTTTACAAATAATAACCGTAGTGATAAATTAGTGCCTGAGTTTAGAGATATCACCATGGTTTTGGTAGAGCCGTGGTGACTTGGGTTCATATATTCAAGGTTAATTAATGAGTTTACCACATATGTAAATATTTTTAATAAGAATAAGACAACAAAATGCAAGTTTCATATAAATTAGCAAACTCCAACAAAATGCAAGTTTATATTTAAAATAACAAAATTAAAATCTTAAATATTGAAGATAACAGAGACACTTTTAACTTTTAAATATCAAATCTATATGCCCCAGCTGACATAAAATTACTCAAACCAAACGATGCTTCGTCCTCATCATCTGAATCGAAAATAGTTGTCCTTCTTTTCTTTCTTCTTGATCTCCTTCTTCTCCTCCGGGATCCTATTTCTTGCAAGGCGACCGCCTGTTGGGTCTGTACAGCTTGTTCGGGCTGGAAAACTGGTTGGACCTCTGAAGCCTCTGCGACCTGGACTTCTTCTTGGACATCTACAACCTTGGCAACGTCTTGAACATCAACATCTTTAATCACACGCGAAGTTTGTTGAGCTTCTTGGACAACTTCTTCTTGAAAATCTACAGTTTGTTGGACTTCTTGAACTGCATTGTTGGAATTCATTTTGTTTAATTCTCTTCAATGATGCTGCTTGTGTGATGGTAATAAGAGGAATAACGTATTTATAATGATTTCTCTGGTTCTTCATCTTCTCTTTACATTGAAAATCTAATCGTTTTAGTTGAAAGTCATTATTATTTCTTTAATTCAAAAACCATTGATGATTCTTCATCTTCCTCATTCATTTTTCATCTTCCTCTAACAACGGTTGACTTTCTCCACCGTTGTAAAATCATTTAAAATTTTATTTTTTTAATAATTCACATAAGTGACACAAGCGTATAACAACGGTTGTTTAAACTAACCGTTGTAAAATAATATACATTTTGTTTTTTATTTAAAGGACTTAAGTGACACACGCTTAATGTACTCTAAAAAATGGAAAAGATAATGTTGCTGAGAATCGAAGCTCGTCACACATCATTTATTACCACGGTTTTTAAAGAGAACCGTCATTAAATCACTGTTCTTATATCTAACTACTGACTGGTGCAAAAATTTAATTTATTACAACGATGTATATTTCTTCCATGGTGAACCTGGCGTTGTTGTTTACGCGTTTTGTAGTAGTGAAAATAACAAATAACACAATAAAACAAGAGGTTCCTGTAGAGTACTACAAATACTTAGGATGCTAGCACCTTCCCTAGGTATAACCAACCCCCGAACCTTAGATTCTCTTTTGCTTTTCATTGCATTGCATTGCATACTCATGGGTTTATTCGTTCTTTTTCCCTTTCTTTGAATAAATTAAAGATCGATGGTGAATTAAGATTTGTGAGCCTAGTTAACTCAATAGCTATGGTATCTGATTCTCACCGCGACAGTTATGAACAGATCTTACAATATTAAGTTATATTTGAACAAAAATTACACTTAACAAAGTTTTACAAGTTTTCTTCAGTCCATTATCCGTATTTCACGCTATAACAGTTAGAACTTGGTTTAATGCTTCTAGTTCTTCAACCGCCCATTTCTCCACCTCTAATTTTTTTTGCAAAGTAAATAATATTTTGCAAAATGAAGTAGAGGTAAAGGAGGGGCAGGTTGAAGAACCAGGAGCATTGAAACAAAATCTAATCCTTAAAGAGCAAAATGCAGATAATGGACTGAAGATATTTTGTATAACATTAATTAGTGTAACATGTTCTTCTAGTATAACTTTATTTGTCATATTATTAATTTTTATATTACATTTAAATTTTATATGTTTAGTGAGCATTGGAAAAATAAGCATTTCACATACTTTATAATAAACCAAGTTGTATATATCACAACGGTTGTTTATAAAAATCGTTGTTAAATGTTAAGCATTAAGAATTTCACTACGGTTGTTTAATGTAATTGTTGTGATAGGTGGCATGCTACCTAGTTCATAATTACGGTCATATGATCGTGGTGGAAAACATCATACTTACAAACACCCCTACCTCACCATGATTGGTCAAATATGGTGGTATCCCTTTTCAAACCGTGGTGAAATAGTTTTTACGTAGTACTGACACAACTACTTACCACAAATGCACCACCTTTTATCATTAATTCAAACCATCCTCCCACAAGAGTATAATCAAGAGTAAACCATCCAGTATTGCATCTCAAAGACTATGTATGTTCCTCTTTTCATGATGAACCTCATCAATCATCATCATGTACTTCTTATGCACTGTCTAATTTCCGTTCTTATTCTCACATGTCTCAATTATTGTCATTTTAGTCTTTCTATCACTGCTCACATTGAACCAAAACATATAATGAAACAAGTAAGTTTGAAGCTGAAGATAAGCCATGAAAGCTGAGCTAGAATCCCTTGATAAAGTTGGTACTTGAAAAGTTGTTAATCTTCCACCCAATATAAAACTTATATGTTACAAACGGGTTTACAAATTCAAACATAATTAAGATGGAAATATTGAAAGATTCAAGGCAAGGATAGTTACTAAGGGATATAACCAAATTAAAGGTTTAGATTATTCCTGATAGTTCCTGGATTGGCTGGAATTTTGGTAAAACAAAGGTTATTCAATGTTGATGTCAAGGTGCTGATGTTGTAACATTGAAGTCTTAACACTGGGCTGTGTTAAGTGGTTAAATGCTGAAGATGGATGTCTGATGTCACACAGGTGATGTTGTAACATCAGACCTGCAGAATTAATAACAGCAGGATATGTTATTAGGGCACGCGTATTAGCTGGAATTGTGGAGAGTGGTTAACTCATTGGATGAGAATATCTTGGGATAGATATTTTCTGTTACATGGGAGATTTGATTGCAGATCTGTTGGAGAATTAAAAGGTTGAAGATTTAAAAAGATTTTGGGGATAAAATCTGTTTTGAAGATTCAGTTTTAATTAACAAATCTGATCAAATATTGTGACAAGTCCAAGCCCAATTCAGGAGCTATATAAAGCGCACAAGACCAAAGGAAAAAGTACAGAAAACATTCAGAAGATCAAGAGCAGAAGGCTTAGTGTCTAGAGTTTGTTTAAAGTACTTGTATTTACACTATTCTAGGGTTTGAATAGGTGTTGAGTTTCTGTCCTCTCTAAAGCTGTGAAGCAAAGAGAGTTGTGTAATTTGATCGAAGCTGTGAAGTAAGATCAAGGGTACTCAAAGTGGTTTCTTTGAGTGTTTGTAAGGGATTGAGTGGTGTTCTCATACCTAAGTGGTTTCTTAGGTAGGAAGTCATTAGTAGAGTATAAGTTTAGGAGATTGTCAACGGGTCGTTGAGTCTGTAAATTATATCTACAAGTAGTGAATTCCATCCCTGGCTTGGTAGCCCCCAGAGTAGGTTGGTTGTAACCGAACTGGGTCAACAATTCTTGGTGTTATTTTACTGTTATTGCTGTCCATAGTGCAGAGTGTGTTGTTGTGACATCACACCTTAACATCACACGTCTGATACCAGAATTTCAATTCCG
The DNA here is from genome assembly GCA_022829125.1 of Lathyrus tuberosus. Lineage (NCBI taxonomy): Eukaryota > Viridiplantae > Streptophyta > Magnoliopsida > Fabales > Fabaceae > Lathyrus > Lathyrus tuberosus. The sequence goes on from JALAZF010000272.1 coordinate 924,395, forward strand.
ATACATAATCACCTGTTGCCAAGTTAACCACAATCAGACTTCTATTGGCTCTTTTGCCAATTCACACATGGAATTTGCATCAGTTAGATGTTAACAAATATTTTCTTCATGGAGAATTGCATGAAGATGTCTACATGACTATTCCTCATGGTGTCATATGTTCTAAACCAAATCAAGTTTGCAAATTGATCAAGTCTTTATATGGCCTTAAACAAGCTAGTAAGCAATGGCATGTAAAGTTAACTTCTCTCCTCATTCATCATGGTTACAAACATGTTGAGTTTGATCGTTCCATCTTTGTCAAATCCAAAAATCCAGACTACACAATCCTCCTAGTTTATGTTAATGATGTCATACTAGCAGGGAATTCTCTATTTGAATTCGCGGCCATCAAATGAGTCATTCATCATGTAGTACTACGAAAAACACATATAATGACGGTTACGAAACACATATAATGACGAGTTCACGTCTATTGTTAGGTAGGGTGTGATTGTATGTATGTTGGTTTCCACAACGGGCGAGAGATCGTGGTTATAAGTTTGGTAGCCGCTACTTATAACAACAGTTTAATTAAACAGCTGTTGTGAAATAATTTAGAAGTCCTGGGTTCAAATCCCAGAAACGCCATTCTTGCCTTTTATTATTCTGGATAACACTCTCTACTTATAACAACGATTGAGTTAAAAATCGTCGTGATATAATTTGTTTTTTTTATATATATTTTTGAATTTTACAATATTCCCAAATTTTATTACTATAAAAACTTGTCAACATAGGTAACAATCTACATTTACACTTGCTATAAATAGTGATTGATATTCAGATATTTTACTTAACATTTTTATTACAGGATATGCGTTGACGGAGGCGACATTTAATTACTACCAAGGCGAAATACGAAGATCAAATAGAGAGGCTTTGGAGTGGATAAACAACATTCACCGATAGAAGTAGGCAAGTGCGTATGACAGAGGACAACGCTGGGGACACATGACAACTAACCTGACCGAAGCAATCAACTCTGTACTTAAGGCTACCCAAAACCTTCCAATCACTGCTTTGGTCCGGTTTACATGCTTTCGGTTAGGATCGCTCTTTGGTAAACGAGACCATGATTGAAAAAAATGTTGGCATTTGGTCAACCTTTCACAGATTACTGTAATAAGGGAATGGTTGAAGATGTGAGTAAATCTAGCAGTCATAATGTCATGTAATTCGATCACGAGAGAATCTACTTTATGGTGGCCGAAAGAATTAATCAGAACGATGGCCGACCATTAGGTACTTTCAGCGTTGCTCTCAGGAAGCGGTGGTGCAATTGTGGGAAATATTAAGCATTTCATTTACCTTGCTCCCATGTAATCGCAACATGTTCTAGTATACACCAATGCCACACCATGCACATACCAGATGTTTTTAAGATTCTGAATGTTTTTAAAGTCTACATGGAAAGCTTCATTTGACTTCCACACCAGGAAAACTAGCCAACATATGAAGGATATCCAACATATGAAGGATATACTCTTTGTCATGATGAGACTATGCGAAGGAAGAAGAAAGGACGCCCAAATAATACTCGAATTAGAACCAAAATGGATGATGTTGAAAAAGACAATAAAAGGTGTGAGATTTGTCGCGAAATAGGCCTTATGCGTATAAAATGTCCAAATGTAGCTGGCCCGTCTAACCGACCCGTCTAGATGATTTTGTTTGTTTTTTTAGTTAATCATTTAGTCAGGTTTTAGCTTCCATTTCATGTCTTTGTAATTCAACATTCATTTAATATTCAAGACAAGTTTCAGTAACAACAAAATAAAGAAACCACACATAAAACAACAAGACGATAAAAAATAAAACGATTAAACACATCAACATGTCTAAGAGATTACAACTATCAAGACAATATCCGCTGGTCCATACATCATCAATACAAGATCATAGTTATTTTTAACAGCTTTCCAAGATCGAGTTTCTCCATTTTTAACAAGTCTGTCAACTCTTCTAATCTTTTCACCATCATCAATTTCTCCATCTAACCAATTCATCGGGCTTCTCTGAAAATGTTCGAATGTCATTGTGTTTCATAGTCGGATCTTTATTGGAGGCTTTATTGCCGAAAAATGAAATAGATATAAATGATGTGAGACTTAGAGGTTGTCACACAAAACTATTTATAGAAAATAGAAAAATAATATAATATTCCATTATTCGACCATTGGATGGTCGAGTTCGACTAATAAATGACCGAGCTTGGTAAATGGTGATCGATCATCTTCATATGATTATTTATGAGTAATAAATAAAACTAAATTAATTAATAATATGATTAAAATATAAAAATTGTATAAATTAATAATATGAATAAAATTTTACTCAAATTTTATACAATTATTTTTTATAAAATTATATTAATTAACAATATAAATAAAATATTAAATTTATATTATAAAAATTAAAAAAACATAAAAATAAAATAAAATATCAAAAATTAAAAATTATTAAAATATTCATAAACTCGGCCATTGCCTGAACGAATTTATTCATAAAGTGTGACATTTAAAAAAAAAAATTAACATGTACACCCTCCGGTCACTATTATAAGCAAATTTACCTTTTTGTGGTACATTTGACTATTAATGTATCTAGTCTATATATGGACTAGATACATTACTAGTTAAATGTACCACAAAAAGGTAAATTTGTTTATAATAGTGACCGGAGGGTGTAGCGTTTTTGTGTTTTATTTTTCAAACTTATAACATTGCTATAAAAAAGTCAGATTAACAACACTCTTGAGGATGCTAAAGGCATGCCATTGTATTGTTGTGGTGCAGTTCTGCTAGCAGCAGTTTGAGTGGAGTTGTGGAGCGAGGCGGAGGAGCGGTGTGTTGATTGGTGGCTATGCAGTTTGTTTATGCAGCATTCTGCTGGTTTTATTTTTCTGGTATTGTCCTGGTGCAGGACTGTTTATTTGCTTTGGTGTCATTTTGTATTGGTATGGGACTGTATTGATGTACCTTTGTCATCCTGGCATAGCTTATGCCTCTGTATATCAATAAATTATTCTCTTTGCTGCTTCAAAAAAAAATACTACAGCATAGGGAGAGGAGTCGTATCATGAGCTAGAGTAGGACCCACAAGATTGATCGGTACTTGTAAGGGCGGCACCGTGATGATGGAAGAATAGTGTAGTGAGAAAAATGAAATATGACTACATTACTACTCCCTCCGTCTCATAAAAAGTGTCATATTTGAGCAATGCGCGGTTCTTAAGAAAATGATTAGATGTATTGGTTGTAGTGAAAAAGTTAATGTTATTTACTAAAATACCCCTATTAAATGTAGTTGATAAAGTAGTTGAATAAAGTGAAATTTAATGAATAAGGGTATAGTAGTGGAAAAATAATAATAATTACAATATTGGTAATATATAGGGATGACAAACAAACCCGGACCCGCTCGGACCCGCCTGGGCCCGCCCCGAAATTAACGGGAAAAACCCGATTTAATTGGGTGCGGGTGCGGGTGCGGGTGAAATCCGGTTTTTAACTACGGGTGCGGGTGCGGGGGCGGGTAGACACTAAGACCCGCCCGCACCCGCCCCCGCCCCGCCCCCGGATAATGCAATTTGTTTTAATTTCTTTATTTTACTTATTTTAATATTTATTTATTAATTATATTTTTAATTAAATTATTAATACTCCTATTACAATTAAAATAATTAAATTTATCAAGTTAATATTTATTTACTAATTAATATTTTAATTAATTTATTAAAATAATTAATTTTTTAATTAAAATTATTAATTTTTATTATAATTAAAAAGAAATTATATTTTTGCGGGTGGGGGCGGGGCGGGTGCGGGTGCACCCGTGCACTATTGGGGGCGGGTCTGGGTGGTAAATTTTTACCTCCGGTTGGATTTGAGGGCGGGGGCGGGTGTGTTATATGGGTGCGGGTGCGGGTGCGGGTATAGTTAAACCCGCCCCCGCCCCGCCCGTTTGCCATCCCTAGTAATATAAATGAACAATTATTTTGAGACAAATAAAAAATACAAATGAGATACTTTTTATGAGACGGAGAAAGTAAGATTTTACAGCAGAGAATCTAATTTCGTATTTGATTTGCGGATCCGGCACCAATGACTTTCACGCGGGAAAGTCACGGTACCTTTCAACCAATATGTACAGTACGAATACTACGGTATAGGGAGAGGAGTCGTATCATGAGCTAGAGTAGAACCCACAAGATTGATCGGTACTTGTAAGGGCGGCACCGAGATGATGGAAGAATAGTGTAGTGAGAAAAATGAAATATGACTACATTACTAAGATTTTACAACAGAGAAACCAATTTCGTACTATTTGAGTTGCCTAGTTGATTCTTTCAAAACATATTGTCATCATTGCTTTTGCAGTATGCACTTCATTATGACACAATACATCTCATCTCTTTTTACTCATTAATTTTTACTTAGCTACTACTCTGTCCCATATTATAAGCAAAAATTACTTTTTAGATACATTGAATAATTAATGTATCTGGTCTATATATAGGTCAGATACATTAATTATTCAATGTATCTAAAAAGTAACTTTTGCTTATAATATGAGACGGAGGGTGTATCTCTTTTCACGGAGAGGGATTGGGTGACTTTGGGAATATGGTAACTTTGTGACTTTCCCTCTATCTCTCTCTAAACCATTTTTTCTCTATTAAGATATATAATTTTTGGTCACTATTATAAACAAATTTATCTTTTTGTAATATACTTGATTATTAATGTATTTAGTCTATATATGGACTAGATACATTAATAGTCAAATGTACCACAAAAAAGTAAATTTGCTTATAATAATAACGGGAGGGTGTAATGTATTTATGGTGTGATTGGTTGAGCGAAGAAATTGAAAAGAGAGAATGAGCTAAGAAAGGGTATAAGAAGAAAGAAATAGATGAGAAGTAGAGTAAATTTAAGATATTGTTTGGTATGAGATGAAGATAAAAGAAATAGGAGAGAGTGAAGTGTAGTTATTTTTTAAAAAGTCAAAAGTGCCTTTGATTAAAAAAATATAAATAAGTTGATTAGTTAAATTAATATAAATAATTAAATAATTTATTCAAAATCATTAATCAATTTTATTTTGTATAATTACTAAAAAAATTACTAATTTAATTTAAACAAACTTTTTCTCTCAATTAATTTTTATTTATTTTTCCAAAAATTTAATATAATTGATATTCCACTTTTTAATATGGTGTTGCTGCAATGTGCATAAAACGAAAGAAAATGACCATAACACACGTGAACAATGAGCTTCACTGTGAGTGTAATGGTAATGCAAGGAAGAAAGACTTAATTTGTTTCAGTGTGAGTGTAATGGTAAAGCAAGGAATAAAGACATAAATTAAGTTGGTAAAACAAGGGTATAATGGACATATAAAAATGGAAAAGTGTTTCCTTTCCCTTTCTTCTCATCTAAGCAAAGAAATGAAAAAGCAGTGGGACCCACTTATTTTGAATCTCTCTTTACTATTTCTCTTCTATCCAAGCAAGAGAGGTGTGATACTTCTCTTCTCTTTCTCTCTTGAATGACTCTCTCCACTCTAACTCTCTCAAAACAATCACACCCTTAATGATTCATTAATCTTCCATTTTGGCTAAAGTCACAAAGTTATATACAGACTAAAGTCACTGAATCCAATCCCCACTTTTCACTCATGTTTTAAATAATACAGAGCTTCTGTAACCTGTTTTCATTTCTTCCCAAGTCTGTTTTGAGTTTGTTTCGTTTCCTTGCTGAGAGATTCATGGCGAGAAAATTTGAAGGACGTGCTGTGGGAATAGACCTTGGCACAACTTATTCATGTGTTGCAGTATGGCAAGAAGAACACTGTCGAGTTGAGATCATTCACAATGATCAAGGAAACAGAATAACACCTTCTTTTGTTGCTTTCACTGAAAATCAGAGATTGATCGGTGATGCTGCTAAGAACCAAGCTGCTGCCAACCCTCAAAACACCGTCTTTGGTAATTTCAACTCTTTTTCTCTTTTAAAAGCTTGAAAACCTAATTACAAATTATTTATAACAACTTTATAAATCTATTTAGAATTTTCCTATTCGTTTAGGGACCAACCGATCAATTAAACTTTATCCGTATCTTTATTTTTTTTTCAGATGCTAAGAGGTTAATTGGCAGGAAGTTTAGTGATCAAGTTATTCAAGATGATATAATGTTGTGGCCTTTCAAAGTCTCGGCTGGTGTCGATGACAAACCTATGATAACCGTCAATTACATCGGTCAGGAAAAGCACCTATGTGCCGAAGAAGTATCATCTATGGTGCTCACGAAGATGCGAGAAATTGCCGAGGCATATTTAGAATCACCGGTTAAGAATGCAGTTGTTACTGTGCCAGCTTATTTCAGTGACTCTCAGCGAAAAGCCACAATAGATGCTGGGGTTATTGCTGGCCTCAACGTTATGAGGGTAATGAATGAACCTACTGCCGCAGCTGTTGCGTATGGTCTTGACAAGAGGACTGATTATGATGGAGAACGGAATATTTTTGTCTTCGATCTTGGTGGTGGTACTTTTGATGCGTCTCTACTAACTATCAAGGGCGATGTGTTCACAGTTAAGTCAACAGCTGGAAACACTCACCTTGGTGGAGAAGACTTTGATAATAGAATGTTGAACTATTTTGTGCAAGAGTTCAAGAAAAAGAACAAAGTCGACATTAGTGGAAATCCCAAAGCATTAAGGAGATTGAGAACTGCATGTGAGAGGGCAAAAAGATCACTTTCTTTCCTTGTTGTTGCAACTATTGAAGTAGATTCTTTATTTCAAGGCATTGACTTTTCTTCATCTATCAATAGAGCCAAGTTTGAGGAAATGAATATGGACCTTTTCGATGAGTGTATGAAGATTGTTGAAAGTTGTCTAATGGATGCTAAGATGGACAAGAGCAGGATTGATGATGTTGTCCTTGTTGGTGGATCTTCTAGGATTCCTAAAGTACAGCAGCTATTACAGGACTTTTTCAAGGGGAAGGAGTTGTGCAAAAGCATTAATCCTGATGAGGCTGTGGCTTATGGGGCTGCCGTTCAGGCTGCAATGTTGAGTGAAGGAGTTCAGAATGTTCCAAAGTTGGTGCTGCAGGATGTTACACCTTTGTCTCTTGGCAGATCAGTGTTAGGAAATATCATGGATGTGGTAATTCCCAGAAATACTTGCATTCCTGTTGTAAAGACAAATGAGTATTTCACAGCAGTAGATAACCAAACGAGTACTTTGATTAAGGTTTATGAGGGCGAGAGAACAAAAGCCAGTGAAAACAATTTGCTTGGTTCTTTTACTCTTTCTGGCATTCCTCCAGCTCCTCGTGGTTCCCCTTCTTCAGATGTCTCTTTTGCTATAGATGAAAATGGCATTCTGACGGTTTCTGCTACTAATAATGCTTCTGGGAATTCGAATGAGATTACAATAACCAATTACAAAGAAAGGATGTCAGCTGAAGAAATTAAAAAATTGATTAAAGAAGCTGAGAATTTCCATATTGAAGACAAGAAATTTCTAAGGAAGGCCAAAGCAGTGAATGCATTGGATGACTACATTTACAAAATGATGAATACTTTAAAGAAAAAGGATATTAATTTGAAGCTGTCCTCACAAGAAATCAAGCAGATTGAAGATGCAATTGCAGTGGCTAAAACTCTGGTTGATGAGAATAACAAACAGGTTGAAATAGAAGTTCTGGAAGATCACCTAGAAGGGCTTGAGAGCAGGATGAAAGACATTATAGCTAAGACTATTTAGTTTTTATTAAGTTTAGAGTCTGACATGTTACTTAAATTGTCATTGTCATTTTGCTATATTTATAAACCATGCCACAACTGACGGAAACTGTGATGTTTGATTCAAATGCAGTTGTTTTAGATTTCATTTGTTTAGTTTACAGGTCTCTTTGATTAGCTTACAAAGCAAACCAAAGATGAATTGCTTCTACTTGAGTCTTCTTCAAGAGTTTAATCTGCTGTGTGATCAGTTGGTGGTTGAGTTTGAGTACTTTACTGTATAGTATATTTTTTGTTTCATGCTCAATTTATATATTTTGTAAGTTTTAAGCTATGTTCTCATTCTCAATAGTTAGAAAGTTTGATGGAAAATGGATTATGCATTTCAATGTAAAAACACTTTCAAGCTTCTTATAAATTGATTTTCATTTTTGAAATTGAAGGAAATGACAACTCCTAAAATTAATTTTGAAGATGATAAAACTTACAAGTACCAATACTATTCAAAGTCGTATATTTTTGTCTTCTAAGATTGGATTAAACTATTATGATGTATATTGTTTCTTAAGGTTATAATTCAGTTTTTCAAGAAATGTACGTTCATGTGCTGAAACTTTAGATGTCATTGAACATTATTATTAAAAAATATTTATGTATTAGGTTGGAAAAAGTTGTTTATTAAACATTAATATAAAAAAAATAATAAATAAGTAATGCGTAGTGAAGCTTATTTTAAAACTCAAATTAAAAAAAAAAAAAAACTATTTTTCGGATGCTCTAATGAAACTTTTAATACGTGCATTGTCTAGTCAATTGCTCAAGAGCTAATGAGATTTGGTTAACCTGTGATATAATGCACGTGCATGCATATTGTGTGTGAAGATGTGGGTCGCAAACTTTTTTCTCTTATGATGTAGAAATTGTGCTCAAGGTTTGAAATACATAATCTGTTTTGTGGCATATTTCGTGTTCTACAAATAAGTTATTTTTAAAGCTAAGCTCCCCGAATGTGAACTTGATCATGGCTTTCATATTTGTTCATTTACATATTTTTGAAAAAGCTTTTGAGGAGATGGACCATAAAGGATTTCCAAGACAACTCGTATGGTGTCTTGTAAAAAAGGAAATGAAGAGTTAGTGATCCTTAATGTTGACGGAAGTATGATCACTAACTCGAGTAATGTCGGTTTCAGTGGTTCGGCTAGGAGATTGACACTAATTTCACTTTTGTATTCTACAAATGTTGTTTGTGATGCATCTTGGAATAATTTGTAGAGTTTAAAAGTTATTTTTAAAAGCTTTGAATTGACTTCAGAGTTATGTGTGAATTTAAACAAGAACAAAATCTATGGAATCAATGTGAAGGAAGAATTTATGCAAACTGCATCAACTTTCTTATCTTGCAAGATTAATCATTCCTTTCATGTTCCTTAGAATACCTTAGGGGCCAACCCAAGATAAAGGGCAATTTGGAATCCCATATTGGCTAAGTTGCGTAGAAGATTATGTTCATGGCAAGGCAAACAAATGTCATTATGTCGAAGAGTGGTGATGATAAATGTTGAGCAAACCAACATACATATTTGCTACTTCTTCATTTTCAAAGTGCCCGAGGTAGTTCTGTAGGAGATTATGAAAATTCAACATGCTTTCTTATGGGGAGGTGAAAAATTAAAAAAGAAGAATGTTGTGAAAAACGATGACTTTAATCAAAATATAAAATTGGTTTCTTGAATTATCAAGAACCAAAACAAGGGCTCAACGGAAAAAAAAAACTAGAAGAAGAAGAATAGAAGAGGAACAACAAGGATTTGGCAAATATAATTCTGTTTACTATTCACTTTTTTTTATTAATGTTTACAAATGATTACAAGTGAATATCACAATTTGCCACACTCAACAAACTGAGTGTACTAGCCTATTTATAGACTAACTAGGTAACTTGCAGCCCAAGAAACCTAAACAATTAGATCCTTAACACAATGCCTAATTCGACAGAATAAACTATTTCGACAGAATACATATAAGAACAGACTTCGACTACTATATGTAATAATCTGGCATCAGCATGTGAACAAGCTTCGACAACACGCTTGCCTTCAGTCGAAATACATGAAAGCTACCTTCGACACAGCTGAGTTTCGACCCAAATCTCACAAATCTCCACCTTGGATCTAACTCAGCCACAAGAGAATCAACTAGCTTTCATCATGCAGCTTTATCAACTGCATACAGTGGAAGAACTTGCAACTTGGCAACGTCTTGGTGATCATATCAGCAGCATTGTCTTCAGTCGAAACCTTCAGCACCTGGACTTCACCACGCTCGATTATCTCTCTGACGAAATGCAGCCTCACATCAATGTGCTTAGTTCGCTCATGATAGGCTGAATTCTTCGACAGGTGTATTGCACTTTGACTATCACATTTAACAGTGATACTTCGACCTTGAAGTTTCAGCTCCTTTGCAAAACCTTCAAGCCACAATGCTTCCTTCACAGCTTCAGTGAGGGCAATATATTCAGCTTCAGTGGTTGATAAGGCAACAACCTTCTGAAGCGTCGCTTTCCAACTGATTGCTGTGCCAAACATTGTGAAAACATATCCAGAAATAGACTTTCTGGAATCCATACAACCTGCATAATCAGAGTCAACAAATCCTTCGATTTCGACTATGCTATCACCATCACAGGCTCCACCATAAATCAAGACTCTTTTCAGAGACCCATTTATGTACCTGAGAATCCACTTTACAGCTTGCCAGTGCGCCTTTACAGGATTGACCATATACCTGCTCACAAGGCTCACTCCATATGTTATGTCTGGCCTCGTACATACCATAACATACATCAAAGAACCTACTACACTAGCATATGGGATGCTATTCATATAGATTCTTTCAGCTTCAGTACTCGGACTTTGAGTAGTACTAAGCTTAAACTGAGGATTTGTAGGTGTCACAACAGGCTTCGAATTCGACATACCAAACTTGTCGAGAAGCTTTCGTAGGTATGTCTCTTGAGATAAGCACAACTTCGACTGCTTTCTATCTCTCCAGATGTCAATCCCAAGAATCCTGGCTGTAGCTCCAAGATCCTTCATTTCGAACTCCTTACTGAGTTCAGCCTTCACCTTCGTTACATCCTCAACCCTGTTGCTAGCTATGAGGATATCATCCACATACAGTAGCAACATAACAAGTGAGTTTCTAGGTCGAAATCTGAAGTAAACACAGTGATCGAACTGACTTCTAGTGAAACCAATGTGTGCCATAAACTTGTCGAATCTCCTATTCCACTGTCGAGGAGATTGCTTCAGGCCATACAAAGACCTATTCAGCTTGCACACATAATCTTCTTTACCCTTTTCTGCATACCCTTCAGGTTGACGCATCAGGATCGTTTCATCTAGATCACCATACAGAAATGTTGTCTTCACATCCATTTGCTCAAGTTCCAAGTCGAACTTTGCTACCATGGCCAACAACATTCGAATGGATCTATGCTTTACAACAGGTGAGAACACATCATTGAAGTCAACTCCTTCTTTCTGAGTGAACCCCCTAGCAACCAGCCTCGCCTTAAAGCGCTTCGACATCACTCCTTCGATTCCTTCCTTGACCTTGAAAATCCACTTACAACTAACTAACCTAGCTCCTGCAGGTTTCTCTATCAGCTCCCAAGTGTTATTATCATGAAGAGATTTCATCTCGTCATCCATGGCTTTTCGCCATTCAGTCTTGTCTCGACTCCTTATAGCTTCCTTGTAATCTCTAGGCTCTTCGTCAAGTACCTCACTTGCAGAGATTAAGGCAAAAGCTATAAGATCTGCATAACCAAGTCTTTGAGGTGGCTTGATGACTCTTCTCGACCTATCTCTAGCCAGTAGGTAGTCATCGACAGTTTCTTCAACCTCATCAGCATCTTGCTCTTCGACTTCATCAGGGCTATGCACTTCAGCATCACTATGCTCCACCTCAACAGGCATCTCTACCTGTTCCAGCTCCTCTTCAGAGATATCTGCACTTCAACCAGCATCACCAGTTTTCTTAAAAGCCATTTCGACCTCATTGAAAACTACATCACGACTTGTGATACATCTTCTGTGACCTGGTTCTAGGCACCACAGCCTATAACCCTTGACTCCCTCAGGATATCCAAGGAACATGCATCTCAGAGCTCTAGGTTCGACCTTGTCTTGCCTAATGTGAGCATAGGCTAAACAGCCAAATACTCTCAGTTTGTCGAGATCTGGTGGATGATTCGACCAAACTTCTTCAGGTGTCTTCATTCCCAGCGCAGTCGAGGGACATCTATTTATCAGATAAGCTGCTGTCGAAACAGCCTCTGCCCAAAACACCTTCTTCAATCCAGCACTAACCAACATACTTCTAACCCTTTCAAGGATTGTTCGATTGAATCTCTTAGCTAAGCCATTTTGTTGAGGAGTACCTGCTACAGTCTTATGCCTTGCAATCCCAGACTCAACACAGTAACTGTCGAACGGTTCGTTGCAGAATTCAAGGCCATTGTCAGTTCTCAACATCTTAACCTTTCTGCCAGTTTGAGTCTCGACCAGAACCTTCCAACTTTTGAAATTCTCAAAAGTTTCATCCTTCGTCTTCTGAATGAATACCCATAGCTTTCTGGAATAGTCATCAACGATGGATAGAAAATACCTTGCACCCGAGTGTGAAGGATTCCTTGCAGGCCCCCAAATATCAGCATGAATGTAATCAAGGGATCCATGTGTTCTTGCTTGCCTTTGTCAAACTTCGCCCTACAGGATTTACCAAGTACACAAGATTCACAGAACTCCAACTTTTCGACTTTGTCACCACCTAGCAGGTTCTGCTTCCCCAATTCGACCAGGCCTCTTTCGCTGACATGGCCCAATCTCATGTGCCATAATTCTGTCTTCGACATAGGTTTCGTGGATACAATATTTGTCGAACCACTTACAACCTCAGCCTCCAGGGTATACAAGCCTTGGTTTTTCACGCCTCTCAAGACTTCCTTCGACCCTTTCATGACTCTCAGGATACCTTGCTCTCCTTTGAAAACATATCCCTTTCTGTCAAATTCACCAAGAGAAATTAAATTCCTCTTAAGATCAGGTACATACCTAACCCCAGTCAATAGCTTTATTGACTCATCATGGAGCTTGAATCTAACAGATCCAATACCTGCAATCTTGCAAGCTTTATTGTCCCCCAGCAGCACTGATCCTCCATCTTGATCACATAATTCTTCAAACACATTCTTGTTTGGAGTCATATGCCAAGTACATCCAGAATCCATAATCCACTCTTCGCAAGAGTTGCTGCTCGACACCACAAGGACATCAGATGATTCATAACCATCTTGCACTATAGCTGCATTCCCATTGTCCTTACCTCCATGATTATTCAGGCGCTCAGGGCACACCTTTCGTGTATGACCCTCCTTCTTACAGTGATAACATTTGATACCAGACATATCAGCACCAGAAGACTTCTGCTGAACCTTTCCTTTCTTCTTATCAAACCTACCATCTTTCTTCGACGATCTTCCTTTCACGAACAACCCTTCGCCAACTGATGAAGGTTTCTGCTCCTTTCTTTCATTCAAATCCTTCGAATACAAGGCTGCTTGAACTTCTTCAAAGGTCAGGGACTCTCTTCCATACAAGAGAGTTTCTTTGAAGTGAGCATGCGATCTGGGCAAAGCACACAGCAGCAACAATGCTTGATCTTCATCATCAATCTTCACATCAATGTTTTCAAGATCAAGAATCAGCTTGTTGAAAGAATCCAACTGCTCAGCCAAAGCCTTTTCTTCATTCATCTTGAATGAATACAAGGCTTGCTTCAGGTAAAGACGATTCACCAAGGATTTGGTCATATACAAACTTTCCAGCTTCGTCCATAATCCCGCCGTCGTCGTCTCTTTTGATACCTGCCGGAGAACCTTATCACCAAGGCTCAACAGAATTGCGCTGTGTGCTTTCTCGATCATTGTCGTTTTTTCTTTATCCGTCAACGCAGCATCCATGGCTGCCATTCCCTTCAACGTTTCCAAACATCCCTGCTGCACCAGTAGGGCTTTCATCTTCAAGCGCCACAGACCGAAATCGTTCACTCCGGTGAACTTTTCAATCTCATACTTTGTTGAAGCCATCTTCTCCACGCTCACCGCACCAATTTGTTGTGGAAAACGATGACTTTAATCAAAATATAAAACTGGTTTCTTGAATTATCAAGAACCAAAACAAGGGCTTAACGGAAAAAAAAACTAGAAGAAGAAGAATAGAAGAGGAACAACAAGGATTGGGCAAATATAATTCTGTTTACTATTCACTTTTTTTATTAATGTTTACAAATGATTACAAGTGAATATCACAATTTGCCACACTCAACAAACTGAGTGTACTAGCCTATTTATAGACTAACTAGGTAACTTGCAGCCCAAGAAACCTAAACAATTGGATCCTTAACACAAGGCCCAATTCGACAGAATAAACTATTTCGACAGAATACATATAAGAACAAACTTCGACTACTATATGTAATAATCTGGCATCAGCATGTGAACAAGCTTCGACAACACGCTTGCCTTCAGTCGAAATACATGAAAGCTACCTTCGACACAGCTGAGTTCGACCCAAATCTCACAAAGAATAATTGGATCAATTGGGCTAATGTCTCTAAGGCCAAGAAACATGGAGGGCTTGGAGTTAAGCATTGCGGGAGATTCAATCTTACTTTAATAAGCAAGTGAATTGACGAATTTTGGATGAACGTCACTCCATATGAGCTTACTTATTGTATTACAGGTATGGAGACATTAAAGAGAAGATTCTTGATGTTATAACTCCTTAAAAAGGAAGTAAAACTCTTTGTAGCAGAGAGACTTGAAATTGAATGACTTATGTTGTGTGGAGGATTAAAACTGGTTCAATAGATCCATTAATTTCAAGCTACACAATGGCAAAAATATATGTTTTTGGAAGCATTATTAGATAGGTTCTATACCTCTAACATTCAATATCCTATATTGTAATTTATGAACAATAAAAGTCTGCGGGTATGTTTTAAAATGATAAGAAAAATGAAAGTGAGTAAATGCTAATAAATGATTAAGAATTCAAAGAGAAGCAACACTTCGTGAAGTGTTGTTGCGGAATGAACATAGGCAATTCTTGGAAATAATGCAACTTTAAATTAAAAGGTGTTGTTTCATCAAGGGTCGCAACCTTGTGAAACAAATACATGGCCTATAAACACTCCATTCTGGAATTCAGAAAATCATAACACAAACCGAAAATACTCTTGTACAAATTTCAAACACTCTTCACTACAAATTGAGTTTTTGTCGGTCTTGCGCAAATTCGATATAAGGCTTAATTATCCTGGGTATTCTTGCGTTCCAACTTTAACACATACAAGAGAGTGCTTGAAATACTTTTAAGAAAAGTGACATCATTCATAATTCAGTCATGAATCCATTCAACTTTACAGATATTTCTAATAATCTTAAAAGTATTCAAATGGCTTCCGACGTTGCAGTTTCAAGCATCAAAGTCATGAACCAAGACCTTATCAAGTTGGATCGCTTTGATGGAACCAACTACACCCGATGGTAAGATAAGATGACATTCCTACTGACCGCTCTGAAGGTTCAATATGTCTTTGATCCTGACTTACCACTAATTTCTGAACCAACCGAGGATGACTCTGATGAACTCAAGAAGGAGCGTAAGAAACGTAAAGAGGGCGAATTGTTATGCCGTGGACATATCCTCAATACACTATCTAATTGTCTCTACGACCTCTATACAGATACCCAGTCTGCAACATACATCTAGAAAACACTTGAGTTTACATTCAATGTTGAAGAGAAAGGTACGAAGAAGTTTTTAATTTCTAAATACTTTGATTTTAAATTCACAGATTCCAAGTACATTTTTCCTCAAGAGCACGAGTTACAGGTTCTCGTGAATAACATAAAAGTTGTGAAAATAGACATTCCTGAGACCTTTCAAGTTTGTGCAATCATTGCAAAATTACCACCTTCGTGGAAAGGCTATAGAAAGAAATTGTTGCACGGTTATGAGGACTTCTCTCTAGAGAAAATCCAGAAACATCTTCGAATCGAGGAGGAATAGAAGGAAAGGGAGATATCAAAACCTACTGGTCTTTCCAAAGCCAGTGTTGTGACTGCCAAACGAAAAAAGAAACAGGATGGCATGAAGAGTCATCTTGGACCTAAAAAGGAACATAACAAATTCAAAAAAATCTGGCGGTCCTAAAGGTCCGAAAAGCAATTGTTTTGTATGTCAAAAACCCAGACACTATGCTCGAAATTGCATGCACAACAAGTCAAAAAATGATATCAATGTAGTTCATGAAAATGACGACATAATCACTACGGTGAGCGAAATAATGGCAATCAAAGGCAAGGTGCAAGGATGGTAGTATGACACATGTGCTACAATGCATGTCTTTTATGATAAGGCTGCTTTTAAAACCTATTTTGAGTTGATTGATGGACAGGAAGTACAAATGAGAAATGAAGTATGATCTAAAGTTGTTGGAACCGGATCTGTCGAACTCAACTTCACTTTCGAAAAAAAAAAGTCACTCTTGTTAACGTGCTTCATGTCCCCGGCATGACTAGGAATCTTGTTAGTGAGAATTTGTTGGGTAAACTGGGTATTAAATCTGTATATGAATCGGGAAAACTTATATTTACCCGTAATGGTGTATTTATAGGAAAAGGATATTTCGCTGAGGGAATGATCAAACTATGTACTACCGACAATATTATTAATGAAATTTATAATTCTGCTTACATGATTGAGTCTGTTTCTTTATGGCATAATAGATTAGCACATACCAGTATTAGTTCTATGAAGAGACTAATTAAATCTGGTTTGATTTCATGTAATATAAATGATTTCAAAAAAATATGAATTATGCGTTAAATCAAAGATGATTAAGAAACCTTTCAAAAGTGTTGAAAGAAATACAAATCTCCTTGATCTTGTACATTCAGATTTGTGTGAATTTAATGGCATGTTAACCCGTGGGGGAAATATATATTACATTACATTCATCGATGATTCTTCTAGGTACACATATGTATATCTTTTAAGGCATAAAGACAATGCTTTTAATGCCTTTAAACTTTACAAATCAGAAGTAGAAAATCAATTAAATAAAAGTATCAAAGTCCTTATGAGTGATAAGGGCGGTGAATACTTTTCTATGGAATTTGATATGTTTTGTGAAGAACATGGCATTATACATGAATGCTCTGCACCTCACACACCACAACAAAATGGTGTAGCTGAGAGAAAGAATCGAACTTATCAAGAGATGATGAATGCCATGTTAATGTTCCAAATTTCAATTTAATTTGTGGGATAAGACCTTACTAACCGCTTGCCACATAATCAACAGAATTCCTTTGAAGAAAACTGGTATTTCCCCATATGAGTTATGGAAAGGCATAGCACCAAATATCAGTTACTCTAGAGTGTAGGGGTGTGTAGCCTACTATAAAAACATGGATCCTAAGAGAACTAAATTGGGTCCTCGAGGAATAAAATGTGCCTTTATAGGATATGCACCAAATAGTAAGGCATATAGACTTTTAAACTTAGAGTTTAATGTAATTGTTGAATCCCGGGATGTAGAATTCTTTGAAAAACTTATTACTAAGGATAAAGAATATGAGTCTCCCGCAAACAAAGAATCTCGTGAGTAAGATTTTTCTCGGAGTATCAAGATACAACTCTAAAGTATTTCTCGGATCATTGAAACACAGCCCGAGCCTAGGATAAGCAAGAGATTCTGGAAAACAAAGGATCTAGGACCAAACGAAATCGATTATCAACTTATTTCTTTTTATCTAGTTGAAGGAAATTATGAGAATTATATTCGGAATATTCTCATTGTTCTTCAAGTAGAAGATGATCCTAAAACTTACAAGGAACTAGTGGCTTCAAGGGACTCTTTCTTTTAGAAGGATGTTATCCAAGATGAAATGGATTCAATCACGTCAAATCACACTTGGGAACTTGTTGATTTACCAAAGGGATCAAGACCCATTGGATGCAAGTGGGTGTTTAAAAAGAAGTACCATAGTGATGGTACATTAAACCCATGTTATGCAGGATTAGTAGCAAAGGGATTTAGAACAAAAAAAGGTGTTGATTACTTTGACACCTATGCACCAGTGGCAAGAACAACAACAATAAGAGTATTGTTCGCCTTAGCCTCTTTGAAATACCTTATAGTTCATCAAATAGATGTTAAAATAACATTCTTAAATAGAGATCTCAATGAGGAAATCTACATGGAACAACCATAAGGCTATGTGCTTCCTGGAAATGAAAAAAAGGTGTGTAAGCTTGTCAAATACCTATATGGACTAAAACTAGCACCAAAACAATGTCATCAAAAATTCGATTCTGTTATACTTTCAAATGGATTTACTCCCAATTCTTGTGACAAGTGTTTATACACAAAGGTACGGAAAAATATTGTAATATTCCTTTGTCTACACATTGATGACATGTTGATAATTAGCAACAACATGGATGAAATTTTAGAGGCAAAAAGGTTTCTAACTTCAACATTCAAGATGAAAGATCTTGGATTAGTTGACACAATTTTAGAGATAAAAGTAAAAAGAAATAATGTGGCTTACGAACTTAGTCAAACACATTATATTGAAAAAATGCTTGATAAGTTCAAACACCTAAACTTTAAGGAAGTAACCACTTCATTTGATCATGTCGTCAAACTTCAAAAGAACAATGGAAGAGCAGTGGCTCAATTTGAGTACGTAAGTGCAATAGGGTGTCTTATGTACTTAATGCAATGTACCAGACCCAACATATCATTTGCAGTTAGTAAAATGAATAGATTTACTAGTAATCCGAAAAAAGAACATTGGAAGGCAATCACAAGGATTTTCGGCAATCTACAAAAGACCAAAAATCTTGGCCTTCACTATGACAGGTTTCCCACCATACTAGAAGGATATATCAATGCAAGTTGGATATCCAATGTTGGAGATCATAAATCCACAACTGGGCGGATATTTACACTAGCTGGAGGAGCAGTTTTTTGGAAGAGCAAGAAACAAACATGCATTACTCTTTCAACCATGGAATCAGAGTTTGTGGCTCTTACTTCCGCTGGTCAAGAAGCGGAATGGTTGAGGGACCTTCTATTAGAAGTTCCATTGGCAAAATACAGTGTTTCAAATGTGTTGATACACTGCGATAGCCAAGCCACTTTAGCTATAGCATTCAGCGAAGTGTATAATGGAAAGTCTAGACACATAGGACTTAGACATTCCTTTGTGAGAAAATTGATTAAAGATGAAATCATTTCACTCACCTTTATACGAACAAGGTATAATTTGGTTGATCCATTTACTAAGCCACTGGAAAGAGACTTAGTAAAAACAACTTCGAGAGGCATGGGGTTGAAACTCCTTGAGTAAGAGTTCTGACAACGGAAACAACCCAATCTTACGTTAACAGAACATTAACCTCAAGATTCAATGGGTAACAATAACTCGTTGATTTGGATGTTTGTCGAACATTTCGTGATAATGTTGACCATTAAAATAAGGGTTGAATTTTTATTTAAAGTCTTAACGAAGTTCAATACCGAGGGTATGTGTCTCATGGAAAAGGATACAATATGAACTTCACCTATGTGAATTTCGAGATGGTGTCGTCTCAAAGTGAAAGTTGCAGTTTCTCTCACAGAAAATTCATGAAACAGGAAAGCATATGGCCATAAATAAGTGCCAGGTGAGAAACGTAGGTGGAGAACCTTAAAGAATGTGTGTGAGGTAACGCTGGTCTATTCACATGGATTAATGGTTTAAAAGCATTGTTACCTAACATTCCGATTAGACTTTGAGTTGTCTTTACTAAGGTTAAGTTTTAAATTGAAAGATACCTAACTGTACTAACATTCTTTGTTTCTCTTTATTGGAATTGGTATTGTCATTATTAGAACAAGTGGGGGATTATTATAATTTATGAACAATAAATGTCCATGGGTGTGTTCCAAAATGACAAGAAAAATGGAAGTGAGTAAATGCCAATATATGATTAGGAATTCAAAGAGAAGCAACACTTCGTGTAGTGTTGTTGCGGAATGAACATATTCAATGCTTCGAAGCAATGCAACTTTTGGTTAAAAGGTGTTGTTTTATCTAGGGTCGCAACCTTGTGAAATAACACATACATGGCCTATAAATACTCCATTCACGAATTCAGAAAATCATATCACAAACCGAAAATCCTCTTGTACAAATTCCAAACACTCTTCTCTACAAATTGAGTTTTCGTCGGTCTTGTACAAATTCGATATAAGGCTGAATTATCTTGGGTATTCCTGCGTTCCAACTCTAAGGCATACAAGAGAATGCTTGAAATACTTTTAAGGAAAGTGACATCATTCACAATTCAGTCCTGAATTCATTCAACTTTACCGATATTTCTAACATCCTAATCTTTTTTTATTTAACCATTTACAAATATAAAAGTTGTTGACATGGGTTTCTAGCTCGAAAATACTTGGATATGGATCATTAATTTGGACAAATAGGACCTCAATGAAGAAGAAAGAAAACATTTGGATGAGCAGGTAGAGATTCTGTAAATGGTCCATCATAATATTGAACTTGAAGATGATTTTGTTTGGTGGAAGAATTCTCATTGTTTTTCTATTAGAAGTAGTTATGTTAGCCGTATTGGGTTATGCAACTCAAGAAGTTATGTTGATCCTGACATTTTTAGAGGACATGACACTTTATGGAGATCAAAAGTACCAATCAAAGTCATTTTATTTGGATGGAGACTCCTACTTAATAGGCTTCACACTATGCTTGCTCTAGTAAAAAGAGGAATTTCGGTAACCACAATATGGTGTGCCATTTTTGCTTTGTCGCTGAAGAAGATGCGTTTCATTTGTTTATAGTTTGCCCAACCAGTTTGCAGGTTTAGGAGTTAATGACTCATTGGTTTAGAATAGACATTCTAATTAACCACTAAAGAATATGTTCTCATTGTTTATAGATGAGAAATCATCAATTACATCACACCAAAGTCAATTTTGTTGGTTGGTTAACATAAAATTCAATGAGGGACATAATTGTCTTTTTTGGACTGTTGTGTGTTGGGTCATATGGATATGTAGGAATAATATTTTGTTCAAAGGTGAGTTTTAAGGTGTGAGGGACATTGTAGGTCAGATCAAAACATTGACTTGAGGGTGATTTTTAGCTAAGGTGAAGAGTCCGGTTAATTTCCAATGGTTGGATTAACAAATTGATCAGGGTTTATGTTTGTCTTTTTTAATTCTTTGGGTTGAGTATCACTTGTAGTGCCTGTTTGGTTTGGCTTCTCAACCATCAAATGCACGTTTGAAAACTCTCCTGTCGTGAAAATTGAGAAGCTCCAAAAGGTAGCTTCTGATTAAACGTGGAAACCCACCGTGATTCCACAAAATCCAACGCTAAACCAAACACACCAGTACTCTAGTTTAATCCAATTTTCTTTGCTTAGACAAAATCAAATATTCTTTCATATGGGGATTCAGGCTCTGCCAGTGAGGTTAAAATTGTTTATTATTTGAATTCTCAACATGGGTTAAATTGACGCATAATGGTTCCTCGAAATTTCATAATTATTCTAATTTAATAGCACGTCTAACCCAAGGGGCAAAGCTACCTAAACTGCTGCTGCATTGGGCTTAAAAAAATCAAATGTATGCATGTTTATCCTTTTTCTCTCATTAATTGTGAATGTGCACAATAATTTTTCTTTTTGACTGTAATATAGTCTTTTTATCTACTCCACGTTGAAGATATCAATTGAAGACAACAATATATTATTTTTTTTACCTTAAGCAATAATCATATATAATGGATGATAATATGAATGTTTTGTAAAAAAAAATTTAAAATATGTGAATTGAAATGTTTTTATATAATATAATTTGTTTTGCCTTTATCACAATATATTAACATAAAATTCAATGAGGGACATAATTGTCTTTTTTGGACTGTTGTGTGTTGGGTCATATGGATATGTAGGAATAATATTTTGTTCAAAGGTGAGTTTTAAGGTGTGAGGGACATTGTAGGTCAGATCAAAACATTGACTTGAGGGTGAGTTTTAGCTAAGGTGAAGAGTCCGGTTAATTTCCAATGGTTGGATTAACAAATTGATCAGGGTTTATGTTTGTCTTTGTTAATTCTTTGGGTTGAGTACCATTTGTAGTGCCTGTTTGGTTTGCCTTCTCAACCATCAAATGCACGTTTGAAAACTCTCCTGTCGTGAAAATTGAGAAGCTCCAAAAGGTAGCTTCTGATTAAACGTGGAAACCCACCGTGATTCCACAAAATCCAACGCTAAACCAAACACACCAGTACTCTAGTTTAATCCAATTTTCTTTGCTTAGACAAAATCAAATATTCTTTCATATGGGGATTCAGGCTCTGTCAGTGAGGTTAAAATTGTTTATTATTTGAATTCTCAACATGGGTTAAATTGACGCATAATGGTTCCTCGAAATTTCATAATTATTCTAATTTAATAGCACGTCTAACCCAAGGGGCAAAGCTACCTAAACTGCTGCTGCATTGGGCTTAAAAAAATCAAATGTATGCATGTTTATCCTTTTTCTCTCATTAATTGTGAATGTGCACAATAATTTTTCTTTTTGACTGTAATATAGTCTTTTTATCTACTCCACGTTGAAGATATCAATTGAAGACAACAATATATTATTTTTTTTACCTTAGGCAATAATCATATATAATGGATGATAATATGAATGTTTTGTAAAAAAAAATTTAAAATATGTGAATTGAAATGTTTTTATATAATATAATTTGTTTTGCCTTTGTCACAATATATTTATATAAGGGTTAAATAAGTTTTTAGTCCCTACAAATATCTCAACGTTTAGGTTTGGTCCCTCGAAAATTTTCCTTCAAACAATGATCCTCTTAAACTTTCCCGTCCCTAAATTTAGTCCCTCCCGTTAGTTTCCACTAACGGTAGCTTATGTGGCATGCCATGCGTATATGTCACGTTAGAAATGTTGTAAAATAATTTTTTTTCCTCATACAACAAAGCCACGTCAGAATTTCTTATGGGTTTTTCAATTTGAGGTGTCTTAATTTCTTCTGGGTTCTTCTGGCTGCCCACCTTGACCCAAATCTGAGGACACACTAAATACAACCATGGCTGACCCTATCGGATCTGACCTCCAATCTCCGTTCGATGCACCTATGCCACGAAACACCGTAAACCACCTCTATCGAAGCAACCTCTGTTCCCACCGCGCCTGACCTTTAAATTCGCAACCATTACCAAAATCTTTGACAGATTCAACAACGATGGCGAAATCGCCGACGACAGGTTCTTTCCGTCTAAGTTGCTCTCCACGCGGCCACCCTTATGCCTTCACCCAAATCCGTTTTCCTGGCATCAACTCGATACACTATGCAAACCTCATATCAACCTGTCGCAGACAAACAACGATTTTTTTTCAACACACTATTCGTGTTCTCTCTCAGCTCAGCCCAAGCATCAAATGAAATAAAAATTTGTTTGAGTTAATTTGCGAATTTTTTGGATGTTAGATACATGAAGGATGTTGGAAACTACACTATTAAATTGTAATTTCTAGTGTCTAAATGTGTCGAAGTCGAAAAGCATTCTTAGTGTCATGTCGAATTATCGAAGGTGTTTCGACAGATTCATCTTAGATTTGATTTGATTGGATTCAGATATGATTTAGATTAGATTTGATATTTTGGGCTTTAGAGTTTTGGGCCTTTGTAAATCTAAATCTATATATAGGGAGTATCCCTTGTATTGTAACATAAGAACTCTTTGTATTGTATTCACAGTTGCAGATTTAGCAAGTGAAAGTTCAATATATTTAGAAATCCCACGGTTAGTGGGTAAAACTTTTCCTCCAAATATTTTCTCTCTCTCTCTCTCTCTCTCTCTCTCTCTCTCTCTCTCTCTCTCTCTCTCTCTCTCTCTCTCTCTCTCTCTCTCTCTCTCTTTCTCTTTTCTTTTCTTGTTGTTATTCCTCTGTTCTTCATTGTCATTGCGTTTTGTGTGGTTTGTCATCAATCTTGAGATCAAGATTGAAAGTGGAATTCCCATAGGGTGTGGTGAATTTCCAACATCTGGTATCTAGAGCTCCGGTTGCGATTCAACGGAAGAAAATCGTGATGGCGATGAACTATCCAAATGGGAATTTTTCGGCGACCCTACCAATTCTCAAGAAAGATAATTATGAGAATTGGTGCAAGCAGATAAAGGTGATTTTCTGTTATCAAGATCTTTGGGATCTTCTGAAGGAAGGAGTAGCACCGCTTGCAGAAGTAGCGACGGATCAAGAAAGGGCTGCACATAAAGAGTTGAAGAAGAAAGATTATAAAGCACTCTTTATAATCCACCAGTGTGTTGATCCAGATAACTTTGAAAAAGTTAGCGATGTAGAGTCAGCGAAGGAAGCATGGGAGATTCTTGAAAAGTTGTTTGGAGGCGCAGAGAAGATGAAAGAGGTGAGGTTACAAACTCACAAGAGAACCTATGAGTTGCTTCAGATGGAAGACAATGAAAGTATAACAGATTTCTTCACCAGAGTTACAAAGCTGGTGAATCAAATCAAGGTATGTGGAGAGGTGTTGACATCAAGATCAGTTGTTGCAAAGATCTTGAGGTCATTGGCTCCAAAATTCGACCACGTGGTAGTTGCCATAGAAGAGTCGAAAAACTTGTCAGTATTGACGAAAGAAGAGCTTCAAGGGACGCTTGAGTCTCATGAACAAAGGATGGCTGAGAGAGCTGCAGGAAAGTCGAAAAGTGATATGGCTTTACATGCGCAGTCAGAAAAGGAGAGGAAAGGAAAAGGAAGCTGGAATGGCAACAAAGGAGGAAACCACTCGAATCAGAAGAAACCTTGGAACCAAGGCAACCAAAGAGGCGGTGCTGCAGGTAGAGGAAAAGGTGGTGATCAAAAATTTGACAAGAGTCACATTCAATATTTCAATTGTCAGAAGTATGGCCATTATGTTAGTAATTGTCCAGAAAAGAAGAAAAGTCAAGAAACTGATGCAAAGCTGGCGAAACATGTAGAAGAAGAGACGTTGCTGATGGTCACAACGAGAGATGAAGAGAGATTCCAAGATCAGTGGTACTTGGACTCAGGATGCTCATCACACATGACAGGAAGGAAAGATTGGTTTGTCAACATGAAGCCCTCATCGAAGAACACGGTGAAGTTTGCAAATGACAACACTCTAGCAGCTGAAGGTGTTGGTGATGTTCTGATTATGAGGAAAGATGGCAAAAGGTCAACAATTTCCAATGTGTTGTACATTCCAGGAATGAAGAGTAATTTGCTCAGTATAGGGCAACTAGTCGAAAAGAACTACAAGGTAGTTGTCGAAGACAAGATGATGAGAGTTCTCGACGCAGGTGGTAGGTTGATCTTGAAGGCTCCAATGTCTCAAAATAGGACCTTCAAGATTTAACTCAAGGTGATGGAGCACAAGTGCTTAGCAACTGCAGCTAGCAGAGATGAGTGGTTATGGCATTTTCGACTAGGCCATCTCAACTTCAATGACATCAGGGAGCTGAAGAGAAGAAATATGGTGTCAGGATTACCAGAAATCGACATTCCAAGTGAAGTTTGTGAAGAGTGTGTTCAGTCGAAACAACACAAGAATAGCTTCAGCAAGGATGCAGGAAGGAAGTCGAAGGCAATTATGGAAGTCATATACTCTGATGTATGTGGTCCAATCCAGGTGGATTCGATTAGTGGCAACAAATACTTTGTCACGTTTATAGAGGATTACAGTTGAAAGTTGTGGACTTACCTCATCAAGAAGAAAAGTGATGTGTTTGAGGTATTTACCAGATTCAAATCCATGGTCGAAAGACAGAGTGGTCGGAAGTTGAAAATTCTGAGGACTGATGGTGGTGGAGAATATGTGTCGAAAGAGTTCGATGCATTATGTAAAAAAGAAGGGATTGTGCATGAGGTGGTGACACCCTACACTCTACAGCAAAATGGGATTGTAGAACGCAAGAACATAACCATCATGAACATGGTGAGAAATATGTTGAATGGAAAGCATCTACCGAAAGAATTCTGGGGAGAAGCAGTTTCGACAGCAACATATCTTTTGAATATATGTCCGACAAAGAAGCTTGAAGGAATCACGCCAGAAGAATGTTGGTCTGGTGTCAAGCCTAGTCTCAGTCACTTGAAGGTGTTTGGATCTATAGCACATAGACATGTGCCAGATCAGTTGAGAAGGAAGCTTGATGACAAGTCGAATCAGATGATCTTGATAGGATATCATTCGATTGGAGGTTACATGCTGTTCGACCCAGTGAATAAGCAGGTAGTGATCAGCAGGGACGTGATCATAGATGAGCTTAAAGAATGGGATTGGACTGAGAATGTCAAGAAGGATTCAGTGAGAATCTCTTGTGAAGAACCAGCCACTGAAGTCGAAAGAGAAGTCCGACAGGAACCAGTTGCAGATGAAACAGGTTTAAGCAGACCTCGACGAACAAGACACATGCCTGCAAGGTTGCAAGAATGTGTAATTACATCAGATGATGTGGTCGATGAAGAGGGTGAGCTGGTACATTATGCTTTCTACGCAGATGTCGAACCAGTCAATGCAGCTGAGGCATTGAAAGATTCAAAGTGGATGAAAGCAATGAATGAGGAGTTAGAGTCCATCGAAGTCAACAACACTCGGTCACTTGTCGAATTGTCTCAAGGTAAGAAGGCAATTGATGTGAAGTGGGTTTACAAGGTGAAGGTGAATCCTAGAGGAGAAGTAACTCGACACAAGGAGAGACTTGTGGGGAAAGGATTTCTTCAGAAGGAAGGAATCGACTTCGATGAAGTGTTCGTACCTGTTGCTAGGATCGAAACAATCAGGTTGGTTGTTAGTCTAGCAAATATGAACAATTGGCACACATGTCAGATGGACGTGAAGTATGCGTTCCTTAATGGCCCCTTAGATGAAGGTGTTTATGTCGCTCAACCAGCTGGGTATGTGAAACGAGGCGAAGAAGGAATGGTGTACAGGCTGCATAAAACCATGTATGGACTTAAGCAAGCTCCAAGAGCTTGGAATAAGAAAATCGACAGCTTCTTAAGGGAGAAGGAATTTGTGAAGTGTATGTAAGGAGAAGCAATAATGAATTGCTTATACTATGTCTCTATGTCGATGATTTGTTGATAGCAGGAAGTTGCAAGAAGGAGATTGAAGATTTCAAACATGACCTAAGTGAGGAGTTTGAAATGTCAGACTTGGGAAATCTCTCATATTTCCTTGGCATCGAATTCTACAAGACTAGTAGAGGTTTGATGATGCACCAACGAAGATATGCAGGAAAAATACTCAAGAGATTTGAGATGCAAAATTGCAACTCAACTTCGACTCCAGCTGATACCATACTGCAACTGTTGAAGGATCCAGATGAAGATGATGTCGACCCAACCCAATACAGAAGACTTATTGGGTCACTTAGATACCTTTGTCACACAAGGCCTGATTTAGCATACAGTGTGGGTATGGTAAGTAGATTCATGCAGAAGCCAAAGGTATCACAGCTAACAGCGACGAAGAGGATACTGAGGTATCTGAAAGGGACTCTCGACTATGGCATTTTGTTTCCTGCAGCTGATGAAGGGAAAGAATGCAAGTTAGTGGGATACACAGACTCTAGTTGGTATAGTGATGCTGAGGATAGAAAATCCACAGCTGGATATGTGTTTATGTTAGGTGGTGCACCAGTTGCTTGGAGTTCGATAAAGCAGCCAGTAGTGGCATTGTCATCATGCGAAGTAGAATATATAGCTGCTTCTCTTTGTGCATGTCAAGCAACATGGATGGTGAACATGGTCGAAGAGATTACAGGGAAGAGTCATGGAGCAATTACCATGAAGATCGATAGCATGTCAGCTATCAACTTGGCGATGAATCCAATAGCACACGGTCGAAGCAAGCACATCAAAATGAGGTTCCATTATCTGCGAGAGCAGGTAGCAGAAGGGAAGATGAATTTGGAACACTGCAGAACTGAGAATCAGATTGCAGATATCATGACGAAGGGAGTGCAGGTCGAAGTGTTCAAGAAGCTAAGGACTATAATGAATGTAGATAGTTTAGACACAATGAATTAGGTGGTGTGTTAAATTGTAATTCCTAGTGTCTAAATGTGTCAAAGTCGAAAAGCATTCATAGTGTCGTGTCGAATTGTCGAAGGTGTTTCAACAGATTCATCTTAGATTTGATTTGATTGGATTCAGATATGATTTAGATTAGATTTGATATCTTGGGTTTTAGAGTTTTGGGCCTTTGTAAATCTAAATCTATATATAGGGAGTATCCCTTGTATTGTAAAAACATTGTATTGAATTCACAGTTTGCAGATTTAGCAAGTGAAAGACCAATAGAAACAGAAATCACACGGTTAGTGGGTAATACTTTTCTCCAAACATTTATCTTCTCTCTCTTTTCTTTTCTTTCTGTTTGTTCTATCTTGTTCTTCATTGTCATCGCGTATTGTGGTTTGTGAACAATCTTGAGATCAAGATTGAAGCGGAATTCTCATAGGGTGTGGTGAATTTCCAACATACACTCAAGGAGATGGTTCCTGCAGTTGTAAAGTGGGGAAACAAATTAGACCATGTTTTAGGGGTTTTACTCTCTCATATTTTTCAGCTCTGCTCAGGTATTGGTTTTCCTTTATGCCTTCAATGTTCCTTTGTGACCCATAACTTCATCCTTGGCACTTATTTCTGAGTAAAATTTTGTTCTTGGAATTGCAGCACTGTCCACCGCTTTCTATAGTTGAAGGGTGTATAGAGTCATATCTACATGTGTTGGGGGAAAAAGAGCGCTGGAATATAGATGTTCTATTGAGAATGCTGACGGATTTGCTTTCTTTCGTATACCAAAAAGCAATTGAAACATGCCCCTTCTTGTCCAGCTTAGAAACTACACAATTTGTGCTATCTACCACATTGCTTGAACTATATGCAAGGTAAGCTTGACTTAAACTGTTCAATTTGCGCTATTATGTAGTAACTATAGGACATATGAAAGAATTGATTGAACTGATCCCGGGAATAAAAGGTTTCACAATTGCAGTTTCTGTTATCTGTTTCTGAAAGGTTTGGGGATACCTATGTTACATGCATAATGCTCCCTGTATTTTTAACAGCAGTTGGGGATGATGCCAATTTAACATTTTTTCCTAATGCCATTCATTCGATAATTGATACTTGATTGACATTTTGATAATAACTACTTACTGTGACAGAGAATCTTTCACCTTTTCCCACACCAAAGTCTTCATTTGAAGTATTCATTTTGATACATATTGATACTTGTATCTTCCTTTTCAAGGTTTATCATTTTGTTTGTAGGAAAACAAAAAATATCTTGTGATGAGAGAGATTTCTGAAGGTGGAGTCACAAGATTGCTAGCCAACAAGGAGTCTTTGGCCTCATGTGACATTGCAGTTTTTGTTCATGACAGGTGACCACTTATATCTAAATTCATAACACCAACATATGATAGAAATTGTGTGTTACTTGTTTTTTTTTGTTAATATAAGGATAGGTTTCAGTATTAAATTATTACTTATTGCGTTTGGTGTATATAACTTAAAAATTATAACTTGTTTCCGTAGATTTTTAGCTCATAAGCAGCTTTTCAACTTCTGATATCAAAAGCAGTTAGAGAAACTCAATTGTGCTTTTGGATGAATTTCCTAAAACAGTTTATAGGATGAAAGCCATAAATTATGTGTAGTTTTTTCAAACTCTCAATAGTAATTTACTGCCTCCAGTTGCTATTATAAAATAAATATACCTAATTTAACAATAATTAAGAATATTAGTTACTCTAATGACAATAGATTCTGAAGTGATGACTAGAGTTAAAATTTTGAGACCTTTATCCTCTCAAGATTACTGTTTGGGCTTAATATTAGCCAAGTAGGTTTAGGTTTATGCTTGTTTGAAGTAACTTTAGCAGTGATTGTTGTTGCGGTTAGTTTTTTCTGATTTTGTGGAAGAACACCTGAAGTTACATGGTTCATGAAGGCAAATCATGACATGGTGGAAAAACACCTGAAAAAGAGAATACCAAAGTGGATTTAGGGATTTAGGGACCTAGACCAAAATTCATTGAGCATATATTTTCATTGTTAAATTATATCATAGGAATTGTCGCCATTACTACTTTTAAGAATTCTTATTTGTGATTTTATTTGGATTTGATTTGAGTTCTTCAGATTTGATTTTATTTTTAAGATAAAACTTTAGTTGTGATTTTTAATCTTCAATGTCACGTTTTGATCATTGATAAAACATTTTATGGAATAAAAAAGGAGAATCAATGAGTTGTGTATATTACTAATATAATTGTGTGTTTAAATTAGCTAGGGATTAGCTATGAATTAGCTACAAATTATTAGAATTGTGTGTTTAAATTAGCTCGAGATTAGCTAGGAAGTACCTGCAAATTAGCTACAATTTCTGAGTTTAAATATAATATTAATATAAAAAAAAATTAAAATTGAAATAATTGATATGTGGCATACATGTCAGCATTTTTTGTCATGTTGACATTGCCGCATGTAAGCCACGACATCAAAAAATTTTCACATGGCATGTCACATAAGCCACATTTAGTGGAAACTAACGGGAGGTACTAAAGTTAGGGACGGAAAACTTTCAGAGGACGATTGTTTGAAGGAAAATTTTGGAGGGACCAAACCTGAAAGTTGGGATATTTGTAGGAATCTTATACATATTTAACCCTTTATATAAATAGCTTAATATTGTGAATAATTTTGTATCCTAAAAAGATAAATAAAAAAATAGATACAAAATTCTAATTAAATAGTATTTTAAAATTTTTAGTTTAAATATTATTTATTATTTTAAAATTTATGTCAGACCTCTATTTGATTTGAGTCGATACTATTTAATAGAACTCATTAATTCAAGGATATATGAATTTAAATTGAGATATCTCTCTTTATTAAATTCTTTGGAAAAAAATAGTACTTATGTATATTTCTTTGTCAAAAGAGTGACAATTTGTTCAAATGTTTTACTTAAGCTTCATGAGACTCATCAACTTTATTAAGAATTTTGACCATGTCAAAGATTGGAAAATTTTACCCAATACCCTTATAATTATACCTATATCCCTATATTTTTAAAAAAATGTCAATTTTATTCCTGGTTAATTTTAATTATTTTATTATTTTTTACTGTTACTGTTCATTGTCAGACGTGTGTCAGAGATAAAAAAATTTACCTCATTTTACTCGTTCTGGAACACATTCAAAATGACTTCCGGTAAGCAAATTTTCATATCTGAAGACTTTTAATAAGTGTTCCGGTAAATTAAAAATTACGTACCGGAAGACTTGTTAAAAGACTTCCAGTTTTTAGACTTAGTTTTGCGTCACCAGAACACTATCATCAAGTCTTCCGGTTTGTTTGAAATGTGTACCGGAACACTATTGTTAAGAAATCCGGTTTGTTAATTTATTCACCGGAACACTTGTTGTGAGTCTTCTGGTTTGTTTAATTTGTTCACCGGAACACATTTTCTGAGTCTTCCGGTTTGTTTTCGTAATTTTTTTTTATGTAGGTAAAGAAATTCCTCTGCAAATAAGCGATAAAGATCAAATATGTGTAGATACGTCTGATGCTTTTTCAACTAATCAAAGATTTGGTACACGAGAAGAGGTGATAAGATGGATTAAAGAGATCAGAATTCAGAATAAAGTAACAGTTATCATCACCCGTTTAGATATTGAAACAGGCAAGAGAGGAAGAAGTAACAAATTAATATTTGGTTGTGATAAAGGTGGGAAACACAAAGATAGTCGTAGTGGTACCCAAAGTGCAACGAAAAAATGTGGATGCCCATTTAAAATCAGGTCGACTCCGGCGAAAGATGGGTCTGGATGGAAGGTTGATGTAAAATGTGGAGTTCATAACCATGGTCTGCCTGATACATTAGAAGGTCACGCATTTGTCGGTAGGTTGACAGCGGATCAGAAGCAACATGTTGTTGATTTGACAAAGAGAAAGGTTCCACCTAGACATATATTGCTTTCCTTGCAAGAGCAAGATCCAGATAATGTCACTCGGATCACACAAATATACAAGCAGAAGAGTACGATCGAAAAAGAGATCAGAGGTCCTAGAAGTGAGATACAACATTTGTTTAAGCTTATTGAAGGTGCAGGTTATGTTTATTGGTGTAGAAAAGGAGATGACTCTGAAGTTATTAGAGATATATTTTGGGCTCATCCAGATTCAGTTAAGTTGTTAAATATTTTTCCTATTATGTTAGTTATGGACAACACTTACAAGACAAATAAATATAGGCAACCACTGTTTGAAATTGTTGGCATGACATCAACCGAGTTGACTTTTGCTGTCGCATTTACGTATATTGAGTCAGAGCAGACTGAGACATTTTGTTGGGTGTTAGATAAGCTTAAACAATTATTTGTGAAGAAAGATTTGTGTCCACAAGTGATTGTGACAGATAGAGATCTTGCCTTGATGAAAGCCATTGAAACTGTGTTTCCAAGGTCGATCAATTTGCTGTGTCGATTTCATATTAACAAAAATATTGGTGCAAAACGGAAACAATACGTGGCTCGTGAAAAGCAAGAGACAATTGACCAATTATGGACCGAAGTTGTATGGGCTAGTGATGAGATTGAGTATGATCAACGGTTGAAGCTACTTGAGCAGGCGTGTGTTGATTGTAATGAATTTATTGATTATGTGAAGGACACATGGTTGACACCACATAGACAAAGATTTGTTGGAGCATGGATTGATCAAGTGCTACATTTGGGTAACATGACGACTAATCGGTATGTATTTTTTTTAAGTATTTCTAAATTGTATGTTTTTTTTTTGTATTTTTGTATTTTTAATATGTATTATTTTTTAGGGTTGAGTCTGCTCATTGGAAGTTAATGTATATGTTGGGGAACAGTATTGGTGACATGGTCAAATGTTGGGAGGCTATGAATGACAACTTAAAGTTATAGCTGGGCAACATTAGAGCTTCTTTTCAAAAGAGTTTTTATGAAGTTGAGCATGCCCACGTAGGTCCGTTTTACAATAACTTACGGGGTTCAGTGTCTCGAGCTGCATTGAGACGCATTGCTAAAGAGTTAACACAGGTTGATTATGTAGGAACTAACAAGGAAATATGTCATTGTACTCTTAGAACAACCTATGGATTACCTTGTGCTTGTGAGTTGACAGGATATAGAATTGGTGGTATATCGATACCAATAGATGTTGTGCATGTACATTGGAAGAAACTAAGTATGGAAGGTAAGTTGGAGGAAGACGTAGATGACGGATCAGAGGTGGATATGAGTAGGGCAATAGATGAGTTATGGAAAAGGTTTAGGTCACTAGATATTGTTGAGAAAAGGGCATTAAAAAGTAGGGTTTTTGAACTTGCCTTTCCCACAATGACTTCTTTGTGTCCACCACCTGAGAAAATAAAAACCAAAGGGGGGGGGGGGGGGGGGGTCAAGAAGAAAGGCAAAAAACCAGTAGGGTATGATGTTTATAGGGACCCTTCGTATCATGAGTATGTTGATCAAGCATCTCAATCTTCACAGAAACAATCTCAACCATCACAAACTTCAAAGAAGTTGAAATTATCACAATCTTCAGAGAAGAAATCTCAGGCATCACAGGCTTCGAAGAAGTTAAAAATATCAAAATCTTCACAGTCATCTAAGCAGTTCATCCTTCAGTTTCCTAATCACATCAGGTCGTATATTGATGATGTAGTTAATGTTGTATCAGATGGTAATTGTGAATTTAGAGTCATTGCTTCATTGCATGGATATGGTGAAGATGGTTGGCCAATGGTTCGTTGAGACTTGGGGTTGGAAATAATACATAATGAAAGATCAAGTTTGTATGCCAATTTATTTGGTGAACGGTTAGCAGGAGTGAGAGAATCTTTGATGATAGAGGCATTTGGTCCTCAACCACCACATAAATGGTTGACTCTACCAGATATGTGTTACTTAATAGCGAATCGTTATTATGTTGTACTTGTCTGTTTAGGGTTTGAATGCTTGACTTTCTTCCCTATGACAACCTCATTTTCACCAAATGTATCCTTTTATTGCATTGGTTTTGTAAACGGGAATCACTGGGTTCAGGTACTTAGTTATTTTTACTTAGTTTTTTTTAGTCAATGTGACTAACCAAATATCTTAGTTATTTTTACTTAACTTTTTGATTATTATTTTTTGTTTAGGTAAACATGAAAGAAGGGTTTCCATTGCCACCAGTGACAGTAGATTGGAAGAAGTTTCGTTCTACAAAAGCAACATCTTGGATGATAGGATTTGCAGCACGTCTACAACATTGGCAACAACTTATGCCCATATTACCAACGCATTATGAAATATAAATTATGTTATTCATTTCTTATTTCAAGTTATTCATTTTAAAGCTAAACAATAGATGCTGTGATTAACAAGTTATTCATTTTAAAGGTTAATACAATAGAGTCTAAAGGTTAATACAATAGAGTCTAAAGGTTAATACATAAGCATAAACATAAGTGACAAAGTCTAAATAAACATAAACATAAATATAAGTCAATGATCACGAGCAATCTGTAAAGCCTCGAACAAGTCAGCAAACTGTGGATCATCCTCTTCAGCACCAGCTCGCTGAAGATAACGACGAATTAATGAAGAAACACGAGCCCAACTAGGATCAGATGGTCCTGCGTCGTAAACGGGAACTGGCACCTCTCTTGGCGCATCACGACGAGGCGGTATGAGACGAGGATGCGAAACACGATAATACCA
The DNA here is from genome assembly GCA_022829125.1 of Lathyrus tuberosus. NCBI lineage: Eukaryota > Viridiplantae > Streptophyta > Magnoliopsida > Fabales > Fabaceae > Lathyrus > Lathyrus tuberosus. Next base: position 959,173 of record JALAZF010000272.1, read on the forward strand.
CTGAAGATATCCATCAACTGTCTCAGATGGGGTGGTGGCTAGTGCTGTCGGACGAATCACATCTGCAACACTCTGATGGTAACTAAGCCACTCAACATCAATATCACCAGCCATCGTATAATCAAGAGGTGGAGGTGGAACATACTGCCTATATCCAAACTGACGCATACATATGTCAGGCAAGTATGGCACAATAATGTCACCCCACCTCAGACACCCCCTATACAGACACAACTCATCAAACTACAGCCATGCTCTATGGTTCTCAAACGGGCGCCATATGACATCGTCAGGTGTCAGCTCATCCAGAATAGGTCGCAAGTCATCCACCTTCAGGACACCTTGCTTATAGGACCATCTCATCGCTCGAGGGAGACCAAAATTAGTAGCTGGTGTCCAATTCTCTCCTTTTCTTCCAAGTCCTGGGAAATACTCATGAATCCAACACTGTTACAAAATAAATACTATTAGTTAATCTAAAATAATTAATTATAACATAATAAACTAGAAAAATAAAATTAATATACTAAATAAAATTAATTACAAGAAAATAAACTAAATTAAAATAAATACCTGTAGGAGAGTCGGATAACCACCGAGCTGCTTACAACTGGACATGGAAGCATCTCCGAGATGTCTATAAAGGGTAGCCAACGTAGCTGCTCCCCAACTGTATCCTGACAAGGCCCCCAAGTTCATAAATATCGCAAGGTATCGTGCCTCCACAAGCGTAAATGTCTTATCCGCAAAAATGGTACAACCCACTAACATCATCAAATAAGCTCTAGTCGCTAATGTCCAATTAAAACCGGCTATGTGCTCGACGAATAGATCGTATAACCACTCCAGCTTATAATAAGAACCCCTGCATTCACGGACTTGTTTCTGTGCCTCTCTCCGTGAAACTCCCAAGTAATCAACGACCCAATCAACAACAAGCCCTTCGCTGATATCTTGAGGGCTCCAGAAGACTCCCCTGATGGGCAAGTGAAGCTGACAAGAGACGTCATCCAGAGTAATCGTCATCTCACCAAAAGACATGTGAAATGAAGATGTCTCTAGATGTCATCTCTCCACAAATGCAGATACCAGGTTCGTATCTATCTTCGACATACGGGTCCTCTGAAGTGAAGCTAAACCAGAGTGAGCTATCAAATTCTCCATCTCTCTAGGAAGAAGCTGTGGAACCCTCTGAGCCAGCTTCAACCCATGTCCTGCTACCTTCAGCTCTTTCTTCGAACCCCTCTCCTGAAAACAATTAAACGTAAATATATTATAAATTACAACATAACAAATTCAACTTTTATTCAATATCAAATAATTGTAGTTTATTTACCTCACCGAACCATATATGTCTAGCAACATGATGTTCGTATGTAACCAAAAGAGAGGTATCGGACGGTCTTCCTGGATATCCAACGGGCTGTGCTGCTGAAGCAGATGCACCAGTATGCTCTTCCTCAGCCACTCGCGATGATTCGCCCCGTCCTAGCCTACGCTTAGGGATCAAACCGTCTCTGCCTCGTGTGTGCACCACTGTCAAAATAAAAACATAAATAACAAATATTAAAAAATAATAATTAAAAAAAAAAAAGCGTTCCGGAACACTTTAGTAAAGAGTTCCGGTTTGACATGTTTTGGAAGCATTCCGGAACACTTCGCTATAGAGTTCCGGAAAATAAACGCATAAATTCCTTGAACCGAAGACATCTTCCATGACTTCCGGAACAAAAAGACTACCGGAAGACTTACTTGATGTGTTCCGGTAATATAAAATGCACCGGATGACTTTTCCTATGTGTTCCGGAATTGAAATTATGAACCGGAAGACTTGTTGAAAGTGTTCCGGAATGCAATGCTTTCAAATCTTCTCCGGATGACTTAAAAGTGTGGAAAGCGAAAATGAATTTTTTTTTATTTTTAACTATTTATACAAGGGTATTTTGGTCATAAATTTTTTTATGTAGGGGTATGGGTATAATTGTAGGGGTAAGGGGTAAACTTTTCCAAAGATTGAACTCACGTCCTCATGGTTGCAAGGGATCCCTCTTTCACTAGGCTAGTAAGTCCTTCTTGTCTATTTGTTAACTTCAAAGGTATATATTACAACATTTCAATTAACAATTAAATTAACACTTAAATTAACTTATTAAATACATAAATGACTTAAAATAAATGCTATAACTTATTATTATTTTATTTAAATTCAATTTATTATTTTATTTATTTATTTTAATTAATTTCAGTTTAATATTTATTATATTTATAATTAATAAATTAGTTTATTTTTTAAATATTAAATGTTAATATAAATATTTAGTTTAAAATGATTTAGTTTATTTTTTATACAAACGTTAATATATATGTATTATATTTATATTTAATAATTTAGTTATAAAAATATAATAAATTTTAAATAATTAACTAAACTAAATTACTTTCTAATTTCTATAAACGTTATAATATTAATTTCTAATTTCTATAAACGTTTTAATAAACAAAATTAATATTAATGTTTTATTAAACTAAACTAAATTATTATTAATAATTAACGTATAATAAAATATTATTATTAATATTATAATATATTAATGATATATTTAAATAAATATATTTAATTAAATAAATATGTTAATTAAGCTAAAAGTAAAAATTAAATATTAAAACATATTAACATATTATAAAAAATTAATTTTAAACTGAAATTAATATTAATACGTTAATATGTTTAATATTAGACATAAATTAATATTAATATATTAATATAAAGATATACGTTAACTTGTAAAAATAAATTAAGATAATTAATATTTATTAAAAAATAAATAAAAGATAATTAAAATAATATTTAATTAAAAATATATGTTACCTTTTAAAAATAAATATATTTAATTATAAATAAATTAAGATAATATTTAATTTTTATAAACTATTTAAAGATAATTAAAAAATAAAATTTATATTAAAATAATTAATATTATCTTAACGTTAAATAATTAAAAAATTAAAATTTATATTTAAATAATTAATATTATCTTAATGTTAAATAATTAAGAAATTAAAATTTATATTAAAATAAATAATATTATTTTATCATTAAATAATTAAAAAATTAATATTATCTTAACATTAGATATTAAAAAAAATTAAAATTTATTTTAAAAAATAAAAATGTATATTAACGTTAATATGTTTAATATTAAACATAAATTAATATTAATATATTAATATAAAGATATACGTTAACTTTTAAAAATAAATTAAGATAATTAATATTTATAAAAAAATAAATTAAAGATAATTAAAATAATATTTAACTAAAAATATACGTTAACTTTAAAAAATAAATATATTTAAGGGTTAATATTCATTTACCCCCCTGCAATATAGGCGAGATTTGATTTACCCTCTTTAAAAAATTTTTTGGATTATCCCCCTGAAAATTTAAAATTCTAAGTCTTTTGCCCCCCAGGTAGAAAAATTACCCCCTGTAAAATATTTTTTTTTTATTTACCGCCTGGTTTTTACACGCTTAGGGGTACCCCAAAATTTCAGGGGTAATCCAAATTTTTTTTTAAAGAGGGTAAATCAAAACTTGCCTATAATGCAGGGAGGTAAATGACTATTTACCCTATATTTAATTATAAATAAATTAAGATAATATTTAATTTTTATAAACTATTTAAAGATAATTAAAAAATTAAAATTTATATTCAAATAATTAATATTATCTTAACGTTAAATATTAAAAAAATTAAAATTTATATTAAAATAATTATTATTATCTTATTGTTAAATAATTAAAAAATTAAAATTTATATTAAAATAATTAATATTATTTTAACATTAAATAATTAAAAAATTAATATTATCTTAACGTTAGATATTAAAAAAAATTAAAATTTATATTAAAAAATTAAAATATATATTAATATAATTAAAAAACTATATTATTTATGTATTATAACGTTAAATAATTAATATTAATTAAAATTTATCTTAATTAATATTTAATATTTATTATATTTTTTAAACTAAATTATTAAATATAAATATAATGAATATATATTAACGTTTGTATAAAAAATAAACTAAATCATTTTAAACTAAATATTTATATTAACATTTAACATTTAAAAAATAAACTAATTTATTAATTATAAATATAATAAATATTAAACTGAAATTAATTAAAATAAATAAATAAAATAATAAATTGAACGTAAATAAAATAATAATAAGTTATAGCATTTATTTTAAGTCATTTATGTATTTAATATGTTAATTTAAGTGTTAATTTAATTGTTAATTGAAATATTGTAATATATAGTTAACAAATAGACAAGAAAGACTTACTAACCTAGTGGAAGAGGAGGCTCTTGCAATCATAAGGACATGGGTTTAATCCTTGGTTTCTCTTCAATTTTTCATCATTTTTTATTGCATCTCTCACAATCTTTTCCATCCTTCTGTGATTGTGTTCATCTCTCGATCCTTTTATCATGCCTCTGCGTGTTCAACCTCAAATTCGAGTCTTCAATGATGGAGATATTGATTTACTATACTACATTAATCCAATTGAAGTCCCTAATTTCATGAAGCTCACACCTCCATTGAATGCAAGGCCGACCCAAACAATTTAAAAGCTCCGTACGAATTTTAAAACTGAACTCGTTATAAATAAAAATATTTTTATTAAAATTATTATACTTGATCTTTGATAAAAGATCGAGAAATAAGTGAGATTTTAAATATTATACTTGTTCTTAAATAAAAAATATGAAATAAGTGAAATATAATATAAGTTCGTTGTTCATTTTATATTTACATCTATTTTATTATTGGAATTATTATACTAACAATGTTCTATTTAACTAATGTCATGTAGCTTTATATCAAATGTATTAGTAATTAGTAATAATAGTAATTAAACTAAGTCAAATTTTTTATTCTACAATGTTCACATGATGATAAAATGTTGAGTGTAAAATTTAAAAATTCATTATTTTTCTACCTAAATTATGTATTAGTAGTAACTAGTAGTAGTATATAGATATATTTAAGTCTCTTATCTACATTAAGAAATATTGTAGAGATAAGTTTCAGTATTAATATAGAGTATAAACCATGCTTTAAAGTTTAAATATATAGCATTCTATAAGCACAATAGAAGCAACGATCAATTAATATTTATTAAGTAGTGAAGTAAATTATTTTGGAACCCATTATATTTTTTTATTAATTGTTAATACTTGAAAGTGTGTAGAGGCCCCATAAAATATGAGGCTCTATGCGGTTGCTCAGGTTGCACAGCTACAGGGCCGACCTTGATTGAATGGTTCTAACTACCTATCATGGTCACAATTAATGTAAAGAGCGCTTGGTGCTAAGAATAAACTTTCTTTCATTGATGGATCCATTGAAGTTCCTAAACCTCTTGATATTAATAGAGTAGCTTAGGAATGCTATAACTACCTAGTTCATTCATGGCCTCTCAATTCAGTTTCTGAACCGATTGCTCAAACCATAGTTTTCATGGAAAATGCTTTAGATGTATGGATCAACCTCAAAGAATAATTTGATAAAGCTGATAGAGATTGAGTTTCCAACCTACGAGCTAAAATCAATAATCTCAAACAAGGTACAAATAAAGTTAGTTCTTGATTATTTTACTAAAATGCATGGCTTATGTGAAGAACTTAATTCACACAAACCAGTGATGGCTTGTACATGCATTCACCAATGTAGATGTGAAGCAATGCACTTTGAAAGAAGTTTTTGCCTAAAAGACCAAATTATCCAGTTTTTAAAAGGTTTGAATGACAACTTTTCTGTTATAAAGACTCAAGTTCTTCTTATGGAACCCTTACCCTCAATTAATAAAATATACTCAACGGTTATTCAAGAAGAAAGGTAAAAACATTGCACTATTACCAAAACTTGAAAATAGCTTTCAAATTGAAGAATCCAATACTTTGATCAATGTTTATGATTCAAGAAAGCTTCAAGGTCGTGGAAATAATTACATGAATTATGTCTATAAGAAGGATCTTAGATTATGTACTTATTGCAATAGAACTGGAAACACTGTTGAAGTTTCTAACATAAAACATGGATTCCTCCACATTTTGGAAAGAAATAAGTTTCAGGCATATACTACAACTCTAATGGTGGTGATGAGCTAAACCAATCCAATGTTGGAGATGAAGGCTCAAAAAATTCCTAAGCCAGTATTACTCAGGAGAAATACTCTCAACTCATTAACTTTCTTCAACATTCAAATTTAATGCCCCAGGCCCAACCTCCAAATGCCATGCCTAGTTCAAACCAAATCTCCACTCATTTTGATCATAAATCAAATGACGTTCCGGGTATTTCTTATGTATCCAACATAGCATTTTATGGATCATTGATTCAGAAGTAAATGACCATGCATGTTGCTCCTTACATTACTTTAGTTCATATTATAAAATTAAACTAATAAGTGTTTGCTTACCAAATGGTTCACATGTGTTGGCAAAATATGCAAGCACTGTTATATTTTCTCCTGACATTTTCATCACCAATGTCCTATATACTCCCGAGTTTTCCTTAAATCTAATTTCAGTTTCAAAGTTGTGTTAGACCCTTAATTGTACTATACTATTTTTTTAATAAACATTGCATCTTGCAGAACTTGAAATATCAGAGGATGATTGGTTTGGCGAGTGAAATAAATGACTTAATAAAGTTTGTGTCAGTCCCTAATTATACTCTGATTCAGATCAAAACTAATATTCCTCATACTTCACAACATCATTCTCTACACTCTAGAATTAATAAAGTTTGCAATTTACCTATGCAAGCCCTTTTGCATTTTAGACTAGGACATCTATCTCATGAAATATTGTCTAGATGGTCTCATTTGTACCCAAATATTAATCATTATAATAAAGCTCTTTGTGATATTTCCATTTTCCTAGACACAAGAAATTACCTTATCATTCTAGTACTTCTAAAGCCTCTTTATGTTTTGATTGCTTCACTTTGATATTTGTGGCCCTTTAGCTGTCAATTCAATTCACGGCCATAAATATTTCTTGAGTGTCCTTGATGACTTCAACAAGTATTTTTCAATCATCTTACATAAATCCAAAGTTAAAGTTTCTAACTATGTCCAAAACTTTGTCACCCTCATTGAAAACCAGTTCAAAACTTGTCCCAAATACATTAGAACAGACAATGGTCCATAATTTTTAATCCCAAATTTCTATGTCCTCAAAGACATTATACACCAAAGATCTTCTGTGGAGTTTCCTAAATAAAATGGAAGAGTTGAGAGAAAGCACCAACATCTCCTTAATTTTGGGAGATATTTTCTCTATCAATCTAAACTTCCCAAGATTTTTTTGTTATATGCAATTGCATATTCTACCTACATCATTAATAGAACCAACACTCCTTTGTTAAATAACAAATCACCTTACCAAATGTTGCACATTTCTCTACCAGACATGAAATAAATCAAAGTCTTTGGCTCTCTTTGTTATGTTTCAAACTTACAAAATCACAAAACCAAACTTGCTTGTAGAGCAAAAAAAGTCATTATTCTTAGGTTATGCTCTTGGGTTCAAAGGATTTGTTCGCTTAGAACTTAACTCAAATGAAATATGTATATCAAGAAATGTCACATTTCATGAACATATTCTCCTTATCATGATTATTCATCATTTATCCCTCCCAATTGGGAATATTTTACTAACTTGCATAACAAGTGAGATCCCAATCCTTTAACACCTCCTGCACAACCTTATGATACATATTCCACCCCAACCTCAACTTTCCATAATAACCAGATCACACCTATCATAATTGAGGACACACAGTACTGCAAAATATACCTTCTCTAACACCATATTACTACGGTTTAACCGTAGTAATAACTCATTTTTTTAACGCCTTTTATTTATGCTATTTACTAAAAGAAATTTAACTATGGTCAATGTTAACAACCATGATGAAATGTACCTTGACTGTAAGGGTTTGAATCCCAACACCAAAAATATTCTATTTTTTTCTTTACAAAAAAGGTTTGTCCTTATATTTCATCATGGTTCATATTATCAACCGTGGTATAAGATGCAAATATTTTATCACAGTTTTCATTATCAATTGTAGTGAAAGATATTGTATAACCTAATAAGTGAAGTATGTTGTTTATGTATAATTATTTATGTTTCAATAGCTTCTTTCATGTTGTTTATAGGATAATATGACATGTATAACTTAAGATTAGTGAACTTTCTGCTGGTTTATGGCTTATAGGATGGTATGGATTATAAAAGTGAACTTTCTGCATTTGTTATAATTACAACATCATGCTAATACATTTTGACTTGCAGGTATGAATGGTGAATGAAAAAAATTAACTCAAGAAACCCCATACTATGGGTGTGGTTCACAAATGGTTTGTGTACTATGAAGAAAAAATATAACGAGGATGAAGCTAAAGTGAATGCTGCAAACTTGTGTGAAAGATCTGTGAGGGAAGTTTCTCTCTATGTACTTGATTTTAATGATGTCAAAACTATCATGCTTTGCACATATAGATTTCACATGAATGCACATTAGGTGTTCTAAGGATGTTTTATCATGTTGGCAATGTTCTAGGTGCATTAGATATGGTTAAACACCTTTAAGAAAGTAAAAAATGTGATTTTTGCATGTTTGAATGGTGTGAGTCGACTCATAACCTTGTTCAGGTCGACTCATACATGCTGGATTTATGTCTGTCAAAATTGTGTGCTGCGGGTATGCTCAGGTCGACTCTTCAGGTCGACGCATACATCCTGCATTTGTGTCTGTCAAAAATTGGGTGCTATGAGTCGACGCATAGCCCTGTTTAGGTCGACGCACATTATGGATTTTTGCGCAGATTTGCGCGCTGCCTTGCTCAGGTCGACCGGAGCTTCTCTATAGGTTGACCGTTCACTGTTTTGCACCAATTTTATGCTGTGTTATTCACTCTAAAATTCTGTTTTTCTCTTATGTTTTTCTAGGATAATATATATATCATTTTAGCTCATTTTATAAAAAAAAAGAAACGTGAAAGATATATGCCATTTCTCTCATCAATTTCATCTTCTTCTTTGAGTATACAAACAACTACACATAACCATTTTTGTTTGTTGTGTTCATTGATTTGAAGTGATAAGGTTCAGATTTCAAGAAGTGTTATCTTCATTTCTGAGTTGAGATTTGTGGTAGGTGTTTCTTGAATAAAACCTTAGGGTTTTCTCCTCCAAGAATCAAAGGGATTTTGGGGGTTTTGTACAAGCCGTTTCGTTCTACAAGGATTCAGCCGGGGGAAGGTAACCGAAGAGATCAGTTTAGTAGCTGTAATCAGAGGATCGTAGAAGAGAGGTTTGGGTTTGAATTTTTGGTAGATTGCAATTGATCGAGTGAAGGTAACTGAAGAACGGTGGTTTCTTTCGGTTTAGTAGCGTGGGATGATAATTGGATCAACCATATTCGAAGCACTTGATTCATCTTGAATCAAGGGAAGAGAAGGCTCTACATCAACAATTCGAAGACGTTCGAAGATTTGATTGTTCATAGTTTTCTCTTGTATAAACATACAATTGCAACGATAATATATATATATCTCAATTCCATGTTCGGAGTTGGGGGCAGAGGTACCCATAGCAAGGACGATTGGGGAACTGCCTAATCAAATCGCGTTTGTTCTCTTTCTCCTTTAACTCATTTATATTTTCTGCATTGTTTGGTTTTGCCAAGTTTCAACTTGTCTAAATTTCTGAGGTGTTGTAATCTAGAGCTGAAAAATCATTTTGTTAAAGTGATACAAATCCTTGAATTGTATCTAGGAGCAACTTGAACTTACTTACCATAGAAATTATGCACTTAGTGTGTTTGTGCACACCAAGTGTTTGATAATTTGTCTCAAAGCAAATTCAAACATTGTTTGTGTTTCATTGTTTATCGTTTGCCTCATTGGTTTGGATTATACATAAAACACGCTATAATTTGTTGATTGCGTTTGATTAGATTAATAAAACTGAATTTTTCTCTTCCATACTCATTCACAATATATACGTGCATATCCGATCCTTTTGGTAGAAGGTTCGTTGTAGACTTTTGATCCAGTGGTAGCTTCCGTTCAAATAATTTTTTAAATCCAATTTTGCGTGTAAAACTCGAAGGATCTATTCAATCCCCCTTCTAGATCCATAGCCATAGTCTAACAAGATCCAGAATGACTTCCATTCAAATTTAACACAGGTTTACAACTCTCACTTCAAATTCATCCTCCTTTCATTGTGGATGCCATTCTGGGACATGTATATTCGTGAAACATTTTATGAGTTGATAATTATGCTGCTATTGTTGATAAAAGTTTTTTATTAGTAATAAAAGTTGTATGTTGTATGTTGTTGATGATTTTGTTGTTGTTAATAAAAGTTGTTTGTTGTATCTTGTATGTTGTTTAAGGTTTGTTATTTATGAATGTTGTTGTTAATGTTTGTTTAGAAGATATTTTATTATATCTTATGTGGTTTGAGTGTTTTTCCAACCTCTTACCGAATATATAACTTTTCAAATTGAATTAGAAAATTATAATATGATATATTTGTTAGAATTTTGGGTCACAAATGTAACATTTAAGGTGTTAGTGCCATTATTTTAATTCGTCAAGACTTAAAGGGGTCTAATTAATATAATATTAAGTTTGTGGCTAAAAGCATAAATGTCATGAAAGGTTAGGTTATTGTGTAGATACCGTAAGTCAATATCTAATTTGATGAGGGGCCAAATTAGAATATTGAAAACTAAGAAATAACCCTAGGGTTATTTAAATGGGTTATGGTCCCCATTTGTAGAGTACGAACAAAATAAGGTTTATGAGGTTTTCTCTCTTCATCCCCATCAGAGGAAATTCAAGGAACCTTAAGGAGCTCTACAAATCGGAAGATCACATACCTGGAACCTTCAACGATTTCAATGGCAAATTCATGTACGCTTCCGCCTTCATTCTCTAATTAAATTATGGTATGGGTTTAAGGGTTTAGAGTTCTGTTGTTGATTTCTATATCGGTAGAAATCATAAGGTTATGAACAAATCTTACAAGTGGTATCAGAGCCACCCATATCTAATTCAATTTGTTATTGGGTTATTTAGGATCCTTTGATCTTCCAATTGTATAAATCAATATATGTTGTGTTTATGAAGTTTTTTTTCTTAGGGTTCTAAAATTGAGATCCTTTTTTATCTTACAAAATTTTTGTGCACAAAATCTTGAATCTAAAATTAAATGTCAGGTTGAATTTATCGTCAATTTTATTTGCTCTTATACGATTTTTTTTTTGCTCTTACACTCTTTTGTTATTATTATAATAGTGTCTTTTGTTGGTTTTGACTAGAGTATTCTTTTCCACTTATAATCTTTAATTAATAGTCATTCTGTTAGACGACTAGATTCATCTCTATCTCTCTGTTTTCTTCTGTTTATTTTCTAACCATTATTAATATTATATTTTTGATCAAATAAATATTTCCTATTTAAATTGCACTTAAATGCATATCAAAGGATAATGCTATATATATAGAGTTGTTGTACCTAACAACCAACACTTATGCAACTAAAGGTAATAAAATTGACGATATGGTTCCATCTTTAGTGCGTAATGAAACTGTTCATAGTTTTGTTGAATTTTTTCTCCAAGTTTTTGTAGCCGGTGTATAAGGATAAAAACAAGGATCAATTTTCTTTTTAATACTGCATTATAATTTTTTTTTGTTTAAAAGAATTATGTTTTTTTTTATATTATTTAAAGGATTGGAATGAGAACATAGAAATTATTTTTGTCTGCATCGATCTTGACCTTGCATTAAGGATGAGGCAACCTCCTTATCCTATGGAATTCGGTACCTCTGAACAGAGGAAAGATTATGAGAAGTGAGATCGCTCCAATCACACTAGTTATGGTTTGGTTTCTTCTGAGGTCAATTTAGCTTTAGTACCCGGAAACACTTGGTGGTTAGACTCTAGTGCAACTACTAACATCAGTGTTTCAATAAGGGGTTGCCTGAACTACCAAAAGCCAAATGATGTTGAAAGATACATATATGTTGGAGATGGCAAGTCGGTGGAGGTGGAAGCCATAGGGCATTTTAGATTATTAATGTGTACCAAATTTTATTTGGATTTGAAAGACACTTTTGTGGTTCCGTCATTTAGACGGAATTTAATTTCAGTTTCTTATTTGGACAAATCAAGTTATTTTTGTTCTTTTGGAAACAATATGTTCAAGCTGTCTTTCAACTCAAATATTGTTGGGACTGGTTCACTTATGGGTAATGATAATCTATATATGCTTGATACAATAGTGTCATACCCCAAATTTTGACCACTAAGATTTACCATCATTGTGCAAATCATCATCACAATATGGGTGAACCATCATGCCTCATCAAATGCCTCAAGGGTTGTTGAGCATTTACTACAATCAAAATAAGGGTTTTAAGCCCTCTCAGAGCCTTAGACAAAGGATCAATCAAGGAATGACATGATCTTCAACTTGTCTAACCTCTCAAACATCCACAATGGATCAAAAGGACTCACACTCCAAGGATTAAGCACAAAACTGCTCCCTTCTAGGTGGATCAAGTCTCAAGATCGACAGTGTCACCAAATTAGGGTTTTGGTCGACCAGGGCCTCCAGATGAAAAATTTCATCTGGACACAAGCCAATTATCCAAAACATAACATAATATACTCCATGGAGCCTCATGGACCCAATCATCAAGTCAATTTTGCCTCAGGGGATGCATTTACTAAAAATCAGGAATTAGGGTTTCTTGACCTAATTTACCCCTAAGTTGACTTTTGGGGCAAATCATGAACCAAGACCTCAAGACATGATTGGAGGGTCTCTAATATACCATATTGATCCATTTGGAACAATGGATTGATCTAAGCAGCTTGAGCAACAAGTCTCAATTTCATCTGCACCACAATTAGGGTTTTAAGGGAAAAGTCAACTGTAACTTTGACTTTTGACCAGGACATACTCCCAAGCCCTAAGACATGACTCAACATACCCCATGACACCCATGGAACATGTCCATCAAGTTTGATTTAGGTCAAGGACATGATTTCCTGAAGAATTGCACAGTCTGGAATTCATCTGATAAAAAGTCAACTGTGCACAAAAGTCAACTTTGACTTTTTGAGATTTTTCACCAAAATGGTTTTTTAACCCTAAAATGATGTTAATGTATGATTTGAATCATCATTCATCAAGAAAAATCAAGAAAAGTTGGATAACTAGGGGTAACCATAAAACTTAGAAAAATTTCTAAGTTATGAAAAAGTACCACTAATGTGCCAACTTTGGAGGACCATAACTCCTAAACCACAAGGCCATTTTTTCCCATCCAAAGCTTGATTTACATATCTCATTGCCCTCTACAAAAACTTCAACTAGACCTAACTCCAATTCATTGTGGATTTTGAGCTATGAGTGAGCCAAAATGGCTGAAAATGTGAAAGTACACCATTTTCCAACACTTAGAAAATTCTGTCCAAGACAGATTTTGTTGAAACACCAAAACTTGTGAGATCTTTTCACATAGATGCAAGCTGAATCAAGTCCAAAGTTAAACATCAATGTTGTTGCATATGTTGCCAAGAATTCAAAGAGCTTAACAACATGAATTGATTCAACTTGAGCCAAGAGAAATCCATGCCCAAAGTCATGCTGCTGCAAGCTGTTTTGGAAAAATCAGTTTGCATGTTTGCTTGCCACACACGATTTCGAGCTAAAAACTAAGGATCATCATGCCACATGTATTCAAACCAATCACATTGCATCTGATCCAACTGATAAATCTGAGTCAAAAAGCCAAGGAATCTTCCAACTTGAAATTCATCCACTTTGGCACATTTTGCCTTGAATTCAAAGTGCATTAATGTGGAATAGTGCATTGTCAAGGTAGCTACCCTACTCAGTCAAATTCTCTGATTAAAAAACAATAAAAACATCTGAGGAATGTGATTTTGGTCAAGGCATAGCCATGCTCTTGGGAATGGCTAGCTTGCCTTGCTTGAGAAGAAATCCTCCAAGCCAATCCATGCAAATGTGATCTGATCCAGCAGCCATTCACTATTCCTCCAAAACAAAAGTTGATCACCCATAAATAGAGGTCCCAATGGATCATTCAACTCACACCAAAGCCAGTTACAACACTGCTTTCTCTCATTCTTCCTTAAACCTCAAGTTTTTTGGTTTTTGAGTAACCACTATCGGGTTTTGAGTTGCAGCCTTAGGCAATCAATTCCAATTGCTCAAACACATCACATATGATGTATTTGAGCTGTCCAAACACTTAAACACTGACTGTAACACCTCAGGCTCAAAATCACCCTTCAACCAAGCCATTATGCCTCAATTATGCAGGTGGAGGTCTCCAGCTTAATCCAAAGAGTTTCAAAGTGTTCCAAAGCTTGTAACACATTCCATAACATCCATTGAAGCTGTATGGATCATTAATTCATGACTGAAACAAAGTTTGTGCAGAGTTCCATTTCAGCTTGCATCAAGGTAAGCCTCAAAACTCAAACTCCATGATCCATGCATATTTCATCGCATGATATTTTGGCCAATTGCTCGCCATCATATACTGATTGTTTTCCCTCAGAAAATTTGATCATTGCACTTATAATCATGCCTAATCGATTGCTTTTGCAAAATTAGGGTTCATACGGCCACAATGATATAATTTGTTATACACTGAAAATGAATAAAATTGGGTATTTCCATCTTCTTCCTTGTGAAAAAACTCATGAGTTTGGTGTTTGAATGATGTCCAATGGTTGAGAGATGAGTGAGATATGGTGCTTCACGCACGAGCTGGTGGAAGAAGATGGCCATGGCGCCATTCTTCAGATTTTCCAACTAAGTTTGATATATATTTTTCCATTGCCATGTTATATTTGAATTGGCATTGCGCCCCAGCGGTTCATCAGCTGGTTTTGTGTGTATTGGCAAGCGAGAGGTCTGGGGTTCGAATCCCCCTCGCCCCAGACTTCTTTTTATCACTTGTTTTATTTTGTTATTTTTCATATTATTATTTTTAATGATTTGAAAACTTAATAACTCCTTCAATTTTTATCATTTTTGATTGGTTCTTTTTGCAATAATTCACAAAAATGTTGAAATATTTTATTCCACCAAAAAATTAGATTTATATTATTTATTTAATATAATTAGTATTTTTATGAATAAATTCGTTTTTAATTGTTTTTAAACATTGTAAAAGTGAATATTTACTTTGAAAATCAAAACCTAATGAGTTTAAATATCCCTTGTGATTATCCCTCATTTTTTTTCAAACCTTAAACAAACAAATTTATTTTGTATTTTGTTTGATTTTCTTTAAATACTTACTTTTAAAGATTAAAATTAGGGTTTTTGATTAATTCAAATTTCAAAATTGATTTTAAAACTTATTTGGGCCTCTATTAGAGTGTAAGACCCAACCCACTTGTACAGAAAACATTTTGGGCCTCATTCGTTGTATAAGTCCCTCTGTACATTTTCAAATAAACGGCGTGATCGTCGTCTTTTTAAAATAACCCTGGGCCTACCCTCGAGTAGTAAGACCCATTTATTTTCTTAAAACTCATTTAGGCCTCTATTAGAGTGTAAGACCCATCCCCCTGTGTACAGAAAACTTTTTTGGGCCTCATTCGTTGTATAAGTCCCTCTGTACATTTTCAAACAAACGGCACGATCGTCGCCTTTTGAAAAATAACCTTTTGGGCCTCTCCTTGAGCTATAAGACCCATTCAAAACTTTTGGGCCTCTAATAGAGTGTAAGACCCAATCCCCTTTTAACCAAAACAATTTTTGGGCCTCACTTATTGTATAAGTCCCTCTGCGTTAAAAGAAAACCTCGGCGTGATCGCTATTTTTAAACGAAAAATCAATTGGGCCTACCCCCGTGTTATAAGCCCCACTCTTTTTCTTTAAAACTTTTGGGCCTCTTGAGAGAGTGTAAGACCCATCCCTTTGTACAGAAAACCTTTTTTGGGCCCCAGTCACTTGTATAAGTCCCTCTGTACAAATTCAAACAGTGCGCTCACTGATAAAACCCTGGGCCTCTCCTTGAGCTGTAAGCCCCAAATCTTTCTTTTTCAAAGCACTTTCTCCTTTGATTTTGAATATATTGTTGTTTTTAATTTTTCTTTGTTGAACAACTAACCAAACAGCATGGAAGCTCTACAACCGAGTAAGTGTTTATATGCTTTCATTTACTGCTTTCATATACATATAACTGTATTGTGAGGCTGTTTCGTTGTAAGTCTTCTTTCATAAACTCATATCAACTGTGTAATAATAGTATAGATATTTAGAGTTTCCCCGGCAACTACGTCTAGCATTAAGCCCGTTGATCACTCTTAGAAATAGTCTAAACTAGATCCCCATAGGATTACCAGACACAGTCTTCCCTCCTCTTGGGGTTAAACAATATGGAGATATGAAAGGCAACATTCTCTATGAACCTTTTCATAGACTGTCACTCATAGAAGTTGTCAAAGAAACTCTATTCCCCAGGGATGATCTCTTCTCCGTGAATTGCATCTCTTGAGTTTCTTCCAAATTCTCAAACTTTCCTGACTTTGATCTATTCTCGGTGAATATCATTGCCTTGAATTTCTCGGGGTTTGGGGACCCACAAGCTTCCTAAAAGCACTTGTCAAGAAACTCTATTCCCCAGAGATGATCTCTTCTCCGTGAATTGCATCTCTTGAGTTTCTTCCAAATTCTCGAACTTTCCTGACTTTGATCTATTCTCGGTGAATAGCATTGCCTTGAATTTCTCAGGGTTTGGGGACCCACGGGCTTCTTAAAAGCAACCCCGCCTCCTCTTGGGCTTAGTACAAGGACCCTACGGCTTCTTAGAAGTATTCACAGCCTCCTCTTAGGCTTTGTACAATGATCTCTTCCTCCGGGAATGATAGCCTCCTCTTGGGCATCGTACAAGGACCCACAGACTTCCTAAAAGCAACCTAGCCTCCTCTTGGGCTTAGTACAAGGACCCTTCGGCTTCTTAGAAGTATTGACAGCCTCCTCTTAGGCTTCGTATAATGATCTCTTCCTCCGGGAATGATAGCCTCCTCTTGGGCTTAGTACAAGGACCCGTCGGCTTCCTAAAAGCTTCCAGCCTCCTCTTGGGCTTCGTACAAATTGTCCCGACGACCTCCTAGAGGTATAGGAACAGAACTTAGTAATCTTCATAGAACAGTCCTTTCATAGAGTCTACTACTGTTTCTCAAAGCATAGTACAAAGGATAAAACTCTAGACTTGGACAGTCTAACTTCCTTGAGTCTCAAAGACATTCTCAAGCACCCCTTCGTTAAATAGGAAGGAAACCCGCAGACTCGGGCAGTCTCAATACCCTTTGGATTTCCCGTCTCCTCAAAGAAAAGGAGATAACCCTGATCCTCGCATCAAAAATCCCTGAGTACAGTGTTGCTCATATAAGAACTGATTTTCTCTTTAAAATCAGTATACTGGACCTGTCACTTAACTGAAACAGTTACCATAGCCTCTCTCTCGGGCTTTGTACACATAAGAGACTTCCTCGTTGAGTCAATCACCCCTTTAGCCTTCATCTCAGGCTTTATACGAGATACAAAAAGGTTCTTATTGAGCCAAACAAATGTTAGCCTCCATCTCGGGATTTGTACGAGATATAAAAACTCTCTTGTTGAGTCAAATAGCCTCCATCTCGGGCTTTGTACGAGATACAAAAACACTCTCTTGTTGAGTATAAAAGATCCTCTTGTAGGATCAACCCCTTTTAGCCTCTCTCTCGGGATTTGTACGAGACATATATTAGCCTCCTCTTAGGATTTGTATAAGAGAACCACTGGTTGATCCAATCAACCTTTTAGCATCAAAGCAGTGCCTCATTCACAGTACACAAACATCAACAACTCCTTCCCCTTCATCTAATCGCAGTAAGCGGCAAGCCTCTGAATCATCTATATCCATGCCACTGTCCCTCTTTTAGCATGAGAAATTCCTAAGGAAAGATGGCATTGCTCTACACTGAGTTAAAGTCTTCCCCTGCAGGTTAAAACCCTCCTCTAAAGGAAATTATGGCATTGCTAGGATCCGCGTATCCCGGTTAAAGTAATTCTCCTTTATAAACAGTTGTGACATACAACCCCCTCTTTAGAGATGACAAATTCTCCCTAAAGTCAAACCCTTTCAGCTTCACATCTTGGGCTTTGAACAAGATACAAATAGACTTTTCAGCTTCACATCTTGGGCTTTGAACAAGATACAAATAGACTTTTCAGCTTCACATCTTGGGCTTTGATCAAGATACAAATGACCTTTCGCGTCACGTCTTGGGCTTTGAACAAGACACCAAAACACCCATTTCCTCCCATAGACTAGGAGGAACTACGAATGCTCTGATTTTCCTGTTTCGGTAAACGGGAATACGTAGACATAAGATCGAAAGAAAAGATCTTAGCGAGCACAATCAACAAAAAACCAAAATCCCATCCTCTCACATATCTATCAAAAAGCATCAGTCCTAACATCCTAATCCTTGTTTCCCGCCAGAAACCTTCTGTCAAGATAAAAAGAAAGGAACCAATATTGGCGAAAATACAAATAACCAGTACAAAGGCCCCTCCACATTGATAGCATCTGTAACCTAACAGACCGCTGTTTAAACTCAGTATGCAAGCAGGGTTAATTGGAGACATCTATTTCCCTTCCTTCATCAGCTCACAATAGGATAAAAAATGAATCGACCTGTAGTAAGCTCAACCGCAGAGAGCGACCAGCGCTTAAGAACCGCGTCCAAAATCGCTCACTGCAGAAAAATGGCGCCCACCGTGGGGCCTTTCAAAGTTAGATCTCGGCAGGGTCGTCCCCATTTTTCACAGAAAAATGGCGCCCACCGTGGGGCCCTATCTCTTCAGTTTCTTTCCTTTTTCCTCCTTTTCACCTCTTTGGTTGATACCACAGATTGGGGCTTCCGCCGGGGAACCCATTTTCTGTCAGGAACTTAGGATTCGTAGCTTTAAAGGTTTAGGATGTTTAAGACTAATATATATACTCTTTTTCCTAATTGCTATACGTGTTTATTTTTCTGCTAATGGGAATGCGTGTGATGCCGCATGTGGAAAGATTGAGTATACACTTAAGATAAGTGATGGCGACGGGGTCGACCATCAACCTCAGTGGAGGCTGACCAATGCAACCCATTCTCTCACCTAGACAATGGGCTGATTGTTAAGTCTGAGAAGCTGAGGAGCCAAACCCTTTCGTAGTGCGGAAACTATCGGGAATAGTTGTTACGCGATACTACCCTCATTTGAGGCTGGTGATCTATTCTCGATGAATGGCACTTACTCTAAGATTGCTCTACAACTCGCTGGCGATCCGCTTGTTATTTTGCTTTCCTGGGAGGAGCTGATGATAATGAGTACAGGTACAAAAATCACCCTAGTATAAACCATTGGGGATGGGTAGAGCCTTGACTTCATGACAACGACCCTTTGACCCCATGTTTTTTCTATGTTTTTGTGTGCTGCATTCATTTAATAAAACATTAAAACATTAAAAAAACTTCTCTTCTAATCTCTCTGTTTTTCAAATTAAACTAAGACTGTGATTGCAAATATCAGAGAAGAGGATTACGCTAATGGATTTCGGTAGAAGGAGAACTCATAAGTACACCTTCAAGGTTCCAAAACTAGGGGATTTTAGAAGGTTAGCAAGGATGATCACTAACCCTGAGGCTTTCAGAGCCAAACACGGAGGTCTGCTACCACTGTTAAGAGTCCATGTGATTGAGGGAATCATGGATGCACTCATTCAATTCTACGATCCGGTTTATCACTGTTTCACATTCCTGGATTACCAGCTAGCACCAACGCTGGAGGAATATTCTCATCTGACTGATCTACACATTACGGATCGAGCTCCATTTTCAGGACTGGAAGAAATTCCAAGGAATCAGACCATTGCAAGAGCAATTCATTTGGACGAGTTTGAGGTCAGGTCTCACATGACCGCTAAGGGTGGCATCCAAGGTTTGCCAGCCCAGTTCTTGACAAAGAAAGCCCTGTATTTTGCCAGTATAGGAAACGTGATTGTTTTTGAAAGCATCTTTGTCTTGCTCACCTACGGGTTATTTTTGTTTCCCAACATCAATAACTTCGTCGATATTAACTCTATTAAGGTTTTTCTCATTGGAAACCCTGTGCCAACTTTGCTCGCAGATGCGTATCATTCTGTACACTTGGGGAATTTGTACAGCGGAGGGGAGATCACATGTTGTGTACCTCTGCTATATAAATGGTTTATCTCCCACTTGCCCAAGTCTGCTGCTTTTTGGGATTGCAAGAGTGTCTTACGTTGGTCGCAGAAGATCATGTCTCTTACCAACTCTGATATAGATTGGTGTAATAGGATTTATGATGGAATCAGGATCATTGACCGTTGTGAAAACTTCCCCAACGTACCCCTCATAGGAACTAAAGGAGGAATCAACTACCATCCAATATTGGTTCGTCGTCAGTTTGGATACCCGATGAGGCATATTCCGCTGAATGCTCATCTGGAAGGTCTTTTCTTCAAGGAAGGAGAAAGTGACAGAGCACTAAAGACAGAAATAGTGCACGCTTGGAAGCACGTTCACAAGAAAGGACGAGAGTCTCTGGGAAAACCGGACTGTGTCTCGGTGGAGCCTTATCTCCATTGGGTACAAACTAGAGCCCTCAAGCTAAAAATGCCTTATCCTCGTTACGGAATTCTTCTGCCAAAGGAATCTGTCATGTACTTCATGTCGGAAACTGAAAAGCTTCAGGTTACTCTCAACAAAGTTCAACGGGAGAGAAGGCCTTGGAAGAATAAGTACCGCACCCTCGACGTAGAGTGCATCAAAATACAACAATTACTGAAAAAGAAAGATGTTCTGATCAAAATTTTGGAGCAACATGCTGTGGATAATCAGGATGACCAAAGGAATTTGCTCGCTCCTTTCACTTGGCAAAGGAATGACAACCCGACAACGGCTCAAGAGCCCCGGTCAAAGAAAAGGAAGATACCAGAATCAGTACCCGAGTCTTCTCGGGACCCATTAGCTTAGGTTTCTGTTTCTGCACTTTATAATCTACTATATTTCCATTTCTGTAATCCTTTGAATTCAATAAAAAGGGGTTTCCCCACTGTTTGATATTTGCAATCTAATTGTCGAAGTTTATTTTGATTAAACCAAAAAACAATTAAATATAATCATTGCATTCATCATTCTCACATCGTGAATTCTTCTTACCTACGAATCTCACGTTTGTGTCTCGGTTCTAGAGTCAAACTGTCTCATTCGTACAATACTCGGGCCAATCGTCAAAAAAAGATGGATGATCTTGAGGAAGAAAATAGAGAGTTGAAAGAAGAGATCGACGCTCTAAGAGAGGATATGAGAAAGCTTCGTAACGACATGCAAGCCATGGCAGAAGCTCAGCTACAAAGAACTGTGATCTCAGAGATCACCTCAACGCCCATAGGGGAGAAGTATGATCCTAGGTATCAGATACCGAAAGATCGCCCTTGGGGCATGCCTGTTAACTATATCCCTGACGGATATGTTCCGCCGATCGCTAAAGATCAGGGAATCACAACAGAAGCCGCTGGGCCTGAAGGTTACAAACTTCGGGAAAGCGAAGATGCCAGGGGCATACTGAAGACTCTTGAAGGTTACAAACTACGGGAAATGCCAAGATTCGCTGTCGTAGTCACGGTACCACCCCCTGTGGTGTACACTGTCCCGGAAGGACAGATTCCACAGATACCTTCTGGTAAAAAGGAAACTATGTTTGATCGAATGGATGAATTCCAGGAATAGTTCTTGGAAATGCAGAAGGAACTGCAAGCCATTCGCGGTCAGGATCTATTTGGAAAAGACGCCGCAGACCTCTGCTTGGTCCCCAATGTGAAAGTCCCGCACAAGTTCCAAGTGCCCGACTTTTAAAAGTACAAGGGTAACTCTTGCCCTCAGAGTCATCTGGTGATGTACGCTCGGCGCATGTCAGCTCAGACTGAGAATCAGGACCTGCTGATTCACTACTTCCAGGATAGTTTAACCGGTGCCGCACTCAAATGGTACATGGGTTTAAACCGTGCTACAATTAGCACATTCAGAGATCTTGGTACTGCCTTCGTCCAATAATACAAATATAATTTGGACATGGCACCCGACAGAGATAAACTCAGATCAATGTCGCAAAAGGACAAGGAAACCTTTAATGAGTATGCTCAAAGGTGGCGTGAAATTACCGCTCAAATTTGTCCACCTCTTGAGGAAAAAGAGATGACAAAGATCTTCTTAAAGACCTTAAGTTCATTTTACTATGACCGAATGGTTGCCAGTACGCCCAGTGATTTCACCGAGATGGTCGGCATGGGCGTACGTCTTGAGGAAGCCGTCCGAGAAGGACGTTTGGTAAAAGACACTGGATCGACGAGCAGTACTAAAAAATACGGTAGTGCTCTCCCTAAGAAAAAAGAGCAAGATATTGGGAATATCTCTCTCGGAAAGCAAAGGCGACGTTATCAAGCAGTAGCAGCTGTGACTCCTGCTATCAATCCTGCGCCTATTCCTACGTATCAACCTCAGGTTGCGCATAGCCAACCTAATCAGCATAGGACACAACAGCCTCTTCAGCAGGCTCGTCCTCCATACAATAACAACCATACAACGTGGTCACCGGGGTTTGATCCTATACCCATGTTGTATGCAGAACTATTTCCGTTACTACTGGCTAAGGGGAACATCCAGACTAAGTCTCCTCTTATAGTACCGGAAAATCTGCCTTTTTTGTTTAAGGTGGATCAGACATGCCCTTATCATCAAGGAGGACCAGGGCATAACATAGAGAATTGTCTCAATTTCAAATCCGACATGCAAAAGCTTGTTAGGAGTGGGCTCTTATCTTTCAAAGATACGAATCCCAATGTTCTCACAAACCCGCTGCTTCAACATGAAAAAGCTACAGTCAACTTGATTGAGAAAGAATTTAACAATATCTATCAAATTCACGATGTACTCTTGTTGAGGACCAATCTGGTCAAGATGCATTGTAGACAGAGTGGGTACGACCATGTGCCACCTCATAATTATCACCAGTGTGATGTCTGCTCTAAAAACAATCACGGATGTTCTGTGGTGCAAACAACTCTACAGGAACAGATGAATCTCGGATGGTTCCAAGAGCACCGAGTTCGTGGACTTAACATGGTTTACACGAATTCCTACGCCATTCAGAACCATGACATCCGTGCGATGAATGTCAACCTGGTGGCAATGCATTTAAGGCAAAGCCAGTATCATAATCTGCCACGGCACGATTACAGTTCTTGTCTGACTTGCTCGGTAAATAAACAGGGATACTCTTTCATACAGGAGGCCCTCCAACATCAAATGGATCTTGGATGGATCCAGGACTACCATAATAGGAATCCATATCAGATCAATATGGTTCAAATCTTTGACATTCGCTTGATGAATACCAACTTGGTAGAATTGCATGCTGAGCAGGTCCGACTCGGTTTCTTAATATCACATGACTATCAAAGCTGTAAAGCGGGTTATGAAAACGATCGAGGTTGTACCCTTGTCCAGGAGGAACTTCAGCACTTGCTAAATCACTGGTGGATGCCAATCTACATGGATGAAGATACTCAGCAGATTAGTATCAATAACAGGAATCCTACTCGACGTCAAAGTCAGGATGTCCGATCTGTGGAAGCTAACCTAGTGAGGTTACATTGTATCCAAAGCGGGCGTGGCCAGGTGCCACCACACAATTATGACCGTTGTAGTGTCTGTTCAGAAAGTAACCAAGGGTGTTACCATGTAAGAGCAGCTCTTCAGGGTCAGGTGGATCGTGGAGAGATTCGTCCATATCCGGGTTCTGGACCCATCAACTGGACGCCGAGCACCTTGCCGATCAAGTCGAGGATGTTGTCACAATCTCTGGTCGTCACCAGACCAGGGATGTTTCTGCCATCATCCCTCTACTTGACGAATCTAAAGTTCCCAACCGGGAACGGATCGAGATTACTTATGATGGTCAGAAAAATCAGAAGGTTCTCATAGTCATCTATCTACCGGGACCATTACCGTATGAATCAACTAAGGTTATCCCTTACAAATACGGTGCAACGATAATTGAAAATGGAAAGGAAATTCCATTACCCTCCGTAGTGAATATTGCAGACATCAGTCGTGTAACACGGAGCGGTCGAATCTTTAACCGAGGAGTTGGGGAGCTTAACAAGGAAAATGAACTTCAGACAAAAGCTCCCGATCCATCAGTTGGTTAATCCAGTAATCCCGACCTTTCGAAAAATAATGATGAGATGCTGAAGCTTATCCAAAGGAGTGAATATAACATTGTTGATCAGCTGTTACAGACTCTTTCAAAGATCTCGGTATTATCACTGTTACTCAGTTCAAAAGCCCACAGGGAGGCTCTACAGAAAGTCTTGGAGCAAGCCTTTGTGGAACAGGATGTAACAATCAGACAGTTCGATAGCATTATCTCTAACATCACTTCCTGCAATAATTTGGGATTTAGTGATGAGGAATTACCCGAAGAGGGTCGCCGTCATAATATGGCGCTCAACATTACAGTTAACTTCCAGGACGATGCTTTAGCCAGCGTACTGGTAGACACAGGGTCAGCCCTGAATGTTATGCCGAAGTCTACTTTGATGCAATTATCATTCAAAGGCCCTCTGATGAGAGTCAGCGAGGTCGTCGTCAAAGTATTCGACGGATCCAGAAAAACAGTTATCGGCGAAGTTGATCTTCCCATAACTATCGATCCTCACACTTTCCAAGTCACTTTCCAGGTTATGGACATCCGGGCAACATACAGTTGTTTATTAGGAAGACCTTGGATACACCAGGCTGGAGCGGTCACTTCGACCCTCCACCAAAAGCTAAAGTTTGTTCAGAACGATCAACTTGTCACAGTCTGTGGAGAACAGGCCTTGCTCGTGAGTAACTTGTCATCGTCTACTTGTGTAGAACCTGAGGAGGTTATTGGAACTCAGTTCCAAGCACTGTCCATGAGCAAGGATGGTCAATCCTGAGGAGGAACCTCGATTTCCTCATACAAAGATGCCATTAAAGTGGTCGAGAGTACCGATACAACCGGATGGGGACAGCTTGTCATTCCTATTGACAATAAAACAAAGAAGGGTCTTGGTTTTTCTGCAACCTGTACCCAGACGGCTGCCAACGACGAAAGTATTTATCCCATTCAGAGCTTCTTCCACAGTGGAGGTTTTCTTCACCCAGTCCCTCAATCAGTCCATGCTATCAATGAGGAAGATCCCTCTGACACAGAGGAAGAGTGGAAGTCCTATCTTAACAAGGACGGTTATATGTCTCAGGACGAAATGCAAACTCCTTTTTGCTTTCCTACAGAGAGTCCGAGATTTATACCTAGGTCGAACGTCGAAATGATATATGGAGATTATGATCCGGAAGGATGTCGTGCTCAGCCAAATTCATTAGAGGAAGATACTCCGATGAAAGACAATTTTGACTACACATACTATGGCCCAATGGATGGTCTGCCAATGTGGCAGCCTTACCCAGGAGACTTGGGGCAAGAGAGTCAGCCGAACAATGAAAATCAGCTGACCGTCATTGAACAGAATACCTGTGTCCCCACCATGTCATGGGATAAACACTCAGGTCATTCGGAAGCTACTCAACATGAAGATGAATTCGCAACGTTTGCAGGACTTGAATTCATCAACTATGCTTTTCCTGAGGTCAACGTCATCGAGAGGGATGACTCCACCGGTTCGAAAGAAGTGTGGGACACCTTGGGACAACCGAGTGGAAAATTTGACTATATGGTCAAGTACACCACTCCCGAAAGATCTCGTATCAGGCTCGAAGACATCCAGCCTACTGGATGGGGAGATACGGGTGAGAGCACAAATGCTATACAAGATACAACGGAGGAGTCCTCCTACGACAATTCTGCCTGGGAGACAGATTCCAATGATCCTGCTGCACAAGAAATCAGCGTCATTTCTGAAGACAAATCAAGGAAGGTACCAAACTTTGTGATTCACCGAGGAGTTCGCCGCCAATGGGTTGCCGTCGAGGTTCCGAAGGTCGTTCATCAGTCAAAGTAATTGCCATCTTTAACCTTTCACCCTGCCCAGGTGAAACTGATGTTTTGATAGGGCTTGCTTTCTATAAATATCCCTCTTCGCTTTGCCCAAAGCGACAGAGTTTTGTTTTATAGGGCTGTAGTTTCAAGGATCGACTTGTTCATTAATAAAATAACGTCGTTCTGTAATTTCCGCATTAATTGCTGTTTTCTCTTTTTGCTTTTTTAGAAAATGGTAATCCTAAAAAACAATTCAAATAAAAACAAGCAGTAAAATAAAACACTGCACACACTTGCATTTTCTCTATCTCTTCTAAACATGAATCATCATGTCATGCAGATTGCTTGTTTTAAACCCAGTTAAAACATACAATCTGATGCCTTCTCTCGACTTTGGGTTCCCGATATTTGGGGCTGAAGAAGAAGTTGACAACGAAATTCCAGAAGAGATCTCCCGACTACTCAGACAAGAGGAAAGGTTTATTGAACCTCACAAGGAGCCGTTGGAAACGGTAAACTTGGGTTCGGAAAAAGAGAGAAAAGAAATCAGGATTGGGGCACTGCTCAGTCCAACTGCCAGAGAGGGTTTGATAAAGCTTCTCAGAAAATTTCCTGATGTATTCGCTTGGTCCTATCAGGATATGCCAGGGTTGGATACCAGCATCGTGGAACATCACTTACCGTTAAAATCAGAATGTCCGCTAGTAACGCAAAGGTTGAGACGGACTCACCCGGACATGGCCATCAAAATCAAAGATGAGGTACAAAAACAGATCGACGCGGGTTTCCTCGCTACAGCTGAATATCCTCAATGGTTAGAATGTGTGTTGATTACAGGGATCTGAACAAGGCAAGTCCAAAGGACGACTTTCCTTTACCACACATTGACATGCTGGTAGACAGCACAGCAAAGTTCAAAATTTTCTCCTTCATGGATGGATTCTCGGGCTATAACCAAATCAAAATGGCGCCGAAAGACATGGAGAAAACTTCGTTCATTACCCCATGGGGTACCTTTTGTTACAAGGTAATATCGTTCGGTTTGAAGAACGCTGGGGCAACCTATCAAAGGGCCATGGCTACTCTGTTTCATGACATGATGCACAAGGAAATCGAGGTATATGTCGATGACATGATTGCAAAATCTAAGACAGAAGAGGAGCATGTGACCCACCTGTCAAAACTATTTGAGCGTTTGAGAAAGTTCAAGCTCCGCTTGAATCCCAACAAGTGCACCTTCGGTGTCCGTTCAGGGAAACTACTAGGGTTCGTCATCAGCCAGAAAGGAATTGAGGTTGATCCTGACAAGGTCAAGGCCATTCGAGAAATGCCTTCGCCGAAAACTGAAAAACAAGTCAGAGGATTCCTGGGACGTTTGAACTACATCTCCAGATTCATATTCCTCATGACCGCGACGTGTGCGCCGATCTTCAAGTTACTTAAAAAGAATCAGGATTGCGTTTGGTCAGAAGATCGCCAAACCGCCTTCGACAGTATTAAGGAATACCTGTTGAATCCGCCGATTCTATCACCTCCAGTGGAAGGAAGACCACTGATCATTTACCTCACAGTCCTAGAGGACTCAATGGGATGTGTACTTGGCCAACAAGACGAAACTAAATGGAAAGAGTCTGCCATCTACTATCTGAGCAAGAAATTCACCGACTGTGAAACTCGGTACACGATGCTTGAGAAAACTTGTTGTGCTTTGGCTTGGGCTGTCAAACGTCTTCGCCAATACATGATTCTTCATACTACTTGGTTAGTTTCTGAGATGGATCCAATCAAGTATGTCTTCGAAAAACCTGCTCTCACGGGAAGAATTGCCCGTTGGCAGATGTTGTTATCAGAATATGACATAGAGTACCACGCTCAGAAAGCCGTTAAGGGAAGTATTTTAGCCGATCATTTGGCTCACCAACCGATTGACAATCAAGAATCAATTGGGTTTAACTTCCCGGACGAAGATGTCATGTATCCAAAGATGAAAGATTGCGATGAACCGTTACCCAGTGAAGGGCCAGAACCAGGTTCCCAATGGGGACTTATCTTTGACGGGGCAGTTAATCATTATGGAAACGGAATTGGGGCAATCATTGTTACCCCTCAGGGTACCCACATTCCTTTCACTGCCAGACTCACGTTCAAATGTACGAACAATGAGGCCGAATACGAAGCTTGTATCATGGGTCTCGAAGAAGCGATTGATTTAAGGATCAAAAACTTGGACGTATACGGCGACTCAGCCTTGGTTATCAATCAGATAAAAGGAGATTGGAATACATACCAACCAGGACTGATTCCTTATAAAGACTATGCAAGGAGGTTGTTACCCTTCTTCAACAGAGTTGAGTTTCATCACATCCCTCGTGATGAGAATCACATGGCTGATGCCTTAGCCACTCTCTCTTCCATGATTAGTGTAGGTCAATGGAATGACCTACCTAAGATCGACATAATGCGCCTTGAACGGCCCGCTTACATCTTCACGATCGAAGCAGTCATAGACGACAAACCTTGGTATCACGATATCAAATGCTTCCTTCAGAAACAAGAGTACCCATCTGGGGCACTCAGAAAAGACAGGAAAACCCTCAAAAGATTGGCTGGAAGCTTCTTCCTGAGCGGTGATACACTCTATAAGAGGAATTTTGACATGGTCTTGCTCCGATACGTAGACAGACCAGAAGCAGACAGGCTTATGAAAGAAATTCATGAAGGATCCTTGGCACTCATGCCAATGGACACACAATGGCAAGAAAAATTCTGAGAGCAGGGTACTACTGGTTGACCATGGAATCCGACTGCTACAAGTACATGAGGAAGTGTCACAAGTGTCAGATATACTCCGACAAAATTCATGTACCGCCATCACATCTCAAAGTTCTGTCTTCCCCATGGCCTTTTTCCATATGGGGAATCGACATGATTGGCTTGATCGAACCTAAGGCTTCAAACGGACATCGGTTCATCCTGGTAGCCATTGACTATTTCACCAAGTGGGTCGAAGCAGCGTCATTCGCTAAGGTAACCCGATAAGTGGTGGTCCGATTTATCAAAAAACAATATCATCTGCCGTTATGGTGTTCCAAGCCAGATCATTACTGATAATGGATCTAACTTGAACAATAAGATGATGAAAGAGTTGTGCGTAGAGTTCAAGATCGAACACCATAACTCATCTCCCTACTGACCCAAGATAAATGGAGTGGTAGAAGCGGCTAACAAGAACATCAAGAAGATCGTTCAAAAGATGGTTGTACCTACAAATACTGGCACGAAATGCTACCCTTTGCTCTTCACGGTTATCGAACATTTGTCCGCACTTCAACAGGGGCAACCCCTTTCTCTCGAGTATATGGCATGGAGGCAGTTCTCCCCATAGAAGTAGAGATCCCATCAATCCGGGTATTGATGGAAGCTAAGCTTTCAGAAGCTGAATGGTGTCAAAGTCGACACGACGAATTAAACCTAATCGAAGAGAAGCGAATCACGGCACTATGCCACGGTCAGTTGTATCAACAGAGAATGAAGAAGGCGTTCGACAAAAAGGTCTGACCTCGTGTCTTCAGAAAAAGAGACCTCGTGCTCAAGAAGATACAATCATTTCTCACTGACTCTCGGGGCAAGTGGACCCCAAATTATGATGGCCCCTATGTGGTCACGAAAGCTTTCTCAGGCGGCGCCTTGAGACTTGCAACCATGGACGGAGAGGAATTTTCCTACCCCACGAATGTTGATGTAGTCAAGAAATACTTCTCCTAAACTAAAAAAAAAACGTCTCGGTGGATTGAAAACCCGAAAGGCCGGTCTAGGCAAAAGTTAGAGACATGAAAAAAAGTCATCCCGATGGATTGGAAATCTCATAGTACAATCCATGCAAAAATTAGGGATAATGGAAAGTAACTATGTTCAACAAAGGCAAGTCCTTCAGCAGCAGCAGCAGTTACATCATCCATCAGAGGAAAACTCCAGTCAAGGTCATCTTCGACAGAAGCTCAGGATGTCCCGAATTCAAAGTTGGTAGAAGGATAGTGGTCGTTATGTTTCAACGTAGCCCTTTTCCCTGCAAATTACCATTTTCTAGCTTTGTATATACTCTTTGGAATCACGCGTTTGGCTGATGTCCATCTTATCAATAAAATTTAAGCCCTTGTGCTTTTGTTTGTAATTCTTATTTGTTTTAGCTTTATAGAACGACGTTGTTAACATGATTAACGATTCTTGAAATAAAACAAAAATGAATTTACTTGTTAAAACTTTTTCTGCTTTTAAAATAAAGTCGGCAATTTCTTTTGACTGTTGAACATCAGAAGAGCATCAACCGCTTCTCCAGAAGTAGGCCAACTTCAAAGTACAGAATCAAAGTACTCCTTCTACGCCAGTACGCCTGAATGAAGGATCAACAGTGTCAGATGCGACTAATCCATCTGACATCCTCGACCGAGTTCTTATCTCCTAAGCCCGATCAACGGTATTCCCCGCAGGGACTATTTCTCCTAAGCAAAGTAGGATTGCTACTTTTTTGACCAATGGTACTTTCTTCGCCCCGCGATGGACGAGTATCCAGTCATGTTCACTCGTCAGTATGTATGTCACGTCAATTTTATCAGCATATACATACATACATCATGCATTTGATTTGCATTCATATTCATATTGCATCACTATCACTCGAGTCGGTCTTGTCCCCTAGTGATAACAGTCTTCTCAATCGAGTTGTCAGTTCTTGCCTCGTCAGGAAATGCTGCGTTTGAACAATCTCTCTCCAGTGTATCTCTGGATTAGAGTCGGCACTCAACCACTTTGATAACTCGAACCTCTGAAAAGCCAGAGAAGCTTTCTACAAATGTCACTCTTTGCTATTGAAGATGATATCCTTGCTTTACCGGATTAAAATAAATCCCCAGAGAAAGCCTCCTAAGCAGAGATTTGGCAGTACAGCTGCCTTTCTCCGAAAGACCGCTGATGAAAAGGTCATCGGCACCACTTTCTCCGAGAAGATCTCCGAGAAAAGTATGATGTAAGACCCCAAGCAGAAGCAGTCTCTCAAGAGACTCATTTCCCCAGATAGATTCGACAAATGGCGTCTCCAATAGAGAAGTTTGTGCACCTCTACGACTCAGACGATTGGGCTCCCCAGCAAGTCTAACGTCATTTTTTTTCCCTCAAATGGCATCTCCCCAGGAAAATCCGGTGAGAAGTTTAAGGAAAACTGCTACAAATAGCGTCCCTTGTCAATAAAGTTTATTGACGGAAGAAACTGAGACCAGTTCCTTGGTAGGAAACTAGGATCGAGGGGAAGTTTATTTCAGAAACTAAGACCAGTTCCTTGGTAGGAAACCAGGATCGAGGGGAAGTTTATTTCAAAAACTAAGACCAGTTCCTTGGTAGGAAACCAGGATCGAGGGGAAGTTTAAATCAGAAACTGAGACCAGTTCCTAGGTAGGAAACCAGGATCGAGGGGAAGTTTAAATCAGAAACTGAGACCAGTTCCTTAGTAAGAAACCAGGATTGAGGGGAAGTTTACCTTTTCTAAGCATCATTGCTTAGCAAAAGAAGATGAATGCGCAAGCTGCCACTCATAGCCATCAAAATTTTAGGTATTCCGATATTTAATCCTCTTGCACCCCGAATGCCCGAATGCCTTCGTCATTCACGCCTTCGGGTCCAAGAAGATTAAATAGGGGCATCTGTCATACCCCAAATTTTGACCACTAAGATTTCCCATCATTGTGCAAATCATCATCACAAAATGGGTAAACCATCATGCCTCATCAAATGCCTCAAGGGTTGTTGAGCATTTACTACAATCAAAATTAGGGTTTTAAGCCCTCTCAGAGCCTTAGACAAAGGATCAATCAAGGAATGACATGATCTTCAACTTGTCTAACCTCTCAAACATCCACAATAGATCAAAAGGACTCCCACTCCAAGGATTAAGCATAAAACTTCTCCCTTCTAGGTGGATCAAGTCTCAAGATCGATAGTGTCACCAAATAAGGGTTTTGGTCAACCAGGGCCTCCAGATGAAAAATTTCATCTGGGCACAAGCCAATGATCCAAAACATAACCTAATATACTCCATGGAGCCTCATGGACCCAATCATTAAGTCAATTTTGCCTCAGGGGATGCATTTACTAAAAACAGGAATTAAGGTTTCTTGACCTAATTCACCCCGAAGTTGACTTTTGGGGAAAATCATGAAGCAAGACCTCAAGACATGATTGGAGGGTCTCTAATATACCATATTGATCCATTTGGAACAATGGATTGATCTAAGAAGCTTGAGCAACAAGTCTCAATTTCATCTGCACCACAATTAGGGTTTTAAGGGAAAAGTCAACTGTAACTTTGACTTTTGACCAGGACATGCGCCCAAGCCCTAAGACATGACTCAACATACCCCATGACACCCATGGAACATGTCCATCAAGTTTGATTTAGGTCAAGGACATGATTTCATGAAGAATTGTATAGTCTGGAATTCATCTAATAAAAAGTCAACTGTGCACAAAAGTCAACTTTGACTTTTTGAGATTTTTCACCAAAATGGTTTTTTAACCCTAAAATGATGTTAATGTATGATTTGAATCATCATTCATCAAGAAAAATCAAGAAAAGTTGGATAACTTGTAAAAGGGGTAACCATAAAACTTAGAAAAATTTCTAAGTTATGAAAAAGTACCACTAATGTGCCAACTTTGGAGGACCATAACTCCTAAACCACAAGGCCATTTTTTCCCATCCAAAGCTTGATTTGCAGATCTCATTGACCTCTACAAAAACTTCAACTAGACCTAACTCCAATTCATTGTGGATTTTGAGCTATGAGTGAGCCAAAATGGCTGAAAATGTGAAAGTACACCATTTTCCAACACTTAGAAAATTCTGTCCAAGACAGATTTTGTTGAAACACCAAAACTTGTAATATCTTTTCACATAGATGCAAGCTGAATCAAGTCCAAAGTTAAACATCAATGTTGTTGCATATGTTGCCAAGAATTCAAAGAGCTTAACAGCATGAATTGATTCAACTTGAGCCAAGAGAAATCCATGCCCAAAGTCATGCTGCTGCAAGCTGTTTTGGAAAATCAGTTTGCATGTTTGCTTGCCACACACGATTTTGAGCCAAAAACTAAGGATCAGCATGCCACATGTATTCAAACCAATCACATTGCATCTGATCCAACTGATAAATCTAAGTCAAAAAGCCAAGGAATCTTCCAACTTGAAATTCATCCACTTTGGCACATTTTGCCTTGAATTCAAAGTGCATTAATGTGGAATAGTGCATTGTCAAGGTAGCTACCCTACTTAGTCAAATTCTCTGATTAAACAACAATAAAAACATCTGAGGAATGTGATTTTGGTCAAGGCATAGCCCTGCTCTTGGGAATGGCTAGCTTGCCTTGCTCGAGAAGAAATCCTCCAAGCCAATCCATGCAAATGTGATCTGATCCAGCAGCCATTCACTATTCCTCCAAAACAAAAGTTGATCACCTATAAATAGAGGTCCCAATGGATCATTCAACTCACACCAAAGCCAGTTACATCACTGCTTTCTCTCATTCTTCCTTAAACCTCAAGTTTTTTGGTTTTTGAGTAACCACTATCGGGTTTTGAGTTGCAGCCTTAGGCAATCAATTCCAATTGCTCAAACACATCACATATGATGTATTTGAGGTGTCCAAACACTTACTGTAACACCTCAGGCTCAAAATCACCCTTCAACCAAGCCATTATGCCTCAATTATGCAGGTGGAGGTCTCCAGCTTGATCCAAAGAGTTTCAAAGTGTTCCAAAGCTTGTAACACATTCCATAACATCCATTGAAGTTGTAGGGATCATTAATTCATGACTGGAACAAAGTTTGTGCAGAGTTCCATTTCAGCTTGCATCAAGGTAAGCCTCAAAACTCAAACTCCATGATCCATGCATATTTCCTCGCATGATATTTTGGCCAATTGCTCGCCATCATATACTGATTGTTTTCCCTCAGAAAATTTGATCATTGCACTTATAATTATGCCTACTCAATAACTTTTGCAAAATTAGGGTTCATACAGCCACAATGATATAATTTGTTATACACTGAAAATGAATAAAATTGGGTGTTGCCATCTTCTTCCTTGTGAAAAAATGCATGAGTTTGGTGTTTAAATGATGTCCAATGGTTGAGAGATGAGTGAGATATGGTGCTTCACGCACGAGCTGGTGGAAGAAGATGGCCATGACGTCATTCTTCAGATTTTCCAACTAAGTTTGATATATATGTTTCCATTGCCATGTTATATTTGAATTGGCATTGCGCCCCAGCGGTTCATTAGCTGGTTTTGTGTGTATTGGCAAGCGAGAGGTATGGGGTTCGAATCCCCCTCGCCCCAGACTTCTTTTTATCACTTGTTTTTTTGTTATTTTTCATATTATTCTTTTTAATGATTTGAAAAATTAATAACTCCTTCAATTTTTATCATTTTTTATTGGTTCTTTTTGTAATAATTCACAAAAATGTTGAAATATTTTATTCCACCAAAAAATTAGATTTATATTATTTATTTAATATAATTAGTATTTTTGTGAATAAATTCATTTTTAATTGCTTTTAAACATTGTAAAAGTGAATATTTACTTTGAAAATCAAAACCTAATGAGTTTAAATATTCCTTGGGATTATCCCTCATTTTTTTTCAAACCTTAAACAAAATCATAAATGGATTATTCAAATTTATTTTGTATTTTGTTTGATTTTCTTTAAATACTTACTTTTAAAGATTAAAATTAGGGTTTTTGATTAATTTAACTTTCAAAATTGATTTTAAAACTCATTTGAGCCTCTATTAGAGTGTAAAACCCAACCCACTTGTACAGAAAATATTTTGGGCCTCATTCGTTGTATAAGTCCCTCTGTACATTTTCAAATTAACGGCGCGATCGTCGTCTTTTCAAAATAACCCTGGGCCTACCCTCGAGTAGTAAGACCCATTTATTTTCTTAAAACTCATTTGGGCCTCTATTAGAGTGTAAGACCCAACCCCCTGTGTACAGAAAACTTTTTTGGGCCTCATTCGTTGTATAAGTCCCTCTGTACATTTTCAAACAAACGGCACGATCGTCGCCTTTTGAAAAATAACCTTTTGGGTCTCTCCTTGAGCTATAAGACCCATTCAAAACTTTTGGGCCTCTAATAGAGTGTAAGACCCAATCCCCTTTTAACCAAAACAAATTTTGGGCTTCACTTATTGTATAAGTCCCTCTGCGTTAAAAGAAAACCTCGGCGCGATTGCCATTTTTAAACGAAAAATCAATTGGGCCTACCCCCGTGTTATAAGCCCCACTCTTTTTCTTTAAAACTTTTGGTCCTCTTGAGAGAGTGTAAGACCCATCCCTTTGTACAGAAAACCTTTTTTGAGCCCCAGTCACTTGTATAAGTCCCTCTGTACAAATTCAAACAGTGCGCTCACTGATAAAACCCTGGGCCTCTCCTTGAGCTGTAAGCCCCAAATCTTTCTTTTTCAAAGCACTTTCTCCTTTGATTTTGAATATACTATTGTTTTCAATTTTTCTTTGTTGAACAACTAACCAAACAGCATGGAAGCTCTACAACCGAGTAAGTGTTTATATGCTTTTATTTACTACTTTCATATACATATAACTGTATTGTGGGGCTGTTTCGCTGTAAGTCTTCTTTCATAAACTCATATCAATTGTGTAATAATAGTATAAATATTTAGAGTTTCCCCGGCAACTACGTATAGAGTTAAGCCCGTTGATCACTCTTAGAAATAGTCTAAACTAGATCCCCATAGGATTACCAGACACAATCTTCCCTCCTCCTGGGGTTAAACAATATGGAGATATGAAAGGCAGCATTCTCTGTGAACCCTTTCATAGACTGTCACTCATAGAGGTTGTCAAAGAAACTCTATTCCCCAGGGATGATCTCTTCTCCGTGAATTGCATCTCTTGAGTTTCTTCCAAATTCTCGAACTTTCCTGACTTTGATCTATTCTCGGTGAATAGCATTGCCTTGAATTTCTCGGGGGTTTGGGGACCCACAAGCTTCTTAAAAGCACTTGTCAAGAAACTCTATTCCCCAGAGATGATCTCTTCTCCGTGAATTGCATCTCTTGAGTTTCTTCCAAATTCTCGAACTTTCCTGACTTTGATCTATTCTCGGTGAATAGCATTGCCTTGAATTTCTCGGGGTTTGGGGACCCACGGGCTTCTTAAAAGCAACCCCACATCCTCTTGGGCTTAGTACAAGGACCCTACAGTTTCTTAGAAGTATTCACAACCTCCTCTTAGGCTTTGTATAATGATCTCTTCCTCCGGGAATGATAGCCTCCTCTTGGGCATCGTACAAGGACCCACAGGCTTCCTAAAAGCAACCTAGCCTCCTCTTGGGCTTAGTACAAGGACCCTACGGCTTCTTAGAAGTATTCACAGACTCCTTTTAGGCTTCGTATAGTGATCTCTTCCTCCGGGAATGGTAGTCTCCTCTTGGACTTAGTACAAGGACCCGTCGGCTTCCTAAAAGCTTCCAGCCTCCTCTTGGGCTTCGTACAAATTGTCCCGACGACCTCCTAGAGGTATAGGAACAGAACTTAGTAATCTTCATAGAATAGTCCTTTCATAGAGTCTACTACTGTTTCTCAAAGCATAGTACAAAGGATAAAACTCTAGACTTGGACAGTCTAACTTCCTTGAGTCTCAAAGACATTCTCAAGCACCCCTTTGTTAAATAGGAAGGAAACCCGCAGACTCGGACAGTCTCAATACCCTTTGGATTTCCCGTCTCCTCAAAGAAAAGGAGATAACCCTGATCCTCACATCAAAAATCCCTGAGTACAGTGTTGCTCATATAAGAACTGATTTTCTCTTTAAAATCAGTATACTGGACCTGTCACTTAACTGAAACAGTTGCCCTAGCCTCTCTCTTGGGCTTTGTACAATGATTCTTCCCAGCGAAGCAAACATTTAGCCTCTCTCTCGGGCTTTGTACACATAAAAGACTCCCTCGTTGAGTCAATCACCCCTTTAGCCTTCATCTCAGGCTTTATACGAGATACAAAAGGTTCTTATTGAGCCAAACAAATGTTAGCCTCCTGCTCGGGCTTTGTACGAGATATAAAAACTCTCTTGTTGAGTCAAATAGCCTCCATCTCGGGCTTTGTACGAGATACAAAAACATTCTCTTGTTGAGTATAAAAGATCCTCTTGTAGGATCAACCCCTTTTAGCCTCTCTCTCGGGCTTTGTACGAGACACATATTAGCCTCCTCTTAGGCTTTGTATAAGAGAACCACTGGTTGATCCAATCAACCTTTTAGCATCAAACCTGTGCCTCGTTCACAGTACACAAACATCAACAACTCCTTCCCCTTCATCTAATCTCTGTAAGCGGCAAGCCTCTGGATCATCTATATCCATGCCACTGTCCCTCTTTTAGCATGAGAAATTCCTAAGGAAAGATGGCATTTCTCTACACTGAGTTAAAGTCTTCCCCTGCAGGTTAAAACCCCCCTCTAAAGAAAATTATGGCATTGCTAGGATCCGCGTATCCCGGTTAAAGTAATTCTCCTTTATAAACAGTTGTGACATACAACCCCCTCTTTAGAGATGACAAATTCTCCCTAAAGTCAAACCCTTTCAGCTTCACATCTTGGGCTTTGAACAAGATACAAATAGACTTTTGAGCTTCACATCTTGGGCTTTGAACAAGATACAAATAGACTTTTCAGCTTCACAACTTGGGCTTTGATCAAGATACAAACGACCTTTCGCTTCACGTCTTGGGCTTTGAACAAGACACCGAAACACCCATTTCCTCCCATAGACTAGGAGGAACTACGAACGCTCTGATTTCCCTGTTTCGGTAAACGGGAATACGTAGGCATAAGATCGAAAGCAAAGATCTTAGCGAGCACAATCAACAAAAAACCAAAATCTCATCCTCTCACATATCTATCAAAAAGCATCAGTCCTAACATCCTAATCCTTGTTCCCCGCCAGAAACCTTCTGTCAAGATAAAAAGAAAGGAACCAGTATTGGCGAAAATACAAATAACCAGTACAAAGGCCCCCCCACATTGATAGCATCTGTAACCTAACAGACCGCTATTTAAACTCAGTATGCAAGCAGGGTTAATTGGAGACATCTATTTCCCTTCCTTCATCAGCTCACAATAGGATAAAAAATGAATCGACCTGCAGTAAGCTCAACCGCAGAGAGCGACCAGCGCTTAAGAACCGCGTCCAAAATCGCTCGCTACAAATAGCTACCTATGGCGAATCCTTGAATGTGAAATCACATGGTACTAAGCGTAAAATTAAGGATAACAATTCAGTAGCATCATGACACAAACGGCTAGGTCACATCTCTGAAAATAGAGTTGAGCGACTAGTGTCAGATGGAATTTTGGATTCCATTGACTTCACAAACTTTGATGTTTGTGTTAAATGCGTTAAAGGAAAATAGGCCAAAACAAAAAAAATTGGTGCATATAGAGCTACAGATGTCTTAGAATTGATACATACAAACATTTGTGGACCATTTCCGACACCTTCTTGGAATGGTCAGCAATATTTTATATAATTCATAGACGATTATTCTAGATATGCATACATATTTCTTATACATGAAAAGTCTCAGTCATTGGATGTGTTCAAATTGTTCAAGGCTGAAGTTGAGAATCAACTTGACAAAAGAATTAAGAAAGTAAAATCCGACCATTGAGGTGAATATCACGGTAAATATGACGGTTCAGGTGAACAACGTCAAGGGCCTTTTGCCAAATAACTAGAGGAATGTGGAATTGTCCCACAGTACACCATGCCAGGATCTCCTAACATGAACGGTGTTACTGAAAGACAAAATCGGACTCTTAAAGATATGGTAAGGAGTATGATTTGTCATTCTACCTTGCCAGAGTCACTCTGGGGAGAGACACTAAAGACTGCAACTTATATTCTAAATAAAGTACGAACAAAAGTAGCTACCAAAACACCTAATGAGCTTTGGACTGGGCGAAAGCCTAGTCTCAAACATTTTCATGTGTGGGGATGTCCAGCTGAGGCAAGGCCTTATAGGCCAAATGAAAAGAAATTAGACTCCCGAATAGTGAACAACTACTTTATTGGTTATTCTGAAAGATCTAGGGGCTACAAATTTTATGATCCCAAATTAAATTCAATTTTTGAAAAGGGAACAACCACATTCTTTGAGGAAATTGAGTTTGGGAGGAAGAATAAGGTTAGAGACTTTGTCTTAGAGGAAGAATCGATAACAATTCCAGAACCGATTCATATAGTTGCTTTTGATCAAGCAAGTACGAAACCTGCACAAGACATTGTTGCAATTCCTCAAACTCAAGATGATTTGGTAATTCATGAAGAATAAACTCAAAATCCTCAAGAACAAGTGTTACAAGAACCAGTACCTTTGCGGAGATCCACTAGAGAAAGGAGAAATGCTATTTCGGATGATTACATAGTCTTTCTCCAAGAACACAAGGAAAATAATGCTATGCTGGAAGATGATCCAATCAACTTCTGTCAAGCCATGCAGGATTCCAACTCGGAAAAGTGGATTGAAGCAATGAAAGAGGAGTATAAGTCCATGCAAGACAATAAAGTTTGGGAACTTGTCCCATTACCAAAAGGTGTGAAACCCATTGGTTACAAATGGATTTTTAAGACCAAAAGGGATTCTAACGGTAATGTGAAGAGGTATAACGCTCGTCTTGTGGCTAAGGGCAATACTAAAAAAGAAGGGATTGACTTTAAAGAGACTTTTTCTCCGGTTTCATCAAAAGACTCTTTTAGGACAATCATGGCTCTTGTTGCACATTATGATTTGGAACTTCATCAAATGGATGTCAAGACAACTTTACTCAATGGCAACGTTGATGAAATAATCTATATGATGGAACCAGAAAACTTTGTGTCGGGAGACTCAAAGAATATGGTTTGCAAATTGATAAAATCCATTTATAGACTAAAGCAGGCGTCTCGTCAGTGGTATCACAAGTTTCACGAAGTAATTCTCTCATTTGGTTTTGAGGTGAATGTTGTTGAACATTGTGTGTATCACAAATTCAATGGGAACAAGTACATTTTCATGGTCTTGTATGTAAATGACATACTGCTTGCCACAAATGATATTGGAATCATGCACAAAACTAAGAAATTTCTATCAAAATTTTTTGAAATGAAAGATCTTGGTGATGCCTCCTTTGTATTAGGAATTCAGATACATCGAGACCGATCTCGTGGTATTCTAGGATTATCACAAAGAAGCTATATCGAAAAGGTACTTAAAAGGTTTGGCATGCAGGAATGTAAATCAGGAGATACTCTAATTGCTAAGGGAGACAAATTCAGTCTCAGTCAGTGCCCAAAAGGAAACTTAGAAATTCAAGAAATAGAAAAGATTCCTTATGCGTCAGCAGTAGGGAGTCTGATGTATGCTCAAGTGTGCACGCGTCCGGATATTGTGTTCATAGTGGGGATGTTAGGAAGATATTTGAGCAATCCAGGAATGGATCATTGGAAAACATCCAAAAAGGATATGAGGTATTTAAAGAGAACAAAAGACTCTATGCTCACATATAGGAGCTCAGACCAGTTAGATATCACTGGATACTCAGACTCAGATTTTGCTGGATACCAAGACAATAAAAGATCCACTTCAGGCTATATTTACATGTTGGTTGGTGGTGTAGTTTCTAGGCGCAATGCTAAGCAAACTCTTACGGCTTCATCCACCATGGCAGCAGAGTTTATA
Organism: Lathyrus tuberosus; assembly: GCA_022829125.1. NCBI lineage: Eukaryota > Viridiplantae > Streptophyta > Magnoliopsida > Fabales > Fabaceae > Lathyrus > Lathyrus tuberosus. The sequence goes on from JALAZF010000272.1 coordinate 1,000,196, forward strand.
GCATGTTATAAGACATCCAACCATGGGATTTGGCTGAGGAATCTTGTCACTGGGATGCGAATTGTGAAAGGAATTGAAAGGCCACTTAAGTTATATCGTGACAACAAATCAACCGTCCTGTATTCCAACAATAATAGGAGCTCGACTAAGCTAAAACATATTGACATCAAGTTCCTAGTTGTTAAGAAAAGGGTACAAAGTGGACAAATTTCCATAGAACATTTGGGGACAAACTCCATAATAGTAGATTCTCTTACAAAAGGTCTTACACCCAAGGTCTTTCATGAGCACAATGCTCGCATGGGTATTTTATCGTTAGATAAGTCTTTGTTTTAGTGGGAGTTAGTCGATTATGAATTTTATGTTCTGTGTTTGGTATTATGTATGCATACTATGATTTTGGATATTTTCCAATTAATAAAGTTTGATATTCATTAGTTTACATTTTGTACAATAAAGTTATTGAATGACCTCACTAAAGTAAAATAGGACCAGTTGAAAATAGACATATAAAGACCAACTTCATGTGATTTTCATGCTACACATTTCATGATGGATCTATGTCATTTAGTTATGTCACTATCGATTATCATTGATGGGTTTAGTTATGATTGATATAATGAAAATCACCTTGATTCCTTTATATTGCCATGACTAATGGACGAGATACTTTGGATATTCATAAAGAATATAATGGCAAATTTTGATCTCATAAAGTCTAACACATGTGTAAAGTTACATATGTGACTAGTGGGAGATTGTTAGAATTTTGGGTCTAAAATGTAAAATTTAATGTGTTAGAGCCATTATTTTAATTAGTCAAGACTTAAAGGGATCTAATTAATATAATATTAAGTTTGTGGCTAAAATCATAAATGTCATGAAATGTTAGGTTATTGTGTAGATACCATAAGTCAATATCTAATTTGACGAGAGGCCAAATTAGAATATTGAAAACTAAGAAATAACCCTAGGGTTATTTAAATGGGTTATGGTCCCCATTTGTAGAGTACGGAAAAAATAAGGTTTATGAGTTTTTCTCTCTTCATCCCCATCAAAGGAGATTCAAGGAACTCTACAAATCGGAAGATCACATACCCGAAACCTTCAACGATTTCAATGGAAAATTCAGGTACGCTTTCACCTTCAGTCGCTAATTGAATTTCGGTATGGGTTTAAGGGTTAAAAGTTCTGTTGTTAATTTCTATATCGGTAGAAATCATAAGGTTATGAACAGATCTTACAATATTAAGTTATATTAGAACACAAATTACACTTAACAAAGTTATACAAGTTTTCTTCAGTCCATTATCCTCATTTCACTCTTTAACGGTTAGAACTTGGTTTAATGCTTCTAGTTCTTCAACCGCCCATTTCTCCACCTCTAATTTTGTTTGCAAAGTAAATAATATTTTGCAAAATGAACTGGAGGTAAAGGAGGGGCAGGTTGAAGAACCAGGAGCATTGAAACAAAATCTAATCCTTAAAGAGCAAAATGCGGATAATGGACTGAAGATATCTTGTATAACATTAATTAGTGTAACATGTTCTTCTAGTATAACTTTATTTGTCATATTATTAATTTTTAGATTAGATTTAAATTTTGTATGTTTAGCGAGCATTGGAGAAATAAGCATTTCACATAATTTATAATAAACCAAGTTGTATATATCACAACGGTTGTTTAGAAAAACCGTTGTTAAATGTTAAGCGTTAAGAATTTCACTACGGTTGTTTAATGTAATTGTTGTGATAGGTAGCGTGCTACCTAGTTTATAATTACAGTCACATGATCATGGTGGAAAGTATCATACTTACAAACACCCCTACCTTACCACGATTGGTCAAGTATGGTGGTATCCATTTTCAAACTGTGGTAAAATGGTTTTTACGTAGTACTGACACAACTACTTACCACAAATGCACCACCTTCTATCATTAATTCAAACCATCCTCCCACAAGAGTATAATCAAGAGTAAAACATCCAGTATTGCATCTCAAAGACTATGTATCTTCCTCTTTTCACGATGAACCTCATCAATCATCATCAGGTACTTCTTATGCACTGTCTAATTTCCTTTCTTATTCTCACTTGTCTCAATTATTGTCATTTTAGTCTTTCTATCACTGCTCACATTGAACCAAAAACATATAATGAGACAAGTAAGTTTGAAGCTGAAGACAAGCCATACAAGCTGAGATAGAATCCCTTGATAAAATTGGTACTTGAAAAGGTGTTAATCTTCCATCCAATATAAAACTTATAGGTTACAAATGGGTTTACAAATTCAAAAATAATTAAGATGGAAGTATTGAAAGATTCAAGGCAAGGATAGTTGCTAAGGGATATAACCAAATCAAAGGTTTAGATTATTCCGATACATAGTCACCTGTTGCCAAGTTAACCACTACCAGACTTGTATTGGCTCTTGTGCCAATTCACACATGGAATTTGCATCAGTTAGATGTTAACAAATATTTTCTTCATGGAGAATTGCATGAAGATGTCTACATGACTATTCCTCATGGTGTCATATGTTCTAAACCAAATCAAGTTTGTAAATTGATCAAGTCTTTATATGGCCTTAAACAAGCTAGTAATCAATGGTATGTGAAGTTAACTTCTTTCCTCATTCATCATGGTTACAAACATGTTGAGTTTGATCATTTCATTTTTGTCAAATCCAAAAATCCAGACTACACAATCCTCCTAGTTTATGTTAATGATGTCATACTAGCAGGGAATTCTCTATTTGAATTCGCAGCCATCAAAGGAGTCATTCATCATGCACTACTACGAAAAACACATATAATGACGGTTACGAAACACATATAATGACGGTTTCACGTCCGTTGTTAGGTAGCGTGTGATTGTATGTATGTTAGTTTCCACAACGGACGAGAGATCGTGGTTATAAGTTTGATAGCCGCTACTTATAACAACGGTTTAATTAAACATCTGTTGTGAAATAATTTAATGGTCATGGGTTCAAATCCCAGAAACACTATTCTTGCCTTTTATTATTTTGGATAACACTCTCTACTTATAACAATGGTTGAGTTAAAAATCGTTGTGATATAATTTTATATATATATATATATATTTTTCAATTTTAGAATATTCCCAAATTTTATTACTATTTTATTACTATAAAAACTTGTCAACATGGGTAACAATCTACATTTACACTTACTATAAATAGTTATTAATATTCAGATATTTTACTTAACATTTTAATTACAGGATATGTGTTGACGGAGGCGACATTTAATTACTACCGAGGTGAAATACGAAGATCAAATAGAGAGGCTTTGGAGTGGATAGACAACATTCATCGAGAGAAGTGGGCAAGTACGTATGACAGAGGACAACATTGGGGACACGTGACAACTAACCTGATCGAAGCAATGAAGTCGGTACTTAAGGCTACCCTAAACCTTCCAATCACTGCTTTGGTCCGGTCTACATATTTTCGGTTAGGATCGCTATTTGGTAAACGAGACCATGATTGGAAAAAAATGTTGGCATCTGGTCAACCTTTCACAGATTATTGTAATAAGGGAATGCTTGAAGAAGTGAGTAAATCTAGCAGTCAAAATGTCATGCAATTCGATCACGAGAAAATCTATTTAATGGTGGCCGAAAGAATTAATCAGAACGATGGCCGACCATTAGGTACTTTCAGCGTTGATCTCAGGAAGCAGTGGTGCAATTGTGGGAAATTTCAAGCATTTCATTTACCTTGCTCCCATGTAATCGCAACCTGTTCTAGTATACACCAGGACCACACCATGCACATACCAGATGTTTTTAAGATTCTGAATGTTTTTAAAGTCTACAAGGAAAGCTTCCTTTGACTTCCACACTAGGAAAACTAGCCAACATTGAAGGATATCCAACATATGAAGGATATATGCGAAGGAAGAAGAAAGGACGCCCAAATAATACTCGAATTAGAACCAAAATAGATGATGTTGAAAAAGAGAATAGAAGGTGTGGGATTTGTCGCAAAATGGGCCTTATGCGTATAAAATGTCCTAATGTAGCTGGCCCGTATAACCGACCCGTTTAGATAATTTTGTTTGATTTTTTAGTTAATCATTTAGTCAAGGTTTTAGCTTTCTTTTCATGTCTTTGTAATTCAAAATTCATTTAATATTCAAGACAAGTTTCAGTAACAACAAAATAAAGAAACCACGCATAAAACAACAAGACGATAAAAAATAAAACGATTAAACACATCAACATGTCTAAGAGATTACAACTATCAAGACAATATCCGATTGTCCATACATCATCAATACAAGATCATAGTCGTTTTTAACAGCTTTCCAGGATCGAGTTTCTCCATTTTTAACAAGTCTGTCAATTCTTCAAAATTTTCACCGTCATCAATTTCTCCATCTAACCAATTCATCAGGCTTCTCTGAAAATGCTCGAATGTCATTGTGTTTCATAGTCGGATCTTTATTGGAGGCTTTATTGCCGAAAAAACAGTTGAGCATCTCTTTTGATAATATGAGCATTTGGATTGGTAATATACTCCATTTTTGAAAAATATTTCAGAGTGAAATGATGAAATAAATGTAAAAGATGTGAGACTTAGAGGTTGCCACACAAAACTATTTATAGAAAATAGAAAAATAATATAATATTCCACTACTCAACCATTGGATGGCCGAGTTCGGATAATAGATGATCGAGCTCAGTCAATGGATGATCGATCATCTTCATACGATTATTTATGTGTAATAAATAAAATAAAATAAAGTAATAATATGAATAAAATATTAAAATTGTATAAATTAATAATATGAATAAAATTTTACTCAAATTGTATACAATTATTTTTTATAAAATTGTATTAATTAACAATATAAATAAAATATTAAATTTATATTATAATAATTAAAAAAATAAAAATAAAATATCAAAAACTAAAAATTATTAAAATATTTATAAACTCGGCCATTGAATGAACGTGTGACATTTTGAAAAAAAAAATTAAACGTGTAGCGTTTTGGTGTTTTATTTTTCGAATTTTTTTTTTTTGAACAAGCAAACTTTTTTTGCATAAGAAATGCCCAAAAGCAAAGCAAATATGATTATTTTTTCAAAGTCAGATTAACAACACTCTTGAGGATGCTAAAGGCATGTACAGTACGAATACTACAGTATAGGGAGAGGAGTCGTATCATGAGCTAGAGTAGGACCCACAAGATTGCTCGGTATTTGTAGGGTGTGATATCATAATATTTTAAGTTTATAAAAATATTAAAAAGCTTTTAAAAAAATTTATTGTTGAATTATGAAATAAATGATCACATATATTAAATATGTAAATATATAGTAGTTTAAAACTGATTTTTTTTTTAATTTTATAAATATTTAATTTATATAATAATATAAATTAAAATATATAAATATATATTGTGCGGGTATGGGACGGACTGGGTACTAAATTGTCCATCCCTGCACCCATCTCCACTTATTTAAGTAGGTAATTACTCGAGCTCGTACTCGTACCCATTTTTGCGGGTATTTATCCTATTCTTTATGGATAATTTTCTGAATACCCACTGGGGATGAGCCAAATTGACATCTTTACCTCTCTTGCTTGGATAGAAGAGAAATAGAAAAGAGATATCCAAAATAAGTGGATTCCACTGCTTTTTCATTTCTTTGCTTAGATGAGAAGAAAGGGAAAAGAAACACTTTTCCATTTTTATATGTCCATTATACCCTTGCTTTACTAACTTAATTTATAAGTCTTTCTTCCTTGCTTTACCATTACACTCACAGTGAAGCAAATTAAGTCTTTCTTCCTTGCTTTACCATTACATTTACAGTGAAGCTCTTTGATCACGTGTGTTATGGTCATTTTCTTTCGTTTTATGCACATTGCAGCAACACCATATTAAAAAGTGGAATATCAATTATATTAAATTTTTGGAAAAATAAATAAAAATTAATTGAGAGAAAAAGTTTGTTTAAATTAAATTAGTAATTATCCAAAATAAAATTGATTAATGATTTTGAATAAATTATTTAATTATTTATATTAATTTAACTAATCAACTTATTTATATTTTTTTAAGTAAAGACACTTTTGACTTTTCAAAAAATAACTACACTTCACTCTCTTCTATTTCTCTCATCTTCATCTCATAACAAATAATATCTTAAATCTACTTTACTTCTCATCTATTTCTCTCTTCTTATACCCTTTCTTATCTCATTCTCTCTTTTCAATTTCTTCTCTCAACCAATCACACCAGTACGGGTGCCACCGTGATGATGAAAGAGAGAGAAAAATGAAATATTAACTCCGTTTTAAATTATAAGACGTTTTGAGGATTTCACACAGTTTAAAAAAAATAATTAATGTTGTATGGGAAAGAGAAATTATGTATGACTTTACACTATTATTCTTCATTAATTACTGAGAAATGAGAAATTAATAAAATCAAAAGAAGAAAGATAAATAAATAGTTAAGAATATATTAGAAAAAATATCATTAATGGTGAAATATTATAAAAATATATAAATATTAAAATTCTTTTTTATTTTTATCTTTAAATTAAATGATATTAACATAAAATTGTGTATTTGACCAACTTTATAACTTTATTAACCAACATTTTACATTTTATTAACCAACTTTATATGTTGCTAAAAATTATTTTTAATAATGAACGTCTATTAACCAACTTCATAACTTTGTTAACCAACATTTTACTCTTTATTAACTAACTTTAGTTTACTACTAAAAATTATTTTTAACATCTAGGCGTTTATTAACTAACTTCATCACTTTATTAATCAACTTTTTACATTTTTTTAATCAATTTTATTTCACTATTTTTAAAGTTACTATTTACAAACACTGTTCACGGATACTGTTTACGCATTGTTCGCATGTACTATTTACACACTGTTCATAAAAAATATTATTTTATTTTTAAAAACACTGTTCACTAAATATTTGGTGTCAAATATAGGTGTATGAATAACATGGTTGTTAATTTTTACTTAGCTATCTCTTTTCACTCATGTTTTAAATAATACAGAGCTTCTGTAACCTGTTTTCATTTCTTCCCAAGTCTGTTTTGAGTTTGTTTCGTTTCCTTGCTGAGAGATTCATGGCGAGAAAATTTGAAGGACGTGCTGTGGGAATAGACCTTGGCACAACTTATTCATGTGTTGCAGTATGGCAAGAAGAACACTGTCGAGTTGAGATCATTCACAATGATCAAGGCAATCGAACTACGCCTTCTTTTGTTGCTTTCACTGAAAATCAGAGATTGATCGGTGATCCTGCAAAGAACCAAGCTGCTGCCAACCCTCAAAACACCGTCTTTGGTAACTTCAATAATTTTAACCTCCTTGATATAATTATTCTTGTTATTGTTTCACAACATAATGCTCAAGTTCTGGAAAATAGAATGTTGAGAATTACTAATATTATTTTTTTCAGATGCTAAGAGGTTGATTGGTAGAAAGTTTAGTGATCAAGTTATTCAAGATGATATAATGTTGTGGCCTTTCAAAGTCACGGCTGTTGTCGATGACAAACCTATGATAACCGTCAATTACATGGGTCAGGAAAAACACCTATGTGCCGAAGAAGTATCATCTATGGTGCTCACGAAGATGCGAGAAATTGCCGAGGCATATTTAGAATCACCGGTTAAGAATGCAGTTGTTACTGTGCCAGCTTATTTCAGTGACTCTCAGCGAAAAGCCACAATAGATGCTGGGGTTATTGCTGGCCTCAACGTTATGAGGGTAATGAATGAACCTACTGCCGCAGCTGTTGCGTATGGTCTTGACAAGAGGACTGATTATGATGGAGAACGGAATATTTTTGTCTTTGATCTTGGTGGTGGTACTTTTGATGTTTCTCTACTAACTATCAAGGGCGATGTGTTCACAGTTAAGTCAACAGCTGGAAACACTCACCTTGGTGGAGAAGACTTTGATAATAGAATGTTGAACTACTTTGTGCAAGAGTTCAAGTAAAAGAACAAAGTCGACATTAGTGGAAATCCCAAAGCATTAAGGAGATTGAGAACTGCATGTGAGAGGGCAAAAAGATCACTTTCTTTCCTTGTTGTTGCAACTATTGAAGTAGATTCTTTATTTCAAGGCATTGACTTTTCATCAACCATCAATAGGGCAAAGTTTGAGGAAATGAATATGGACCTTTTCAATGAGTGTATGAAAATTGTTGAAAGTTGTCTAATGGATGCTAAGATGGACAAGAGCAAGATAGATGATGTTGTCCTTGTTGGTGGTTCTTCTAGGTTTCCTAAAGTACAGCAGCTATTACAGGACTTTTTCAAGGGTAAGGAGTTGTGCAAGAGCATTAACCCTGATGAGGCTGTGGCTTATGGGGCAGCTGTTCAGGCTGCGTTGTTGAGTGAAGATGTTAAGAATGTTCCAAAGTTGGTGCTGCAGGATGTTACACCTTTGTCTCTTGGCACATCAGTATTAGGAAATATCATGAGTGTGGTGATTCCCAGAAACACTTGCATTCCTGTTGTAAAGACAAATCAGTATGTCACAACAGTAGATAACCAAACCAGTTCTTTGATTGAGGTTTATGAGGGCGAGAGAACAAAGGCCAATGAAAACAATTTACTCGGTTCTTTTACTCTTTCTGGCATTCCTCCAGCTCCTCGTGGTTCCCCTTCTTCAGATGTCTCTTTCGCTATAGATGAAAATGGCATTCTCACGGTTTCTGCTACTAATAATGCTTCTGGAAATTCGAATGAGATTACAATAACCAATTACAAAGAAAGGATGTCAGCCGAAGAAATTAAAAAATTGATTAAAGAAGCTGAGAATTTCCATATTGAAGACAAGAAATTTCTAAGAAGGCCAAAGCAGTGAATGCATTGGATGACTACATTTACAAAATGATGAATACTTTAAAGAAAAAGGATATTAAGTTGAAGCTCTCCACACAAGAAATCAAGCAGATTAAAGATGCAATTGCAGTGGCTAAAAACCTGGTTGACGAGAATAAGCAGCAGGTTGAAATAGAAGTTCTGGAAGATCACCTAGAAGGGCTTGAGAGCAGGATGAAACACATTATAGCTAAGACTATTTAGTTTTTATTAAGTTACTTAAATTGTCATTGTCATTGTGCTATATTTATAAACCATGCCAGAACTGACGGAAACTGTGATGTTTGATTCAAATGCAGTTGTTTTAGATTTCCTTTGTTTAGTTTCAAGTCTCTTTGATTAGCTTACAAAGAAGGCCAAAGATGAAATGCTTCTACTTGAGTCTTCTTCAAGAGTTTAATCTGCTGTGTGATCAGTTTGTGGTTGAGTTTGAGTACTTTATTGTAATAGTATTTTGTTTGTTTTTATGTATTGAAAGTTTAAAGCTATGTTCTCATTCTCAATAGTTAGAAATTTTGATGGAAAATGGATTATGCAGTTCAATGTAAAAACGCTGTGAAGCTTCTGATCAATTGATTTTCCATTTCTGAAAATGAAGGAAATGACAACTCCTAAAATTAATTTTGAGGATGATAAAACTTACAAGCACCAAAACTATTAATAGTCGTATATTTTAGTCTTGTAATATCGGATTAAACTATTACGATGTATATTGAACATTCATGTGCTGAAACTTTAGATGTCATTGAACATTATTATTAAAAAATATTTATGGATTTGGTTGGAAAAAGTAGGTGTTTATTAAGCATTAACGTTAAAAACTCAAATAAAAAACTAATACTGCGGATGCACTAATGAAACTTTTAAGGTGAATTCTTATCTACTCACTTTAAAAAGTTGTGTAAAGTTATCCATAGAGTAAATTAGGCTACATTGCATTGGAAATCTATAAAATTTAAATTATTAAATAAATAATTAAGTATAATAAAATGATATGACATTAATGGATTGGTTAAAGATAGACTATTCAATTTTTTGTGATGGATAATGAAGTTGTCCCCACTTTTTAATATTGCAAAAACACCTATAAGTGTTTTGTTTCATAGGGTCCATCGTGCATTGTCTAGTCACTTGTCCAAGAGCTAATGAGATTTGGTTGACCTGGGCTATAATGCACGTGCATGCATATTGTATGCGAAGATGTGGGTCGCAAACATTTTTCTCTTATGATATAGAAAGAGAATTTTTTAGTCTACCTCTTGATACTCTTAGGTATTTGTGAAATTTTTTTTATGTCCTTATTTTTGGAGATATACATTCAGACGCATTTTTTTTTTACGCTGGATGCTTCCAGAGACACATTTATGAAAAAAGTTTCGTAGATGCATCTTCGAAATCTTATCAAAACAGAGTTTTTAAAAAAAAATCAAATTTTATTGGTCTGAGATGAAAATTAACTATTGCAGATGAATATAAAATAACATACATCCGTAAATAAAATAATATAGTATATATATGAGAAGTAAAATGTCATACTCAAAAAAATAGTACATAAGTGTTATCAAAATATATACATCAAAAAACACATCACAATCACTACTGTGTGTGTCTGACAACATCTGTAGCCTCTCCTCTGCCTATTCCTCTGTCGCCTCGTATGTCTCTATCGCTTCCTCGACCGACCGGTCTGCGTCCTCGGCCATCGATCCCACCCGTCCTGGTGCTATGCCTGCGATACATAAGTGCCACCTATTTCATCTCATCCAATACACGCCTGTGGTCAGACCTCTCAGGGAAGAAACCGGCGACAATGTCTGCCCGCCCCATCTCCACTATCTGACGACATCGAGGCAGGACATCCTGAGTGTGGTCCAACTGAGAATGCTGCTCCTCTAAGATCTTCCAATGAGCTGGTTTGGGCGGTGATCCTTCTGCAGTGGGCATCATATATGGGTGTAAGACGGTGAAGAAGCACATGATGTAGCCATCAACGCAACTCCAGTCTCTCGGCGCTCTGGTCGACCGAGCCTCGTCCGGTACCATGTGCGCCTGGTAGTCAGAAAAGATCTCGTCTATCTGCCTACGGGTCAAGCCGAGAGGAGTGGAGACAGCTGGGTGTCTGGGTATCGTCTGTGCGTACCCGAACTGCCGCATGACACGCTCGGGCAAATATGGAACAGTGATGGTCGAACTGCATGCCAACCATCTTGAGAATAGTGATATGTCGTCAAATGGACGCGTCTCACGGTGATCGGCATAGATGTCGTAGCGGATGTCCTTAGCAGCCAGGCGATCGAGATAGACTCTATAAGGGCCGACCGCCTGGTTTCCCCTGAGCAGGATAAAGGCACGGACACGCGGCATCTGCTCTGTGTAATCAGGCACACTCCCCCACCCGCCGATCATGGGAAAGTGCTGGAATATCCAAGCCTGAAATGAAAGTAAAAAACATCAGGATCAAGCATTTTCACGAATATAGAATGTAAAGTAATGAAAAAAAGTTATCAGGATATAAGATTGTTAGCACAAGTAGTGCCACACTCCCTGCCACAGTCCTGGTCTTCCACAGGCATCCATCTCCTAGCCTCGAGTACATGTAAGCCAGGGTAGCCGCCCCCCCAGTTGTACTCATGGATCCGTGTGGGATCCAAAAAGTACCTCGGGTAAGCGACATCAGTATATGTGGAGGAAGTGTCCACAAGCAGCTGTGTGCCGACTAAAATTAGAAAATAACACCTCAGCACACGCTGTCTGTGTATCTTAACCTTAGGTGGATCACCATCTTCCTGGTGTGCAGCAGCGAGCGCCTCACGAAATCTACGCGAGAGAAAAGAGAACCTCACATGAGCCCCTCTGGTCATATCCACCTCCTCAAGCGCATCCAGTGGATCAACCCCATGCCCCTCGATCAACATCTCTCTCGCATCCTCCTTCGTCATCCTACCGTGACGGAGGAGGATACCCCTGATCGGTATATGCAACAGACAAAAGATGTCATCCAGTGTAATAGTCAGCTCGCCGTGCGGTAGATGGAAGGAGGACGTCTCAGGGTGCAATTTCTCCGCAAAGCCCATCAGCATCCCGTTATGGATCGGGTTGTAACCGATCCCACAAAGGTCCTTCAAACCAGAGGCGGCAAGGACATCCTGGAACCAAGCTTCCTGTGGCTGCTCCAAAGATAATATCTTCCGCTTATGGTTGTAGAACTTCTGTGGCTCACGAGTCTGAAAACTTTCAACAAATAAGAAACAATGTTAATAAGAAACAATGGTACAAATTATAAATTTCCAATGAAAAAAAAGAAACAATTTGAGTAATGTTACCTCTCCATCTCAGACATATCTGGCAGTATGGTCAGCGTACTCTGTCAGCAGGGACATATCTAAGGGACCCCCTGGGAAACCCTCTGGCCCATCATCTTCGTCGTCACCAGCATCCTCAGCTGGTGGGTCATCACCCTCTGAAGGTGGCACCGGAGTAACATCACCTGCAGGAGGAGGAACAAGAGTATCTCGACGAGGCCTGCAGAACCTCAGCTGAATCCCGACGCCTCCGGGATGAAGAAGTCGATGATGGGGTGGGATACGAGGTCGAGGGAGTGTCTTGGATATGTGATGAACAAGGCTGTCCAGTAGGCTGTACCTCAGCTGTATCGGCCTGGGTAACGGTGGCCTGACTCCGCTCGCGTCTCACAGATGCATGTTGCGAAACTCGTCCAAGTCGCAATCTATCGTCTCTGTCTGCCATAATGTCTGCAATGTATAACCAAGGAAAAACAATTAGATACGAATAAATTAAAAAACAAAAGAGAAAAAACAATTAACATTTTCTACGTCCGGATGTACACACACGAAAAAAGTTATGTAGAAGTATCTACGGAAGAACCTAGAATTTACAACGTTTGGCTTGTTCCGGAGCTGCATCTACGAAAGTGCCCTAACGTTCAATTGTTCTATAGATGTAGATCCGGAACAACCTGCAACTCCAAAGGTTACGGCAATGGCGTCCCCTACCCATGGAAATGTGATTTATGAAGCCCTGATCGTCCGTTTCAGCCAACAAACAATACATACATTATCTTTAAACTATATTTCTAAAACTATCTAAGGATTTCTACCCCTAAAACTATATTTTAACTCGTTTACGGGAAATACTCGAAAATACCTCGGAAACTGAAAAACTTACCGATTATATCGAGCTTTGATTGTGTTGGTGTTTCTTGATCATTGAAATGAACGCTCATTGTCGAACTTGATTGAAAATAATGAAGTTTGGTGGAAAAAGACTTTTTGAGGATTGAGAGAGTTTGGAGAGTTTGAGAGTGAGAAAATGAAAAATGAAGAATGAGGCAGGAGAAGAGGCTCTGGTGTGAATGTATTGCAAAATGTTCTGGAGCTATATAAACGGAAACATTCCGTAGAGGTAGCTCTAGAAAAAACCAGCGTTAGGTAAAAAAAAGGTGTGTCCGAAGATACATCTTTGGAAGCAGGGGGTATTTTTGGAAGCGCACATGGTGCGTAAGAACCCCAAGGGGTGGGGTAAGAAACAATTAACATGTCTGCAAGGTATTAATCCTAGATTTTTAGACACTCGTCCGTGATTGTTGCAGTTTCATCAATACTCATCCGTATTAATCCTAGATTTTTAGAGGCTCGTCCCTGTTTGTTTCAGTTTCATCAATACTTGTCCGTATTGATCATAGACACTCGTCCGTGTTTGTTTCAGTTTCATAAATATTCTTCTGTATTGATCTTAGACTTTAGATACTCGTCAGTGCTTTGTTTCAGTTACAACATTACTCATCCGTATCGATCTTATACTTTCTTTGTGATCTTCAACACTCGTATGTGTTCATCCCCGGTATGGTTGTCACTCGTCCGTGTCAATTTCTGTTTTATCAATACTTCGTCCGTATTGATTCTCCAACTCCTGTTTACGTTGAGTATATGGTTTATATTGCTCTATTTCCATAAGCGGTTTCGTTGGTTGTATTCCTCAGAGGAGTCGTCTCATCCCTTGCAGAGTGAAAATTTTATGGTTCTTTTGATATTCAATCCCTTTCTACCATGAATGTCTGAATGTCGTTGTCTTTCATACCTCCAGGTCATAGTGGCTTGAATAGGGGCAGCTGTAACACCCCAAAGTTTGCCCTCTCTTTTTCAACCTTTTGACTTATGCTTCATTCATTTGCATCATCATTTCATACCATTGCATTGGTTACAAGACATGGGATCAGGGTGTTGTTTCTTACATCTCAGAGCCTTTCTTATTTAAGAGTTTATTTCAGTAGTATTCAGAGCTAAGCAGACAGTCATCAGAGGCATCTTCAGGCATTCATTTTGCTCAGCAGATGGTTGGATTATTTCAGAATCAATAGCAGAAAGTAGGGTTGATTTGATCTTGTACCAGACAGGTTCCCTATCATGTTTCAGGCATCATTCAAGGGTATTATCAGTGGCTAAGGTTCAAATAAGAAGCAGGAATCAAAATAAGTTGGACGAGGCCATTTTAACACTTTTTCCTTGGTGCAATCGATTTGCATAAGTGTGCAATCGATTGCACCCCTTCAGGATGCTTCATTTTTTCCTTGTGGGACAATGCAAATCGATTTGCACCGTTGTGCAATCGATTACACTGTGACAGCTTTGCCCAAAACCTTCATTTTTCAGCACTACATCAGTTTGTAATGCACTATATTCACTTGGGATCAAGGCGATATCAATAAAAGGATCTAGAATGCTTCGAAATATTAGTTCATTTCCAAATTAATTTCACCTTCCCTCCACAATTCAAATGGTTTCCATTCCTCATTCCAAACCAAAAACTCATTCCAAATTCAAACCCACACTTCAAACCTCACTTTCATTCCAAACCTAAACCATATTTAAACTAATTTGCTCCAAACCACACACAACTACACTTCATTTTTGTGATTTTTCTACACTTCTCACTCATATTTTCTCAATTCTTTCTCACTTTTTCACTCTCCATTTTCATCTTCAACCTTCACTAAAACTCTTCCATTAGAATTCTCAAATTCTTCATTGAAATTTGTTAATTCTAGAGCTAAACCTTCATCATTTCCTCTCATCAACACAAATTTTGTAGTTGAAGTGTTTTTGGATCTAGATCTAAGCTTTGGAAGTGTTTTCTTGAAATGGTTTTGGAAGTAATTTCGGTTTTTGTTTGTTTTCGCGCGGATCTTTAATGTTCTTGCTAGGATATCATTGGATCTTGGATTTTCTTTGCTTGATCTGTCAAATACTGGCTGCAACACTTTCCAAAGCAATTCTCCACTTTGTAGGTTGGTAATTCTTAGATCCAAGCTTATTCTAGCTTATTTACAACTTTCACAATGTAGATCTATTGGTTTTTTTTGTGTGAATTGATCCTTGATTCGATTGATTGATGTTGTTGATGTGTGATTGTTTCAATATATGTTCATTTGATGTTAATTGATATGAATTTCGTGTGCAATTACATGCTATTACATGTTGCTTTTGAACCTTGAGTTGCTGCTGGAAAAGTGCTTCTTAAAAGTGATTTTTGCTGATGCAATCGATTTGCATCTATTTGAATTGCCTGGAAATTAATTCTGGAGCTGTGCAATCGATTTGCATCCTGTACAAATCGATTTTCACCTGTTGTGTGGTGTTTTTTTTGGCTTATTTTCATGCTTGTCTTGATACCTATTCCACCTCTAAACCTCATGGCTTGATATGTTTGATATTTGTGGAATTTTCTAGGATTGTTTAATGTCACTTTGCAGTACGTATGCGATTCTTTGACACACGACACATTGATTTCATGTTGCATGTTCATGACTTATTTGTTTTGCATGCTTGATGCATTGTTCATGTTGCATAATCATTTGCACATTGATGGTTTGTCGCTCCCAGGATTTTCATCCAGGTACAAACGCGAGAGTGGCGTGGAAAAACAGAGTCGCCATCCGTGTAAATTTATCCCAAGAGAGGGAAAGGGAACACCGCACAAACCTGAGGAAGAGGGAAAGGAACGGTCATCGCAACCGTAGCCTGGGTTCAGGAGTCGGTTACGCGAGGGGAAGGTGCTAGCACCCCACGCGTCCATCGTACTCGATGGGATCCACGCTTGTTGTCTATTCTAAGGGTGAGTTATCCTATCATCTAGGGCTGTACTAAGACGGGGGAGGGGAAGAACAAAGACAGACTCGGTAGGGCGTCGACGTCTTAGGCCTACGTACCCCCTTTGTGCAATGGGGAATTCAGAGTCAACGTAGTTCGGACCAAGTTCTTTTTGTGTTT
The DNA here is from genome assembly GCA_022829125.1 of Lathyrus tuberosus. Taxonomy (NCBI): domain Eukaryota; kingdom Viridiplantae; phylum Streptophyta; class Magnoliopsida; order Fabales; family Fabaceae; genus Lathyrus; species Lathyrus tuberosus. The sequence continues at coordinate 1,016,397 of JALAZF010000272.1, forward strand.
TTTATGAGCGATGTTAAGTCCGCGTCCGGCAGTTAGGGTCGATGCCTGTTTGCGACTCAGACGAAAAGTAACGTGCCCTTTTTGAAAATACCCTTTAGTTTGACAATCCCGAAGGACAAAAAGGTTTGAAGTTGGTTTGTATTTTTTAAGACAGAAGTGACTTGAGTTAGTTCATAACTTGCATTGCACCAAAGTCTAGGGCACAGGGACGAATACTTAACGAATCGTCCCAAGACAGGACACTCGCTAAGCACTCTAGAAAGATGAGAGAAAGCAACTCATTTCTCATTCCCCACGCTTAAGGTTCATGCGCAATACACTTTATCTTTATTAAATGTTTTCAAGAAACGTTGAGATGAGAAGAGAGAAGACACAAAGGAAAAGAAAAACACTAAGGGGGAAATCTATCCTAATGTTATCATGCAAAGATGGCCCTAAGGGGAGGATTAGGAGGGAAGCCTGCCTAATGTTAGCATGCAAAGGATTGAAAGCCTAATGTCTCTCCTACCTCCGGCTTAATTAGAAATTAAGTGGAGCTAGGAATCCTAAGGGGATCATGTGAACAAACACAAGTAAACATAGGATGAATCAATCACAAAACGAACTAAAAACAAACGAAAGAATAAACAGTGTTAGTAAACAACAATGTCACACAATTAAAGTAAAAAGGGGGGAGCTTTAGCCAATGGGTCATATCAACCGAGGCAAACAAGCTAGCTATAGGAAATAAGGGTACTCACCCAATGGTATCGAGAACCATGGAGAGCAGAGTAAGGGGGATGTGAATAAGATCACATAAGCATCAGCATCGGTCAATGCGAGCTATAGACAAGGCGTGGGGGTTTTATTCCGAAACCCTTCTTCCACTTGACGGACTTGATAACAAGAGTAAGCTATGTTCAAAGCTTCAACCATGTAATGAGAGCTAAGAACGACTCGACTAAAATAACGGGGGTCGATTGCGAACCCTACCTTCCGTCAATTGCCTTCTTGGAGGTCTTTAGGCACAATATTAAACAAGCACAATCATGGCCTCACTTGAGGACTTTTCCAGAATGCCGACCAAAGAAAAGAATGGACTTCCAAACATGCATCTCTATTCCTACTTCTCATGGCATCGAAAGCAGTAAGTGCAGAATGAGATAAAAGGGAAAAGAAACTATACCAAACGGATAACAATCCGTAGCAAAAGCAAACAAAGTAAGAAACCCGGAATACTTCGAGCAAGCTAGCATCACCAAACAAAGCAAGTCAGAAATCGTATATCCGACATAAGCGTCAAAGCATGGTCGGTGTGAAAATAAATCACAACCGGCATGTGGTGTGTATCAGACACAACCACCCAATCAGACAGTACACCTGCAAGAAACGCAATCCAGACACAATACCACAAATACATATGCACGCCTCAAGAATGAGAGACAAAGAGAAAGTGCATCGGACGCGAAGTAGTATCCAACAAATAAAGTGGAACACCCAGCGGATAAGCACCATTGGAGACTCTTTCAGAAAAATTCCTTGCACACAAGTTAGTAATAACAAGCAAACGCAACTTTCGTATCTCCATATCAAATCAAGAAAGCGCACGAAAAGTGACAATGGTTAACACAATATGTACATGGAGTCAATCCGAAATAAGCGAACATGAATGCGATAGTACACAAATCACTAAGTAAGCATGAATATGCATCAAGTAGCAATTAGTATGCAAAGTACATCACAAACGGAGGCAAATAACACGAAATCGGAAAATAAGCGTTAAAAATCACCGACTCGGAATTGAACGAAAATCGCATGGTTGACCGCAAACGTGCCAACGGACTCAAAAACAAACTCGGTTTGAATTAATTCCGCTCGGAAGTGGGACTTTTAGTCCAATTTCGTCGGCTGGCAGTAGCGAAACGGTAAAAAAAAGTTGTCAGAAATCGACCAAAAAGTCCACCAACAGCTCCGAAATCATCAACAAAGTCAAGTTACATTATTCGCATTCGCAAAAACATGCTACGGTTAGGAAGTTATGACCAAAATGAGCTAGCATCAAGTATTAAAACCAAATTCAAGAATTGACATAATTTCATTCGATTCAAGCTCTTCGTTTGCAAAAATGAAATAATCCATGCTTTGAATCGAATAGAAATTATATTAACTCATGAATTGCACAAGAATTAGTAAATGAACACAAACATCGACACTTACATTAAATCAACAAAACCACACCGGTAGCACTATTCTCAAGTTTCGAAACTAAATATCATTCAACAACTAATTATCCGGAATCAAAATCCAACTCTTGGAAAGTGAACAACATCACAACCATTAATATCAAAACTATAATTCGATTCAAGAATCACAAACAATTCACGAAATAACTATCCAATTCTGGATTTAATCATATTTCACCAATTCAAGAATCAATTCACAAATTAATTCACCAATGCAAAGCTTAATCCAAAGTTTGATTCACAATTTTATCACAAGAAAATTAAGTTCAACAATATAATCTCAATTCACAATCAACTATCAATTAAATCCTAATTCACCAAATTCAATAATTATTCAAGAATTAAAGTGAAGAATTATTACCAGAAAGTGAATCTGAGGAAGAATTGATGGAATCCGAAGAGAAACGTCGGAAGCGGACGGAGAAGACGCTCGAAAACTCACGCGACAGAGGAAGGAATCCACGGCGGCGCTCGCGGTTGAGGAGTGTGGCCGGAAATCGCGGCGGTGGTCTGGCCAAGGGAGATCGGATCGGAAGAGATCTTGAGATATTTGGAAATTTTCCTTTGAATGTCCTTGAAGATTGGTGAACTTGATGAATGTTCTTGAGAGAATATGAAAACCTTGTTGTTTGATCCTTGAGGAAAATTTAGGTTTGATTTTTGAGTGTTTGTGAATTATGAATCAGGGTTTGTGAAAATGAGAGAATTTTGAATATATAGTGTGATAAAAAACAAAGTGAAACGGAAAAATTCCAGCTTGTCGACAGCTTAAGCAAAAATAACACCTTGCCCGGTACAAAATTTCGACTCTGAGCCTCTTAAGAAATTGTCCGCGTCTGAGTCACGGACGCAACGCAAAAAGAACGGACATTATTCGATCAAAATCGAATGAGTTCGATACGCTTAAGCTGCAAGACGTCACTGAATAAGTCATTTTTTCAGCTTATTTGGTGTCCGCTACTCGAAAATGTGACGAGGTCAACCTCTTCGGAGCACAATCTCGACTCGACTTTGTCAGCACAGTTGTAGATCTATGAGTCAGTGACCTCGTGTCAAAAGATGAGCGCGATCAGACAAAAAACGAGTGATATATGAATTTTCCCGTGAAACAACTTTCAGCCTTTTTCTTCGGTTCAGCACTTCCATTTTGCGAAATAAACCAAAACGATGATCTTCGGAGCATCGTTCGAACTCGAGCTTGTCTTCAATCTTAAAGAGCACAAAATTTTTGAACCGTAGCTTCGAGAACGGACACAATCCGATAAAAATTGACCGAGTTATAAATTTTCCAATATCTGACAGACAGTGAATTGTTCCAAAGAATTCTTCCAATAATTCGCACTGTCAGGGTTCTTCGCTTGGACCTGACTCATACTGAACTTACATCACGAAGATGGCAATGAAACGGAATTTTAGGCACCGGAACGACATCAATCCGATAAACGAGCTGAGAGTTATGAATTTTTTAGTTTCCGAAATACACCGGTTCAGCACTAATTTTCACTGTTTTTTGCACTGTATCGACTCTGAGAACTCGCGTGTTCAGAGATCTTCCTCAAAGAATCAGCCCTCGGTCCAAACACAAAAGTTGCAGATAATTTCAATATGGAACTTTTTGGCATAGGAGTAGCTCAGAAATGATGATCCAATCAGAAGTTAAGCCCTTTTGAATACCACTGACGCAATTATCCAGCGAAACCGAAATTCCAGAAACAAATAATTCCCACCACTTTCCTTGATGAATTGACTTTTGAGCCGAACATAAAAGTTGTAGAGAATACCAAGACGGTTCTAACTGTTGAATATCCAGCCAAAACGAGTTCCAGAGCAAGAGTTATGAATTTTGCAAATTTGCACAGCAAACTGATTTTCTGCTCTAACTGTTCTGAATCGGCTGAAAACTTCAACTTCCTCTGAGATTCTTGACATGAAAAATTATGTTTGATAAGAGCTTTGCTGACCCGTTGATTACGTAACCCGGAGAAATACTTTGCGCATATGTCGAGTGACGAAATAAACGTCTGTTGCAACCTGACGATGCTTGAACAGAGAACCTTGATCCCATAACCACATAGCCAAATGATACGCATATATGTACCCGATGACCTAGCTAAGATCCAAATGAAGCATAAGCCAGTTAGTACTAAAATAAGGAGAGCAAATTTTGGGGTGCTACAGCTGCCCCTATTCAATCAACTTGGTCCTGAAGGTATGATAGCAACAACTGTTATGCGTTCAAAGGATTCACGGAGATTGAATACCAAAAGAAACCTAAAATTTGCAATCCTCAAAGGAGGGACGACTCCAATGGGGAATAAGCAATAAATGTTGTACTGTCACAACACGGACGAGTGCCAGGTATGCTGGGTATAAAGTGAAACAAACTCTCCCAGGTTATGTCATCTCTGCTGATAAGGAGAACTGACAAAGGAATCTCGAAATATGTCATCCCTGCTGATAAAGGGAACTGACGAGTGAAAATCTTCAAAAGATTACTATCTCTGCTGATAAAGAGAACTAGCAAAATAAATGCCATCCCTACTGATAAAGGGAACTGACGAAAGAAAATCTTCAAAAGATTGCTATCTCTACTGATAAGGAGAACTAGCAAAATAAATGCCATCCCTGCTGATAAAGGGAACCGACGAAGAAAATCTCCAAAGGATTGCTATCTCTGCTGATAAAGAGAACTAGCAAAATAAATGCCATCCCTGCTGATAAAGGGAACTGACGAAGAAAATCTCCAAAGGATTGCTATCTCTACTGATAAAGAGAACTAGCAAAATAAATGTCATCCCTGCTGATAAAGGGAACTGACGAAAGGAAATCTTCAAAAGATTGTTATCTCTGCTGATAAAGAGAACTAGCAACATAAATGCCATCCCTGCTGATAAAGGGAACTGACGAAAGAAAATCTTCAAAAGATTGCTATCTCTGCTGATAAAGAGAACTAGCAACATAAATGCCAACCCTGTTGATAAAGGGAACTGAAGAAAGAAATCTCCAAAAGATTGCTATCCCTGCTGACAAAGAGAACTAGCAACATAAATGACATCCCTGCTGATAAAGGGAACTGACGAAAGAAAATCTTCAAAAGATTGCTATCTCTACTGATAAGGAGAACTAGCAAAATAAATGCCATCCCTGCTGATAAAGGGAACTGACGAAGAAAATCTTCAAAGGATTGCTATCTCTGCTGATAAAGAGAACTAGAAAAATAAATGCCATCCCTGCTGATAAAGGGAACTGACGAAGAAAATCTTCAAAGGATTGCTATCTCTGCTGATAAAGAGAACTAGTAAAATAAATACCATCCCTGCTGATAAAGGGAACTGACGAAAGGAAATCTTCAAAAGATTGCTATCTCTACTGATAAAGAGAACTAGCAACATAAATGCCATCCCTGCTGATAAAGGGAACTAACGAAAGAAAATCTTCAAAAGATTGCTATCTCTGCTGATAAAGAGAACTAACAACATAAATGCCATCCCTGTTGATAAAGGGAACAGACGAAAGAAATCTCCAAAAGATTGCTATCCTTGCTGACAAAGAGAACTAGCAACATAAATGCCATCCATGCTGATAAAGGGAACTGACGAAAGAAAATCTTTAAAAGATTGCTATCTCTACTGATAAGGAGAACTAGGAAAATAAATGCCATCCCTGCTGATAAAGGGAACTGACGAAGAAAATCTCCAAAGGATTGCTATCTCTGCTGATAAAGAGAACTAGCAAAATAAATGCCATCCCTGCTGATAAAGGGAACTGACGAAGAAAATCTCCAAAGGATTGCTATCTCTGCTGATAAAGAGAACTAGAAAAATAAATGCCATCCCTGCTGATAAAGGTAACTGACAAAAGGAAATCTTCAAAAGATTCCTATCTCTGCTGATAAAGAGAACTAGCAACATAAATGCCATCCCTGCTGATAAAGGTAACTAGCGAAAGAAAATCTTCAAAAGGTTGCTATCTCTGCTGATAAAGAGAACTAGCAAAACAAATGCCATCCCTGCTGATAAAGGTAACTAGCGAAAGAAAAACTTCAAAAGATTGCTATCTCTGCTGATAAAGAGAACTAGCAAAATAAATGCCATCCCTGCTGATAAAGGGAACTAGCGAAAGAAAATCTTCAAAAGATTGCTATCTCTGCTGATAAAGAGAACTAGCAAAATAAATGCCATCCCTGCTGATAAAGGGAACTAGCGAAAGAAAATCTTCAAAAGATTGCTATCTCTGCTGATAAAGAGAACTAGCAAAATAAATGCCATCCCTGCTGATAAAGGGAACTAGCGAAAGAAAATCTTCAAAAGTTTTCTATCTTTGCTGATAAAGAGAACTAGCAAAACAAATGCCATCCCTGCTGATAAAGGGAACTGACAAAAAAAAGTCTTCAAAGGATTGCCATCTCTGCTGATAAAGAGAACTAGCAAAACAAATGCCATCCCTGCTGATAAAGGGAATTGACGAAGAAAATACGTCAAGCAAGAACTGACTACCAGGTGAGAATGGGATTTCACAAAAGAGAAGGGCCAAACAAGGGCAAACTCCTAACCGACTCCAAATCCACTGGTAAGCTGACTCCGCTGGGGAATGAGAAGTCTAAATAAAAGACTCTGCCGGGGAGCACAAGTATGAGGAATGCATCCCTCCAAAATCTCCTGAGTTATGCCATCTCTGCTGAGAAAGAGAACTGGCAAGGAAAGCATCAAACCTGGCTTATGCTTCGAATGCAAATGTTTGAATTTTGTCGTAATGCTCCACATAAAGTGGAAATGCTACGCGTTTTGAGGATGCAATGAAAATGCTTATGATATGCATAAAGGGGTCTCCCCAGCAAAATAAATGCTGGAGAGAAAAGACCAATTCAGCTGGGGATGACAAAAATAAATTGTCCTCTGAATCCAGGAACTCTGCTGGGGAGGATCACACTGACCGACTCTTTGGATCAACCACTTCTGCTGGGGATGACAAAAATAAATTGTCCTCTGAATCCAGGAACTCTGCTGAGGAGGATCACACTGACCGACTCTTTGGATCAACCATTTCTGCTGGGGATGAAATCCCAAAAGAACATCCACACTACCGGGGATTACACATGTCCTCTACTGAAGGTAACATCCAAAACCTGAGATTTCTCCTCTGCTGGGGAGTTGAGAATGAATGCCAATGACGGGACCGAAAGTCTGTTACTAAAAATTGCCAACCACAATTTGGGCTTAGAACTTGCTGGGCATGCCAACCACCACTGCTCGAATAACGGCGCATATTGCTACCAGACCTTGCTTGGGGAAAACAGTCCATAATACCATCCTGCTTGGGGATACTGCTGAACTTAACCTATTGATAGGGAGAATGACTTTACCCTCACCTTGCTGAGGATTAGAACATAACGTTGTCGGCGAAAGTGCGCTTCCTGACTGGCTGTGGTGATGATACATCCTGACTTTGTGGGGAGGCAACGTCCTGTTCCAGAGAACAAATTCCCCGAGTATCCTGCTGGGGAAAATCTACTGTGCTAAGGAAAGTTTGCTCTGCTGGGGAAGGAGCAATCTCAATGCTGGGGAGAGCAAACTGCTGGGGAAGTACAATCCTGTTGCCCTGCAACCTGACTTGTCATAAGCGTCTCTTTGAACTTTTCACCTGTCCCAGACCACCAGGTCTGATGGAAGAAATCATCTCAAGAGGATTTTATAGAAGATCGGGCGTTCGCACTGCCCCATGGTCTTCAAACACTTGGAGAGATTTATCATATCACGACATAACTGCCCCAGTCTTCATAATCCATGAAGTACGTTACCTCGAAAGGGATTGTAATGACCTGAAAATACTCTGCTTTAGTATCTTGAACCTTGAGGAGGTGTTTTCAATTAACCATTTTCAGGAGTGGACAACATCCCACGCTCTAGAGGTGGCCTACCCCAATATGAGCTTTGAGGTGACTTTGCCCCTGGTCTTAGAATGAATGCCCCAGAATAACTGAATTTCGGAGAGATTTCTCGACGTGACTGCCCCAGAATGGCTACATCTTAACACGACTTACTGGGGAGAGCCCCTTCTACACTGAGTCTTTTGGCAGCATGCCCTTTGATACTATCGTTCTTCAGAATTTTCACCATCCCAGCTTGGCAGGATCAAGCTTCGTTCACTGTGTAAGCTTCCTTGATGCTTAGGCACATGTAGGCAAGCAGAACAAGTTTATTATGAGAATGATAATTCTAATGCAACACTCATGTTAACCTTGAAGTTTTATTGAAAATGCGTCGCCAAGCCCTGTGAATGAATCACTAGCTGGGATGCGACCTTGATTTTGAATGGCAAAACAATGCGCACATGCAATACCAACAAATCTTATTAGCACAACTCATAGGAGTCAGGAATGCTGTCCTGTTGAAGTACGCTTTCGGAATAAACCCCGTTTCAATTAGAAATTTTAAGGGTTGTAACGTGGTCTGGTTCACAGTTTCAGAAAAAAGGATTTATGGCTCAAAGTTTATCGGTGCCCACCCAATCTTCGTGATGTTCTTCAGTCATATGTTCAGTTAATCTGACACAAACGCTCATCTCTCAAAAGGTTTATGATCTTTAAGGAACCCATGCAACTAATGGTTTGACACCTAAGGAGGCTTTGGAGTGACGGTCATCCCTTTTGTGTCTGTAATCACACGACTTTGTTCTCATCGAGGATTTTCTTTTGTAATGCTTTTCGCTTTTTCTTTCTTTTGCTCTTTTTTTTTATCCCTAATTTTTGCCTGGACTGACTCTTTTGAGTTTTTTTCGATTTTGAAGTCCAGCGGGATGCCCTGACTTTTGCCTAAGTCACTCGTTTACAAGTTTCGACTTAGCGGGGGGTTTTTTTTTTATATTCCCCTTTTGAACAAAGCGTGTGACACTGGTTGTCTTACTTGCTTGAAAGGGTCGTGACTGCCTCACTCCTTAGTTGTTGATGGATAACCATTGTGGTTTAACATCTCTTGACCTCTTGATGGTGGGATAGAAAGTAATGGATCCTCAGATGCACACTCTCCTTGAAATTTGAACGCTCGGTCAAACTAACTAACGCCTACCCTACCCCTGGGTTAAGTATGAGGGTTTTTTCGTACGAAAGAAGCTCCTACTCCAAGGCTCAAAGGGGTTAACGAAGGTTTATCTCCTTATCTCTCCAGTATTTAGGGGTTTAAAACAATGCCTGTACATCCTTAACAGGGTTTTATCCAAAAGCGTACCATTAGAAATCTGCGCTCTTATTTCGTCATCCTCCCTCAAGAGTTCTAAACAAGAAAATCGGTATTGCAGTGCATATAAACATTTAAGAGTGAACACGAATGGATTACTTCAAGAAAAACATACTCATTGCATTAATATCATCATAAAAAACACAAACAAGTCTTACATGCATTAATAAGAAATGAAAGACTACAAATGAAAATGCAGTAAAGAAGCTGAAGATTGCCATTGCTGAGGAAGCTTAATTCTGTCTGGACGTACTTGCAGACTGAGTGTTCATTTGAGAAAGGAAGCTTCCATTGATGTATATATCATCTTCAGTGAATGCAATGATCTCTGATTCTACCAGGTCTTGCACCTTGTGCTTGAACACATTGCAGTTTTTAATTGAATGACCCAGTGTGTCTGAGTGATATTCACATCTGGCATCCAGATCATAATCAGGAGGAATAGGGTCGGGGACAGGCTTGGCATCCCTTAGTTAGACCAAAGAACTTTCAAGTAGACGGGCAAGAACATGGCTGTGAGGAATAGTGAGTGGATCAAACCTTCTCTCAGGCCTTCATGATCTTTGTTGTCTCCTTCCAGAGCAGCTCTCTTGTTGACCCTGATTCGAGCGCATAATCTTTTCAGGCACTTTTCTCTTCAGACTTGGTCGAGGCGTAGGCAGCATTTGCAGATGTGGGGATTCTAAGACCAAGGACTGCAAGAACTGCCCCTGACCTGATGTGGCTTTGGGAGAAGCAACGGGGATACCCACTTCTTTTTCAACAGCTAGAGTGAGACCACCTTGTATGCTTACGCCGCTCGGTGTGAATTCAATTTTCCTCGAATCAATCAGATCCTGGACAGCATGCTGAAGGGCCCTACATTCCTCCACAGTATGCCCTGGTGCCCCAGAATGGAAATCACAATGGGCTCTTGCATTGTAGCCTGGTGGGGGATTACTAGTGAGAGGAGCCAAAGTCCTTTTCTGTACCAGTTGCAACTGGAGGAGATGCTGCAATAGTTGAGAATATGGCATAGGGAGTGGATGAAAAACTCTTTCAGACTTCTTCTGTCTCTGTGTACACTTTTTTCCCTTGGGCTTCTCTTGGGAGCCAAGACCTAGCTGCTGTTGGGAAAGTTCTGGAACTTCCGCTTGTGGAAGAGATTCACGAGGTAATCCACGATTTAAATCAGATTCCAAAGAGATGGGAGAAGTAAGGATCTCTGTTGTGGAAGCGGGCACATGATTGTCTTCCTTCTTCAACACCCTATTCAAAATTTCCATGGCCAAACCCATCTGAGTATTCATCTGATTGACCTCCTCCCTCAGCATCTTCTGGTCTTGCATGAGAGTTTGCATATTCCCCATAAGCTGCCCCATCTGGCCTCGCATTTCCCTCAACTCAGCTTGAACTTGCTCCATGATCAACTCTTGAATGGCCTGAGGAGTTAAGTCTGTAATTCTGAGATCACCAGATCAAAATAAGAATAACCAGCCTCGAACACCTATTATGTACAATGATTATGCAAAATGATTATGAATATGCAAATGCAAATGAACGTGTTTGAATATCCGCAGGACGATCCACCCCTTGATTCCAGTTTAACAACAAGATAGAACGGAACTTCTGCTCATATATTAAGAAAACCAGAGGAAAACCAAATGTCAACAATCGCAAATCCAAGATGACAAGTCTGAACACAATAATCAGAGATCCCAACCAACAAGCCTGGCGGTGGTCCAAATAATGAAAGAAAATAGAAAACTACGGCATGTCATCAAAATCCACAAGTGTCAATCCCCCCCATCCACTATGCTTTCTGCTCCAGTCTTGAATTTCCTTGAACAACTTCTTGGTGTCGGGATGCTTTGGTCTCTGAATTAGATCTTGAATGAGAACGTCTCTCCTATGCATGATCCCTTCCAAATATCGACAATGTAACTCCCAAGCGTCTTCTCCAGAAACACCATCCATACTAGGTCCCTCACTTCTAGGTCTCTTCACTTCAGCTTGGATCTTCAGTTCCTCTATGGAGGCTATGGCTTCATTGAGTCGACCCTCGACTGCTTGTCTCTTGAATACCCCTGACAGGATCTCAGCGTCTTTTTTCTTGAGCGTCAACTTCAACTGATCAATCTGAGCTAGATAATCGTCTTCCTTTCTCTTATTCTCAGCCATTGCAGTTTCTCGGTGATCATTGAACCTGTGAATTTTCAACAAAGCCTTGTCTAATTCCTCCTTCTTAGACTCGAGAACCTTACTGATACCATCCAAAGCTTGTTTCATCCTTTGTCTGGATGTGACCATGTCAGCTAGCTCTTTTTCTGCCTTAGCAAGAAGCTCTGTCTTCAACTTGGCGGTATGAACAGCTTCACCCCGCTCATGTTTCAACTGATAAATCTCCCTTAGTAGCTCACTGTTTTCTTCTCGCAGCTTTTCCTTTTCAGCCCACAACTTGTTAAACTTCTCTATCTCAACTGTGGTAGGAGGCTCAATCATTAAGGGGTAAGATGGTGGTTCTACCGGGAAGGGAAGAAGCTCCTCTTCTGCTCTCTTTTTAATCCACTCTTTATAGGAAGGGAAAACCCGTATGTTGCATTTCCCGAATAAAGTTTTTCCTTTCTTGGTCACTTGCTTCCAAGCATTTACAATCTTCCTTAACATCTCTTGATCCCCAGTACCATTGATGAATAAGGACTCTCTGACATCTCGCTCTTCAGGTGGATCTTTCAAAGGATAACCAAACTGTCTGATAACCAGGGAAGGATTATAGTTAATTCCACATCTTCTCCCTATCAAGGGTACATTAGGGAATTCTCCGCACTTACAAATAATCTCTATTCCTAGCAGGTCATGGTTGAACCAGACAATGTTGTCAGCAGTCAAGCCCATTAACCTCTTTGACCACTTCAGAGAATCTTTCGTATCAAAGAAGGCGCCAGCTTCGGGGAGATGACTTAGAAACCAAGTAGATAAGAGTGGAGCACAGCAACTCACAGTTCTTCCACGCATATTTTTTGAAATACAAATAGAGTTCGGGTTTTGTGTTATCGTTCCACAGAGATTGTTTGGTGATATCGCAGCCGTTCTACAGTCGTAACGTTTCAAGCCTTAAAGTAACAAGGGTTTTTAGGTTGGTTTCGTAGCGGTTGCATTCAATTTTAATTAAAAACGGTAAAGAGATTATTTTAACGGTTTATAAAAGCATGTCAAGGTTAGGGTTCGACAAATCACTTTGCACGTATATGATTGATAAGCTAATGAACTCGGTTAAATGATAAATACAATCACATATCCTCCCAATATGTTTATCTCTAACACATATTGTGAGTTTTGCCATTTTGATCCTTTGTTGATTTCTCACACAAACTATCAAAATGACAACATTAAAGTTCAATATTTGGTGAACATCAACACACATTGCTATCTCTAGCCAATGTACATTGATGGATGACAAGCCTAGGTAAAGAGTTGGAGCATATTTCTCAATCATGAACCAACACAAAGAATAAACATAAAAACAAGGTTTATCATCATACATTCATCATCCAAGAGTTCACAAGATAGGATCAATCCATATACATACAAAGGAAAGGTTTACTTACATCTAACCTTGATACAAAAAAGAAATTAGCTACACATATTCATGGTAGCTTGATCAACAAGAATCGGGAGAAGAGAAACGAGCATCAACGACGATTTTATCGACAAAATGATGCTTTTTATCTTCCACAAATGAAATGCTACAGTGTAATATCCTTTGATCTCAGAATGTAATAGTGAGAGAGAGAAAAATCTGATCAAAACCACTTTATAAAGGGGTTGAGTGTCGCGAAGCGCGCTGAGCGCGCAGTCGCCCGCTGAGCGTGCTTAACTTAAAAGTTAAACCGCCTAAACGCGCTGAGCGCGCTTAGGAGCCCGCTGAGCGCGTAAGCTTCTGTAAGTCCTTCCATCCCCGCGCTGGGAGCGCACTGAGCGCACTCAAAGCATGCTCAAAAAATCCAAACTTTTCCAAACTGCTTTTGTGGGATCCTCAAGGCTCCAATCCACACCCTTCCATGTAAAAATCTGCAATAAAAACACAAAAGATAAATAGATACGACAAATAACGAAATTAACTAGAAAACGGTTATAAACGGAAACAATGGGAAAAGGCATGGATTTACAAATAAAGCTCACAAAAAGGGTGCTAAAAACTAATCTAAATATTAACACTTTTTAGCACCTAACAACTCTCCCCAACTTGTCTTGTTGTTTGTCCTCAAACGAAAATAATTTAGAATAGAAGCAAGCGGAAAACAGGGAACAAACACGAACAAAACATAATGGTTCAAACCAAATAAACACGCATGCAAGTACCGCTCGTCCTTACGAAGACTGAAAATATGTAAATGAACTAAATTCTAAACATAAATAACAAGCACAATTCATAAGCAAACAAATGTTCAAATTAGAATCACCTAATTTATTCAAATGAGCCTAGCTCAATATATCCAAGGGACAAAACACACTCATAGCAAAAGTGTCAGCATCCAGAACAATTCATGCATTCATCAAAACAATTCAACAAGAAAACCAAGGAAACAAAGATCACTTAAGGGCTTCTAAAGGTTGTAACTAGGAAAGGTTAAACAAGAAAGGGATATTTGTAAAAGGCCAATGAAACAGAGTGGTTAACAAAAATTATCAACAAATGAAGAACATGCCAATAACCCACTTAGACAACCCTTATAACAATTCAATTCAAACCTTTCTTTTCTTTTCTATTCTATTCTAATGGTGCACTCTTTCATTTTATTTTTTTTAAACAACTCCCTTTGGAGTGCAAAGCATAGCATAAAAAAAATGCTTCAAGTTTCTTTCTTTCTTCACAAGAGGCACCAATTCACCACTCCATTTTCTTTTTCACAAACTAGCACCACTCTCCCCAACTTTAAACCATACTATAATTAATGGGCAATGTTCTTCAAAAGTATGTTCAAACAAAGGGTTAAGTGTATAAATAAAAGAACTAGAATGAATCACTATGATTTTCCTTTAGCATCAACAACCCACTATAAAGCGCATTCTTTTGATTATATGACGGGTAGATACAAGATTCATTCCAATTCAAGGCTCAACATGGCTAGCAAGTGCTCACACCTCTCAAAAGGTAAAATTGAAGGTTATATGGACTGGTGGTTTTTCTCATAATAAAAAATTGCCTAGATCATTTCAATGTTTCCACGGTTTGCACTTGAATAAAATATTAAACATGAATCATACGAGCTAAACAACAATTACAAAATCACTCAATATTTATGAACAATGGAGGGACTCACATTTGTGGTTGTGTCCTAATTGATTCCAAAATGAACAAAAATGCAAAATGAAGAAAAGCTTGAAAATCATGTGAAGCACAAAGTTCAAAAACATACTAACATTCTACCAAGCACAAAACAGAGTACCTTTGTGTGCACCAACTTAGACTTATATCATCACCATCAATGAAAGGTGAAGTGCATCACTTAATGTTCAAAGAAACAAACTTGCTTCAACCATCCATTATCTTAAAAAAAAAATAAAGTTGGCAAACAACAAAATATTTATATACAAACAAACCATATAAACATAAAACAACATCCACCCGGATGTTAAATTCATTAAATCAACCAAAAAAATTTTAAACACCAAATTCAAACTCACATCCGCCCGGATGGAGAATACAAAATTCCTAGTAGTCAATTCAAAATCCAACCATAATAGTTATACCAAGTAACATAAAAAAAAAAACAAAATAACATAAAAGACTAGTCAAACCCCAACGTCAGTCAGAACTAGAGCTAGACGCTCCATCATCACCAAGGTCTCCTTCCTCTGCCCCCTCCGGAAAACCAGGCCTGCCCTCAGGCCAACGAGCAAAAGCAATGAGTTCTTCGCGAGTCCTTAGCCGGTGGTCCACATGCGGCTCCCGAATATGCAGCTGCAATTGCATCATAGAGTCATGCTTAAATAAGAAAGCCCGCTAATGAGACTCGTGCATGGCCCAATTGGCCTCAACACTTGGATCAAAAGCGTACCCGCGTCCGCGTCCACGGCCACGAGCAGGAGCAGCAGCAGCTACAGGGACAGCCTGCTCAAAATCAATCGCCCCCATACAATGATGCGTGACATAGTTATCATCTACAATCTGGAGATTCACATTCGGGTGGGAAGGTAATGCAACCTGCACCTCATGGCATAAAGCCATAATCAAACCTGGATAAATGAGAGCGCAAGCCACACGATCTCCAAGTGGGGTACCACTGGTGGCAGTTCTCTTCAATTCATTTGAAATAATCCGCCCAAAGTCCACGGTATGTCCCTCTGTGCACAAATGAAAAATTAGAGCCGCGGTCTCCATCGGAATAGATGAGGTGTGGCTTCTCGGTCGAAGGTTGTATAGAACAACCGACATGATAAGCTGAGTCACAGAATCCAACACCCTCCTAGTAAACTTTATCGGCGCACCAGCAGCACTTAAAGTGTAAGTGCCCCCCTCTCTGCATAAAGACTCCCTGAGTTGGTCGGCATTCCAGTTCCGCCGAGCCAACGTCCGTGAAAAATCACATAAATCATCTTCCCCCAGCTGAGGTGGTCCCCCAAGGTAGGTATTGATGGACTACCTCGAAAAATTGATTACTTTCCCCCGAACCCATGTTTGAAAAGTGAACGTCTCTCCAACAGCCGGCAATGCATTAACATAGAACTCCCTAACAATGTCAATGTTATACTCAGGGAAGGGAGAACCAAGCTTATCCCATTGCCCACCCTGCACAAAATGACTCATGTTCCTATGTGGACCATCAGGATCAACCATAATTAACCTGTCCGGCCAAATTGATCTTTTTTCAAGCTCCACGTATCTTTGTTGTTGCTCGAGGCCAACAAAACGCGTTGAATCAAATTGGCCAGCGGGAGCTCTTCGGTTAGGATTTGACGTCGAACCAACATGTTGCTTCTTTCTTCCTGACATCTAAAAAACACAAAAGAAAAACAACGTACAAACAAAATAGTACCACAAGTTAGTTTAAACAGGAAGCTAAAATTCCTAAATTATGTAAACAGTAATAAGAACAATGACAATATAGCATAATAGAGTTGGGAAAAGGGGGAATTTTTCTGCAAATCTCAGAGCGCGCTGAGCGGGCTCTGCGAAATGCAGAAAAACCCCCCTCTGCACAGATGGTTCAAACAGATAGACACAACCTCTAATTTCACTACACAGCCTGTTACAGAGAACTAAAAATCAAAAATCAAAGCAAATTAACCTTTCTACAAACCCTAAGTCTAAAATTTCATACCCTAATTTCCACAATTCTAACTTCTAACAACATGCAAGCATACTAATTAAACATTTACACAGAATTTCGTCATTACAGAGGCAAAGGAAAGAAGAAGAACATGAACAACCAACAATTACTAACAATGATCCAAAAATGGGTTTCAAATTGAAAAATGAAAATTTTCAAAAAACAAAGACTTACAATGCTTGAGGATGATGATGATTAGCAGAAAATGAAAGGGAGATGATGTAGAGAATTGAAAATCCAAGGAAGTTTTTGAAACAAATGAAGGAGAGAAAATGAGGGAAATGAGAAAAAAAGGCAAGGTTGTAAAACCCTAGCCACTTTAACACCAATCTGGGCCGGATACATCATGGTGGGCCCAGAAAATTAAATATTTTTTTTCAAAAATTCGCAACCCGCGCTAAGAGGTCAAAGAGCGCGCTGAGCGCGCTAGCTTCTGGAAGTATAGGTTCATTTTTTTCAAGAGCGCGCTACCTGCGCGCTGAGCGCGCAGAGCAACATCAAAAATTCTCCCAGCAGCAAAAAGGCATCATCCACACGTTCAAAACATCACCCTAAACATCATACAACATCAATTTTTCACAAACCATGTCTAAACAGCAAATTCACTAGTAAAAACGATAAAAACTTACAGTGCTGGGGTGCCTCCCAACTAGCGCTTGTTTAACGTCGGCTAAGCTCGACGGTCCAAGATGCTCAATTAAGAACATCAAGGAGAACAATACTAGAAGCGCGATCGAAATTCCCTAGAAGTTAAATTTTTAGACGCTGACCGTTTACGGTCCAAGAGTCCTTCTTTTCCAAGTCTTCAATAACAACCGCTCCATAGTCCTTCACTTCCTTCACACGAAAAGGCCCGGACCACTTGGACTTTAATTTTCCCGGAAAGAGTCTTAACCGAGAGTTAAACAGCAATACCAATTGTCCGGCCTTGAAGTCCTTTTGCCGGAGCTTCTTGTCATGGTACTTTTTCACTTTTTCTTTATACAACCAGCTTGAGTGGTATGCGGCATTACGCATTTCTTCCAGCTCAAGCAGTTGCACTTTTCTTTTGGTACCGGCCACGTCCTTGTCAAAATTCAGCATTTTTAAGGCCCACAAGGCCCTGTGCTCCAATTCAACCGGTAAATGGCAAGTTTTACCATAAACCAATTGAAATGGAGTTAGACCAATTGGAGCTTTGTAAGCAGTGCGATATGCCCACAAAGCCTCATCCAATTTTTGTGACCAATCCTTTTTTGAACTAGACACGGTTTTTTCAAGGATTCTTTTTATTTCACGGTTGGATACCTCAGCCTGACCATTCGACTGCGGGTGGTAAGGGGTCGCCACCTTATGTGATACACCATAGTATTTTAAGACATTTTCTAGAGGTGTATTACAAAAGTGTGACCCGCCATCGCTAATGAGCCCCCGAGGAGTGCCAAAATGGGAAAAATGTATTTCTTTAAAAAATTTATCACCGTTTTGCCATCAGCCCTCGGTGAGGCAATCGCCTTAACCCACTTCGAAACGTAGTCAACGGCTACCAACATGTATTCATTTCCAAAAGATGGTGGAAATGGACCAACAAAATCGATGCCCCAACAATCAAAAATTTCTACCTCTTGTATGTTTTGGAGAGGCATTTCATCTCGTTGTCCAATTCCACCAGTTCTTTGGCACATGTCACAACTCTTGGCATGGAGATGTGCGTCTTTAAAAAGAGAAGGCCAATAAAAGGCCGATTGAAGGACTTTATTGGCCGTTCTCGCACCATTAAAATGGCCTCCATACGGCGAGTTGTGGCAATGCCAAAGAATGCTTTGAGCCTCATCACTCGTGACACACCTTCTCAAAAGGTTGTCACTTCCTAACTTAAATAAATACGGGTCGTCCCATACATAATAACTAGCATCCGAAAGGAACTTCCTTTTTTGGTTCCAAGTTAGGTCTTCGGGCACCCAACCAGTAGCCTTATGGTTAGCAAAATCTGCAAACCAAGGCCCAACTTAGACTTTAAAAAGTTTTTCATCAGGAAATTCCTCTTGGATTTCCTTTTCAGCAATGGTGACCTCAACATTCACAAGGCGAGACAAGTGATCCGCCACCAAATTTTCCGAACCCTTTTTATCTTTTATTTCTAAATCGAACTCTTGTAATAAAAGGATCCATCGGATGAGCCTTTGCTTCGAATCCGGTTTGGTTAGCAAATACTTGATCGCCGAATGGTCGGTGTAAACAACAACTTTAGACCCGATGAGGTAGGATCTAAATTTCTCAAGCGCATACACAATAGCAAGTAATTCTTTTTTGGTTGTGGCATAATTAACTTGTGCCTCATTTAAAACTTTACTTGCATAGTGTATGGCATGGAAATTTTTTTCCTTCCTCTGGCCAAGTACCGCTCCAACAGCATAATCGCTCGCATCGCACATAAGTTTAAAATTTTTGGTCCAATTTGGAGCGATTATTATTGGAGCGGTAACTAACTTTTCTTTTAAAATTTCGAAAGCGCGAAGACATTCATCGTTAAAAAGAAATACCTGGTCCTTGCTTAGCAAGTTACTCAATGGTCTAGCCACCTTTGCAAAGTCTTTGATAAAACGCCGATAAAATCCGGCATGCCCAAGGAAACTTCGGATCCCTTTCACGTTGGTCGGAGGAGGTAACTTCTCTATCACTTCAACTTTCGTTCTATCAACCTCAAGGCCTTTGGACGAAACTTTGTGGCCGAGCACAATTCCCTCCGTTACCATAAAGTGACACTTCTCCCAATTTAGCACTAGATTTGTCTTCACACACCTCTCTAGCACAGTTTCCAAATTTGTCAAGCATAAATCAAACGACCCTCCAAAAATCGAAAAGTCGTCCATGAACACTTCCATCGTCTTTTCTATTAAGTCGGAAAAGATAGCTTGAACGCACCGTTGGAAAGTTGCCGACGCATTACATAAACCAAAAGGCATCTTACGATACGCAAAAATACCAAAGGGACACGTAAAGGCCGTCTTCTCATGATCCGCCGGGTCAACCGCAATTTGGTTATACCCCGAATATCCATCCAAAAAACAATAGAACTGCTGCCCGGATAACCTCTCCAACATTTGGTCCATAAACGGTAATGGAAAATGATATTTTCTTGTCGCGGTGTTGAGCTGTCTATAATCAATGCACATCCTCCACCCCGTCATTGTTTTTGTCGGAACCAACTCATTTTTTTCGTTACAAATCACGGTCATACCTCCTTTTTTTGGCACAACATGGACAGCACTAACCCAAGGGCTATCGGAAATCGGGTAAATCATACCGGCTTCCAATAGCTTAACCACTTCTTTTCTCACCACCTCTTTCATTGTTGGGTTCAAGCGGCGTTGCGGTTGGGCTACCGCCTTGAAATCTTCTTCCATCAAGATACGATGCATGCAATAAGCCGGGCTAATTCCTTTTAAATCGGAAAGGACCCAACCTATAGTATCTTGGTTTTTCTTCAAAACATGAATTAGACGACCTTCCTCTTTTTTTGACAACATGTTACTAATGATAACCGGCTTGTTACCACCTTCATCAAGATAAGCGTATTTTAAATTGGAAGGCAAGACCTTCAATTCAAGTGGTGAATTCTCAACTTTCACATCCTTTTTTAACTCTTCCGGTTCTACCTCCCAAGGTTGCAACTCTTTGAGGGATTCAAGCTCTTTTAAGAACTCTTCAAGAGCTATTTCTTCTTCTTCGGAAAACACTTCAAAAGAATCATTAAGAGCCATTTCCAAAGGAGAAATTTCATGGACATGCTTAGAAACCTCCAAAGTTGCCTCTTCAATCGCATCGATCCTAAAGCTATCATGTTTATCCTTTGAATGTTTCATAGCTTCGAAAAGATTAAAACAAACCTCTTCATTTTGAACCCTCACCTTCATTAAACCGTCATCCACGTCGATCATCATTCGGGCGGTTTTCATGAAAGGTCGGCCAAGAATTAAAGGTACATCTTCATCTTCCTCCATATCGATAACAACAAAATCAACCGGGAAGAAAAATTTGTCAACTTTTACCAAGACATCTTGAGCTAACCCATGAGGGTGAGTTGTGGACTTGTCGGCCAATTACAAAGTCATACGAATGGCTTTCATCTCAATGTTCCCAAGCTTCTTTACAATGGACAATGGGATAAGATTAATGCTTGAGCCCAAATCAATTAAGCCCTTTCCAACATAGACGTCACCAATGGTAACCGGAAAAGTCACACGCCCCGGATCAACTTCTTTTCTAGGAAGAGTTCTTTGGATGATTGCACTACAACTCGCGTCAAGAACAATAGTTTCCGGTTCCGAATACCTCCGTTTCTTCGTGAGAATGTCTTTCATGAACTTTGCATACTTTGGCATTTGTTCCAAAGCTTCGGCAAACGGAATGTTAACTTGTAATTGCTTGAAGATGTCCATGAAACGCGTATAGTGCCTCTCATTTTCCTTCTTTGAAGGAGCATGAGGATATGGTAAGTTTTGGATCGGAATAGCGCTCACTAGTTCCTTTCCCTTCTTTACTCTCCTAAGTCTCTCTTTTTTCTTAAACTCCTCACCACTATTATTTTCAACTTCAACCATGTCATTACTTTTATTTTCAACTTCACCTTCACTTTCACGTTTATTTTCAACTACTTCCTCATCACTACAATCCTCCACAAGACCATCAAGTTTTTCTTCCTCCACATTTTTCTCCTTTTCTTTCTCCAACTCCTTCCTACTTCTAGTAACAATCGCCTTGCAATGCTCCTTAGGATTCACTTGATTATTCGCGGAAAAGGAAGGACCCGATTGTTGTTCGGCAATTTGCTTGGCAAGTTGCCCAACTTGGGTTTCAAGATTCTTAATCGCCGTGTCACTACTCTTTTGGTTGGCCATTGACATTTGCATGAATTGGTTTAAAGTGTCTTCCAACTTTGAGCTAGCAACCGGAGGTGGTGGAGGTTGATACGGATTTTGCCGGTGTGAAGGACCGGCACCATAACCTTGATTATTTTGATAATTTGCTCGCGGTTGAAACCCTTGATTTCCTTGATAATTTTGTTGAGAATTGTGTTGTTGTTGATAAGGTTGTTGTTGTCTACCTTGATAATCCCTTTGATTTGCCATATAGTTCACTTCTTCAAAACCCGGAGGAGGACAAAATCCGGTGTCATGCTCCCCTTTACAAAGTTCACAATAAGCTACTTGCTTACTTTTGCTCGGCTCCTTCATTTCTTTGATTTGTTGAGTCAAAAGCTCCACTTGTTGAGAGATAAGCTTGTTTTACGCGAGGATCGCATCGTTAGTTCCCAATTCAAGGACACCGGGCTTCTTTTGAGAGTTGCCACGACTTTGACTTTGAAGATCGTTTAGAGCCATTCTATTGATAATATCAGTTGCTTCCTCGGCATTCTTTGCCATCAAACTTCCTCCCGCAGTGGCATCCAACAAAGTCTTACAATTCGGTTGGAGACCATTCTTGAAGATATGAATTTGTGTTAACTCATCAAACCCGTGACCTTTACATTTGCGAAACATGGACTTGAATCGTTCCCATGCTTCATTGAGGGATTCATTGGTGCCTTGAGAGAACACTGAAATTGCGGTTTTTGACTCCATGAAACGGCTATGAGAGAAGAACCGTTCAATAAATTTTTCCTCCAAGACATTCCAATCGGTCATCACGGCTGGAGTTTGATCAAGGTACCAATCCTTTGCCTTGCCAAGCAAAGCATGCAGAAATAATCTTTTAAAGAGAGGTAACTCTTGTGTTGGATCTACACCGGCCGCTAATGCAATCTCATAGAATTTTGTGAGAAACGCAAAAGGGTCTTCATGGTCCATTCTGGTGAATGGACTTCCATACAACAAGTTCAAAGTTCCAGTTTTCATCTCGGCTTGCCTTCCTTGATTGTTGTTGGCAAACTGAGCGGTATGTCGTGGACTGTTCACACAAGGTGTGGATGCGGGAGGTGGAGGTGGTTGCGCCATGATTGGTGTGAATGGTGGTGGTGGTGTTGTAGTAGAACTTCCTTCTTGCTCTTGTCTTTGTCTCGCAAGTTTCCTCCTCCGTCTAGTTCTGCTGTTGAGTCTACGAGCAGTTCTTTCAATCTCAGGATCGAAAAGAAGTTGGTCCGCCGGTAGTTGCCCTCGCATAAACAAAGTCTGCACACTTAAACAAAACAAATCAACAAGCACAAGAAAATTTGTAACAAGTCTAAAACTTCACAACTATTGCAATGCTTGCAATATCAAATAACAATCCCCGGCAACGGCGCCAATTTATTGAAATACAAATAGAGTTCGGGTTTTGTGTTATCGTTCCACAGAGATTGTTTGGTAATATCGCAGCCGTTCTACAGTCGTAACGTTTCAAGACTTAAAGTAATAAGGGTTTTTAGGTTGGTTTCGTAGCGGTTGCATTCAATTTTAATTAAAAACGGTAAAGAGATTGTTTTAACGGTTTATAAAAGCATGTCAAGGTTAGGGTTCGACAAACAACTTTGCACGTATATGATTGATAAGCTAATGAACTCGGTTAAATGATAAATACAATCACATATCCTCCCAATATGTTTATCTCTAACACATATTGTGAGTTTTGCCATTTTGATCCTTTGTTGATTTCTCACATAAAGTATCAAAATGACAACATTAAAGTTCAATATTTGGTGAACATCAACACACATTGCTATCTCTAGCCAATGTACATTGATGGATGACAAACCTAGGTAAAGAGTTGGAGCATATTTCTCAATCATGAACCAACACAAAGAATAAACATAAAAACAAGGTTTATCATCATACATTCATCATCCAAGAGTTCACAAGATAGGATCAATCCATATACATACAAAGGAAAGGTTTACTTACATCTAACCTTGATACAAAAAAGAAATTAGCTACACATATTCATGGTAGCTTGATCAACAAGAATCGGGAGAAGAGAAATGAGCATCAACGACGATTTTATCGACAAAATGATGCTTTTTATCTTCCACAAATGAAATGCTACAGTGTAATATCCTTTGATCTCAGAATGTAATAGTGAGAGAGAGAAAAATCTGATCAAAACCACTTTATAAAGGGGTTGAGTGTCGCGAAGCGCGCTGAGCGCGTAGTCGCCCGCTGAGCGCGCTTAGGAGCCCGCTGAGCGCGTAAGCTTCTGCAAGTCCTTCCATCCCCGCGCTGAGAGCGCGCTGAGCGCGCTCAAAGCATGCTCAAAAAATCCAAACTTTTCCAAACTGCTTTTGTGGGATCCTCAAGGCTCCAATCCACACCCTTCCATGTAAAAATATGCAATAAAAATACTAAAGATAAATAGATACGACAAATAACGAAATTAACTAGAAAACGGTTATAAACGGAAACAATGGGAAAAGGCATGGATTTACAAATAAAGCTCACAAAAAGGGTGCTAAAAACTAATCTAAATATTAACACTTTTTAGCACCTAACACTATTTTCATTCTTGTAGTGGACTGAATGATACACATCACCTAGCAAGGTAGGTATAGGATTCTTTGAAATAAAGATTCTGACAGCATGCATATCCACCAGATCAGGAACATTGGGAAACAGGACAATCCCATAGATGCACATAGCCAGAATAGCTTGGAAAGTAGTCCAATTCTTCTCTTTAACATGTATGCAAGCTTGATCAAATAAGAACTTCAATAAGAAACCCTTAGCTCCTTGTTTTTCCTCAATATTACTGCTCAGAACAGATTCACCAATATGAAGAGCAATAGCCATTTCTTTTATCCCGAGGTGTTCTTCAGAAAAGAATACTATGTCATGCCTGATGGGGATTCCCAAAATAAATGAGAACTCCTCCAACGTTTGGGCCAAGATGTAGTCTGGGAAAGCGAAGAAGCGCAAAGACGGATCGTAAAACTGAAGAAGTGTATGAATGACATCCTTCTCATACTTGGAGATATTGTAGATAAACTTCAGAAGTCTCCCATACCCTCCACTGAACTCTATACGAACTCCGGGACCAACCATACTAATCAACTTGTGAATCAATGTCAAGCTCGGATCTGGGAACGAATAGGCAACAGTCTTCTTTCTCGGGACATCCATGCCAAGGTAACCTCAGAAAACCGGAATCAAGAGTAAGATGCAAGCCCTGGAAAATGTCAAACATGTTAGAATGCAAGAAAAATGATATGCTCATGCAAACATGGGATCAAGGCAACACTGTTGGATGTGCTGTGCTGTTAACTGAACGAGAACCATAACCCAGAAAACCAGAATTCCAAAATACCGAACCACTGAGATAACCAGGAACCCAGATAATCAAACATTGATGAGAAGTCCAGAAAAACCGGGTAGGTTGAAGGTTTCGATTACCTGCAAACCTGCAAACGCCCATCCCCTCTCACGTGTGGGTACTAGGATATTCAGTATCCCGGGCTCTCAGGTCGAGAAATGATGATACGTTCACCATTTCTGGTTTAGCATCATCATCAATCGAGGAGGCCTCAACTGATTCTCCAAAACAGAAGGTCCTCAGCTTCTGGCACTGAGGTCGTGAAACAATAGTAAATTCATCCCTCGGGGTACAGTACTATCGTCAATCGAGGAGTGCCTCCACTGACTCTCTTCAAAAGATAGGGGCCATCCTATGCGAGTTCCAAAGTGGGCCCTCGGGTGCGAATGGGTTTGCCACAGGATGTGGTCTGCCACTGTCACCACTAAAGAGGGATGTTTCCACTAAGGTCCTCGATGATCGGTCACCAGAGTCGACAGCTCTCTAGATCGACATCCTAACATGCACAAGACACACACGTCAGAATGCGTCCCAAGATAGCCTCGTCTGGTTGTGAATTTCGTGAACACACAAATGTACCAAGCGGGCACGTAGGTCCCACTACTCTCCACTCTAGTCCTAGGGAGTACTCAAGCCTGGGTATTGGGCTTATCTCTCGGAACAACCCAACCTGCAAAACAGAAACAGCCAGCACAACACAGCAGTATCTAGTATGACAGTAATAAAAATGAAATGCAATGCAGAAAATAAAGCAAAACAAAAACAAAAACACCCAAAGAGAACAAAGACAAGCAAGCGCTAGGACTGACTCACTTAGGGATGGACCAGCATAGGTCAAGCAGAGTCCCCAGCAGAGTCGCCAGCTGTCGCTCCTAGGATTTTCATCCAGGTACAAACGCGACAGTGGCGCGGAAAAATAGAGTCGCCAGCCGTGTAAATTTATCCCAAGAGAGGGAAAGGGAACACCGCACAAACCTGAGGAAGAGGGAAAAGAATGGTCATCGCAACCGTAGCCTGGGGTCGGGAGTCGGTTACGCGAGGGGAAGGTGCTAGCACCCCACGCGTCCATCGTACTCGATGGGATCCACGCTTGTTGTCTATTCTAAGGATGAGTTATCCTATCATCTAGGGATGTACTAAGACGGGGGAGGGGAAGAACAAAGACAGACTCGGTAGGGCGTCGACGTCCTAGGCCTACGTACCCCCTTTGTGCAATGGGGAATTCAGAGTCAACGTAGTTCGGACCAAGTTCTTTTTGTGTTTTTTATGAGCGACGTTAAGTCTGCGTCCGGCAGTTAGGGTCGATGCCTGTTTGCGACTCAGACGGAAAGTAACGTGCCCTTTTTGAAAATACCCTTTAGTTTGACAATCCCGAAGGACAAAAAGGTTTGAAGTTGGTTTGTATTTTTTAAGACAGAAGTGACTTGAGTTAGTTCATAACTTGCATTGCACCAAAGTTTAGGGCACAAGGACGAATACTTAACGAATCGTCCCAAGACAGAACGCTCGCTAAGCACTCTAGAAAGATGAGAGAAAGCCCCTCATTTCTCATTCCCCGCGCTTAAGGCTAGTGCGCAATACACTTTATCTTTATTAAATGTTTTCAAGAAACGTTGAGATGAGAAGAGAGAAGACACAAAGGAAAAGAAAAACACTAAGGGGGAAATCTATCCTAATGTTATCATGCAAAGATGGCCCTAATGGGAGGATTAGGAGGGAAGCCTGCCTAATGTTAGCATGCAAAGGATTGAAAGCCTAATGTCTCTCCTACCTCCGGCTTAATCAGAAATTAAGTGGAGCTAGGAATCCTAATGGGATCATGTGAACATACACAAGTAAACATAGGATGAATCAATCACAAAACGAACTAAAAACAAATGAAAGAATAAACAGTGTTAGTCAACAACAATGTCACACAATCAAAGTAAAAAAGGGGGAGCTTTAGCCAATGGGTCATATCAACCGAGGAAAACAAGCTAGCTATAGGAAATAGGGGTACTCACCCAATGGTATCGAGAACCATGGAGAGCAGAGTAAGGGGGATGTGAATAAGATCACATAAGCATCAACATTAGTCAATGCGAGCTATAGACAAGGCGTGGGGGTTTGATTGCGAAACCCTTTTTCCACTTGACGGACTCGATAACATGAGTAAGCTATGTTCAAAGCTTCAACCATGTAATGAGAGCTAAGAACTACTCGACTAAAATAACGGGGGTCGATTGCGAACCCTACCTTCCGTCAATTGCCTTCTTGGAGGTCTTTAGGCACAATATTAAACAACCACAATCATGGCCTCACTTGAGGACTTTTCCAGAATGCCGACCAAAGAAAGGAACGGACTTCCAAGCATGCATCTCTATTCCTACTTCTCATGGCATCGAAAGCAGTAAGTGCAGAATGAGATAAAAGGGAAAAGAAACTATACCAAACGGATAACAATCCGTAGCAAAAACAAACAAATTAAGAAACCCGGAATACTTCGAGCAAGCTAGCATCACCAAACAAAGCAAGTCAGAAATCGTATATCCGACATAAGCGTCAAAGCATGGTCGGTGTGAAAATAAATCACAACCGGCATGTGGTGTGTATCAGACACAACCACCCAATCAGACAGTACACCTGCAAGAAACGCAATCCAGACACAATACCACAAATACATATGCACGCCTCAAGAATGAGAGACAAAGAGAAAGCGCATCGGACGCGAAGTAGTATCCAACAAATAAAGTGGAACACCAAGCGGATAAGCACCATTGGAGACTCTTTCAGAAAAATTCCTTGCACACAAGTTAGTAATAACAAGCAAACGCAACTTTCGTATCGCCATATCAAATCAAGAAAGCGCACGAAAAGTGACAATGGTTAACACAATATGTACATGGAGTCAATCCGAAATAAGCGAACATGAATGCGATAGTACACAAATCACTAAGTAAGCATGAATATGCATCAAGTAGCAATTAGTATGCAAAGTACATCACAAACGGAGGCAAATAACACGAAATCGGAAAATAAGCGTTAAAAATCACCGACTCGGAATTGAACGAAAATCGCATGGTTGACCGCAAACGTGCCAGCGGACTCAAAAACAAACTCGGTTTGAATTAATTCCACTCGGAAGTGGGACTTTTAGGCCAATTTCGTCGGCTGGCAGTAGTGAAACGGTAAAAAAAAGTTGTCAGAAATCGACCAAAAAGTCCACCAACAGCTCCGGAATCATCAACAAAGTCAAGTTACATTATTCGCATTCGCAAAAACATGCTACGGTTAGGAAGTTATGACCAAAATGAGCTAGCATCAAGTATTAAAACCAAATTCAAGAATTGACATAATTTCATTCGATTCAAGCTCTTCGTTTGCACAAATGAAATAATCCATGCTTTGAATCGAATAGAAATTATATTAACTCATGAATTGCACAAGAATTAGTAAATGAACACAAACATCGACACTTACATTAAATCAACAAAACCACACCGGTAGCACTATTCTCAAGTTTCGAAACTAAATATCATTCAACAACTAATTATCCGGAATCAAAATCCAACTCTTGGAAAGTGAACAACATCACAACCATTAATATCGAAACTATAATTCGATTCAAGAATCACAAACAATTCACGAAATAACTATCCAATTCCGGATTTAATCATATTTCACCAATTCAAGAATCAATTCACAAATTAATTCACCAATGCAAAGCTTAATCCAAAGTTTGATTCACAATTTTATCACAAGAAAATTAAGTTCAACAATATAATCTCAATTCACAATCAACTATCAATTAAATCCTAATTCACCAAATTCAACAATTATTTAAGAATTAAAGTGAAGAATTATTACCAGAAAGTGAATCTGAGGAAGAATAGATGGAATCCGAAGAGAAACGTCGGAAGCGGACGGAGAAGACGCTCGAAAACTCACGCGACGGAGGAAGGAATCCACGGCGACGCTCGCGGTTGAGGAGGGTGGCCGAAAATTGCGGCGGTGGTCTGGCCAAGGGAGATTGGATCGGAAGAGATCTTGAGATATTTGGAAATTTGCCTTTGAATGTCCTTGAAGATTGGTGAACTTGATGAATGTTCTTGAGAGAATATGAAAACCTTGTTGTTTGATCCTTGAGGGAAATTTAGGTTTGATTTTTGAGTGTTTGTGAATTATGAATCAGGGTTTGTAAAAATGAGAGAATTTTGAATATATAGTGTGATAAAAAACAAAGTGAAACGGAAAAATTCTAGCTTGTCGGCAGCTTAAGCAAAAATAACACCTTGCCCGGTACAAAATTTCGACTCTGAGCCTCTTAAGAAATTGTCCGCGTCTGAGTCACGGACGCAACGCAAAAAAAAACGGACGTTATTCGATCAAAATCGAATGAGTTCGATACGCTTAAGCTGCAAGACGTCACTGAATAAGTCGTTTTTTCAGCTTATTTGGTGTCTGCTACTCGAAAATGTGACGAGGTCAACCTCTTCGGAGCACAATCTCGACTAGACTTTGTTAGCACAGTTGTAGATCTATGAGTCAGTGACCTCGTGTCAAAAGATGAGCGCGATCGGACAAAAAATGAGTGAGATATGAATTTTCCCGTGAAACAACTTTCAGCCTTTTTCTTCGATTCAACACTTCCGTTTTGCGAAATAAACCAAAACGATGATCTTCGGAGCATCGTTCGAACTCGAGCTTGTCTTCTATCTTAAAGAGCACAAAATTTTTGAACCGTAGCTTCGAGAACGGACACAATCCGATAAAAATTGACCGAGTTATGAATTTTCCAATATCTGACAGACAGTGAATTGTTCCAAAGAATTCTTTCAATAATTCGCACTGTCGGGGTTCTTCCGCTTGGACCTGACTCATACTGAACTTACATCACGAAGATGGCATCGAAACGGAATTTTAGGCACCAGAACGACATCAATCCGATAAACGAGCTGAAAGTTATGAATTTTTTAGTGTCCGAAATACACCGGTTCAACACTATTTTTCACTGTTTTTTGCACTGTATCGACTCTGAAAACTCGCGTGTTCAGAGATCTTCCTCAAAGAATCAGCCCTCGGTCTAAACACAAAAGTTGCAGATAATTTCAATATGAAACTTTTTGGCATAGGAGTAGCTCAGAAATGATGATCCAATTAGAAGTTAAGCCCTTTTGAATACCACTGACGCAATTATCCAGCGAAACCGAAATTCCAGAAACAAATAATTCCCACCACTTTCCTTGATGAATTGACTTCTGAGCTGAACATAAAAGTTGTAGAGAATACCAAGACGGTTCTAACTGTTGAATATCCAGGCAAAATAAGTTCCAGAGCAAGAGTTATGAATTTTGCAAATTTGCACAGCAAACTGATTTTTTGCTCAAACTGTTATGAATCGGCTGAAAACTTCAACTTCCTCTGAGATTCTTGACATGAAAAATTATGTTTGATAAGAGCTTTACTGACCCGTTGATTACTTAACCCAGAGAAATACTTTGCGCATATGTCGAGTGACGAAATAAACGTCTGTTGCAACCTGACGATGCTTGAACAGAGAACCTTGATCCCATAACCACAGAGCCAAATGATACGCATATATGTACCCGATGACCTAGCTAAGATGCAAATGAAGCATAAGCCAGTTAGTACTAAAATAAGGAGAGTAAATTTTGGGGTGCTACATGGTTATTTGGTCTTGATGCTTACTTTGCTTGATTTATAGTACATGCTCATATTTATGTGCTCGATGTTTTAAATGCTTAGTTGTTGTTGAACATTCATGTTGTTTTTGAGGCATACCTACTTGTGCAATCTTGTTGTTCTTGTTGAATGCTTAATTGTGCAATATTGTTGAAACGTGTTCATGATGCATACTTGTTTACATGTTGACAATAGCTTGTTGATGCTTGCTTATTCATGATGTGTGAGACTGAAGTATGCTTATATGCATTGTTAATTGTTGATACATGTTCATCATAATTGCTTATTCTTTTGTCACATGTTCATATACTTTGCCTAATTGATAACATGATCATTGCTTGCATTCTTGATTTTGCTCATGATGCTTAATCGATAACATGTTGATACTTGCTTGTTGTTGTTGTTGTGTGTTCATGATGATTAAATGTTGATTCATGCTTATACACATAGTTGATGGATGAAATTTTTTGGAGCGTGCTCTCTTGCCGCATTGTGAATACATGTGCACACTAAGTGTTTGATCTTTTGACAATTGCTTGTTAGTGTTGCATATTCAAGATGTTTGATGTTGAGAATTGTTTGTGCACATTATTGGTTGTTGTATGCATGATCATGCTCATGTTTAATTGCTTCATTGTTGAACATATACATGCTGCTATGCATCTACACCTGATATGTTATGGAAATACATGATGTTAAATGCTGCCTTACACCTGTTCTGTTCTGAAAACATGAGTTGTTAAATGCTGTGGTATTTTGTTTGCTGGAATTTACTGCTGTATTTGAGAAGAAGCGATGTTGTTGCTGCTGTTTTTGGTTTATTTTCTTTGTTTTGGTTTGTTTTTTCATGTTCCCGTCCAACTTAATTTTTGATTAAGCTTGGAGTAGGATAGACATTGGGTGCTAATCCATGCATGATAACATTAGGATAATTTCCCTAACCTTAACCTTAGGTCCATCTTTGTATGATAACATTTGGTAGACTTTCCCTTTCCTCATCCTCAACTATAGGGCCATTTTGCATGACAACATCTAGGTGAGTTTCCCTTAGATTTTCTCTTTGCCCTTTGAGTCTCTCTTCTTTCTCAAAACAAAATCAAAACACGTAATAAATACGATGAGTGTTGTGCGCCACGGGCCTTAAGTACATGGGAAATGATGAGTGAGGAGTCTCTCCTTACTTCTTCTAGAGTGTTTAGCATACATCCCGTTTAGGGGCGATCTTGCGATGCATTCGCTCCTATGTCATAGACTTTAGTGCAATAAGTATCTCAAACAAAATTAATTCACTTATGTTAAAACTCTTGAACAAATTCAATCATTTTATCCTTCGGGATTGTTTGTCAAACCTTTTTCAGAAAGGGCGTTTTATTCTCGTTCTACCGCAAATAGGCATCGACCCTAACTGCTGGAACGCGAACTTAACATCGCTCATAAAAAAGTCTTAACAATTAGTAGGTTGAACTAAAACCGCTCTGATTTCTTCATTCTCGTCCGAATGAGGATACGTAGGCACAAGACGACGAAGTCTTGGCAAGCAACCTTCCCGCCATCCACCCGTAGTCCTCCGAACTACGTTGACTCTGACTTTCCCATTGCACGAGGGAATACAAAGGCCTAGGACGGCGAAGTCCTATCGAGTCTCCTTTTTTTTTCCATTTCCATTAGCAGATAGGCTTTAGATATACACACCCTTTGATTATAACAACAAGCGTGGATCCCGTTGAGTACAAGGGACGTGAGGGGGTTTCTAATACCTTCCTCTCACGTAATCGACTCCCGAACCCATGATTTGGTTGTGAGACCATGTGCCTTTACCTTTTTGAGGTTTTCTTCGATCATTTCCTTTCCCTCGTCGGGATAAATGAGATTCAGTGGCGACTTTATTTTTCCTCCGGTTGTTTTTTTCGCAGTTGCGACAATGACATGTATAACTTAAGATGAGTGAACTTTTTGCTGGTTTATGGATTATAGGATTATATGAATTATAAAAGTGAACTTTCTGCATCTTCTATAATTACAATGTCATGCTAATACATTTTGACTTGCAGGTATGGAAGGTGAATGAAAAAATTAACTCAAGAAACCCCATACTATGGGTGTGGTTCACAAATGGTTTGTGTGCCATGAAGAAAAAATATAACGAGGATGAAGTTAAAGTGAGTGCTGCAAACTTGTGTGAAAGACCCAAAATGACTTCCATTCAAATTTAACACAAGTTTACAGCTCTCACTTCAACTTCATCCTCCTTTCATTGTGGATGCCATTCTGGGACAGGTATGTTCGTGAAACATTTTATGAGTTGATATGTTGTTGTTGTTGATAAAAGTTTTTTGTTGTTAGTAATAAAAGTTGTATGTTTTTAATGATTTTGTTGTTGTTAATAAAAGTTGTTTGTTGTATCTTTTATGTTGTTTAAGGTTTGTTATTGATGAATGTTGTTGTTAAAGTTTGTTTAGAAGATGATTTTATTATATCTTATGTGATTTGAGTGTTTTTCTAACCTTTTACCAAATATATAACTTTTCAGATTGAATTAGAAAGTTATAATATGAGATATTAAGTTATATTATAACACAAATTACACTTTACAATGTTATACAAGTTTTCTTCAGTCCATTATCCCCATTTCACCCTTTAACGGTTAGAACTTGGTTTAATGCTTCTAGTTCATCTACCACCCCTTTCTCCACATCTAATTTTGTTTTCAAAGTAAATAATATTTTGCAAAATGAAATAGAGATAAAGGAAGGGCAGGTTGAAGAACTAGGAGCATTGAAACAAAATCTAATCCTTAAAGAGCAAAATGCAGATAATGGGCTAAAGAAATCTCATATAACATTGATTAGTGTAACTTATTCTTCTAATATAACTTTATTTGTCATATTATTAATTTTTAGATTAGATTGAAATGTTATATGTTTAGTGAGCATTGGAGAAATAAGCATTCCACATAATTTATAATAAACCTAGTTGTATATATCACAACAGTTGTTTAGAAAACCGTTGTTAAATGTTAAACGTTAAGAATTTCACTATGGTTTTTTAATGTAATTGTTGTGATAGGTAACATGCTATCTAGTTTATAATTACGGTCACACGATCGTGGTGGAAAGCATCATACTTACAACCACCCTTACCTCACCACGGTTGGTCAAGTGTGGTGGTATCCCTTTTCAAACCTTGGTGAAATGGTTTTTACGTAGTACTGTTAGATGTCAAACATGTTATATATTTGTATGAAATACTTGGCATTTTTCATTTCTTTCCAACGGTAAATTGTGAATTTAAGCGGTAGATTGTGTTGTATTGCTTACATTGGAATATATGTGTGGAGCTTGTAATGTGTGTGTTAATGTGCAGGTATAGGCATGAAAGGAGCAAAAGTGTGAGACACATGGAGTGGATGCAAGTTTCCACTGAGTTTGTAGCTGCAACAGGGTGTTCGCAGTGCGAAGGATCTGGCGAAGGCCCAGTGAAGGTTCGCACTGCGAACGTCAGCGAAGGCGCCAGCGAATGGTGGCAGAGAGTTCCACTTTTGAAATGACAAAGAGTTCGCACTGTGAACTCCTGGCGAGGGTCCAGCGAAGGTTCGCTTGTTGTTTCGCAGTGCGAAGATGCTAGCGAAGGGAGGCAGTAAGTTCTGGAATTTGATTGTCCTTGCTCGCTAGTTTATTCGCAGTGCGAATGAGCTAGCGAATGATTCGCTGTGCGAAGGAATGGTTCGCACTGCGAACGCACGATTTCTGCTTCAGGCGGTTTTAGTCTCAGAGGCACTTAAAGTGCCATTTTCTCTCATTCGCAGTGCGAATGATGCACTCGCAGTGCGAATCATGCAGATATCAAAAGTGTATAAATAGATTTTCACTTTATTTGGTTGGGATCTCTTGTTCATTTTTCACTAGAAAACATAGTTTACAGTATTTTGATCATCAAAGAGTGGATTTTCACTTGGAGAAGCTGAAGTCGCATCCATTCTCGATTATTCGTCGTGGATGCTCATTCATCTCCTCTCTTTACTTGTTATCCAAACTACCATGAGAAGTGGTAGCTAAACACTCAATGTTGAGGTTAGATATAGTTGATTCTTATTTTATGTATTGTTGTTGATCTATTGTAAATGAACAAAGTCTTTGGTCAATATAGATGATGTTGTTTTCTCTTAATGATCCATGTGTGATTTGTTTTGCTCTAGACATAGATTCTACAAATCATGGCCTAACAATTTTATCTCTTAAAAACCAAACTCTAGACATAGATTTGGGATTTGCTATTCGCACTGTGTTGATCTTAATGATTGTTGTTTAGATTGTTAGCGTGAGACATCGTCTAACGGTCTAAACAACGATACTCACGACTTCACTTTAGACATAAACTCAGTCGGGAGGATACGCGGTTATATTGGTCGGAAACCGAGTTCATATGCTTGATTAATCGTTTATACGTAAAAAGGATTAGCGAAACCTAACCTTAACATGCTTTTATCAAAACTTTTACAAAATCTTTGTCACCAATTAATCTTTGCTACAAATGAATGTTAACAACAATTGAGAAACTTTTGAAACCATTGAACTTAAAGTATCACAACTATTAAACGACACGCATCAAATATCGAACAACCCTTGTGGATACGATTAAAAACAACCCCCACTATTACACTACTAACAAAATGGCGCCGTTGTCGGGGATTGTTAGGTGATATTGCAAGCATTGCGATAGTTGAGCTATTTTAAGCTTGTTGCCACTTTATCTTGAACTTGTTAATCTGTTTTTTTTAGTGTGCAGACTTAGTTTATGCGAGGGAAACTACCGGCGGACCAACTTCTTTTTGATCCCGAGATTGAGAGAACCGCTCGTAGAATCAACAGCAGAACTAGACGAAGGAGGCAGCTAGAGAGACAGAAGCGAGAACAAGAGGAAAGTACTTCTACACCACCACCAGTTCCACAAATACTTCCAGTTATGGAGGCAGATCCACCACCACCACCACCACCTGCTTCTAGGCCATGCACAAATAGTCCGAGACACAATGCTCAGTTCGCTCACCATGCACACAACGGTCGTCATGCTAAAATGAAGATCGGTATTCTCCAGCTGTTATATCAAAGTCCATTTACGGGTATGGATCATGAAGATCCTTTTACCCATCTTACAAAATTCTATGAAATAGCGGGAGCGACTGGTGCACTGGAAGCAGAAGAGGAGTCTCTGTTCAAGAGACTAATCCCGCATTCCCTCATTGGGAAGGCAAAGGAATGGTATCTTGATCAGTCAATGGCCATAATGACGGATTGGAATGCATTGGAAGAGAAATTTTTGGAGAGATTTTTCCCTCACACTCGGTTTATGGAAGCAAAGACCGCCATCGCGGTATTCACACAAGGAGCCAATGAATCTCTCAACGAAGCTTGGGAGAGGTTCAAATCAATGTTAAGAAAGTGCAAGGGCCATGGTTTTGATGAATTGTCACAAATTCATATATTTAGAAATGGGCTGCAACTTGTACACAAAACCTTGTTGGATGCCACCGCTGGTGGATCCTTGTTAAGCAAAACCGCAGCCGAAGCCACAACTATCATTGATAAGATGGCCTTGAACGATCATCAAGGTAGTCACAACCGTGGACCTTCTCAACGAACTCCGGGAGTGTTTGAATTAGGAACAAACGATGCTATCCTTGCGCAGAATAAATTATTATCACAACAGGTTGAGTTGTTAACTAAGCAAATGTCTAAATTGCCGCAACAATTCAAAGAGATGCAGGAATCTTCAAGTAAAAATGTGCAAGTGTTAGTTTGTGAATTATGTAGAGGTGACCATCCGACCCGTTATTGTCCTCCCGTTGTGGAGGAGGCAAACTATGCGGGAAATCAAGGATACCAACCCCGACCTCCATATCAACAAGGCAACCAAGGTTACCAACAATGGCCTAACCAAGGTTATCAACAACAATGGAGACCGCAAGAAGCCGGACCATCAAACCGTCAACAATATCAAAATTACACTCAACCTCCGCAAGCTCCCATTGGAAATACGAAGATGGAGGACACTCTCACACAATCTATGCAAATGGAAATTTCCAACCAAAAGAACACTGATGCGGCCATAAGGAATCTTGAAACATAAGTCGGGCAATTATCAAAACAATTGGCCGACCAACAAAAAGGGCACTTTACGGCAAATACGCTTCCGAATCCTAAAGATTGCAAAGCAATTCTTACAAGAAGTAGAAGAGAGATTGACATGGGTGTAGGTAAGAGAGTAGTGGAGGAGGAGGTTGTAGTTGAAAATGAAAAAGAAAAAGATAGTGATGAGATTGAAGTAGAAAAAAATGTTGAGGGTGTTTTAGTTGAAAATGAGAAGGAAAAAAGTGAGAATGAGAAAAAAATAGAGAGTGAAGAAAAAGTGAAGAGAACGAGGAAGGGAAAAGAGCCGATGAACAATATTCCGATCCAACATCTACCATATCCTCATGCTCCTACAAAGAAAGATAGTGCGCGACACTATTCTCGGTTTATGGATATTTTCAAGCAATTACAAATAAATATTCCATTTTCCGAGGCTTTGGAGCAAATGCCTAAATATGCAAAATTTATGAAGGATATCCTCACGAAAAAGAAGAGGTATACGGATCAAGAGACGATATGGTAGATGCAAGCTGTAGTGCCATCATTCAACGTACTCTCCCAAGGAAAGAATGGGATCCGGGGTGAGTTACATTGCCGGTTACGATAGGAAACATTTATGTGGGCAACAGATTGATTGATTTGGGCTCTAGTATCAACTTGATATCATTGTCGATTGTGAAATGGATAGGACACATGGAAATGAGGTCCACGCAAATGACGTTGCAACTCGCAGATAAATCCACTACCCGTCCTCACGGTGTAGCGGAAGATGTGTTGGTCAAAGTGGTCAAATTTTTGTTTCCGATAGACTTTGTTGTAATTGAAATGGAGGAGGATGAGGATGCACCTTTGATTCTTGGAAGACCTTTCATGAAAACTGCCCGAATGGCAATTGACATGGACGATGGTCTCATGAAAGTGAGAGTCCAAGATGAAGAGGTGTGTTTCAATCTTTATGATGCCATGAAGCACAAGAAAGATAAAGGTGATTGTTTCCGAATCGATGCAACGGAGGAAGAGAGTTTTGAAGTTACAAAGCAAATTCATGTCATTGATCCTTTACAAAGAGCTTTGGATGATTCCTTGGAAGTATTCTCGGTTGAAGAAGAGCAAGCTCTTGAAGAGTGTTTGTTAGAGCTTTAAGCTTTGGAAGAATTGCAACCTTGGGAGTATGAAGAGGAAATTCTAAAAAAAGTGGTTAATGATGAACCATCCAAACTTGAACTGAAAGTGTTACCGTCAATTTTGAAGTATGCTTTTCTCGATGACGGTGGTAATAAACCGGTGATCATAAGTAGTATTTTATCTGAAAACGAGGAAAGCCGCTTAATTCAAGTGTTGAGAAAAAATCAGGATGCAATGGGATGGACGTTGTCCGATCTCAAAGGCATAAGCTCTTCGTATTGCATGCACCATATATTCATTGAGGAAAATTTTAAATCGGTTGCTCAACCTCAATGCCGGTTAAATCCAATCATGAAAGAAGTGGTGAGGAAAGAAGTGGTAAAAATGTTAGATGCCGGAATGATTTATCCCATTTCTGATAGCCCGTGGGTTAGTCCGGTGCATGTGGTACCGAAAAAAGGCGGATTAACGGTGGTCTGAAACGAGAAAAATGAGCTCATTCCAACAAAAACCGTTACCGGGTGGAGAATGTGCATTGATTACCGTAGGTTGAACAAAGCTACGAGAAAAGATCATTTCCCTCTACCTTTTATGGATCAAATGCTCGAAAGGCTTTTCGGTCAATAATTCTACTGTTTTTTGGATGGTTATTTGGGTTACAACCAAATTATTATGAACCCGGAGGATCATGAAAAAATAGCTTTTACATGTCCTTTTGGAATCTTCGCTTATAGGAGGATGCCGTTTGGATTATGTAATGCACCGACGACTTTTCAACGGTGTATGCAAGTTATCTTTTCGGACCAGATCGAAAAGACAATTGAGGTCTTTATGGATGATTTCTATGTTTTTGGATAATCGTTTGATTTGTGCTTGAAAAATTTGGATACGGTGTTGGAACGGTGTGTGGAAACCAATTTGGTGCTTAATTGGGAAAAATGCAACTTTATGGTGAACGAGGGAATTGTGCACGGTCACAAAGTTTCTTCAAAGGGCCTTGAAGTTGATAAAGCCAAGGTGGACGTTATTGAGAAATTGCGACCACCGATGAATGTCAAAGGCATAAGGAGTTTTCTTGGACACGCCGGGTTTTACCGTAGATTCATCAAGGACTTTGCAAAAGTCGCAAAGCCATTGAGCAACTTGCTTGTCCAAGGTAAGATTTTTGACTTTGACGAGTCTTGTCTTTTTGCGTTTAATTTTTTAAAACAAAGTTTAACAACCTCACCGATAATCGTTGCACCTAACTGGAAATTGGATTTTGAATTAATATGCGATGCAAGTGATTATGCGGTTGGGGCTGTTTTGGGTCAAAGGATTTCCACGCTATACATTATGCGAGCAAAGTTTTAAACGAGGCTCAAATTAACTATGCAACAACTGAGAAAGAGTTGCTTGCCATAGTGTATCCGTTGGAGAAATTTCGTTCCTATTTGATTGGTTCACGAGTCATCGTTTACACAGACCATACGGCTATAAGGTATCTGTTCACCAAACCTGATTCTAAGCAAAGGCTTATTTGGTGGATCCTTTTGTTACAGGAATTTGATCTTGAAATTCATGACAAAAAAGGATCCGAGAATTTGGTGGCGGATCACTTATCCCGCCTGGTCAACGTTGACGTGACCAAGAATGAATTCGAGGTCAAAGAGGAGTTCTCGGATGAAAAATTGTTTAGAGTGCAGGTTAGACCGTGGTTCGCCGACATGGCTAACCACAAAGCCGCCGAATTGATACCGGACGGTCTAACGCACCACCAAAAAAGAAAATTTTTGTCTGACGCCAAGTCTTTCGTATGGGACGAACCTTATTTGTTCAAACTTGGTG
This sequence comes from Lathyrus tuberosus, assembly GCA_022829125.1. Taxonomy (NCBI): domain Eukaryota; kingdom Viridiplantae; phylum Streptophyta; class Magnoliopsida; order Fabales; family Fabaceae; genus Lathyrus; species Lathyrus tuberosus. The sequence goes on from JALAZF010000272.1 coordinate 1,056,185, forward strand.
TCGACAACCTCTTAAGAAGGTGTGTCTCATTAGAGGAAGCCACAAATATTCTGTGGCACTATCATAACTCTCTGTATGGAGGACACTTTAATGGGTTGAGAACGGCCACTAAAGTCCTTCAATCGGGCTTTTATTGGCCGTCCTTATTCAAAGATGTGCATGCGCATGCCCTTAGTTGTGACAGGTGCCAGAGAAGTGGAGGAATTTCACGGCGGCACGAGATGCCTTTACAGAATATGTTAGAGATTGAAGTTTTTGACTGTTGGGGGATCGATTTTGTCGGTCCATTCCCATCTTCATTCTCTAATGAATATATTTTGGTCGCTGTTGATTATGTGTCTAAATGGGTGGAGGCGATAGCTTGTGCTAAAGCCGACGAAAAAACAGTTGTGAAATTTTTGAAAAAAAATATTTTTGCGCGTTTTGGTACTCCTAGAGTGTTAATAAGTGATGGAGGGTCTCACTTCTATAACACTCAGATTGACAAAGCTTTGGAGCAGTATGGTGTGAAGCACAAGGTTGCCACACCATATCATCCTCAAGCTAATGGTCAAGCGGAGGTATCCAATCGTGAGATAAAACGTATTTTGGAGAAAACTGTTTCGGCCTCAAGAAAAGATTGGGCCAACAAATTGGATGATGCTTTGTGGGCGTATCGGACCGCTTTTAAGGCTCCGGTCGGTCTCACACTGTTTAAAATTATGTATGGTAAGAATTTCCATCTTCCCGTGGAGTTGGAGCACAAGGCGTTTTGGGCCTTAAAATTTTTAAATTTTGATCCAACTCTTAGCGGCGTAAAAAGAAAAGTGCAATTACAGGAATTGGATGAATTACGCCTTCAGGCGTACGATTCCAATAAACTGTACAAAGAGCGTGTAAAGTCTTACCATGACAAAAAAATAATCATCAAGCAATTTGAGGTGGGACAACTGGTCCTTCTATTCAATTCTCGGTTAAACTTGTTCCCGGGAAAGTTAAGGTCTAAATGGTCGGGTCCGTTTCGGGTCCGAGAAATCAAGCCTTATGGAGCGATTACAATTGAAGACACAACAACCAAAGAGAATTAGACTGTGAATGGCCAAAGATTGAAAGTGTACCTTGGAGGTGATTTCGAGCGGAATCCTGCCATTGTTCCCTTCCGCGATCCGTGAGATTGCGGTGGACCGTCGAGCTTAGCCGATGTTAAACAAGCGCTCGTTGGGAGGCACCCCAACATTGTAAGTATTTTGCTTTTATTTGCTGTTTGAAGTCATTTTTGTGAGACTAGTATTGTACATTATAGTATTGTATCATGTTCAGTATGGCAGTAAGACAGACCTGAAAATTTTGCAAATCTGTCTTGTTCGCTGGCTTGTTCGCACTGCGAATCTGGGGCGAGCATTCGCCACCCATTCGCACTGCGAACATCAGCGAACCAGCCTTGGTGGTTTTGTTGCCACATCATTAAAATTGAGGGTTTTGTTATGGGTGGGCCTGCACGTAGGCCCAAGACCCATGTTGAAGTGCTGATGACTTGGGGGACCAAACCCTAGTCACTTGCCTCTCACTTTCAACCAAAAGGAAAAGAGAAGAAAAAACCTCAAGTCTTCCTTCCCTCTCACATGCATTTTCTGTCCATCTCTCCAATTTCTTTTGCTCAATTGGCAAGTCCAACCAGGTTTAAATTTCTTTTCTCTGTGCTTTCTGATTAATTGGATTTTGTTTGTTAATTTGGCATGAGAAATTAAGTAGAAATTTGGGTTAGAATTTTGTTTTAGGTTTTTCAATGCATGTCAAATTTTCTGCAGGTTTTAGGGTTTAGAGGACATGTAGAATGATGCCATGTTGTGAAATCTGGGGCTGTTAATTTTTTTCAAAGTTTTCGTGCATTCGCTAGCTTGTTCGCACTGCGAATCTGGGGCGAGCGTTCGCCAGGATTCGCAGTGCGAGTGTTTTAGCGAGCAGCCCAGATTTTTGTTTTTTTAGTTCATTCTGATGCATGTGTGTCCTAATTTACAATGATCTGTCTTGGTGTTTTTGTGTGGATTTGTTTGTCATGTGTGCAGATGGGTCCTAAAAATAACTTGGCCAAGAAAAGGAAAACATCAACATCTAGACAGGTTCCGATCCGTTTCGACGACACTCGTTTCAAGGGATTAAGGCAGGCTCAGAGATATGAGGTTTTGGAAACAAGGACCATCCTTGCTGAGAAGAGATTTATTTTGAATGATCAAGGGACTTATCGTTCGGTAGCTGCCCTCTTGCATAGAAAAAAGTGGGATCAGCTGATAACGCCCCTTGATTCGTACAATGTGGAGATGGTTCGAGAATTCTATGCCAACGCCCTTCCTGATGAGGGGGATCTGTTTAATTGGACTACTGTTGTGGAGGTAAAACTGTAAGGTTTGACAGAAGGACAATTAGCCGAGTTCTTGGAGACCCTCTTCCATTGCGCGCCAGTGAGGAAGATGATTACCACAGGAACCTTAACCGCAATGGGGATATTACATAAATGACCACTGATTTGTTGCGCCCGGGTAAAAATGTGAAGTTCAACCATTCGGGAGTTGCTGTTAGGTATCATCGAGAGGATATGTTGCCTTTGGCTCAGCTTGTATTACTTTTGGTTGTCACCAACATTAAGCCAAAGTCACATTCCTCTACCATTCCGCTTCCCTTGGCTCACCTAGTGCACAACATCCTTACAAACGTGGAAATTGATGTCGCGAGGATAATAACAAATGAAATAAGGTCCATTGTCGATAGTGGATTAGGAGGGAACGCTTCGAGGAGAAATTCCCCTCTTGCATTTCTGTGCCTAATCATGTCCTTATGTGCTGAAGCTGGTGTTAATTTGCCTTCACGTCGTCAGGTCACTATCACGTCGGCTATCGATGATCGATATGTCGACAAATTTTGCAAACCAAAGGGTGTTAGGCCTGAGTCTTCAGGGGCTGCTGCTGCAGGGGCTGGTACGAGTGGGGGTGATACTTTTGAGTCACCGAATTTCTATCCTTATCAGCAGGAGATCTGCCAGTACAACTGGGATTGGATGGACGCTTCTCAGCGCGCCATGCTTGATTTATATGACTCTATGCAGGTACTCCAGCTGCAGATTCGGGATCCCGCTGTGGAGCAGACTATGATGTCGAGGGAGCAGTTCCTCGCACATGCTGGAAGGCCTGAGGCCAGGCCAGTTTTCAGAGGGGGAGAGGATTCAGCTGGCCCTGCTGGTGAGGATGCTGATGAGGAGGGAGATGGTGATGATATTGAGGGAGATGACACTGATGTGGAGGTTTCTGGTAATACTTCTGATGAGGGAGATGAGGATGAGATGGTTACCGAGGTTTTGGAGACGGAGTCCGATGAGGACTGATTTTGTGATTTTCAGACTTGTACACTTCCTTTGGTCTCCAAAGTGAAGTTTTCTTATATTTTGCATTTTTCAGCTTTTACTAGTCTATTGTATCCACTTAGTGGAATATTTTGAATATTGGTGTACTTGTACCCTAGTGGTACCATTTTGGATATTGTAGGTGTTCTTACACCAAGCACTTTATTTATTATTATTAGTAATGCTAAGCATTTTGAGTTATTATTTTTGTTGCACTTTTACTTAAATTGTTAATATGTTTTCATGTTAATGTTCCTTCTTTTATGATGGAATTTTGGAAGTAGGTTGGAGACTCTTGATTTTTAAAGAAAGATTCCTCCATGATGTGAGGGCTATGATAGTACCTTAAGCATTGTGTTGCGACAAGGTACATTGTTACTTGGTTTGAGAATTTTGTATGTTTTAGAACTTTGTGTCTTGTGCGATTGATAATGTTGTTTCATGTTACAACTTCCTTTGAATGCATGTGTCATTTTAAGTTCAAAAACCATTAAAGTGAGAAGCCTCCAAAGTGTTATTATATGTTAAGGATTGATGATGAATGTTGTTTTTACTTTTAATTCATGCCTTATCTTGTGACCATGTGATTTTGTGGAAGTAGGAGAAGCGATCAAGGCACTTTTTGAAAGTGAGCACAACCATGTCCATATAGTAATTCACCTGTGAGGAGTGAGCATTTGGTAGCCCCTTTGAGCCTAAACAGTTTAGAACTCAGTTTAGTGATGAACTTGTTTTATGTACCTAATTTGCACGTTTGGTTCATCACTGAATTTGGTGAGTTTCTAACATTTTCTTCTTGAACCTTTGAAATTGTATACTTTTACTTCCTTGCCTTAAAAAGCAAGGAACATTCACGTTAGGTTGAGTCGAAAATGAGTTGGGGAGAATAAAAAGAAGATGGGTGCATTACTCCAAATTTTGAATTTTTTTTTTCAAGTAAGCATGTAAAGAAAAGAGTGTGAATATGTTGTACAAATGAGAAAATGCTTGCTTGAATGAAAAAAATATAGAATCAATCAGTGTGCAAGGTAGTTTGTGAAGGTGGAATGAAAGATTGGTGAAATGAAGTATGTTGTGTGAATATGTGTATAGTGAATGTTCTTTTGCTTCGGCAATTTCGTTTCAATGGCCATTAGAAATGTCCTTTTTTGTTTACCCGACCAAACTACAACCTTGAAGTCCTTAGTGATCTTTTACTTCCATGATTTCTTATGTGTTCATTGAGATATGATATGAATTGCTTAGTATTTGCATCATTGGTCATTTGAGTGTAATTGTCCCATGCTTGTGTGCACTATTTGCCTTCAATCCTTTTTCGAAGAGGAGTGTAGAATGACATGTGCAGGATGAGTTAGTTGTCTCTTGAAACATTGTTTGAAATTGTTTAATAGGCAAGTTCTTTTACGTTATAGGTTCTTGAATTGTGTAATTGTTGCGTTGTTGTGATCGTTGTTTAGATGAGCCGTTTTTCACGTCTTGGTTGAATTGAATGCTCGAGCAAATCCTCGTGAGAGGCATACTTTGCTTGAGGACAAACAAAGAGTTAGTTGGGGAGAGTTTGTTAGATGTCAAACATGTTATATATTTGTATGAAATACTTGGAATTTTTCATTTCTTTCCAACGGTAAATTGTGAATTTAAGCGGTAGATTGTGTTGTATTGCTTACATTGGAATATATGTGTGGAGCTTGTAATGTGTGTGTTAATGTGCAGGTATAGGCATGAAAGGAGCAAAAGTGTGAGACACTTGGAGTGGATGCAAGTTTCCATGGAGTTTGTAGCTGCAACAGGGTGTTCGCAGTGCGAAGGATCTGGAGAAGGCCCAGCGAAGGTTCGCACTGCGAACGTCAGCGAATGGTGGCAGAGAGTTCCACTTTTGAAATGACAAAGAGTTCGCACTGCGAACTCCTGGCGAGGGTCCAGCGAAGGCTCGCTGGTTGTTTCGCAGTGCGAAGATGCTAGCAAAGGGAGGCAGTAAGTTCTGGAATTTGATTGTCCTGGCTCGCTAGTTTATTCGCAGTGCGAATGAGCTAGCGAATGATTCACTGTGCGAAGGAATGGTTCGCACTGCAAACGCACGATTTCTGCTTCAGGCGGTTTAAGTCTCAGAGGCACTTAAAGTGCCATTTTCTCTCATTCGCAGTGCGAATGATGCACTCGCAGTGCAAATCATGCAAATTTCAGAAGTGTATAAATAGATTTTCACTTTATTTGGTTGGAATCTCTTGTTCATTTTCACTAGAAAACATAGTTTACAGTATTTTGATCATCAAAGAGTGGATTTTCACTTGGAGAAGCTGAAGTCGCATCCATTCTCGATTATTCATCGTGGATGCTCATTCATCTCCTCTCTTTACTTGTTATCCAAACTACCATGAGAAGTGGTAGCTAAACACTCAATGTTGAGGTTAGATGTAGTTGATTCTGATTTTATGTATTGCTGTTGATCTATTGTATATGAACAAAGTCTTTGATCAATATAGATGATGTTGTTTTCTCTTAATGATCCATGTGTGATTTGTTTTGCTCTAGACATAGATTCTACAAATCATGTCCTAACAATTTTATCTCTTAAAAACCAAACTCTAGACATAGATTTGGGATTTTCTATTCGCATTGTGTTGATCTTAATGATTGTTGTTTAGATTGTTAGCGTGAGACATCATCTAACGGTCTAAACAACGATTCTCACGACTTCGATTTAGACATAAACTTAGTCGGGAGGATACGCGGTTATATTGGTCGGAAACCGAGTTCATATGCTTGATTAATCATTTATACGTAAAAAAGATTAGCGAAACCTAACCTTAACATGCTTTTATCAAAACTTTTACAAAATCTTTGTCACCAATTAATCTTTGCTACAAATGAATGTTAATAACAATTGAGAAACTTTTGAAACCACTGAACTTAAAGTATCACAACTATTGAACGACACGCATCAAATATCGAACAATCCCTGTGGATACGATTAAAAACAACCCCCACTATTACACTACTAACAAGTACTGACACAACTACTTACCAAAAATGCACCACCTTCTATCATTAATTTAAACCATCCTCCCACAAGAGTATCATCAAGAGTTTAAACATCCACTATCACATCTCAAAGACTATGTATGTGCCTATTTTCCCGATGAACCTCATCAATCATCATCAGGTACTTCTTATGCACTGTCTAATTTCCTTTCTTATTCTCACTTGTCTCCATTATTTTCATTTTAGTCTTTCTATCACTGCTCACATTGAACCAAAAACATATAATGAGGCAAGTAAGTTTGAATGTTGAAGACAAGCCATGAAAGTTGAGCTAGAATCCCATGATAAAATTGGTACTTGAAAAGTAGTTAATCTTCCACCCAATATCAAACTTATAGGTTACAAATGGGTTTACAAATTCAAATAGAATTAATATGGAAGTATTGAAAGATTCAAGGCAAGGCTAGTTGCTAAGAGATATACTTAAATCAAAGGTTTATATTATTTTGATACATAACCACTCGTTTCCAAGTTAACCACTGTCAGACTTGTATTGGCTCTTACGTCAATTCACACATGGCAATTGCATTAGTTAGATGTTAACAAATATTTTCTTCATGGAGAATTGCATGGCGATGTCTACATGACTATTCCTCCTGGTTTCATATCTTTTAAACCAAATCAAGTTTGCAAATTGATCAAGTCTTTATATGGACTTAAACAAGCTAGTAGGAAAGGGTATGGGAAGTTAACTTCTCTCCTCATTATCATAGTTACAAACATGCTAAGTTTGATCATTCCATTTTTGTCAAATCCAAAAATACCGACTTCACGATCCTCCTAGCTTATGTTAATGAAGTCATACTAGCAAGGAATTCTCTATCTAAATTTGCAGCCATCAAAGCAGTCATTCATCATGCACTACTACGGAAAACACATATAATGACAGTTGCAAAACACATATAATGACGATTTCATGTCCGTTGTTAGGTAGTGTGTGATTGTATGTATGTTAATTTCCACAATGGGCAAGAGACCGTGGTTATAAGTTAGGTAGCGTACTACTTAGAACAACGGTTTAGTTAAAAACCATTGTGATATAATTTATTTTTTTATATATATTTTTCAATTTTACAGTATTACCAAATTTTAAACTTGAATATTTTTGAATCGTATCAGACAAGAAACAACAATACAACCATTTTTGAATTGAATTAGACCAAAAATTGTATTACATCAATGACACAATTCTATTAGAAACCAAAACCTGTATATTACATCAAAATCAAAATGGTACAAAACAACCTACAATGTGTATATCATTACAACAAATAATACTATCTTGTTGTCTTGGTGTCTTGTCACTTGGTGTCTTGACTTTAAACACCTATAATTTCAAATGATAATAGTTGTTAGAAAATAACATCATTAGAAATAAAAAATACAATAAATTATGAATGAAGAACATAAAATACTTACTTGTTAATTTTATCATATGTCTTCTTGAAAATCATTACGAATATCATGTACATCATCTCTATCAACTTCTTCATATGAAGTGGGCTTTTGTGTTGCATAAAAAGAAGTGGAAGAATATCAAAAATTTCATCATCACTGGGAGGAATGTGTTTTCCTTTGAGAACAATTGACCATCTCCTCGAAAAGTCCGCAGGGTCTGTCACATAAAAAAAACTTGTTTTGCTTGAGTAGCCATGATGAATGGTTCGATGTTATAAGTTACCTTGCCAAGGTCAACCCATGTGAATCCTAACTCATCAGTTTATACACCATTGTTACTGGGAACTCACTTGCATTTAAATAAAGGAACTTTGAAAATAACATAATCAATCTCCAAAATCTCCTCAATGACACCATAGAACGCGGTGGTTGCCAAAATAGAATTTTTATCTTTCGAACTAGAGAAATACATAGATTATGCCTCAACCATAGCCCCACTATTTTGCATTGTACTACGATCATATTTTTATTTTGTATAAAAGGAATAAATATAAATTTCGTATGACATCCAATTTATCACATTGCATTTTAGCATGTACGGTAACCATTTAATTATCTTGGATGCACAATAATCATTAGAAATTCTCATATTAAACCAACTTATGAATTCCTTGTTATGTTGTGTCAACAATAACTTGTCATTCATATAATTTTTTTTTGAAATCAATAACTTTATTACATATAGCATTGAAGAATAAGCACAATTTGGTTATAGTTACTCTAACATTTTTTGGAAGGATGCCATAGATAGTCACTGATAGAAGTTGTTGCATCAAGACATGACAATCATGAGATTTTAAGCCAATTAACTTGAGATCTTTCATTGATACTAGTTTCTTAATGTTTGAAGAATAACCTTGGGGAACTTTGATATCATGCAAACACTCGTAAAAACTTTTCTTTTCCTTTTTAGATAGAGTGTGACATGCCGGAGGAAAATAAGATATTTTTCCTCTATCTTCTAGAGCCAACTATTGTCGTATACCCATCTCCACCATATCTAAACGAGAATTCTCATTATCTTTAGGCTTTCCTGGAATGTTTAGAAGTGTTCCTATCAAACTATCACACACATTTTTCTCCACATGCATCACATCAAGACAATGTTTTACATTGAGTCTAAACCAATATGGAAGATCAAAGAACACCGATCTCTTTTTCCAAATATTTCTCTCAACGGGGCCGTCTTTATTCTTTCCAAGGAAAACATTAAGGTGTTATTGTCGTTGATAAACTTCATCGCCAGTTAAAGGCTTAAGAGCGCTTTCAAACTCCTGTTCTCCATTGAAAGTCTTCCGCAATCTACGATAAGGATGATTGGGTTTTAGAAATTTCTGATGCCCAAGGTAAATGGTCTTTTTTCCAAACTCAAGCTGGTGAAAACAGGTATCTGATTCACATATAGGACACACTTTATGTCTTTTGACACTATATCCAGCCAAATTACCATATGCAGGAAAGTCATTGATTGTGCAAAATAACATTGCATGCATCTTAAACTTTTCACCAGAATATGCATCATCAACGTCAACACCTTTATCCCATAAAATTTTTAAATCCTCAATTAATGGACTTAGATAAACATCTATGTTGTTTCCAGGTTGTCTTGGTCCAGAAATCATCATACTTAACATCATATACTTGTGCTTCATGCACAACAGAGGGGATAGGTTATAAATCGTGAGAAGAACAAGCCACAAATAATGGTTAGTGCGCAGATTACCAAAGGGTCACGTGCAAAGGGACACGGTTATTGTTATAAACCGTGGTTAAAAATTGAAGTAACTATTATGTTTCAATTTTTAAATAACAATAAATGTAAAGGGACACGTGCTTATTTTTATTGAAAAAAGGAAAAATGTTTATGCTGAGACTCAAAGCTTGTCATCCAAACTCTATGACTAAAGTTGTTTTAAGAAACCGTGATGAAAAATTTCTTAATAAAACAAATAAAAATATACGCGTAAAAAATGTGTTATGACTATGGTGGAAAAATGACCGTTGTAATATTGTGTCACCGAAGGTATATTTTCTAGTAGTGATGCTTTCAAAATCAAGGACTTATGCATTCTGAAATACATCTTAGACTTGGAAGTTGCCCATTATACACATGGGATTTTATTGTGCCAAAGGAAGTGTTGTTTGGACCTCCTTGCAGACTCAGGCCTCCTTGGTTCCGAACCTGCCTCTACTCCGCCAGATCCCTTTATAAAATTATGTCATGATGGTTTTGAACCCTTTGAAGACATTCCATCATATTGAAGATTGATTGACAAACTCATTTTTCTTGACACAATCAGGCCAGACATTACCTACATCACACAACAACTAAGTCAATTCATATCCAAGCCATCCATTACTCATCATAATGCATCTTGTAGAGTATTGTGATACCTCAAGTCTTGTCCTGGAAATGGCTTGTTTTTCTCTCAAAATTTCTCGTTAGATATCACTTGTTACTGTGATGCTGATTGGGCAAGTAGTAGAGATACAGTGCGTTCAATCTCAGGCTCATGCATCTTCATCTTCCATTCCCTTATCTCGTGGCGAACCAATAAACAACACACGGTTTCCAGATCCTCATATGAAGCTGAGTATCGAGCATTAACATCAGCCACTTGTGAACTTCAATAGATCTTGTATCTCTTACATGATTTACAAGTAACTTGTACCAAACCTCCAGTTCTCTATTGCGATAATCCGGGCGCATTGCATATTGCTGTTAATCCCGTATTCCATGAAAAAAATCAAACATTTAAAAATAGATTGTCACATTATACAAGAAAAGTTTCAGGCAAGTATCATGAAGCTACTTCTTATTTGATCACAGAATCAACTTACTAATTTTTTCCGCTAAGTCTCTATTGCTAAAACCATTTTTATTCATTAACTTTTTGGGCGATATTAACCAATAAGAACATTGTTGGAGAGAAAATAAAAAGTTATTTTAGAAGGTTGTTAATACGTTGGAAAGTTAGTTTAGAAGGTTATTAATTAGTTGGAAAGTTTATTAGCTTGTGATAGAAGTTAGTATTATATCATGCATGTGTTACACACTTAGATTTTTTTTATTTTTTATTTTATGGAAATCTTGTTATCCGGCCTTGCGACCGATTAATCCAAGAGAGACCAATTCTACCGTCTACTAGCGGGGTCTCCGTTTAAAACTGGAGCAAAGCTCCGTATAAACGAATTCGAACTTGAGACATTGAGAGGAGCACACTCTCAAGATCCAAACCTCCACCACTAGACCAACCCTTGGGGGTTACACACTTAGATATAGTGAGCCATCTACTTTCATATATATTGGGGATCAACTTATTCTAAGAGTAAATTTTTTTAACTTACTCCACATCATAGCCTTTAAATTGAATATAATCTAGTGGTTAAATTAACATTTTTATTTATAACCATTCGATTAAATCTAATTTAAAAGCCATGATTGTGGAGTAAACTATAAAAACTTACTCTTGGGGTAAGTTGATCCCCACGTATATATATATATATATATATATATATATATATATATATATATATATATATATATATATATATATATTGTAACACTCATTACATCAATGTTATGCGTGAACTCTTTGACGATAATAAACTTTTTATTTCATTTCATATATATTTTTTCTACAATAAATAATTAAAAGTATAATTGTTAACTCTATAATTTATATTGCATTGAAATTTAAATATGATAAGTAATATGGAGTGGAAGAGTGTCATGTTTTCCATTTAATCTATACAATATAATTCAAGATGAGTATTTTGGCAAGTATTACACTTGGCAAACTCTAAGCACTTCTTCTATTTATATTTTATCTATAAATGGAAATTTCTTTAAATGTATTACTATTATTTATTTTTTTATTTTTTTATTTGTCTCATTAATAATATCAATACATTGATTATTTTGTATATCATGCTTACGGTGAGCACCCATTAAACTTCTCTCTTCAATCCCTTTTTTTTCGTTTTCAATTAATAATATCAATACAATGATTATTTTGTATATCACGCATACAGTGGGCACCCATTAAACTTTTCTCTTCAATCCCTTTTATTTCGCTTTCAATGTTCAAAATGCAATCTTCTATATATCGGTAATTAATTCTTCCCAATTTCCAAACCCTAATTCATGTATTGAGATGGATCTAAGAGGCGATTTCAAATTCTGCTCATCAATGAATCTTGTTTCCCAGGTAAGTTCATGAATCACAATATTAATTAATTTTGTTTTGTGCTAAAGCCATATCAATTTCGTGGATATAAATAGGTTTTATTCGTCTCAGATTGTAAACACATTGGATTTCTTCTTGATAGTTGTGGCAGTTGTTATTCACGATTTTGCATCCATCTTTTTGTGTTAGGTTTGTTCATGGCTTCCGGAGGTGTTAACTTTGTTAACGAAATAACTCTTGCAAAGGAGTCATGGAACATTGATGTTCGAGTTGTCCGCTTATGGTTCGTACCAGACATGAATGTGAAACAGAAATATTTTGCAATGGAAATGGTTCTCATGGATGATAAGGTGATTTGTTTGTTTCATTTACCGTTTAAATTTAATTGTAATAAAATGTTTTATACTGATATAAACTGAATTGTATATTGTTTGTGATTTGATAGGGTGACAAAATCCAAGCTTCGGTTAGAAAAGCCTTGCTGCCTCGATTTGAAAATAAAATTAAGGAGGGATGTTCGTATAATTTCAAGTCATTTGGTGTCGCTGCTAATACTGGAGCGTTTAGGACTACGAAACACCAATTTAAATTGAATTTGCAGTATGGCACGATTGTCACAGATGTTGGAACTGGAATTACAACATTATCGCCTTATTCGTTTGTATCTTTTACTGATATTCTTGGCAACATAAACATGGACTACTTGATGGAACAACAGGTTCAATTATGACCGGTTGGCACTTTGGCAAAAGAAGAACCTTATTGGAGATTGAACCAAGAAATGGGCCCAAATAAAGGTATAGAGAATCTGATAGGTTAGTACCGGGGTTGCATAACTGAAGATAAAACTTCCTGGGGGATACCCATTATAGTTGCAAAGAAGTTAAATAGTACCAGAGATAGATAAGCTGCTTATAAGAGACTGCCAAGCTTCTTCAAGAGATTGCTGCTTCAAAGATATGTTGATATCACAACATTGTTGGAGAAATTAGTACGTCTTCAAAACGGATCTGTAAAAGATTCTTCTTGCGAGAAATGGTGCAAAATAAATGCACGTTTAAAGATAGGTTAAAAACCACACCTGCCAGGGACCAAAGTTCGATCTAGGAACAAGCTAGAAAGAAACGGCCAAACAAGACTCCAATTGAGGAATGAACTCAAATGGGGATTTATCTTATCCACGATATGGAAAAGATAACTGAACCAACCATCATCAACGAGGATAAAAATCTGTGGGGAATTCAGAAAAGAATGGGCACTTTATGCCTAGGGGCTGACAACTCTATTGGAGAGAATAGACAAACCCAGTCACTTGGGGAGATAAACCACCAAAGTGAACAAAAACAGGGAAGCACCCGAAAAGAAGCAGAAATGTAAAAATGCTATGCATATGAGTGCTTATGCCATGCTCATGCTTATGCTGACAAAAAAGACAGAAAGCGAAACTAAAGATGAAATAAACGTCTCGAAAAAGGATACCCAGCCGAACTCATCAGAGTAGACCAATACTGGGGATGAAGAAGAAGAGTCAACAACTTCGTTGGTGAAAAGAGTATTCCACATGAGGTATAACATCATGAGGATTGCCATCAGGAGCTTGATTTCTTTGTTGAAGAAGAATCCATGGAGAATTGTCAAGATTAGCTGAAGTAACAGCTTATTGGGGAGCTAACAAAGTAATTATGCATTCCACTCGCATAACTACCATCTTCAAATCTTATCTGCCCCAGGCTAGACGGTCTATACGATAACAAGAGGATTTTATAGAAGAATTGGCATACAGGGTGTTTCAATATCTTCAAACTCTTGGAGAGATCTCGGCATAACGGCCCCAGATTAGGGGATGAATAAACAAAAGAATTTTACGGAAGGATTGAAATACCAGATGCTCCAATATCTTCAAACTTGAATAATCAAAAGAATTTTACGGAAGGATTGAAATACCAGATACTTTAATATCTTCCAACTTGAATAATCAAAAGAATTTTACGGAAGGATTCAATATCTTCCAACTTGAATAATCAAAAGAATTTTACAGAAGGATTGAAATATCAGATGATTCAATATCTTCCAACTTGAATAATCAAAAGAATTTTACGGAAGGATTGAAATATCAGATGATTCAATATCTTCCAACTTGAATAATGACATAGCTGTTTCTGTTCAGTTATACTCGAGATACTCAAACTGTAGTAGAAATTACTGGGGAACGGATTTGCCCCTGCTGATGGGTTACTGAAGTTAAAACTTGTCAATATTTGCCCCAATATTCTGAATTTGCAGAATCCTGCCTCTGATTCGTCAACTCTTGGGATAATAGATTGGCACACTTCACACTTGGTTGCCCCTGACTGAGTCAAATTTCCTTTATCAAGTTCAATTCCTTGACTGACCGCATTTGTTGGGATTCCTTGATATCGAATGGTATTGCAAACAAGTGTTGTTCATTAAAATTGGCAAAATTTAATGCAAAGGTTTAATGCAAATTTTGAAAACAAAGCTTTGATAAAAAACGCACAGTGAGATGATTAAATAGTTCAAAAACAAATGGTGGGTCTAGTCATTAAGGAAATGACCAACACACCCGAGTAACAAAGATTATTAGGAGTCAGGTTACTCAACCTTGCTGTAGTATGCTTTTCAAAACAACCTTTACCTCAATTAGGTCTTTTAGGGGTTGTATCGTGGTTTGGTTCACGGTTTATGAAACAAAGGATAGAGGCTCAAATCCTACGCTCAGTTAACTCAAGATATACGTTCAAAACTCCAAAAATAGGAAGTCACTTGATTTGAAAGCTGACTGGCGCCTTATATGAAGTGCTCGTGTTTGAATACATAACCGAGTTAAACTGAGAACTACCCTGCCCCAAGGTTGAGATTAAGGGTTTTTTTGTGTGATGAAAGAAAAGCTCATACTTCTAGGCTCGAAGTGGTTAACGAGGGAAAGTGAAACAATGCCTTACATCCTCGGCGAGGTTAATTTGAAAGTATACCACAACAATTATGAATATGAGACTTCATCATCCTCCCCAATCTTTGCTTAAACAAACAGTTTGATAAAGGGAAAGAAACAAGATGAAGATATATTTTGTTTGTGAACACACGAATAAATGAGTGAAACAAATGGACTTAACCAAAAGATGCATAAACATTTCATTAACCTTGCCAATTTGAAAGTACAATAAAGCTTATAAGCAAATACAAATTCAAAGTGCAAAGGAAATACAATAAAATTGCTGAAACAGCCAAAAGATTGCCAGTTTCAGAAAATCAAAGAGGATCTCAATCACAGTCCATCTTTGTCTTGATATATCCTTGCTTATCCCTTGATTTTAGGCTGGGAGCCATCGAAAGACAAAATGTTTCTCTCCACTAAGTCCTTCACAATGTGCTTCAAAGCAAAACAACCTTCTAAATTGTGGCCTGGTGCACCTTCATGGAATGCACAATGAGCATTGGGATTGTAAGAAGGTGGAAGCGGATTAGGAGGTGGGCCTGATGACCTGGTAGTTATTAATCCTTGTTGTACCAAAATAGGATACAACGCTGTATACGTCATCGGTATAGGGGGGATCGGAGGTCTACCACCCTTTCTTTTACCTGGAATGATTTGACGAGAAGCTTGAGTCCGTTGTGGATAAGCAATAGCGTTGGACGCTCATTGATACACTGGTGGTTGAGGAACCGGCTGATAAGTAGGAGCTTGACTGTTGAATGTTGGCGCGATGGTGGCCACATAAGGTTGCTGAACAGAATAACACTGTTGTTGCTGCTGACGCTTCCAAAACTGATTTTTCTTCCTTTTGTTAGTCATCACCACATTGGTATCTCCTTCCCTTTTGAAGGATATCTTGGCATCGTCGCTCGAATTACCAGCTCTCTTGGTCATTTTCCCATTCTTCAGACCAAGCTCTACTTTAATCCCCACAGCAACAATATCGAAAAAATTAGCAGACACGCTACTGATAATCCTTTCATAGAATTCCAGTCTCACCGTGTCGACAAACCAATCCGTTAATTCTTTTTCAGATAAAGGTGGCTCTACCTGTGAAGCCAGCTCTCTCCATCTTTGTGCATACTCCTTAAAAGACTCGGTATCGCATTGTGACATACTTAGTAGTTGTCTACGATCTGGCGCCAGGTCCGTGTTATATCTATAATGCTTTACAAAAGCATCAGATACATCTTGAAAACATCAGATCCTAGATTGATCCAAAGTCAAATACCACTTCGCAGCAGCCCCTTTCAAACTATCCTGGAAGCAGTGGATCATCAACTTGTCGTTATCCACAAACGTAGCCATTCGTCGGTAAGACATGGCTAAATGAGTTCTGGGGCACGTAGCGCCGGAGTATAGGTCAAAATTGGGTAGTTTGAACTTGGGTGGGATTACTAAGCCTGAAATTAAGCACATATCTTTAGCATTTGTATTAGATACATTGCCCCTCTCCATGGCTTCCACTTTCCTCTGCATTATTTCCATGCTCTCCTTCAGCCCTTCATGTTGATTATTCCCTCTTACGGTCATATTGATATAATCATAAACCGGATATGGGTTCTGAAAAACTGGGCGCATCTGAGTTTGCACTGCTGCCGGAGCGAAGGTAGGAATAGCTTGATGGGCGTCGTTAATCAACGGAACAGCTTATTGAGTATAAGCGATTGTCGGAGCACGTATAAAGTTAAAAGGCATACCCAAAGTGGGGTTCACAATAGTAACAGGAGGTTCTACAGTTGTAGCAACGACTTCTGAGACTACTGTGACCTGCGTATCCACCTTTGCTTGTATAACATTCAAAACTTCCATGATCTGCCCCATTCCTCCTCGGAGCTCACTCAATTCATTGTTAACTCTGTCCATCTCGCAATATTGTTCAGACATCCTTTGTCGAGTTTGGCTCGGGTGACGATTCAAAGACGATTCTGAACGGAAAACGGTGACATGAGACGAAGACAGAGAGGAAATGCACATGCTATGACATGATGCAAATGAGATGCTAATGCAAGCCAAATGGTTTCAAGGAACTCAAAGGCAAGTTGCAAACTTTTTGGAAAATTGAAGAGTTTTTGTTTTTAAAATCTTTGATCTGTTATTCTTTTGAATAGGAAACAAACATTTAAGTTTCTCGAAACCAAGGGCTAGGAATGCTTGAATGTATGGATGCAAAAATCACGCGAGCCCAAACATATGTACACACAACAAAACAAATAAACCCTAGGTACTACTGGTTTTCACCTGCCAAACAAGGTTCTAAAGAGTTCCCAGAGTCTACAATCCATCTTTCGGATTTTATCGACTTCCCAGATGACTTGGTGATCAATAAAATTCTCAAGAGGATCTCGTCTGAGTGTAGTATCGCGTGACAACCAATTCAGAAATAGACTCCATCATGGTCACCGCACTACATCTTAAAAGGCCAAGTGGGGTTTGGTAACTACGGTTCTCAATATCACGGCTCCTAGGTCGAGAGTAGCAGGCTTTCACGAATAGGATCTTTCAACATAACTAGACTCTCAAGAGGGCCTCAACTGAGTGATGGTGTTTTTCAATTCAACTTTTCAGGAATCGACTCCCTCAAAGCCTCCTTGAATACCATCGTCCTATAATAAGTGTACGCTCAAATCCGGGTATAGGATTTATCTCACTCATAGATATCATATCAACCCAAATCAAACAGAAAATGTCAAGCAAGAACAGATATACAGATATATAAGAAAATATGACATACATAAGCATATACAAGTAAATAAGCAAACATGAATAACATAAAAACAAGATAGGCTTAATCCTCTTAGGAAAGGACCAGCAATATGTCTATCTTTCCCCAGTAAAGTCGCCATTTCTGTTGCAGTGAAAATCGGATAACAAGCTATTAATTAACTTGCATCATATTTCTTTTACAACCGACTTTGATTTATCCAAAGGAAAGGTTCAAGATCGTAAAAAAACCTAAAGGGTGGAGATCTAAGGTTCGGGGGTTGGTTACGCCTAGGGAAGGTATTAGCACCCTAAACGTCCGTAGTACTCTACGGGAGCCTCTTGTTAATGTTATCTTATGTTCTCTAAAGGTTCTATGCTAAAAGTTGAAACCCTAGGGGTTAGTATCTAAGTATACTCTACAAAGCATCGCACTTTGCGCCTACGTATCCTCAGGAATAGAATCAGAGTATGCGTAGTTCTACTTCTATTGAATGATTGACTGTGGTCAATATTCAAAGGGGAAATGAGTACAAGCTCATTGTAGAGTTTAAGAACTCTCTAAATCTAGTTATAATGGACCTATGTTATGTTTTAGTCAGTAGGGAAAAGTGATGATTCATTATGATGAATATCACTAAGAGTTTAAGAACTCCTTCCTAAGGCTAGTTGTGATTTCTATGGCTCTGATGAGGCCAAGAAATGAAGTTCTCTCCTAAGAGGTTACCTAGGTTAAAGTGGGAGGTCAATGACTTATGAATCAACATATTTCACCTTCCTTTGGAGTGAGGGGAAAGAAAATTGTTATAAAGATCCTAAATGATAACAGGTTAATGATTCAAGTAAGATGATGCACTAATACATGAATAAATGTATGAGATGAAATAAAGTCAAGATAATAATGCAAAGTGGGAATATGTATGTTAGACAAAGATCAAACACGATGGATAGTGATAACATAGTAAGGTGCATAAAGAAGTGCAATAAACATCTTAATAATCATTCCTAACATTATCATGAATAAAGGTCTCAAAAATTAATATTTTTACTAATTTCTTTTTATATTTGAGAAATAGATTCAATAAGGGAAATGTAGAAAAAAGAACGGAAGGAAAATAATAAAAATCAAATAAGTTATGACAATTTGAATATTGAGATATAAACTATAAAATAAATTAAAACAACTAAATGGTAAAAATTAAGGAAATAGCATTTGAGGATTTGAACCCAGGTCCACTCGCCTGCAGTTCAAAACTCACAACACCAGGCCAGGGCGCGCATCTTGATATAACAAGGATAACACAAAAATATGTGTTATAGAAGTAAAATTCAGAAATTAAAAAAATAAAAGGACTGGGCAGGGGATCGAACCCGAGTCCTATATGTTAAAGACACAGTTTCTTACCACTGGGGTGGCTATACATCCATTCTATAAGCCAGCCCCAGCTACATTTAAACCCTCACACGTTAACAGTTTCAATTTTTTTAACACATAATAAATAAACGTGATGTCCACATGCTAAAAGACTCCCTCAACCAGTCACCAACCAATCATCTTACCACAATTTTCTTCCTCATGCAATTATACACAAAGCTGCAAAATAAAACAACGTGAGCATACCAAAAGAACACGGTCAGTCCCTTCAACTTTTACAGCCATGAACTCTCTCCTCCCTTAACCAGAAATTGTGAAACGAAGATTCATTCTATTGTGCTCTCTTAGTAGAGTAATGGTAAATCCTTGTTGACTCAAAATAGTCATTAAAATGGGAGAAAGCTGGATACCAAGGCTAGGGTGCGAAACTGAAACATATAGGAAAATAACCAAACTTATTGTCATGCAAGAACCTCTCCTGCAACATGATCATGGATTCCTCAGCAATCATGGCTTCTACTTACCTTAGACCACTATCAGATCCCTAAAACCTAAAAAGGATGTCATGAAACCTTAATTTTTGAACTGACATTAGACAATCAGTGCAAAAAGTTCATAAGCCAGTCTTCTACTCGTGATTGTATCAACAACACTAGATCAATAACTGGCAGTATTCGAGAAGTACCACAAGAGAACTCGTATGTCACTTTATTAATAGATTTCATAATTAATCACACACATGATGATAGGCAGGGCATTTCTATTGGCAAGAAACATAAACAGCCTGGAATAAGAGTAACCATGAAAGGCTCCTGCTACTCAACATACTACCCTTTCTATGATGGCTTAACACAAGCTCATAAGAGTAGCTTCAAGTATTGTGATATACATTTGTGTTGAAAAATTGTAAAATGTTGCCAATGTGTCGTGTGGTAGCTATTTTGGTTGTTAACATGTGTGCTACGTTATTGTGATGATATGCATATGTGACCAAAAATGAGAGTAAAAAGGTGTGGCAAAAAAAGTGTCATGTCAATCATGAAGTTCCATCGTGAGATAAGGAGAGATTAGCAACGATAACTCAACCATCAAAACCTGACCACTAAGATGCTAAACAAAACTGCTCCAATCAAAGAACAAAAATGATCTTTACATAACTTAAAGCATGAGCAAGGGCAGTGTGAAAATAAAGTTGGAACCTCAAATTTTTCCACATGAAGAATAACATGGCATTGATGTCAAAAAGGAAAGAATGATTTCATCATCTCCCTATATTAATGCTACGAGGTGAACACCAATAGACCAGCTGATGACATTTCAAACCAAACAGCCCTTGGACCACAACCATAAAAAGAGATATAAATCTGAAGAATCAGGTATGTCTAGAACCAAGAATGAACCTTAGATTTATCAGTCAATAAAACAAGAACAAGAGTCATGAATTACCAATCCTAAACAAACTAACATGTCATAAAACAAAATGGACATGTTGAGAGCAATTTAAACATACATTACTTTGACATAATGACAAGATGCATTCCAAATTCATTCATCAGCATACATCATCATATAAGTACATCCAATATCATGAAAACAATGTAAGCATTCAAA
This sequence comes from Lathyrus tuberosus, assembly GCA_022829125.1. Taxonomy (NCBI): domain Eukaryota; kingdom Viridiplantae; phylum Streptophyta; class Magnoliopsida; order Fabales; family Fabaceae; genus Lathyrus; species Lathyrus tuberosus. Next base: position 1,076,932 of record JALAZF010000272.1, read on the forward strand.
TAGCAATGGTCATGATGTGGGGTGAAAGGAAAAAAAAAAGGGAATACCTAACGAAGCAAAATCCTCCTAAAGTTCCCACAAGACCAGGGCTGCTTATTCTTGCCTCAGCTTATTCCAACCTTCTCCAAGATCCTTCCTTTTACCAAAGCTTAGAACTTAGAGATTTTTCTGAGTTTTTTAGTGGATTCTCGGTTGCTTGGTTTGTGTTGGTGTAAGGTTGATGCTCTGGAGTTCTGTTCGTGTAAGGTTGATGCTCTGGTGTTCTTTTTAAGGGTAAGAGAAGGTCTGTCGTTCATATCCCCCTTCCTCCTCTTTTTGTTCCAGGTTCTCTCTATTTATCCTTTTTGATCCAGTAAGTTTTCCAATACCACCGTTAAGACTTGTGAGTTTTTGAAAAAAAAAGAGCCGTTACATGTTGGTATGGTCTTTTTCATGAGGAGAAAAAGGTGGTAGGGTTATGCGTCTAGCCTCTTCACTCTAGAGCCAAGATGGAAGCATAATGTGAAGTGGAGTAAAGAGAGGGCAATGTTTCCTTTCCTTTAATTGACATATAAAATGTAACAAATAAAACGAAAGTGACACTAATCAAAGGTTTTAATTTAGATTAATTAGAAAAATAAACCAAATTAGAATTAATCTAAATAATTTAAACTAATGCAAAAATTAAATTGAGATTAATTTAAATTAATAAAGATAGGACAATAAAATATAAATAAAATTAAAGATGAGCCATATTGAAATTAAAATAAAACAAATAAAACACTAAAATAAATACTAAATTAAAATATAGAGAAAAATAAAAACATCAATTAGCAGAAAAAAAAAATGAGGGTAAAATTTGGGGTACAACACAAACTCATGAGCAATTCATACACAAAGCAAATGATCAAAATACGTACACACGATTAATCCTTTTTTTTACATGTATTCATCTAATTTTCCAAATGAATGTGAACGTCGTTTTTCATCCCTATTATCACGCATCCACGCGATATCGTATCGATCCTACTCATGCTACCCATGCTACTTAATCAACACAATACAACAAAAGATAAAATGAATATCAACTCACAAAACCATGTCAAAAGCTTGCTTATTGATAGAAGAAAATCTAAGATCAAAGATTTGTAAAGTTTTTGTCAAGACCATAAATAATCAATCAAAGACAACAACAATAGAAAATCAGAATTATATTCACAAACATACATTAGATGAAATACAATAGGTATCAAGAGAGTTACATACAAAACCACAACAAAATAGAGAATACAAAGAGAAGAAAGGAGAAGAACAAGTTTCTCACGACGTGTCAGAGTCGATTGAAGCAAATCCTACTCCGGATCAACAATATGCATCCTCTAATATTGTTTCTAAGCTTCTCTACTCCTAAAATATGTTTGATGAAGTTGGGAGAAAGTTCCCCCAAAACCATACCTAAAAAATGCTGATCAAATCTATTTATAGAGGGGCTGAGAATTGCAGAGCGCACTAAGCGCGCGGTCATTTATTGCAAACCGCCTTAAATCCCGCTTAACGGGCTCCAGACCGTGCTAAGCAGGCAAACCTTCTGGAATTAGCTCCTTCCTTGGGCTAGGAGCGCGCTAAGCGCGCTTGTAGCATGCTACAAAAATTCAATTTTCTTTAAAAATGCTCCTTAAGAGCCTTCCATGCTCCAATATGAATGCTTTAATACCTACAAAAATAAATGAAAAACAATTAAACTCAATGATATTTACACGATAACGCAATACATACACTATAAAGTAAAGTAAACGTATTTACAAACAAAGTGGGGTTTATTCGTACGATATTAACAAAAACTATAGATAAGTGAAACAAAACTTATATACAAAAATAGCTACAATTTGCACTTATCACTCATATATCTACTTCTCTTGGTATTTTTTATGTTGTCTGTTTAGGAGCAATCTTTTAAAAAGGTTGGTGCCAGTAGTCCGTCGAATTAGAGGAAACAACTTAACTAATGATTAACACAATGTGGGTATGTAATATCATACCAATTATGGTTAACATTTTGCACATTTTATATATTTCATGTTATAGTGTGATAGTGTGATTCATCCAGCACTTAACAAATGTGAAGGTTGCATATACAATGTACACAGATTTTCTGTCTTAGTTATATTCATAATGTAAATGTTAGCAAAAGTTTAAAAAAGATAATAATTAGTGAAGCTACTTGTATTGAAGTGCGATAAATAATAAACAACTCAATTAACTTCGGTTGTTGTATTTTCATTAATTCTGAAAAAATTCAATCATTCTTTTGTTGTACCATTAAAGACTTTACAACTTTTTTGGGAACCTGTTGCAATTAATATACTTAACAGTTTCAATGTCATTCCCCAACAGTTGCTGCCAACTTTTGATATTCTTTCGCACACACACTTACATAATAATGTATAGATGTATATATATGTGTGTGTTTTGTATCCTTTTTACTCATCTATTCCATCACTCACTCATATTCTACAGGTAGTAATCTATATCGCTGTCTATGGATGTAAACGGCTGATCAAATGCTAGGCATTGGAGGAAGATGATATTGCAAAGGAAAAAATCTAAACATAGTCTGAAAGTCACAGGTTTGTAAATAATTTGTATTTATTTATATTAATGTATAAATGGAACCAGTCATGATAACAGTTTTACTATAGCATCTGACATATAAATTTATGCTCTTTTGTGTTAGGCGAAAATGTTACACCTCTTATACATACTGCTGGACTTGGAGGTTCATTTTGTGTGCAACATCCTGCTCTGAGAACTCCATTGTCTACATTAACAACTTGTAAATTCTCTATATCATTTTTCTATTCCATATATTTGATTACAATGTCGTACATTTGTTATATAAAAATCTGTCTATTTTTATTTTTGTAATTTGTAATATGTTGCAGCTGCTAGTGAAATAACTTATGCGAATACTCGAGCAAATCCTGCTATTAAGAATGATGGTTGTACACTATTCCCCAAAGGTAAGCAACCACCGCTGTCTAATTCGTGCACACCTCTTTCAGAAATAATAAATCCAACTTCCGTGCAACTTTCCAAACGTGTACGTTAACCTACCCGTGTTCTTGAGTCGATCCCTTCCTTCACCTTTAATTTTCCTGGAACTGAAGATTCAAATACAGATCCTGTTAACGTTGCATGTAAGTTTTTTCTTTAACAGTTAGGTGAATTTAAATGCTTTATTGTTTGGAAGTTATTAAAGGATGTTAATTTTCCACAGCATGTTCAAATGTAAATGACACAAGAGGAGTTCATTGTCACAACAAATATGAGGAAGCTGAATCTCAAGGTGAACACGCATTGAAATTCCATTATGATGTCTTATTAAATATAACAATTCTGTCAGAAAATTATGCATCATCTGCTTCTTTGTTTGTTTGTATCACATCAGAAATTCTGGATTTTGGAGCGCCGTCGTTTAATTATTCTCATTGTGGTGCCCAAATGTGGTATGAGGAGCGGTCCGAAAAATGTTACAACACAACCGTAAATGTTAAATTTTCCCTCTGCTGTATGAAAGGAGTAGTTGACCTACCATATGAACACCATCCTCCAGAACTGCTACGTAACCTAATAAATGGCCAAGACTATAGAAGTAAACATTACAAAGACAACATCCGAGCATATAATAGTATGTTCTATTTTACCTCTATGGGTGTTAAGATCCAGTCGAACTCTCGCGGTGGTCCTCCCCAATTTATTCTTGTTGGACAAAATTTTCACAGAATTGGCAGTCTGATTCCAGAAGATGGAGTAGTTCCCAAATTTGCACAACTTTATATTCATGACACAGGAAATGAGATAAACAACAGATTTACCCATTTTAGGTATATTGTATGCCTTTTTTCGTTGTTTTGAATATTATGTTTATGACTGACAATTGTTTTCGTTCTCCAATTCCAACGATCCGCAAAAGTGCTTAGAAAAATCTTTAGTTAAAGACATTACCAAGATGATTGATGAACATAATGTGTTAGATAGGTCTTTTAGAAAAGTTCGTGATCACGTACAACACGACTATATCCAATTTTTGTTTGAGATTATTTAGAAACAGAACAAAAGATCCAAGAACACACAATCTTCCCGCATATTTTGAGGTTGCTGCATTAATCGTAGGTGATCTTGACAACCTTGAACCGGGTCGAGACATTATTGTTAGGAAGACATCCGGACATTTGGAAAAAATCAAAGATACTTATGTTTCATTCCTACCACTTCAGTATCCTATGTTGTTCCCGTACGGTGAAGACCAATATTGTGACGCCCCCATTCTATACCCCCAATTAACACGCAATTAAAGCGGTAAAAAGAAAATTCGAAAATTGATCAGAGTATATTTGAAACATCATGGCATAGAAAGGGAGAATCACATCAAAGAAGCCAAACATACACATAACATGCAACACCTGCCCATAATGATATGCAACTGTGGGGTAGCAATCACACAGAGGAAACTTTGTTCCTTACACCCACTTTTCAGAAATTAGAATTAAAGCGGAAAATCTAAAATCTGATTAACATATATACATATACACATATAAACAGTTTGTCATACATCAGGTAACATATGTACAACCAAAATATATCATCAGATATACAAAATAATAGCACGCGGCCACCCTAACTACCCGGAGTCACATATCAGAGCCGACCGACCAAAATAATGAAGACGCAACGCTTCACAAAAAGGAATACCTCCAGCAGCTCTAATCTGCAACGCCTCATAGAGCGTTATAAAACAGCAGAAGGGTGAGAAAAACAACCATAATATAATTGCATAAAATTATATATTAACACAAAAATGTACAAATAACATATTCTCACCACCAAAGCACAGAGATAAATTATAACAACACACAGTACAATTCACACGTATTAATCACCACTGCACATCAATCATTCACAATACAATCACACATATTCCATTTCATTAATCACATTCACAATTCCATGCACAAATGACTCATGATGAATGCAAATGCACAGAGACCGACACCACGACTCTATGCACATGCCATGCGGTACCGACTTCCTTTGTCACATCATGTCACGTCATTAGTCCACTCAGGAACTATTGGAACCATCGCTCGTTACTGAGAATCTCAAGTAACTCCCCGTCGGGCCTACGATGTTCACCCGTCGCTTTAGGTCCTCAGGCATCGCCTCATATTTTCGAGGCACACGACGTTAAGGATTGCTTTAAGTCTCCAAAGGAGCCCACAATCGTCTATACCCATCGCTTTAAGTCCTCAGGCATCGCCTCATATTTTCGAGGCACACGATGTTATAGCATATTCCCCTCGGGAATCAAACCGTCACTCAGGACGTTCAACAATGCACATCATGATGCTTGGCATACAATGACTCATGACATTCTCATTGCATACATACACACATTCACAATTATGCATATATCATCAAATACCACACTTAGCATTTTCTTACCTTATGGCCACAAAACATCATCACAACAGCACATAAGTCATACCACATTCGAAGCAACACCATAAAGCATAACACAAGTCAAATACGCACCATTAAAACGACAAAAGTCGACCATTGACACTATTCACCTTTACCGACAAAATAAAATTGGCTAACAAATTCTAAACCATCATAATAAGAAAATACAGCTCAATGGCTTTCCAATGCATCAAACCACGCCTCAAACCGAATCACAGATCAAAAGTTATGCAGAAAACAAAATTACACAAACAGCACTGTTCGCTGGGCGAACCTCCCTCGCGAGCATTCGCTAGCTCCTTCGCTAGGCGAACATCCCTCGCGAGCATTCGCTAGCTCCTTCGCTAGGCGAATGTTCCAGCGAACCAACTGTTAGCTAAAAACAGACACAAAGTTCGCTAGGCAAGCACTTGGCGAACCAAGTCAGAACCAAACAGAGCCAAAAACACCCAAAGTTCGCTAGGCGAACACTCTAGCGAACCTTCGCTCATGCCTTCGCTAGGCGAATACCCGTAGCGAACCTTCGCTACCCTTCGCTGAATGGTTCGCTAGGCGAACCTGCGAAAACTCAGAATCCTTCAGCGCTGTTGAAAACCCAAAAATGATATTTTCCAACCCAACCCATTTTCAAATCAACATATTTCAATCATAACCTATTCTAATCATGTCAACAAGCAAACTACCACCTTTACATCGATTTCCAACCGTTAAACCATCAATTCTACTCATTTTATCATTTTCGACCTAAAAGTGAAAAACATGGAAAGCAAGAGAATCATCCAAACCCATTCATACATAATCATATACAAGTATAGTATAATCGAGTTTCGCACCCTTACCCGATTAAATCAACTCTAGAACTTGATCTTGATGATTTTTCCACACTATCCCAATTTTTCTCTCTTCTCTTCTTTTCTTCTCTTTTTCCTTCTTTCTTCTTTCTTTCTCTCTATTTTTCTTTCTTTCCCTTTTCTATTTTCTATTTTCTTTTCTTACTAACTTAATGAAAAAAAACATTATAAAATGACCAAAATACCCCCACACTCAAATTTCTCGCAAACGATCCCAAAACGCGATAAAATATATTCACGACTAAAAATAACATATTTTCACATAAAAGTCGAAAATACAATAAAATAATAATAAAATAATCCAAAAAGACTCAATAAAATAAAATTGGCAAAACGGGGCGTTACAATTCTCCCCCACTTAGAAATTTTCGTCCTCGAAAATCTTACCTGATACAAACAACTCTGGATACGACTCCCGCATCCTACTCTCCAATTCCCACGTCAAATTACCCTCAGCAGCGCCTCCCCATGCCACTTTTACAAGTGCAATCTCTTTACCCCTCAACCGCTACACCTCGCGATCCAAAATACTAACTGGTAATGCCTCGACCGTAAGGTTATCCCTTACCTCAACCTCGTCCATCGGAATCACATGTGAAGGGTCCGGAACATACTTCCGAAGCTGTGAAACATGAAAAACATCATGCAAATTCGACAGATTCGGCCGTAACGCCACACGATACGCTACAGCACCAACTCTCGCAGATATCTGGTAAGGACCAATAAATCGAGAAGTAAGCTTCTTAGATTTCAAAGCACGACCAACACCCGTTACCGGCGTAACTCTCAGAAATACGTGATCACCCTCTTGAAACTCAAGATTCTTACGTCTCCGATCATGATAACTCTTTTGTCTACTCTGAGAAGCTTTCATTTTCTCACGAATAAACTTTACCTTTTCCGTCGTCTGTTGCACCAATTCCGGTCCAACCACAGAACTCTCACCAGTTTCGTGCCAACACAACGGCGTTCGACATCTTCGCCCATATAAAGCCTCAAAAGGTGTCATTCCGATACTAGAATGGAAACTGTTATTATACGTGAACTCAATCAAAGCAAGATAACTGTCCCACGTACCACCTTGTTCCAAAACACACGACCTCAACAAATCCTCCAACGACTGAATAGTTCTTTTGGTCTGACCATCTGTCTGCGGATGATAAGCCGAACTCAACCTCAATCTAGAACCCAAAGCCTTCTGTAAACTTTCCCAAAATCTCGATGTAAACCTAGGATCTCGATCCGAAACAATACTTAAAGGAACCCCATGCAATTTCACCACCACACTGATATAGATCTCAGCTAACCGTTCCAAAGAAAAACTGATGTCAATCGGAATAAAATGCGCCGATTTAGTCAGCCTGTCCATAATCACCCAAATAGCATTATGCCCACGCTGAGTGTTCGGTAATCCCATCACAAAATCCATCGAAATGCTATCCCATTTCCACTCAGGAATATCCAACGGTTGCAACAAACCACTAGGCCTCAAATGTTCCACTTTCGATTTCTGACAAGTCAAACATGCATACACAAACTGAGCCACATCTCTTTTCAAACCAGACCACCAGAAAATCTTCTTCAAATCTTGGTACATCTTATTTGCACCCGGATGTATACTTAAATTACTCCGGTGTCCTTCCTCCAAAATCATTCTTTTCAACTCCGCATCATCAGGTATACAAATACGACCACGGAATCTCAAAACACCAAAATTATCAACCTTGAAATCCACATTCTCATTCCTCATCAAATCAACGAATTTCAAATCCAGCTTTTGTTTCTCACTAACCGACAACAAAAATTCATTAGTAACCTTCAACATTCCAAGCCTTACACTAACCGAAGTCACTTCACATACCAAACTCAAGTCTCTAAACGACTCCAAAAGTTCCAACTCTTTCACCATCAATGCGGACATATGCAACGATTTCCGGCTCAATGCATCGGCTACCACATTAGCTTTACCAGGATGGTAATTCAAGCCAAAGTCGTAGTCTTTCAAGAATTCCAACCATCTCCGCTGCCTCATGTTCAACTCTTTCTGATCAAATAAATATTTCAAGCTTTTATGATCACTAAAGACCTCGAACCTTGCACCATAGAGATAGTGCCTCAAAATCTTCAACACAAAAACTACAGCCGCTAACTCAAGATCATGAGTAGGATAGTTTTTCTCATGAACTCTTAACTGCCTTGAAGCATAAGCTACAACTTTACCTTCCTGCATCAGAACACCACCCAAACCAATTAAAGAAGCATCGCAATACACAACAAATGGTTCATTAGGATTAGGTAAAATAATAATCGGAGCTGTCGTCAATCTTTCCTTCAACTCACAAAAACTCTCTTCACATTGAATATCCCAAATGAATGCTTTGCCCTTACAAGTCAACTGCGTCAAAGGAAGAGCAAGCTTAGAAAAACCTTCAATGAACCTCCGATAATAACCAGCCAAACCCAAAAAGCTTCGAATTTCAGTAACGGATCTAGGAGCCTCCCATTGTAGAACTGCTTCTACTTTAGATGGATCCACAGCAATACCATTACCTGAAATTACGTGCCCAAGAAAACTCACCTCAGACAACCAGAATTCACACTTGGACAATTTGGCAAAAAGCTTCCTTTCCTTCAAAACCTGCAAAACAATACGCAAATGCTCTGCATGTTCCTCACGAGACTTAGAATAGATTAAAATATCATCAATAAACACCACAACAAAACGATCCAAATGCTCGTGGAAAATACGATTCATGTATTCCATAAACACACCAGGCGCATTAGAAACCCCGAACGGCATCACCGAATATTCATAATGACCGTAACGTGTTCTAAAGGCCGTCTTCTGAATATCCTCTTCTTTCACTCTTATCTGATGGTACCCTGATCTCAAATCGATCTTACTAAATACACAAGCACCAACCAACTGATCCATCAGATCATCAATCCTTGGAAGCGGATATTTGTTCTTAATCGTCACTTTGTTCAACTGGCGATAATCAATACATAATCGCATACTCCCATCTTTCTTTTTCACCAACAAAACTGGAGCACCCCAAGGAGAAACACTTGGCCTCACGAACCTCTTTTCCAACAACTCACTTAACTGCTTTTTCAACTCCACCAACTCAGATGCCGACATTCTATAAGGTGCCATAGAAACAGGTCTAGTACCAGGAACTAGATCAATAGAAAATTCAACTTCTCTCTCTGGCGGCACATCTGAAATATCATCAGGAAACACCTCAGGAAATTCGCACACAACAGGAAACACATCAAGAGAAACTTGACTATCCACAGTCAATGAAGCAAACAACCCAAACAACTGAGCTTCATCCGCTAAAAGTCTCTTCAACTCTTTGGTAGATAAGAAACTCGAGTCTTCATCTTCCACAAGAGAAGGAAACCTTATAAGCTTATGATAACAATCAATGTGCACCCGATTGAATTGCAACCAATTCATTCCCAACACCACATCTAAACCTTCCAACGGTAAACACACCAAATCCATCACAAAGTCTTTACCATAAATGGCTAAAGGACAACTCAAACACACCAAAGAAGTAGTTACTGACCCCATCGCTGGAGTATCAATAACCATCTCACCATCCATCGAAGACAACCCAAGATTCAAACGTTCTGCGCACTCAGACGAAATAAACGAATGAGTCGCTCCAGTATCAATAATAGCAATTAAAGGCGTGTTATTAATAAAACAAGTACCTCTTATCAGACGATCAGCACTTGAAGTCTGAGTTCCCGCCAATGAAAACACTTTCCCACTAGTTGGAGCTTTCTTCTGATTCGGACACTTCGAACTAATGTGACCAGGTTCCCCATAATTGTAACACTTCACCACATTCTTCCTTTTACAATCAGCTAAGACATGTCCGATACCACCACAATTAGAACACTTATCCATCTTCTTCCTACATTCATGCTGGCGATGACCCAATTCACCACATTTAAAACACCTAATAGGATTAGACATACCTCCTCCACCTGACCTTCGATCAAAAGTTCCCCTTTGTTTACCTTTATCAGTCGGTGACACATACGGACCACCACGGAACTGTTGTTTCCCTTTCCTGTCACTTACACTTTTATAGTGAGCAGAACGAGCCTTACTATCTTCATCATAAATCCTACAGCATTCCACCAAATCAGCAAACCTTCGAATCCTCTGATAACCAATAGCCTGCTTTATCTCAGGACGTAAACCACTTTCATACTTCACACACTTTGAAAATTCAGCAGTCGCTTCCACATAATGAGGATAAAACTGCACAAGTTCCACAAACTTAGTAGTATAGTCAATAACCGACATATTACCTTGTTTTAGCTCTAGAAACTCAATCTCCTTCTTTCCTCGGACATCCTCGGGAAAATACTTCCTTAGAAACTCTCGGCTAAACACCTCCCAAGTGATCTCTTCTTCCTCCTCATCAGCTTCCAACACCTGATGAGTACTGACCCACCAGTCATCAGCCTCTTCGTGTAGCATATGAGTGCCCAGCCTCACCTTAACATCATCGTCATCACAATCCATTACCCTAAAAATCCTCTCAATCTCTTTCAACCACAACTGCGCACCATCCGGATCATGCTTCCCTTTAAAGACCGGCGGCTTATTCTTTCTAAACTCATCATTTCCGGCAGCATTCGGTGCACCCTGCACAGCTCGTGCCATCGCTTCCATCGCAGCAGCCAAAGCAGCATCATTACGACCAGCCATATTCTGTTCGTCCAAAACAGAAACTATGGTTAAACAACAACTCGCTCAACACAACTCGCCCAATATGCCAGACACAACAGACACAAACTACACAACTGACACGGACTGGCTCTGATACCACTTAATGTGACGCCCACATTCTATACCCCCAATTAACACGCAATTAAAGCGGTAAAAAGAAAATTCGAAAATTGATCAGAGTATATTTGAAACATCATGGCATAGAAAGGGAGAATCACATCAAAGAAGCCAAACATACACATAACATGCAACACCTGCCCATAATGATATGCAACTGTGGGGTAGCAATCACACAGAGGAAACTTTGTTCCTTACACCCACTTTTCAGAAATTAGAATTAAAGCGGAAAATCTAAAATCTGATTAACATATATACATATACACATATAAACAGTTTGTCATACATCAGGTAGCATATGTACAACCAAAATATATCATCAGATATACAAAATAATAGCACGCGGCCACCCTAACTGCCCGGAGTCACATATCAGAGCCGACCGACCAAAATAATGAAGACGCAACGCTTCACAAAAAGGAATACCTCCAGCAGCTCTAATCTGCAACGCCTCATAGAGCGTTATAAAACAGCAGAAGGGTGAGAAAAACAACCATAATATAATTGCATAAAATTATATATTAACACAAAAATGTACAAATAACATATTCTCACCACCAAAGCACAGAGATAAATTATAACAACACACAGTACAATTCACACGTATCAATCACCACTGCACATCAATCATTCACAATACAATCACACATATTCCATTTCATTAATCACATTCACAATTCCATGCACAAATGACTCATGATGAATGCAAATGCACAGAGACCGACACCACGACTCTATGCACATGCCATGCGGTACCGACTTCCTTTGTCACATCATGTCACGTCATTAGTCCACTCAGGAACTATTGGAACCATCGCTCGTTACTGAGAATCTCAAGTAACTCCCCGTCGGGCCTACGATGTTCACCCGTCGCTTTAGGTCCTCAGGCATCGCCTCATATTTTCGAGGCACACGACGTTAAGGATTGCTTTAAGTCTCCAAAGGAGCCCACAATCGTCTATACCCATCGCTTTAAGTCCTCAGGCATCGCCTCATATTTTCGAGGCACACGATGTTATAGCATATTCCCCTCGGGAATCAAACCGTCACTCAGGACGTTCAACAATGCACATCATGATGCTTGGCATACAATGACTCATGACATTCTCATTGCATACATACACACATTCACAATTATGCATATATCATCAAATACCACACTTAGCATTTTCTTACCTTATGGCCACAAAACATCATCACAACAGCACATAAGTCATACCACATTCGAAGCAACACCATAAAGCATAAAACAAGTCAAATACGCACCATTAAAACGAAAAAAGTCGACCATTGACACTATTCACCTTTACCGACAAAATAAAATCGGCTAACAAATTCTAAACCATCATAATAAGAAAATACAGCTCAATGGCTTTCCAATGCATCAAACCAAGCCTCAAACCGAATCACAGATCAAAAGTTATGCAGAAAACAAAATTACACGAACAGCACTGTTCGCTGGGCGAACCTCCCTCGCGAGCATTCGCTAGCTCCTTCGCTAGGCGAACATCCCTCGCGAGCATTCGCTAGCTCCTTCGCTAGGCGAATGTTCCAGCGAACCAACTGTTAGCTAAAAACAGACACAAAGTTCGCTAGGCGAGCACTTGGCGAACCAAGTCAGAACCAAACAGAGCCAAAAACACCCAAAGTTCGCTAGGCGAACACTCTAGCGAACCTTCGCTCATGCCTTCGCTAGGCGAATACCCGTAGCGAACCTTCGCTACCCTTCGCTGAATGGTTCGCTAGGCGAACCTGCGAAAACTCAGAATCCTTCAGCGTTGTTGAAAACCCAAAAATGATATTTTCCAACCCAACCCATTTCCAAATCAACATATTTCAATCAGAACCTATTCTAATCATGCCAACAAGCAAACTACCACCTTTACATCGATTTCCAACCGTTAAACCATCGATTCTACTCATTTTATCGTTTTCGACCTAAAAGTGAAAAACATGGAAAGCAAGAGAATCATCCAAACCCATTCATACATAATCATATACAAGCATAGTATAATCGAGTTTCGCACCCTTACCCGATTAAATCAACTCTAGAACTTGATCTTGATGATTTTTCCACACTATCCCAATTTTTCTCTCTTCTCTTCTTTTCTTCTCTTTTTCCTTCTTTCTTCTTTCTTTCTCTCTATTTTTCTTTCTTTCCCTTTTCTATTTTCTATTTTCTTTTCTTACTAACTTAATGAAAAAAAAACATTATAAAATGACCAAAATACCCCCACACTCAAATTTTTCGCAAACGATCCCAAAACGCGATAAAATATATTCACGACTAAAAATAACATATTTTCACATAAAAGTCGAAAATACAATAAAATAATAATAAAATAATCCAAAAAGACTCAATAAAATAAAATTGGCAAAACGGGGCGTTACAAATATACTGAGGAATTTGGAAGTGGCTGCGAGTTACATTTAGAGACTTTATCGCTTTTCGCATTCAAGAAAGAGATTTCGAACCTGGAACCATTGTTAATTATGGCAGGTTATTTCAGCAGTTTGTTGTAGACAGTTTCTCGATAATTGAGTCACAGAGGTTGAATTAGCTACGCATGAACCAGACATCAATAAGATGTGATATGTTAAGTGGATTACAGGAAGTTGTCCATAGCGGAGAAATTATTCCATCTGCAGTAGGAACACGTGTTGTATTGCCTGCATCTTTTATCGGTGGTCCAACTGTCAGGATGCAATGGCAATTTGCAAAAAATTTGGTTATCCTGATTTGTTCATCACCATCACGTGCAATGCTAATTGGCCAGAAATCAAAAACTTTCTTACTATGCGAGGCCTTGCACCAAGTGATCGTCCGGACATTGTTTCAAGGGTCTTTAAGGGAAAGCTTGATAAAATGATGAGTGATTTTAAAAAGGAAAAAATATTCGGGAACGTTGCTGCAGGTAATTAAATGACTTAATTGGAGTGTCATTGATTATTTATATATATATAACTAAAGCAATTTGAAATTTAATTTTCGTTGTTGCTCAGGGACGTACACCATAGAGTTTCAGAAGAGGGGTCTGCCGCACGCACACATTTTGTTATGGCTCGATGCATCAAATTCATTAAAAACAAGTGCTGACATAGACAAATTCATATTTACAGAACTACCTGATGGTAATCTCTATCCTAAAATTGCAAGTGTTGTTTCAAACTTTATGATGCATGGACCATGCGGAAAGGCCAATGTAAATTCCCCATGCATGAAAGATGGCAAGTGCTCCAAATTTTTCCCAAAGGATTACCAAAGTTCCACCATAGTGAACGACGAGGGCTATCCAAAGTATATGCGTCGAGATTCTGGTCTGTCTGTTTAGAAAAATGGAATAAGTTTGGACAATAGGTATGTAGTTCCTTACAATCCTAAATTATTAGTGAGATATCCGGCACATATCAATGTTGAGTATTTCAACAAGCGAAATGCTATCAAGTATTTGTTTAAATATGTTAATAAGGGCCTTGACAGAGCAACGATTGAGATTTCAAACAGATCTGAAGACGGACGTGTTTTGGATGAAATAAAACAATACTACGAATGTCGTTATTTGGCACCGTGTGAGGCTGTCTGAAGAATTTTTTAGTTTGACATACATCATAGGTGGCCTCCTGTTATAAGGCTTACTTTTCACCTTGAAAACAAGCAGTCTATAATGTTTTTGGAAAGTCATACAATTGAGTCTGTCGTAAACCGTAATGAAGACATTGATACCATGTTTTTGGCTTGGTTTGAGGAAAATAAACAATATCCACAAGGATGAGGTTTGACTTATGTTGAATTTCCTACAATGTTCGTTTATGATAAAAAGATCAAACAGTGGCGTCCAAGACAAAGGGGTTACTCTATTGGAAGGCTTACTTATATTCCCCACGGATGTGGTAATGTTTTTTATTTAAGGCTATTGTTGACTTTACAGAAGGGTTGCACATGTTACAATGACATTAAAACTGTTTCTGGCACAATACACAAAACCTATAAGGAAGCATGTGTCGCGTTGGGGTTGTTACGAAATGACAACGAATTTGTGTATGCTATCACAGAAGCCAATCAGGTGGCCTCTGGTAACCAGTTGAGGAAATTGTTTGTTATGTTATTGTTTATGGACTAAATGACAAATCCTTATATGGTTTGGGAAGCAACGTGGAAACCCCTATGCGATGGAATTTTGTATGATGCAAGGAAGCGACTGAACAACCCAGGTATTAATATATATGTTTGATCAATGTTTTATTCTGTCTTTGAATTATGTTGAAATCCATGAATTATGTTGCAGGGCTTCAGATTGCTGATGATGAATTGAAGAATTTATGTTTGATTGAGATCGAAAAGTTGCTTTCGTCAAACGGTAAATCTCTTAATGACTTTGAGTCCATGCCACAACCTTCACATTCAGAAATGGCTTAATTTAGGAATAGTTTAATGGTTGCCGAATTAAACTAAGACAAGGAAAATTTGGTTGCAATTCACATGACATTGATGTCAAGCTTGACTGCTGAACAGAGGTTGGTTTACGAAGAAATTATGAATCCTGTTATAACGCGATCTGGAGGATTTTACTTCTTACATGGATATGGAGGCACGGGAAAAACGTTCATTTGGAAAACTTTGTCAGCGGCTATTAGGTCACAAGGTTTGGTTGTTTTAAATGTTGCTTCAAGTGGGATTGCTGCTCTATTGTTACCTGGAGGTAAGAAAACTCACTCTATGTTCTGTATTCTGTTAGTTACAAATGAAACATCTACGTGCAACATAAAAAAATGCACCGACAGATGCAATCTCATATTGCATTCCGCACTTATAATATGGGATGAAGCACCGATGTTGAATCGATTTTGTGCCAAGGCTGTTGATCGCTCTTTGAGGGACATAATGAGGACTGTTGATGATTCAAATCAATACAAACCATTTGGGGGTAAGGTGGTTGTATTTGGTGGAGATTTTAGGCAAATATTACCTGTGGTTAGAAAGGGTTGTAGGAACGACATCGTATTGGCTTCAATAAACTCATCCGAACTGTGGAAAAATTGCAAAGTACTGACTTTGACAAAAAACATGCGACTGTCCGCAACAAACTCCTCTCAAGACTCAAGTGAAATACAAAATTTCTCTAACTGGATGATTGATATTGGAAATGGTAAACAATGCTCTGATGAATATGGAGAAAGCACGATTCGAATCCCATACGACTTATTAGTTCCGCAATCGGATAATCCTCTCTTATCTCTGGTTGAAGTAACGTATCCACTTATTTTACATAACATAAACAATCTGAAATACTACAAAGAAAAGGGTGTTATTTGCTCCTACTCATGATGCGGTAGATGTCGTTAATGATTTTGTATTGTCATTGATTCCAGGTAATGAAAAGGAATATCTCAGCTCTGACTCAACTGTTATTTCTGATAAAAATTCTTCAGTTCAGGCAGATTGGTTCACACCAGAGTTTCTAAATGACATGAAATGTTCGGGTATGCCAAATCACCGATTAAAGTTAAAGATTGGTGTTCCAGTCATGCTGCTCAGGAACATAGACCAGTCTAATGGGCTATGCAATGACACAAGGTTGCTGATAAATGAACTTGTCAAAACATCATTGGTACCACTGTCATCACAGGAAAAATCATTGGTGACAAAATTTACATACCAAGAATAAATCTAATTCCTTCCGATCTGGGTTTTCCATTTAAGTTTCAGAGGCGGCAATTTCCAATTGCCCTGTGTTATGCAATGACAATAAATAAGAGCTAAGGCCAATCACTGTCGCAGGTCAGTTTGTATTTACAACGTTCGGGATTCACTCATGGTCAATTCTACGTTGTTGTTTCGAGGGTTAAGTCTAGAAAGGGATTGAAGATTCTTATATTGGATGGTGAAGGAAACCCGTGTACGGAAACTACAAATGTTGTGTACAACGAAGTATTCGACAGTTTATAACATTGCGAAAAGTGGAAAATGTAATTTTAAATTTTGTTAGGTTGTTTTGCTATAACTATGTAATAGAATTGATACTTTGTCTTAAATAGGAAATCATTATTTTTTGACAATTAACATCCCGGTACAATACGAACGTCATTGTTTCGTTGTTATATAATGTTTTGTAGATAAAATGTTTCATGGCTATAAAATAATGTTTCATGGCTATAAAATATTGTTTCATGGCTATAAAATATTACTTCTATTATTTTTATACTTTTTGTGCTTTGTTTAATCTATAATAAAATGACTCAATCTGATTTTTGGAATTTTATTTTTAAATTACTGAATGACTTTTTATATAATTTATAGAAAACAAATAAAATTTTAATCCTTAGATATCTATTTTTTTTATTATCTATACAAAAAATTGTTTTATAGGTAATAGATTAAATTGTTTTAACTAATACAATATATATATATATATAGATTAAATTTTTTTAATTACTATGCACTGACAGTGTAAAACATCACCATCATCCGTTTGGGTTACTTTACAGATTATTAAATTAAAAGTCAAACTTCTCTTTACATCTAACGGTTATAATTAACTAACAGTGTAAAATCCTTTTACACTGCCAGTGCATTTCAATTAAATCATATATATATATATATATATATATATATATATATATATATATATATATATATATATATATATATATATATATATATATATATATATATATTAACAAAAAAAACTTTATTATTTTAAATTATAAATTATAAATGTTCTGGACTGGGTCGGGGCCTACTCCTCAGTCGGGCAGGCCCAACCCCACACGTCCTGGGATGGTCCAACAAGGCCTCTTAGCACGAACAATGTCGGGCATGTGCCCCTTCAGCGGTGTCGGGCACACACGGCATAGAACCCCGGGAAGAGGCGATGAGCCTCTCCGGGCTCGCTCCTCCTCGACACTCAGGTGCTCCTCCCCGCGAGGAGCCATCTCCTTCTGCACATGAGAGGCCTCCCCGCGAGGACACGTCTCTCCCCGACATGCAAGACTCCTCCCCTCAAGGACACATTCTCATGTAACCACCCACTCCCGATGGAATCGGTCTGCCCTAATTCCAGAGATCTAGGAACGGTTACCCCAGGGCTAAGACCACGTGCTGGTCTTCACTACGCCACGTAAGCCCTGGCAGTTACTTGGATTGGGCCTGGCCATCCAACCCAGTGCAAGTAACCGTTGGCCCCGCGCTGGGGGCTCTCTATAAATACCCTCTCACTTGAGAGGGTCAGGTTACACACTCTCATACACTCTAACCCTTTTTCTGTACTTGCTTAGTCTCTTTCTTACTTGAGTGTCGGAGTACCTTGCAGGTACACCCCCCCGCCGTCTTTCAACATCACCGGAGCTGAAGTCCACACGACGTCGCTGGCCACTGAATAACTGTCTGATCCAGGTACGATTAGTGGCGCCGTCTGTGGTAACCATTTGCTTCCCCGTTTATCCTTCAACGACAAACCAAAGCAATCCTTTCGCTCATCACTAGCGTGGCCAAACCGTCTGTGAACGAAGCTCTGAACACCGTCATCTCGCAGCTTAAGAACGGAAACCACCGCGAGGATGCTGCTGCCCCCAACATCGAACAAGGCGACGTAAGAGACGGGCAAACCGCATCCCCAGACTCCCAAGACATGGCTTACGACGCCGCCCGACAGGACGACCAGCAAGCCGTCTTTCAGCCAGTTACTCCTCCACCCAATGCAGATGCGAGCACCTTGGCCCTATTTGCCCTGGTCAATCAGACCAACCAGCTGATCGCACAACAGAATTTCAGAATCGAAGCACTAGAGCGAGGGCAGACACGACGATCTTCCCCGCGAAGACATCGCCCTCCACCTTCGCCTCGCCGTTCTCCTTCCCCGCAAAGGACCACCTCGGAAGAATCTCGAACCCCCTCGCCGGTGTGCGGGGGACGTCGACCACGTCTCGAACTCCCCCAACCGGCGATCTCCCAGAAGCGCCATCATTCCCCGCCTCGGAAGGAACCCCGGCCCTCCTCAACTACCAAGAAGAGCAAGATCACCGAGGAGAGACTGAGGAACCGTCCACGGAATTCCCCTCCCCGACAAGGACCTGGTCGACATCATCGATCCCCTTCAAGGTCCCCAGCCGGGAGCGACGACGACGACCAGAGGACCCCTCTATCGTGGGAGATCATGGACGCCCCAATTCCTGCAGCATGGAGAAACCCCCGCCACTGACAACTTACGACAGCCTAGCCGACCCCGACGATCATGTCGAAAGTTTTGAAGCCATGCTCGACTTCAGAAATGTCAGGGGAGCCATTTAGTGCAGACTTTTCCCCACCACCTTGCGGAAGGGCGCCATGACTTGGTACAAGGGTCTGGCCCCCAGGTCGATCACATCCTGGAAGCAACTTAGACAACGTTTCACCAAACACTTTACCACGTCTCGTCGACACCCGAAGACGGAGGCTGCCCTAGAAAGTATTTTCCAGGGGAAGAACGAATCTCTCCGAAACTACATTGAGAGATTCAACAAAGAAGCTATCGAGGTTCATATGACCGACGACATGAAAAAGTATTTAATCATCCATGGACTACATTTTGGATCTGATTTTTCCAAGTCCGTGGGCCTCTGCAGACCCCGCCTCCTGGAGGACCTCCTCCAACGAGCTCAGTCGTACATCGAACTCGAGGAGTCAGAGCCAGCGCAGATCGCCCTCGAATCGAGACACAAGGAAGGCCCCCGCGGCCACAAAGAAGAAGACTCCTCTCCCCGACAAGGAGGAGAAAGGAAGAAAGAAAATCGCCCTCAGGATTCTCGTGAACCGCGCGGACCAGCTGGCCGGTTCACGGAATACACCCCGCTCAACGCTCCTCGCACGAGAATCCTCTCCGAATGTCAAAACTCAGAATTTTTGAAAGGATGCGTCCGCTTCCCAAAGCCAACTGCGTCCAAATCAAACACGGACAAGTCAAAGTACTGCAGGTTCCACCGGAGCCACGGGAACATTACAAAAGAGTGCATCCACCTCAAAGATGCAATTGAGATCCTGATCAAGGAAGGGCACTTAAAGAAATATGCCTAGAAGAATGATGCTCCTCGTCCTGGTTCCCGAGAAGCCCAAAACGTCAAGGAAACGACACCTCCTCCTGACGAGAGTCGACTTCAGGTCGCCCTCAGCGTCACCCGGCCCGAAGACTTTTTCGTCCCCGGAGACATTGAAGGCCAGGAAGTAGTTCGTAACATGTGGGCGAACTTCCCCCACGAAGATCCCGTTGCTGCTTGTAGCACCTGGGAAGGCTTCCCCAAAGCGATGGTCATTTCCGGGGGTGGTCTCGAGAAGTTATCCGTCGGATTGATCAAGTGGAAGTTTGCCAAACTGGAGTCCGCAACATCAGCGAAGACAACTACTCTCGAGAAGGTGCGAGGGAGCTCTAACCCTATCACCTTCTACCTCGAGAAGCTCCCCGGCAGAGCACCCAACGCCACTATTCCCCTCCTGGTCAAGGCACAGATGGCGAATTTTGACGTTCAAAGGATTCTTGTCGACCAGGGCAGCTCGGTCGACATCATGTACGCCCATCTTTTTGGGACCCTCCAGCTCGACGAGAGGCATCTGACCCCGTATGTCGGCTCAGATCTTCAGGGATTCAACGACACAACCACCAGACCATGGGGTTATGTTGAGCTGGTGGTCACATTCAGGTTCGAAGACACTGCCCGACAGGTTAAGACCCACTTCCTGGTGGTCGAATGTCCATCCCTCTACAACTGCATCCTCGGGAGAACCACCCTGGCCGAACTCACAGCAGTACCATCAACGGTCCACCTTAAGATGAAGTACTACACGGCCAGGGGACGAGTAGTTACGATGCACGGGGACATAGATGCGGCCAGGAGATGCTTCGACGCTGCGATCAAAGGAATGAGTTCCATCGGCACCAAGCCCAAGACTGAAGCAACTTCTTCCCCGGACACCGAACAGAAGCCTCTCCCGCGCGTCAACGCGGTCGACCTCGACAGCAGGTTCCCGGACGAACCTGACGAAGACAGGGCAGAAGACCTCGACCTCTAGGTGGAAAACAACGGGCGACCTCTCCACCCAACGCGCCTCATTCCAGATGGAGACTTTGAGCTCGTATCCCTCGGGGAAGATCCAGACCAAAATGTGAAGATTGGCACAGGGATCCCCAACCTAGCGAGGGAGCAGCTGAAGGCATGTCTCTGGGAGAATGCTGATCTATTCGCATGGAGTGCCTCCGAGATTGCCGACCTTGACCCCGAGGTGGCTTGCCATCAGCTCGCAGTAGACCCGGCCGCTAGGGCCATAGCTCAACGTAGGCGTAAGCAGTCTCCCGAAAAAGCGGAGGCTGCTGAAAAAGCTGTAAAGACCTCCTAGAGGCGAATTTTATTTCGGAGGCCAGGTACACAACCTGGCTGTCTAATGTTGTACTCGTAAAAAGAATAATGGAAAATGGAGGATGTGTGTTGATTATACTGACCTTAACCGGGCTTGCCCGAAAGACTGCTATCCTTTGCCTAACATCGACCAACTGGTTGACAATTCTGCAGGTTACAAACTATTATCCTTCATGGACGACTACTCGGGGTACAACCAAATCCCCATGGAAAAGGCCGACAAACAGCACACGGCCTTCATGACCGAGTCGGGCAATTACTACTACAACGTATTGCCTTTCGGCCTGAAGAACGCTGGAGTGACCTACCAACGGATGATGAACAAAGTTTTTCGGGGAGAGATTGGCGACATGCTCGAGGTCTATATGGATGACATGATCGTCAAGTCTGAGGAAGAAGTCGACCATGCCACGCACCTCAAGAAAGTGTTCGACACAGCGAAGAGATGCCGCATGAGATTCAACCCCGACAAATGCACCTTCGGCGTTCGGGCAGGTAAGTTCCTCGGCTTCTACCTCACAGAGCGAGGGATTGAAGCTAACCCGGACAAGTTCAGGGCCTTCTCCGAGATCCCTACTCCAGCCTCGAAGAAGTTGAAATTCTGGTACCAGACGTGTGATGTTAAGGTGCGATGTCACAACAACACACTCTGCAATAATGGACAGAATAAGCAACAGGAAAACACAAGGAATTGTTCACCCAGTTCGGTTCAACCAACCTACATCTGGGGGCTACCAAGCCAGGGATGAAATTCACTACTTGTAGATATAATTTACAGACTCAACACACCAGTTGACAATCTCCTAAACTTATACTCTACTAGTGACTTTCTACCTAAGAAACCACTTAGATATGAGAACACTACTCAATCCCCTAAAACACTCAAAGAATAACCTCTTTGAGATCCCTTGATCTTGCTTCCTAGTTTCGATCAATCAACAACTCTCTATTGCTTCACAGCTTCTAGAGAGGACAGAAAATTCAACACCTATTCAAACCTAGAATAGTGTGATTACAAGTACTCTAAACAAACCCTAGACTCTAAGCCTCCAGCTCTTGATCTTCAATCTGTTTTCTGTACCTTCTTCCTTGGTCTTGTACGCTTTATATAGCTCCTTGAATTTGGATTGGATTTGTCACAATATTTGATCAGATTTGTTAATTAAAAACTGAATATTTTAAAACAGCATTGAACACCTTGTTGTTTTACCAAAATTCCAGCCAATCCAGGAACTTACAATTTCCCCTTTTGGCTAATTTTGGCTAAAATAATCTCTGCATCTTCAGAGACTTCAGCAGCGGAATATCTTCAATATTTTGAAACATTAACTTGCAGCAGTTTGACAATCTTCATATAGTCTTCATTATTTGATCTGCTGCAGCACCATCTTCATTATTGACAACAGCCAATTGGTGCTCCCCCTCAAAAACTTGAACCAGCATCACAGCTGTTCAGTAGCTCACACTGTGCAGCACATCTCCCCCTTGATGTCTGCTTTGCTGCACTCTCCAATTGCTATGAATTCTTCACTAGCAGCTCCACAACTATGCTGTCTATACTCCCCCTCCACAGCTGTATCATTACTTTTCAACTAAACACCTTTTATTTTTATTCTTTTAGCAGCAACTACTCTTCTCCTCATGGCAATTTATTAACTCTCCCCCTTTTGAGCCATAATTAGGCAACTATCCCAAGTCAAATGCCCTACAAGGTGACATAATACTGGTCCCACTGTCAGTAGCAACAAGACCTATGTAGTCCCCAAGCACAATGTTCTGACATTATTAATGACATAGTCAAAAACAACTTCCAACCCCTTGACTGGTCATGCGATACAACCCAAGCATTTGAACAAACCATTATAAAACCACTCTTTCTCCTATGCTCAGCACAACACACCAATAAAGCATGAGTCAATCAAGCTCCAAAGAACCAACCAAGAACCTCAAGCATGAGGATACACAACCAGACCCTTTGAAGAAGAAGATCAAATCTCAGACGACATCAGGTCCTTCTACAGGAGCAACAAAAACTGGCAGGACTTCAGTGACCACTATGAAGCCTGGTAAGAACCATTCTGCTCAACAACAGCCTTCAGAAGATGAATGGGATGCAGATTGGAAGGCTTTTCTGGATGCAGGAGATTGGCATGAGGATGTAGTCTAATCTTGTATTTTCAACTATTGAATAAAAATCCTATTTTTAGATTTTTCAGTTGCCATGCCAAACACTTTACAGTACTTTTCTAAACTGCTGAAATTTGTACTGCATTAAACAGAACCAGAGCACCAAGATAAGTTTCTTAGAGAGACTACACTAAAAAATTGAACAGACTATTTTATGTACCATACTATCTGCAGTTGAATAACCATTATCTTATAGGCCAACTGCACCATAAAACATCTTTCAATTAATTTTGAAGTAACACGCTCCCCAATTTTAAGCTCTCAAATTGGTTAGCATACATGAACTCATCATCTAATTTCTCTTTATTTACCAAATAATCTGAGTATTTAACCAAATCTTTTCTATCAACCTGCTCATCATCCCATTGATGAGTAACATTCTGCAATGTTGTAACATCTTTCTTGACATGGTGATTGCCCAACAGTCGTTTCTTCCACAAGAGTTGATAGCATGAGTTCTTTCCACATAACACTGATCTACGACTGTTCTTCTTCTTAGATCTGAGAACTAATCTGATTTTGCCCCTCTTTCTTCTTCTTAGTCTTCCAAGATCAGTTTGTATCTTTTGACCAGCATGATTCCATCCTAGAGGATGTGTATTTATTCTTGACATTTTAATCCAGGATCTGATAGAGCCAATATCAGAGGTCCTCTGCATGTCAATTTTCATATTGGGATCAGTCTTAGACTCTAGTCTATTCTGAATCATTTTTGCACTTTGCTCATCATCCTTCTTGAGGCTAGAAATACTCTTCTTGTCTTGAGATGTTTCAGCATCTGTTCTGACATCTGTATCTTTCGACACAGAGCTATTCATCCAGGGGAGGTTTTCTTCTGAGACATCGATCTTCTTCAGATTTTGCTGATAGAATTTTTTATAGTTACCACTGATATCTCCCATAACTTCAGTGAGTTCTTCAATCTCTAGCCTTTTAGACTTACTCACAGTCAGACCACTACATTGATGCGAGATTCTGATGATTTGTTCAGATGTCAAGACATCAGCATCTTTCCTCTCGAGAGATGTTGCTCTATTCAGCTCCTGAGAGCCTTTAATCCTTCCATCAATGGTGAGGACTGATGTGTAACATTTGCCCTTGACTAATTTCAGATCATCTTTTCTTCTGACCTTCATCAACTTGAGGGAACCTTCATCATTCTGATGTCTACACTTGATATCTTCTTTATCATTGCCAGACTGGCTTTCAGTTTGAGGAATCCACTGATAACAATTGTCTTTGGACCTTGCACCAGTCATTACAGCCTCACCCTTCTCATTCGTTACAACACATTTGTCTTTGGTGTAGCTGACTAAGTAACCTTCATCACATAATTGGCTGATGCTTATCAGATTAGCATTTAAACCATTGACAAGATATACATTATCAAGTTCAGGTCCTCTTACTTTTCCAATACCTTCTACAACTCCGTTATTCCCTTTGCCAAACACCACTTCAAGAGAAGGACACGGTCTACATTCAGCAAACATGGATCTACATCCAAACATGTGTTTGGAACACCCACTGTCAAAATACCATGTTTCTTCTTTAGCTTCTTTGTCAGCCAGGTGAGCCAATAAGCACTTCACCTTCTCCTTAGGTACCCATTGTTTAACAACTTTGGGCCTATCCTCCCTCCATCTGTTTTGAGGCTGAGGGTATCCATGCAGCTTGTAGCAAAAGTACTGCATATGTCCAAACCTTCCACAGTAATAACATCTCACCCTTTCATCTCTGAATCTTCTGCCATGATGAGATTGCTTAGGCTGCCATCCATAATGTGGTCTCCTCCTGCCATAACTAGCCTGCCTTTTATTATGCTGATATCTTCTTCCATAAGAAGGCTGAGAATGCTGTTTTCTGGATTGTCTCCCATGATGGTGAGGCTTTCTTCTTCCGTAGACATAAGGCACATCATTGTTAAATCTAAAGCCATGACTATACCCGTTGACCTGATGTTGAGACATCTGATGTGACATGCCCTGTTTGAACCTAGCAGCTTGCATGCTCTTATGGTATTGTGGGGGCATATACTGACTAGCTCTTTGTGGCTGCTTTCTCTTCTGATAAGGACCAATCTTCTTCTCAATCCTCTTAGGTTGTGAAACATTAGCTTCCTTGGGAGTAAGATTCTGCCTCTTTGGCTGATGTCAAGGCACAGTTTGTGACTCTTCCTTCTTTAGACCTGAAGTACTTGCTTCTGAGGTACCTTTGGCTTCGGCCACATATCCTATCCCAGCTTTGTTTCCAGCAACCTGTTCTGACTGGAGTATCTTGTCAAGAGTGGTTGTACCACTGTTCAGCATCCTAACAGATTTTGTCATCTGATCAAGTTGGGATCTCACTAGAGCAACTTCATATTCCAGATCAGATTTTTCATTCTCAAGTTGAGCAATCTGTTCCTTGTGGCACTTGTTTTCTTGACAAACTTCAGCACTCTTTAAACACAACTCCTTGTAGGTTGAAGCTAGCTCATCATAGGTGACTTCTCCATCACTATCATCATCAGATTCAACAATTCCTGTCAAAGCTGTAACATGCTTTGCTGACTCACTTTCATTTTCGCTATCAGTGTCAGACCAGGAAATTGTCAAGCCTTTATTCTGCTTCTTCAAGAATGTGGGACACTCTTTCTTGACATGTCCATACCCTTCACATTCAAAGCACTGAACTCCTTTATCTTAGACAGTCTTCTCTTCATCTTTCTCTTTTGACTTGCTGATGTCAGAGGAGATGTTCTTGACATTAGGCCTGTAGTTATAGTTCATCTTCTTGAACACTTTGTTGAATTGCCTTCCCAACATAACTATAGCCTGAGGCAGATCCTCCTGGGACTCATCATCTTTAGCTGCTGCAGGAGTGGAGACTAAGGCTATACTCTTGGGCTTCTTTTCTGGTTCTTCCTCATTCAGCCCAAGTTCAAATGTTTGAAGAGATCCAATAAGCTCATCAACTCTCATCTTGCTGATGTCTTGAGATTCTTCAATGGCTGTTACCTTCATCTTATACTTCTTAGGGAGGGACCTAAGAATCTTTCTCACCAGCTTCTCTTCTGTCATCTTCTCATCAAGAGCACTGGATGCATTTGACAGCTCAAGAACACTCATGTGGAAGTCATGAATAGTCTCATCTTCCTTCATCTTCAAGCTTTCAAACTTAGATGTTAGAAGCTGAAGTCTAGACATCTTAACTCTAGATGTGCCTTCATGAGTAGCCTTCAAAATATCCCAAGCAGCCTTAGCAGCTTCACATGAGTTGATCAGCCTGAATATGTTCTTGTCAACCCCATTGAAGATAGCATTTAGGGCTTTTGAATTCCCAAGGGCAAGCTCATCTTCTTCCTTGGTCCATTCTTCTTCAGGCTTAGGCTTTGAGGTGCCTTCTTTATCCTTGCCAGCCTCATCTTTCTCACATACCTCTGGAGCTTTCCACTCTTTAATGACAGCCTTCCAAGCTCTGCTGTCTAATGACTTTAAAATAGTAGTCATTCTAGGCTTCCAATACTCATAGTTTGAGCCATCCAAGATAGGGGGTCTGTTGACAAATCCTCCAACCTCTTTGTCCATCTTTCACCAGAAAGTAACTTCCCTAGATCTCACCCAGAGACAGACAGGATGCCTGCTCTGATACCAATTGAAATTCTGGTACCAGACGTGTGATGTTAAGGTGCGATGTCACAACAACACACTCTGCAATAATGGACAGAATAAGCAACAGGAAAACACAAGGAATTGTTCACCCAGTTCGGTTCAACCAACCTACATCTGGGGGCTACCAAGCCAGGGATGAAATTCACTACTTGTAGATATAATTTACAGACTCAACACACCAGTTGACAATCTCCTAAACTTATACTCTACTAGTGACTTTCTACCTAAGAAACCACTTAGATATGAGAACACTACTCAATCCCCTAAAACACTCAAAGAACAACCTCTTTGAGATCCCTTGATCTTGCTTCCTAGCTTCGATCAATCAACAACTCTCTATTGCTTCACGGCTTCTAGAGAGGACAGAAAATTCAACACCTATTCAAACCTAGAATAGTGTGATTACAAGTACTCTAAACAAACCCTAGACTCTAAGCCTCCAGCTCTTGATCTTCAATCTGTTTTCTGTACCTTCTTCCTTGGTCTTGTGCGCTTTATATAGCTCCTTGAATTTGGATTGGATTTGTCACAATATTTGATCAGATTTGTTAATTAAAAACTGAATCTTTTAAAACAGATTTTATCCCCAAAATCTTTTTAAATCTTCCACCTTTTAATTCTCCAACAAACCTGCAATCAAATCTCCCATGTAACAGAAAATATCTAGCCCAAGATATTCTCATCCAACGAGTCAACACTCTCCACAATTCCAGCTAATACGCGACCCTAATAACAACAAGCCCATGCTGTCATTAGCTTCAGTTCTGCAGGTCTGATGTTACAACATCACCTATGTGACATCAGACATCCACTTCAGCAACTAGTAACCTTAACACAGCCCAGTGTTAAGTGCAATGTTATGACATCAAGCCCATGACATCAAACATAGTTAACCTTCACAACTTAGTACAGCCCAGTACTAAGACTCAATGTTGCAACATCAACACCATGACATCAGCATTGAACACCTTGTTGTTTTACCAAAATTCCAGCCAATCCAGGAACTTACAGAAGTCAATACAATCATTAAACGGGATGCTCACCACCCTCTCCCGCTTCGTCGCCAAATCTGCACAATACACACTCCCATTTTTCAAACTTAATGGAGCGAAGAGTGCGAGCAAGCGCTCCTCCACCTAAAACAGGTCCTATCACAACCCCCGGTCCTCTCACGACCCGAGAACGGGGAGACACTTATCCTGTACCTCGCAATCACGAGTGAAGCGGTCCGCATCGTCCTCATTCGGGAAACATCAGACGGGCAGAAAACAATTAACTTCACGAGCAAAGCCCTCCAAGGCCCCGAGCTCAGGTATCAGCAGATAGAGAAAGTCGCCCTGGCCCTCGTCACCGCGGCCAGGAGGCTACGCCACTACTTCCTAGCCCACATTATCGTCTTAAGGACCGAACAACCCATAAGGCAACTCCTCGGACGGCCGGACATGGCGGGGAGGATGTTCAGGTGGTCGCTCGAACTCACCGAGTTTGACGTCCAATATAAGGGAAGGAAAGCCTTGAAGGCTCAAGTATTGGCCGACTTTGTGGCAGAGATGACCGTCCCGGAACCCTCAACCAACAGATCCCAAAAATGGACAATCTATGTCGACGGAGCATCCAGCCCTAAGGGAAGCGGGGCGGGCATCATCCTCGAAAACGAGGAAGGCATCCTGATCGAAGTATCCCTCGAACTATCCTTCCCGACAACGAACAACCAAGCAGAGTACGAGGCTTTCCTCGCCGGGCTTCGGCTGGCAGAGGACCTCGACGCCGAAGAGGTCAAAATCTTCACTGACTCCCAGCTCGTGACCTCGCAAGTCCGAGGAGAGTACCAGGCCAAGAACGACAACCTCGTCGAATACCTGACCTTGGTGAAAGAAAAGATGGAAAAGTTCACCTCCGCGGAAGTGACTCACATCCCCCGCGAGCACAATACCCGAGCAGATGTCTTATCCAAATTGGCAAGCACAAAGAAGAAAGGCGGGAACAAATCCGTCATACAAGAAGTGCTCCCCTGCCCGAGCATATGCAAACCCGCTCTGGTGGAGGACGTAAACGCCATTGGTGACAACAATTGCTGGATGACCCCTGTATACGAATACCTCACGGCGGGAAAACTACCCGAAGATCCTAAAGAAGCAGGGATGGTCAAGCGGCGAGCATGCTCATACACGATAGTTGAGGACAATCTATACCGGCGAGGGTTTTCTATCCCCCTCCTCAGGTGCGTCGAGGAGAACAAGGTCCCCGGCATCATCCAGGAAATCCACGAGGGAATCAATGCACAGCACCTCGGTGGGCGATCGTTAGCCCGTAAGGCACTTCAAGCAGGGTACTACTGGCCCACCATGCAACAGGGCACCAAGGAACACGTCAAGAAATACGATAGATGCCAGCGACACGGGGACATGCACCTCACTCCTCCTAGCGAGCTCAAAACGCTGTCCTCCCCGTGGCCATTTGCATGGTGGGGAATGGACATCCTTGGACCTTTCGTCATAGGATCATATCAAAACAAATACCTCATCGTCGGGGTGGACTACTTCACGAAGTGGATCGAGGCAGAAGCATTGGCCAAAATTACGGCCTTCAACATACTGAGTTTTTACAAAAGAAACATCCTCGCCCGATTCGGTGTGCCTCAAGCTATTGTCACCGACAACGGAACACAGTTCACCGACAGGAACTTCCAAGACTTCGTCACTAAGCTAGGCACGAAGCAGTACTTCACGTCGGTCGAGCACCCTCAAACGAACGGGCAGGCTGAGGCGGCGAATAAAGTAATCCTCCGAGGATTGAAATGTCGACTCGGCGACGCCAAACAACGGTGGGTCGAGGAACTACATAGTGTCCTCTGGGCTTACCGAACAACCCCGCATTCCACTACCGGGGAGACCCCTTTTCGTCTGACCTACGGGACAGAAGCGGTGATTCCCGTGGAAATCAGGGAACCCTCGAGGAGGACAGAGGCTCCCCTCGACGAGGGCGCGAACAACGAAGCCCTAAGAGAAGAACTCGACTTTGTCGAAGAGATAAGGTCAAGCGCATCCCTCCAGGAAACCTCACTTAAGCAAAAAATAACTCTACGTTATAACGACAAAGTTATCAAACGTGATTTTCAGGTAGGCACTCTCGTCCTACGAAGGAACCAGAAAGATTCGCGAGAAGGAAAGCTCGCCGCGAACTGGGAGGGCCCGTATCGCATCCGCGCGAAAACGGGGACAAGAGCCCACTTCCTCGAAAATCTACACGGGGAAGAACTCGCTCGACCATGGAACGCTGAGAAACGTAAACAGTACTTCAGTTAAACACTGCCCACGACACACTAGCACCGCGATTACGGGGACGCACAAGGGTACGGGCGCGACACCCCTACACAGAACAGGATGGTCAAAGGCCGCGTTATGTGTGCGCGAGGACTTTTGATCCGACGAGGACAACTCAATCGAGCTCCTCCGTCGCTGTACCAATTAGGCAGAACACCCAGCTCGCGATGGGAAGTTCACGCCACGAAGCTAAGACCTCGACCAAGCTCTTAGCCTCGTTTAAGGTCGAGGTACACCCCCGACAACTCGGCCAGCTCTCCACGTAGTCGAGGATTATTAAAGTCGAGCAAATTCCCAAAACCTCTATTACTTAGGCAAAAGTAAACAAAGTATTGCAAATACAATAACATCACACACAAGCGAATAAACAAAAGTGCATTGAAGCGGGCGGAAGCCCATTGTACAAATATTACAAGTAAATATCAAAAAGTCCCTGGCACGCAGGCTGGGCATAAGTGTCAAAAAATAAATAAAATGGCTCACAGACCAAATGGAAAGAGGAAGAAAACCTACTCAGCGACGGTCCCTTCGGGCTGCTCATGATCATGAACCTCGTCCTCCCGCATCGGCTGCACGATCTGACCATCGACCACCTCATTGTCGGGGTCAGTCCCTTCGGTTACGAGGTCGGGGTTGAGAACCTGGAGCTGCTGCACGGCGTTCCTGAAGCCTATATCAGCCGCCATGAGGTTGTCTTCCTCGGACTACCGGAGCTTCACTATCAGCGCTGCCCGCGAAGTCAGCAACCGGTCTTCCTCGGTTTCCCCATCACCCGGGCGGACAGCCTCCTCTAACTCGGCATTCCTTGCCAAGAGATGATCCCTCTCCTCCTCAAGCTCGACGTTTCTCGTCAGGAGACGTTTCCGCTCCTCCTCAGCTTTCTTAAACTTTTCCTCCAACTTCCCTTGAAGCTCGACCTGGGCCTGGTTTTGGCTTTTGCAGTCGGCCAGCTCCTTGCCCACCTTCTCTATTTCGGCTGAGATGGACCTGAAACTCTCTCACAACCTTTTCAGCTCGTCTTCGGAGCACGCCTCATCATTCAGAACCAGGGCAGCCGCCCAAACCCGCATCACCGCGGACACATCCTCCACCAGCGCCTTTCTCCGAGAAACCTTGTCGACGCCTAAGATAGCCTGAGCTTCGGGGACACCCACGCATAGGGAATTGTTCCCCGTGAAGAAGTTCGGCCTCGAATGACAAGGCGGGAGCACAAATTTTACAGCAGGGGGGCTCTCGTTCTCAAGAAGGTTGATGTCCACTATGTCTCCGACCCGCTGCCTCTTTGGGGAGTTCCGAGGGCTGGGAGAATCACTATTTTGGTGAGAGCCAGAGGACCCCCCAGTTGTCGGGGTGGTAACGGATTCCTGTGTTCGGATCTGCTCGACGCGACCTTTGCCTCCCTTCTTCGCAATGGGGTTAGCCTTCAGCTTTTTGAAGCGCTCCTCAGCAGTCGACATCTTGCATGCAAAAAGAAAATAAATGTGTCAGTTATTCAGAATCCAGAATACAAAGGAAAGGCAAGTCAAGGAGGACTCCACCACCTAACAGCTCGAGGGCCTCCTCGTCAGAGAACGTCTCGAGCAGGGCCATTGTGTTTATTAATCGGCGCTTCGTTAGCAGCTTCCCGTCAGCACCCCAGAGAGGCTCCCCATCCGGAATCACATACGTAGCTTTGTTAAAACCGGCGACAAAGTTGACTATCGCCTCGTGAGCCAAGCGATCCCCTTCACAAAGCTTACCGGGGCTGACAATATAGCTGTCCATTCCCCTCTTAAAGTGTTCTTCAGTCCAGAACAGCGGGAACTTGGGCACAAGCTTCTCCTCTTGCCGCCCATCTTTTTCCTCGACGACCCGACGGTACACTGAATTCGTGGCCTCGTGTGTGATCGGCCTCACAAGGTAATACCGATACTTAAAGTCTCGCACAAAATCCATGTAGGTGTGAAACAGGCTGTTCACTTGCTTGAAGGACACCCAACCGTGCCTGCGGTCGACCGCCTGTCTCTGGAGGTGAAAAATACGGAAGAAAAGGGGCACGGTTACCCCGATCTTGAGGTATTTACAAACAAGTTCGAAGGCGTGGATAAAGGCGAGGGAATTAGGATGGAGCTGAGAATGGGCCAAACGCAGCCAGACAAACACTGACTGTTGGAAATCTGTGAAGGGGAGGCGCCACCCTGCCTTGTCGAACATAAACTCGTATAAGGGAAATCGCATCCCGCTGTATGCCGAGCATATTCGATGATGTGGCATCGGCCTGAACACATTCCACGTCTTCGCAGAACCCACCAGACGGTGCTCGACGGTACAAAATATGCTAGCCTCGGCCTCGTCGACGAAATGGGAGGCCATGTTTACGGCCTCCTCGCAGGCCCAGTCTTCGAGTGGCCTCTCCTCGGCATTGGCTGCCTCCGCCATCAGTGATTCAGGATCGTCGTAAATATCTAAGGATCCCTCGGCCACTTGCAGTACGTCTATTTACCTGAAAAGCAGAAGTAAAAGGTGAATTCGATGACCCATATCAAATCCACCCCTCCACCGCTGATCAAGTGAAAGGGCGAGGAAGAGACGTCGAGAAACGCGAACCCGCGACCATCCTCGGGTCTGTGGGAAGCGGCGTTGGGGAGGGACCCCGAGATATTCGACTCCCGTCCACGGGACATCCTTCAGGTCCTCGGGGGTTTCATTGTCTCTCCCCGTGAGATATGACAGAGACGTTCATCTCGTGTCTCTGGAATATTCTTCGTGTCCCCGGGAGATTCATCCCTTCTCCCCGCGATATTCAACAAAAAACACCAAGAAACTAAGAAATTTCTGCCGTTTTCGCCGAAGATTTAGTGATTTCTATGGGAACTACACCAGTTCACCATGAAACCACCGTACGAATGCAAACAAAAAGACAAAAAGAGAGAAACTTACTTGAAATTCGCTTCTGGTAGGGTTCCGGCACGGCGGTCAGTGACGGAGAACGGCGGCGGAATAGAAAGGGAAAAGAGAGAGACTCTGAAGCAAGGAGGGCAGAAAAGTGCAAATGAAACGAGGTGACCCCTATTTATAAGGGGCTCACAAGACTCGAGGCACCCCTAGGCGATCGATTACGCTACACTAGGGTAGCCGCCCTAGGCAATGATGGTGGCACGCGCTTTCCCACGCACGTCCCTTTAGTTGCCCACACGTCCTTTCACATCAAAACTCCTCATATCCCCGCTGGGTCGATCAGACATAAGCCCCGCGCCCGGTCTGCTCGTTTATGTCTGCCCATCGAACCGGAGGCTCCTCGACGAAATGGCCAGGAGCCGCTGACGAATTCTTCCATCACGGTCCCGCGACCAATATTTCCCCGACGAAATGGCCAGGAGCCGCTGACGAATTCTTCCATCACGGTCCCGCGACCAATATTTCCCCGACGCGGTCATTGACCCTTAAGTCATTACTCCGACGCTTCGAAGCAACGACTTGGGGGGCTCCTGTTCTGGACTGGGCCGGGGCCTACTCCTCAGTCGGGCAGGCCCAACCCCACACGTCCTGGGATGGCCCAACAAGGCCTCTTAGCACGACCAATGTCGGGCATGTGCCCCTTCAACGGTGTCGGGCACACACGGCATAGAACCCCGGGCAGAGGCGATGAGCCTCTTCGGGCTCGCTCCTCCTCGACACTCAGGTGCTCCTCCCCGCGAGGAGCCATCTCCTTCTGCACATGAGAGGCCTCCCCGCGAGGACACGTCTCTCCCCAACATGCAAGACTCCTCCCCGCGAGGACACGTTCTCATGTAACCACCCATTCCCGATGGAATCAGTCTGCCCTAATTCCAGAGATCTAGGAACGGTTACCCCAGGGCGAAGACCACGTGCTGGTCTTCACTACGCCACGTAAGCCCTGGCAGTTACTTGGATTGGGCCTGGCCATCCAGCCCAGTGCAAGTAACTGTTGGCCCCACGCTAGGGGCTCTCTATAAATACCCTCTCACTTGAGAGGGTCAGATTACACACTCTCATACACTCTAACCCTTTTTCTGTACTTCCTTACTCCCTTTCTTACTTTCTATCTTCAGTTATATATATAAACACAATCTTAAGTTACGCAAAAATATAAGGAGCATCTTTTTCTTTTGAATCCAATTCTGATTTGAGTTTATTTGGTTTACTTGAAGAACATGGCGAGAAAATACCAAGGACTTGCTGTTGGAATAGACCTTGGCACAACTTACTCGTGTGTTGCAGTGTGGCAGGAACAACATTGTAGAGTTGAGATCGTTCACAATGATCAAGGAAACAGAACAACACCTTCTTTTGTTGCTTTCACTAATCAAGCTGCCGCCAACCCTCAAAACACTGTCTTTGGTAACTTCAATAATTTTCACTTTTTTTAAATACTTATTTTATTTATTTATTATATATATTTTATTTTTATTTTTGAGGAAAATAATATTCTAATTCTTATTGATTACTATACTTATTCTTATTATTGTTATACTATAAATTGCTGAAAATTACTAATGTTAACTTTTCAGATTCTAAGAGGTTAATTGGTAGAAAGGTTAGTGACCCGGTTGTTCAAGACGATATTCTATTATGGCCATTCAAAGTTACTAGTGTTAATGACAAGCCTATGATTTTTATCAAGTACAAGGGTCAGGAGAAGCACTTATGTGCCGAGGAAGTATCATCGATGGTGCTCACAAAGATGAGAGAAATTGCTGAAGCATATTTAGAATCCCCGATTAAAAATGGAGTTGTTACTGTGCCAGCTTATTTCAGCCACTCTCAGAGAACAGCCACTATAGATGTGGTGCTATTGCTGGCCTCAATGTTATGAGAGTAATGAATGAACCTACTGCTGCAGCTGTTGCGTATGGTCTTGACAAGAGGACTGATTATGATGGAGAACGGAATATTTTTGTCTTCGATCTTGGTGGTGGTACTTTTGATGCGTCTCAACTAACTATCAAGGGCGATGTGTTCACAGTTAAGTCAACAGCTGGAAACACTCACCTTGGTGGAGAAGACTTTGATAATAGAATGTTGAACTACTTTGTGCAAGAGTTCAAGAAAAAGAACAAAGTCGACATTAGTGGAAATATTTGTGTGTTCGATCTTGGGGGTGGCACGTTTGATGTTTCTTTACTAACCATTAAGGGTAATGTGTTCAAAGTAAAGGCAACAGCTGGAAACACTCACCTTGGAGGAGAAGACTTTGATAATAGACTGGTGAACCACTTTGTACAAGAGTTTAAGAGAAAGAACAAAGTGGATATTAATAGAAATCCCAAAGCATTGAGAAGATTGAGAACTGCATGTGAGAGGGCAAAAAGATCACTTTCTTTCCTTGTTGTTGCAACTATTGAAGTAGATTCTTTATTTCAAGGCATTGACTTTTCTTCATCAATCAATAGAGCCAAGTTTGAGGAAATGAATATGGACCTTTTCAAAGAGTGTATGAAGATTGTTGAAAGTTGTATAATGGATGCTAAGATGGACAAGAGCATGATAAATGATGTTGTCCTTGTTAGTGGGTCTTCAAGGATTCCTAAAGTACAACAGCTATTACAGGACTTTTTCAACGGGAAGGAGTTGTGCAAAAGCATTAATCCTGATGAGGCTGTGGCTTATGGGGCAGCTGTTAAAGGCTGCATTGTTGAGTGAAGATGTTAATAATGTTCCAAAGTTGGTGCTGCAGGATGTTACACCGTTGTCTCTTGGCAGGTCAGTAAAAGGAGATATTATGAGTGTGGTGATTCCGAAGAACACTTGCCTTCCTGTTGTAAAGACAAAATCATATGTAAGATCTGAAGATAACCAAACCAGTTCTTTGATTAAGGTTTATGAGGGTGAGAGGACAAAAGTCAGCGACAACAATTTGCTTGGTTCTTTTACTCTTTCTGGCTATCCCCCAGGTCCTCGTGATTCCCCTTCTTCCGATGTCTCTTTTGCTATAGATGAAAATGGTATTTTGACTATTTCTGCTGTGAATAATGCTTCTGGAAATTCAAACGAGATTACAATAACCAATTACAAAGAAAGAATGTCGGCTGAAGAAATTAATAAATTGATTAAAGAAGCTGAGAATTTACATATTGAAGACAATAAATTCCTAAGGAAGGCCAAAGCAGTGAATGAATTAGATGACTACATTTATAAAATGAGAAATGCTTTAAAGTTTGTTGATGTGAACTCTAAACTCTCCTCACCAGAGATCAAGAAGATAGAAGATGCAATTGCAGTTGCCACACATTTTAGTGATAACCAGCAGGTTGAAATAGAAGTTCTGGAGGATTATCTAACGGGGCTTAAGAGTAGGATGGAACACATTATAGCCAAGACAATTTAGTTTTTTTCATTAAGTTTTATTTAATCAAGATTTTTATTATTTTCTTGCTGTTTTAGCTTCCATTATCCTACTGTTTAGAGTCGACATGTTACTTGTTACTCTCATTTTGATATATTAAGTATTAACCCTGCAACAACTGGCTGAAACTGCGATGTAGGACTCTTTGATTCAATTGCAGTTATCTCAGATTTTATTTGACTTCTACTTCATTCCATTCTTCTTCAAGAGAATTAGTTGGTTGAATTTGATTATTGTATAGTAGGATATTTTATTTGTTTCATACTTCCTCCGTATCACAACTCTGTATCAACTCAGTATCACAATGAGTGACGGAGACTATTTCACACAGATTATTAAGAAAAAAAAATACATGAAAGAAAAAGAAATCCATGGCAGAGAGAATGATATTTTTAAGTATTGTAAATGATGAAAGTTATATTAATTAGATGATATGATTAGAAAATAATGAACACTTGGGTACCTTTGTAATTAGTTGGTTACCAACCAATTAAATATTATGATTTAATATTACATCATTTTATTTTTTTATTTTATTTTAAAATTAATTAATATATTTTTTTTTAAATTTGTACTAAACTTATGGATACCCAACTTAATTCATATTGGTACCAAAAAATCTACCTAAAAAATATGTATTAGAAAATAAAATTAATTATTTATTTTAGGACATTTTTTATTACAAATAAGTATTCATTGTGGGAAGGAGAATTTAATTAATTATATATTGAATGTTTAGAATTAGGTTTATTTAGTTCTGAAGTCCTTTAACTTAATTTTAGTTTGGTTCTTTATGTAATAAATGTTACAATTTAATCCCTTAACAATCGTTCCGTTAACTAACTTGATCCATTCTGTTAATTTGGCAGTGAAAACGTTAAGTACGATGATGTGGCATGACAACAAGAATTGATATTTATTTGTGACTCAACATATTGCAATATATTAATTGTGTAACCTCATTCTTTGTTCAATGTAGTATTTTCACGTTAGGGTTACTATTCATCATCTTCTTCCTCCTTCATTCATATGTGAACATGTCAATGAACCCCAGCAACAATTCAAAATCAAACACGCAAAGTTATGGGTCATTTGGATCTGTTGTGATAAGAAAGAAAAGGATGGATTGTTGGTGCGAAGAAGAGTGTGTAATGCGTACTGTTACAGATTTGAATAGTGTTAAGTGCAAATTTTGACTCAAAATGAACCTTCTTTCTTGACACTTTTCAACTCAATTCTCATGTTTTCATAGATTTAATTCTTATTCTTGTGTGATTCTTTAATTCTATTGCAAATACCTTTGGATTCTTTGATGTGTGTGTTATTGTACAGAAATTAGGCATAAAACATCAATGAGTAAGACATAAAAAGATAGGATAAGGAAGCCAAAGAAAATGTGAAGATTCTGCAATGTTCGCTGGGAGAACGGTAACGAGCAGCCAACGAATATTCGCTAGGCGAAGTATCAGCGAGGTCCTAGCGAGGAGGAAACCTTGGATGTCAGTAGCTAAAGGACCCAAAGTTCGCTGTGCGAACTTGTAGCGAGGTGGTTCGCTGGGCAAAGAATAGTTCGCACGGCGAACTCAAATATTTTCCAAGAGCGATTTAACTATTCCTGAGGCACTTTAAGTGCCAAAAAGGGGACTTCGCTAGGCTAATAGGTTGTTCGCTAGGCGAACATGACATATTTTCTAAATACTATATAAGTACTTTTCTTACTTTTTAGAAACATATATTATATTTTTCACATCAGAACTTTATCTCTCTTCATTCCAAGTATATTCTAGAGAGAGAAACACAAATCCTAAGAGGGAGAAGGTAAGATCTTCAATCTCTTGTTGGGTTTGGATGTAATCTTTTGATACCTTATGTATTTCATCTAATTTATGTATGTGAACTAGTTTTGATTAAATACGGTTGGTTGTCTTTGATTTCTTATTTGCGGGTCTTGACAAAACCTTTTCAAATCTTTCATCTAAGATTTTCATCTATCAATGAGCAAACTATTGACATGGTTTTGTAAGTTGATATTCACTTGCATCACTTTTATTCTATTGTGTTGATTAGTAGCATGAGTAGGATGAATGCGGTAAAGACCACGATAAAGTTCTTGACGCGGACGGTATTGTGAGGATGCGTGATAATAGAAATGAGAAACTTGTTCACATACATTTGGAAATTTAGGTGAATACATGTAAAAAGGGTTAATCATGTGTACGTATTCTAATCATGGCGTTATATATGAATCAAATCATTAATTTGATATGGATGTTATTTGAATATCTGTTAGGTTTAAACTCTAGACATAGATTTAGGTTTATTATTCACGTGAGTATCAGTTCTTAATGCTCTGTGTTTGTTTTGTTGCATGAGACATCACCGATAAGACAATATGGTTGGCCTCTCGACTTTGCGTTAGACATAACCTTTATTGTGGGTGATACGTGATGGTATTAGACGAACGTTTGAGTTGTGTATAACATGATTAGAATAATGCATGTGTTATCAATTGATGAGATCCAATACCAACAAGGCGCCATTTATAATTCAGTCTTTACTTTATATTTTTCGTCTTTATATTTTCTGCCTTTATTTTTGGTGCCTTAAATCTTTCAACCAAACTTTTGCACCACAAGCTTAGAAATGTAGAGACCGTTGAACGACATTCTTTCCCTCACACCGATCCTTGTGGAGATGATATAAATCTCGGAGGGAAATCCTTCAAAACTAAATTTTTGCTTCTTGCCGCTTTACTGCAGCCAGAACAAATAATGTCAATGTTGGGAAAAAGTTTTGGGGTTGTAGAAATTACAGAAATCAACTGGAGAAGGGATGCAATATTTTCAAGTGGGTAGGTGATGAAGTTGTTGATGGGAGGGATTTAAAGATTGAAAGGTAAAACAAGAAAATATTCAAGTTGAAGAATGAGGTTTTGAGCATAAGAGAAATGTTGAAAATGCAATTTTGTTTGGCATTATTACTTTAGGGTTTAATATAGTTCTTGTAACAATGCATTTGAAATAGATTTGTGGGAAACACAACATGTAATTTGATGTTATGAATGTATGAATGTTTGGTTTTGGTTAAATGAAATGGGTTGAATGTTATAATTGTTATCCAATGTTTAAGCATTTCTGTTATGGTATGAATTGCTGGTCTGTAATCTTGCTTTAACAAAAATATTGCTGATCTGTTATGTTCTTGCAGAACATGGATTTAAGTGAAACAAAAATATTGCTTTAAGAAAATAAGGAATGTGTTTTATATCTGGTTCTATGTTAACATATAGTTGATGAATATTTCTTTAACAAAATATTTTGCATTAAAAAGAACAAGTTAATGGATCATGTAAATAACAAGTTGATGACTATTGCTTTAACAAATTATTTTGCTTTATAAAAGCATGTGTTTTTGACACTGATACAAAAAGGCATTATAAAATCATGTGTTCTTGACACTGATACAAAAAGGCATTATAAAAGTATGTGTTCTTTGACACTGATACAAAAGGGCATTTGTTCTTTGCCACCAATACAACAAAGCCTAAGTTAGTGTTCATTGACACTAATGCATAAAAGCCTAATTAAAGTGTTCACTGACACTAAGTTACACAAACATGAAAAAGTGAAATTGGATCAAGTTGCAGTTGCTTCAGGTTGAGTTGGTGCTGGATGACTTGCTTCAGGCAGACTTGCTTTAGGCTGAGTTGGTGCAGGTTGACTTGCTTCAGGCTTAGTTGCTTCAAGCTGACTTGGACCAGGCTGACTTGGTTCAGGTTGAGTGGTCTGACTTGGAACTGGAAGTTTGCAGGTTGCTTTGTTGTGCTCCATAATGTGGCATCTACTACACTTGATGCCAACGTTAGCTCTCTTTAGTTGAGTGTCATCCCTTATACTCTCTGATGCATCTCTAGTCCTCTTCTTCTTTGGCCTTCCTGGTTGCCTTTTGATTGGTGGTGGTTGTAATTCAACATAGCCTTTTTTCTCCCAAATAGTTTCCCCATTTACTGGATAAATTACATGTGCATAACATGCTTCATACATTTGTTTTTTTGTAGCAATCAGGCACATAACTTTCAATCTCTAATTTTTGAGATTTCATGCAAGATATAGCATGACAACATGGTAAACCTGTCAGCATCCATCTTCTGAAAGAACACACCTTGGTGGACAGATTAACAATATATTTTTCTCCATTATATGAGATATGTCTCACCTCATAATCGTACTCACCTGCACGCTTGTTAAATATACAACAACTCAGACACACAGCTTAATGAACAAATGTAAAACAAACATGTTAATGAACAAATACCTCACAATCCAGCTATTTGTTTTTTCAGATTCTTTTGCAATCTTTTTCTTGATATTGGGTAGAATATCACCTTAAAACTTGACAATTTTCTGTCTGTTTGACTCTTATCTTTGTATGAGATATACTCTAATTTCTTCAATCATTATTATGATTGGCTTGGCCCTAGCTGTCACAAATACAGAGTTGAAAGCCTCTGACATGTTTCTCACCAGGGTATCACACAAAGGATTGGTTTTGAAGAAAGCCTTGGTCCAAAACCTAGCTGGTAACTTTATTAAATGCTTGAATGCATTACATTAACAACCTTCATTTCTAATATGGCTTTCTCAAAAGAATTTGTATAACTGGCTGTAGCAGCTTTCCACATTAACTCCTTGAGTTTAATTCCTGTGAATTTCTTCCTAAAGTTGCTATATAGCTGTCTTCATTTACAGACCAATTATTAAAATTCAATAAACCAAAATTGGACATCCAATTAACATTCATTTAATAAGGTATATACCTGACACAAAATCTCTAGTCCACTTGTGGCAACAGTTCTTCTAGAGTTGGTAATAGTCCCTATATATAAGTATGCATCTGTCATCAAATGAATCTAATCAATTCTAGAAATGAAGAACATATTAAGGAAATTAATTAAATAAGTACCTTTTGTTGGTCACTTATGAATGTGTATGTTTTGCACAACCTTGTACCTCCAAGATCAGATTTAGGAAATTCAAGGAACTAACTCCATGAATCTTTGGTTTCTTCTTCCACAACAGTAAATTCAATTGGCATCATCTGATCATTTGGATCCCCTCATCAATGTTCTCACCTATCTCGGTTTTAGTGGCACCTACTTCAACATTGTACTCAAGTGATAGTATTGGTTTCTCAATTACATCAGCTTGTAGGATATGATGTATAACATATAAATGCGCTTCCTCAGTTAACACATCAATTGTATGCATCCTCCTAGTTCCATTGTCATCTTTCAACTCCACTATGCTATTGCACTCCATTTGATCATAATACCAAAGGCTCTCTATAGTTGGATAACCTAAATCCTTTAACCCACCTAATACTTTGAAGTAACTCCAAAAATCAGGCTCAACATCCCATGTTTCCTCTAAGACATAATAACCTAATTTCGTTAACTCAGCAAACTCACCCCCATGATGAACAACGCATTTAAAACGACTATCCATGACCTAGATACA
The DNA here is from genome assembly GCA_022829125.1 of Lathyrus tuberosus. Lineage (NCBI taxonomy): Eukaryota > Viridiplantae > Streptophyta > Magnoliopsida > Fabales > Fabaceae > Lathyrus > Lathyrus tuberosus. Next base: position 1,119,560 of record JALAZF010000272.1, read on the forward strand.
ACAACTACATGAGAAATACATCTAACGAATTCACGGGTTGTTTCCTTATCTACAAATTTAAGCAAAAATCACATGAATACAACCACAATGAATGTAAATGAATGAAACATAATCGTGCCACTTACTTTAGGACAGATCCATCTGGGTTTTCTTCTAACATTGTTCATCATATTCACTTGCTCCACAACACTGTACATTGAATATGAATTAAACATATTACATGATAAACTGATTACAATGTCAAAGAAAATGAATTAAGCATACACTGAAGGATTAATCATATCTTTCATTTTGTTTTGCAGTGGATTATGCAAGGAACACATAAAATTTATCGTATTCGTCCTAAATGATATGATGATCAATTGCCAATGACCACTGAATAAACAAAAGCATATATAGGTTAATGGTATTTGCTAAAACAAAACTAAATATAGAATAAACATCAATTCCAAAAATACTTACGTGCAGAGGAATGGTGCTAGGTAACAGTCTTTTCCTCCCTCATTTAACCATGTTATCAAGTACTCTCGGATATCTTTTGGTTCATAAAAGTCCAACGAATAAAAAGTGGATCCAAGATTCTGTAAGTACTCGATTTATTCAACTCTATACAAAGACGGTGAATGTAACTAAATGGTTAAAGAAAATGAATAAATTAGGGGTGATGTTCTATAAATGATAATGTTCTATAATGACATGTATATTTAACTATATATACTTACGTGCACCAAACTTGCAATATCCCGATGTCCAGCCACATATACCCACCAAGAAAATCCCTTACATCACCAGGATTATAATAGAATAAACCCAAACATGGACAACGTTCTAGCGGGAGAGGTTGCGCTTCATTTATCACCGCAACTTTCAGGTATAACATAGTGATTTCATTTGAATTAGGGTCCATTATATCATTACGATTACCCGCATAGGGGGGGGATGGGATGAACAATTACTTCCTTTTGTAGAAGCATGACGTACAACACTTCTACTAGGAGTTCGATCATCATCATCACCATCAAAATTACGGTGATCTTCATTTGTCCGTTGTTCCAAGTTTTCACTTAATGTCTACATCATAATATTCAATTAAAACATAAAACAAAAACAAGCACAATATTATATATCATACATTTCTGATAAAACACTAACATCTCAAGTAAAGTACATACCGAATACAACTCTTGGAACCTTTCCATATCTTTCTCCCTTTTTTCCTTCTCCTCTTCTAACATTCTCTATTGTTCTTCTAATTGCTTCTCAAAATTTTCAATCTTTTGTCTTTAGGCTATAATTTACGGGTTTTCGGTTCTTTTTCTTTGAGACACAAAGAATGACCTCAAGCCGACACTTTCTCCAACAACACGGACACGCTCACCATGTTCATCTGTTCCGATAGCTTCTACTAATATGTCATGTTGTGCTTGCGGAACAAATGTGGCTTCACGGGCTGCCTCAACCAACTTATCCTACACAACATGAGAAACTTACATATATTGTTACCAACGCATTTAAATAAAAAAAAAACATAAACACCTGTTGGCTAAGAGATTTTGACCAAATAAAGAGAATGAAGAAATAGTGGAATACCCAAAGCAAGTCGACGCCAAGAGGAGGCTGGAGCATTGGACCGACACAGAGGAAGGTCGCGTCGGAAGAAGACTTGGAGGCATTGTTGTCGGAGGATGTCAAGTGGTGGCATACGAAACCGACACAAGGATAACACATCTTTGAGCGGGAAAAGTTGAAAACTTCAAGAACATGGGAAGTTAGAAAGATAGTGGAGTGACACGTGTCACAACCAAAACCAATCTGGGGAGATGAACAGTTATTTTGTTAGCCTATATAAAGTAATAGTTATTTCCATTTTAGGGGTCGCATTTTGTAACATTGAAAAGGGAAAACACTCAAAGTACCAAGCGTTAAGAGAAACGAGTTTACTCCCGCAGAAATGTACAATCACATCCACACTTGTTTATTTTAATGCAATTTACATGCCTAAATTTTAAGTCATTCCGTCATTTACTTGTCTGTCTTGTTTTTTTTCCTCTTTGTTTTATTCATCAACGCGAAAACCCTTTTATTTATTCAAGTTTCTTACAACTCCTCTAAAACAAAACACCATCATATCAATAACACGTACACTTGAACCAATAGTTCTGGGATTCTGTGACCGATCCCGCGAGAAAACCTGCGTTTGGAGGCCGGCGGTTGTTCGCGTGAGAACCGCGCGCGAACAAATTAGCACACCTCGTCGGAAAGCTGGATCGAAGGGTTGAAAAGTTGCGAGGTTTTCCCTATCAGCAACCTGTCGACAACAGATTGGAGAACACCAATCATCGAGTATCTGGAGAATCCGGTGGGCCGCACTGATAGAAACACTAAATATAGAGCCCTAAGTTACGTGCTGATGGGAAATGAGTTGCTAAAAAAATACTCCGGAAGGAGTATTGCTAAAATGTCTAGGGGACAAGGATGCCTACTTGGAAATTTCTGAAGTACATAGTGGGACCTGTGGAGCACACCAAGTTGGCCACAAGATGAAATGGTTACTGTTTCGATAGGGCGTCTATTGGCCAAGTATGCTCAAGGATTGCATGGACTTCGCAAAGGGATGCCAAGGCTGTCAGAAACATGCAAACATTCAGCATGTGCCAGCTAGCGAATTGTACATCATCGTCAAACCATGGCCCTTTTGAGGTTGGGCATTGGATGTCATAGGGGAGATTCGACCAGCCTCATCAAAACAACAAAAATTCATTCTCGTAGTTATAGACTATTTTACTAAATGGATAGAGGTTGTACCCCTAGTGAAAGTAGATCAAGAGACCGTGATCGAGTTCATCCAGAATCATATCTTGTATAGATTCGGGATACCTGAAACCATCACGAAGGATCAAGGTTCTGTGTTCGTGGGCCAAAATATGCAAGAGTTCGCAGTAGAAACGGGCTTCAAGTTGGTTACTTCGACACCATACTATGCTCAGGCAAATGGTCAAGTCGAAGCAGTTAATAAAGTGGTAATTGGACTCATCAAAAAACACGTGGCCAAAAAACCAAAAACTTGGCACAAGACATTGAGACAAATTTTGTGGGCTTGTCGAACGTCCCCCAAAGAGTCAACCAACTCAACTCCGTTTTGTTTGGCTTTTGGGCACGACAGTGTTACCAGCAGAAATATACCTGCAATCAGTTAGAGTGCAACGACAACATGAAATTCCGTCGGAGCAATACTGGAATATGATGTTGGATGAGATCGTGGACTTAGACGGGGAAATAATGGCAGCGTTGAATGTGTTAGTGCGTCAGAAGGCACGAGTTGCCAAAGCATATAATAAGAAGGTCAGAAAGAAGACCTTTGCAGTTAACGACTATGTCTGGAAAGCAGTGTTGCCCATGGATCGACGGGATCAAACATTAGGAAAATGGTCACCAAATTGGGAGGGACCATTCAAAGTGATCTAAGGTTTCAGCAATAATGCATATGAGGTCCAGGAAGTGGGAATTGACCAACGAGTCTTAAGGGTAAATGGGAAATATTTGAAAAAATATAGACCTATGCTACAAGAGATTCACATTAGAAAGTAACTTTTCATTAACAAAAAGCCAAAATAGGCTAAGAGGCCAAAATGGCTTACAAAATATCCAGATGAAAATACAATAGTTCGACATGAAAACTAAGGAAAAGCAGGGAATCTAGACTTAAAATCTTCGAAGAGAGTTTTCTCATGGATGACCTTGCTTTCAAGGAGAGCTTTCTTCTTCCGTATTCGACCAATGGTGTCCTTTATCTTGAGGGCCGCTTTGACATGAGCGATTCCCTATGCAATTTCTTGATCGATCGTCTCTTGAGTGGGCAGGGGTTCGGCAGAATCCAAAGAGGCTTTTTGTTGTTCGACCTCAATAATCTTTCTTGTAAGTTCTGCTATCTGAGCTTGATAGTCAGATATTTGTTGGTCGAAAACACGATGCTTGTCGGAGCTTTCTTGCTTTTTAGCCTCAAAATCCTCAAGTTTCTTCTCGTTGTTTTTTAGCCTAATTTGAGCGTCAGCTTGATTACACATGGAAATTTCCTTGGCTAGTTGCGTGAAAAAAGCCTCGAACTCGATTAAGTACGTGGCCATGGGAGTAGGAAGTTGAAATTCAGCAAGTTCATCCAATATTTTGAACACATCACAAGCTATAGCAGATTCTTCGACAACGGCCGCCAGAAATTCTTCCTCGAATAGGTATGTTCTCAATTGTTGGAGCTTGAGGGAAAAATAGGCATCCAAGTCTGGGGTTGGTATGGCCGCCGAACTAGTGGGTTGAGCGTCCCCAGACTCTTGGTGAAGCTTGTGCAGTGCCTTTAAGGTCGCTGCTGGGTTTGTTTGTTTTGTTGCTAGAATCTCCTATGAGGTAAGGACTTTGTCGACATTAAGTGGATGCGTGTTGGAACCACCTTCAGTAGGAGCTTTAGGGTTCATGTCGACATTAGCAGTGGCATTAACAATTGAAGGGGTTGTATTATCGCCAGGGGTTGCATCGTCATTCCCAGCATCAATGTTGGTATGTTGAGGTGGAGGCGTTTCCGCCACTAGGCTCTCCTCTGTCGAGGTCATTTGGAACTCGTCAACCTTCTGGGGACTAAGCACGGTTGTGGCCTCAGGAGGATTGGTGGTGGAAACTGGTGCAATATCGTCTTTTTCGACAGTAGTCGAAGCGGCCACGGTTTCCTGCAAAGCAAAGTTCAGTGAGAAGATTGTCCAAATACCATCTAAAATGATGGAGCGAAGATGATGAATACCTTTGTAGATTTTGGAGGAGATGTTTCAGGGGGTGCTTCAGCCTGGATAGGTTTGAAGACTTCATCAAGATTTTTAGGGACAACAGGGTTCACAGTCGAAGTATCCATTTTTGAAGGCGTTTTCTTGATTAGGGCCTTTTTCTTTCTCACTAATGGAGTGGCTGGAGGAGACGTTGGAACTGTCGTAGGAAAAACTCGAGATTGGGTACTTTCGTCCAACATAGACCCCTCAGGAGACGGGATTTTCTCAGAAGCATAGCAAACAAAAAGTCATACTGATAGCAGAAGCATTTGCGAAAGAAATAGGGAGACAAGGTATACCTGTGGAATAGTGGTCTTGGGTTTCTTGGCAAGCCTGGTAGAGGTCGACACAATATCCTGTTCCCGTTTTCGACCCTAGAGATAAGCCAACATGGTTAGTTAAAGATAATGGATGAAATAGAATTAAAGAGTCCAGGGTTTGCCTTCTTTGGTGGGTCTTCTGTGGCGTCAGCATCTTGGGGATTCTCGACAGGAACGACAGTTGGTGGACTAGGAGCTTCGCCAGCGAGGGAAGCAAAAGCATCGACCACATTTTCCAGGAAAAGGTCACGTGGGAAAATTTGAGCTTGGTAGTCCGACCACCAGACGTCGAAATCTTCGGTAGTGAAGAAGGAAGGTTAGAAAGCAAAGATAGGCAATTCGAGATGTTGCGTAGACCTGGCAAATTTCAGGCAAGGTTTATGACTTGCCACGTTCAAGCGTCGGCCAGATCACACAATGTCGGCAGGATGTTTCACCAAGGATTTTGGTAGCATTTGGCTTAAGCCAAATTGACGGGCCACCAAGTTAGGCTGGTAGTTCATGAACCCATAGCCTGTGTTCCCCGCCTCGATCCGAAAGGATAGCATGGTGGGAGTCAGAAATGCCCTCCACATGGAATTCGACTGCACTGCGGCTTGGGGGGAGACTCCAGGAAACTGATTCTTAAACCATGTCAGACCAAATTTGCATTCCACAAAAGGTGTCATGCTGGGGACGAAGGAAGTGGTTTCCACAAACATATTGAGATACCTCATAAAAATATTTTTCTTGGGGGTTTCTTGGGTGATCATCAAGGCAAGTCACATGCCCTCCACGGAACGCTCGTTGTTCAAACGCTCCATTGTGGCAGAGGCGGGGTATCCTAAGTTATGCTCAAAAGTGGCATTGAGCCAATGTTGTAACAACCACATAGGCCCTGAGATATTTAAGGCCTTGGTAGTTTGATGAAGGAGTTTTAACCGCATGGCCGACAAACTAAGGGAGTGATAAAGGGAGGCTAGTAGAAGCTTGCCTCGAGATACCTGTCGACCCTCGTGAATCTGGATTTCCAAGTTGATGAAACTTTTGGCTATCTGCAGAGAACCAGGGCAGAACAAGTAGTAGGACAGCCACATCATCAGGAAAGTAATGTGTTCTTCATCAGACACCTCTTTAGAGCATTTATCGTGGTGATCTTCGATATAGTTCTGGAAACTAGCACGCTCGAAGTCGAAAGTGTTGTCTGTTTCCAGAGTCGGGTCGAACGTTTCGCCTAATGGCGAAAGACCAATGATAGCCGCCACATCAAAAAGTGTCAGTGTAAACATGCCACAGGGGGGTGGAAGGTGTTGGTCGATCCTTCCCAGAAGTACATCGACACCAGCAACAGACAAGGGTTAACCTTGTGAGCGTTTCTTGAAAGTTGAATGGCGTCGAAAATGCCAGCCGCTTTCCATTGCTCCTTGCGCTGGCCTTCGACTCTGTTGAGCCAAGAAATGTAGTCTTTGTTTCCAGGTGTAGGAATGGATCTAAAGACTCTAGACTTGGGCGCCATGAATTTTAGGTCTAAAGTACCACCTTTCTCGAAAGCTGGTGGGATAGTAGGCGCGAAACAGGGAAAGAACTCTTGAAGTTCTTGGTGACTCGGCTTTTTTTCTGGATATGGGCCGTGAAAAGCATGGAGCTTACTAGCCACTGCAAAGGGGATGATCATCTGATGGCGCCAATTGTCCACCAACACTTCATTAGCGGACGACGGTTGAGGAAGAGACCTGATGGATTCTTTTTCAGAAAGAACGAAAGCAATGGGGTTATTTCCGGTGGTGTGAATGGTAGAAGCAGTAGCGGTTGTGGATGAGGCCATTGGAAAAGATAATACAGAGGTTTTTCAAGAACAAGGAAGAGTTAAAGAAGAAGAAGCTATGAAGAGAAGGTGAAAAAGAAAACCAGTTGGGCTTAGTGGTATTTATAGAGAAAAGCACATACAAATGAAAGATCACAAAATGTTCAAATTCTGAAGTGAGTGGGGGTGGTTTCGAGACCCATAACTTAGGACGGGACTAGCCAACATGACATTGTCTTGGAAATCGTGGTATAAAAGTTGCCATCACCATGTCAGACGGCGAGTGACACGTGGCCCGACAGAAGACAAAATGCTGTTTGTTGAGTCGAAACCAAGGCGCCGTCAAAATCTTGCAGAAAAGTAAAAAGCCAGATTTCTCTGTCGACACAGTGCTCAATCGAAACTGGCCTTTTGGGGGGCAATTTGTTGGCTAAGAGATTTTGACCAAATAAAGAGAAAGAAGAAATGGTGGAATACCCAAAGCAAGTCGACGCCAAGAGGAGGCTGGAGCGTTGGACGACACAGAGGAAGGTCGCGTCGGAAGAAGACTTGGAGGCATTGTTGTCGGAGGATGTCAAGTGGTGGCATACGAAACCGTCACAAGGATAATACATCTTTGAGCGGGAAAAATTGAAAACTTCAAGAACATGGGAAGTGAGAAATATAGTGGGGTGACACGTGTCACAACCAAAACCAATATGGGGAGATGAACAGTTATTTTGTTAGCCTATATAAAGCAATAGTTATTTCCATTTTAGGGGTCGCATTTTGTAACATTGAAAAGGGAAAACACTCAAAGTACCAAGCGTTAAGAGAAACGAGTTTACTCCCGCAAAAATGCACGATCGCGTCCACACTTGTTTATTTTAATGCAATTTACATGCCTAAAATTTAAGTCATTCCGTCATTTACTTGTCTGTCTTGTTTTTTTCCTCTTTGTTTTATTCATCAACGCGAAAACCCTTTTATTTATTCAAGTTTCTTACAACTCCTCTAAAACAAAACACCATCATATCAACAACATGTACACTTGAACCAATAGTTCTGGGATTCTGTGGCCGATCCCACGAGTAAACCTGCGTTAAGAGGCAAGCGGTTGTTTGCGCCAGAATCGCGCGCGAACATCACCACAAATCATACTTATAATTTTTTCAGTAACTACTCTTGAAGCCTCAGAGGTGTACTCTCCATCTGGTCTTAATCGGACCCTCTTCCATTTCTCATATCTTGAAGGTGGAGATGGGATGCGATCATCTCCGATTTCTGATTGTCTTTCAAGCATGATTTTTTTCTCAAGATTCTTATAACCCCCACGAGACAATCTATGGGGGTACATGTTCTGGGCCTTATTGATTATTCCGACTTCGCTTTTAACCTGTTATGAACATAGTGAAAAAAATATATGATTAGTATCTATAACTCATTAGCATAATATTATCGGTTACATGAGAATAATACTAACCTTAACTTCCTCAGAACGACGTATCTTTGCAAACCTTTTCCATTGCTTCTTCGATATAAAAATATATCGAATCCATGGATGAGCAAGATCGCTCTTAGGCCTCCTAATGTAGTCAGCCGTGAGTTGTGCCTTAAATCCCCTCCAACGAGTACCAACATACGATATCCACTTTTTTTTCAAATTTGAGTCATCGTCGGTATACTCAAAATTCAACTAAATTTAAATAAATATATAAGTATATATGTATTAGAAATTATAGATATTGATATCGGCGATATATGAAAATTATAGTATGTAATACATTAACATCAGTCCATATGCTTTCTTTGACCTTATTATCAACTTGTTTCCAATCATTAATCAATATACTGACCTTGCTACGTGCAAGGAACGAAACATAACTCTTAAAAGTAGAGTAGTGTTGACAATCCACTACTTTGTACAACGAATCAAACTGGATAGGAATTTTTTCACCTGATGAGTTCCAGACATATGTGAATTGGGGCATCATTGTGACACCTCTTTGTGATCTTTTCGTTTGACTTTCAGTTGTTTGAGTATCATTGTCTAACATCTCATTTGTTTGAGTTTCTTCGCTGGTTTTTGATGAAGAACTCAACAAGGTCGACATCTAAGTTCAAAAACAACAACAACATAAACAACAAGAACATAAACATCAACCACAAAATAAAACAACAACAACCACAACAATGGCAAATGAAGTTTACTGTAGATGCACGGGGAAAAATATTTTACGTACCCTAAACGTGATAACTAAGTAAATGATGTTGATGTTGGTGATGGCGTTGTCTTCCTTCCATGTGGTGAGGACGTTGTTGTTGTTGTTTTCCTTCTAGACGGTAACAACTTAGTTGGTCGTGATGGTCTTGTCAACTTGGTTGACGATGATGACGACAATGGCAAATACACAGTGAAGTAGGAACGATGGTGTTTTGGATGAAATCGTGTAATGTTTCACAGTAACGAACGTTAGGGTTTGGGTTGAAATCGTGTATTGTTTCGTCTAATTTCTATTTGCAATGGAAAAAAGGATACTGAAGAGACAGACTACCTAGGAGTGTATAATATTATCACGCTACCACAACGGCCAATAATTGCAACCGTAGTGATATTTTACTTTCATGGTGAAATTTCATAAAAAAGCGCCAGAGTATTAACAATTAAAATTTTTAAATAAAAAACAAAATATATCACAACGGTTGTAAAAATCAACCGTAGTCATAAACTTTAAAGTTTTTTATTTAAAAATAAATAAAAATGAAAAGGCGCAACTTAACAACGGTGGAACTCTTGAACCATCGTCATAAACTTTTAAGTTTTTTATTTAAAAATAATTAAAAAAGAAAAGGCACCACTTAACTGTACGCCCTGTATAATATTTATCTAGAATAATACCATACAAGTGTTTTTATTTGGTACTGCCACATCAAAAGTGCCTAATGCCATAATTCGCATACTTGTCCATTCTAAAACATAAATACAACATATGGCACAAGTCATGGAAACTAGCCAAAAATAAAAATCTAAGAATAATTTACAATATCCTCAATTGTATACAAGAAAATAATACACAACGAAAAATACTAAAGCTAAGCTTCTCTTGAAACATCCAAGCATAGCTGCACTTGTAAATCAAACCTGCAAACCACACCTGCAATATGGCAACAATAGTGGGGTGAGATACATCAAATCTCAGTGAGTTCCCTATCTTATGGATTCTCTCGGCTTTACAAGGTTCTATCTTAGCCTAACTCAAGTCGGGGGAAAAGGAACTAGATTTAAACATTCTTACTAGAGAAACCATCCCACAAATCACCAAAACGACAACTAGTTAAGGAATCTTTCCCCGACCATCCCACTCAAGGAGATTAAACACGGGTCACGGATCTTTAACGTAGATAACTTTCCCTGACCATTCTGCTCAAAGAGATTAAACACGGGTCATAGTTATCTACAGTTGGTACTTTCCCCGGCCATCCCGCTCAAAGAGATTAAACACGGGTCACTAATACCAACCCCTAAGTAACTTTCCCCCGGCCATCCCGCTCAAGGAGATTAAACACGGGTCACGGTTACTTCACTTAATAAATACTTTCCCCGACCATCCCGCTCAAAGAGATTAAACACGGGTCACTAATATTTATTAAGTGACACAAACCTAATAAATACTTTCCCCGGCCATCCCGCTCAAAGAGATTAAACACGGGTCACTAATATTTATTAGGGGACAAAAAACTTAATAAATACTTTCCCCGGCCATCCCGCACAAGGAGATTAAACACGGGTCATTAATATTTATTAAGGGATACATACAAACCGGAGGAAAAACGGTCTCCCACACTAACAACTACTTAACAAAGATACTCTTCTAGTATCGATGTAAGCATTGCCATCTAAGTTGTTTACTCCAGGCCAGAACTCGCCAATGAATGCACGAGCGTCGCCATCCAGAGTTTATCTACTCTAGGCCAGAACTCGTCAATGAATGTACGAGCGTCGCCATCCAGAGTTTATCACAATTTTATTCACAACCTAAAGTTATAACAATCTTAACTATGCCATTTGTTTTGGGGTTAAGTTTCCTCACTCTTCCTAATTCATTTTAACATGCATAATCTCTCATTCATACTTAACAACAATTAGATAGACATGGTATAACACAAATTTTCATATAACAATATCAACCATAAAACGTACATGTTAAACATAGTCCACATAGTAGTTCACACACATTTTTAAGGCATATAAGCCACTACTATCCTCTACCAAGCATCCTTGGTTAAAATCATGGTCTACATTACCATTTAATAGTACATCACATAAAACATCCCTTTCGGGTTCCCTCCGATTCCTTTAATCGGGTATCGAAATCAATACTTTTTACTTTTATCCCGTAGGATAATTTCACAGCTTTCCAACGGCTATAATTATGCCTCGATCGGATTTACGATCCAAAAGATATGGATTTCCACATGTCACATAACATTATTTCCATTTATTTCCCACTAAATAATTTATCCCACGTCGTACCCTTAATTTTCACTTTTTGTCGGATAGAGGGTCGTTTTAGCTTTCCAATGATACCAAGAACGTCCCGATCCGAGTTACGGATCAAAAATTATGAAGGAAACAAAACGGGACAAACTGTCATGTTCGCTATGCGAACCTGCGAAATCTGGGATTCTCAGCAGCGTAACAGCAGGTCATTTTAGGGCCAAATTCATCATTTCTTCACCCAAATTACTTCCAATTCAAATTTCCATCAACCCCAAACATAACCCGACTATATTACACATTTATATCACATTTCATCCGTTAGATTTCATTGATTTATCCGTTTAATCATTTTCTCTCAGATCTAACCTAAGTTCCAACTTATACTTCTAGAACTTAAAGTGTCTAACTAGAACCCACCTAATAATCGAAGAGGAGTTTGAAGAAGATGTTGATGATCCATGAGTTTCTCTTCTTCATCTTTCTCCACTTTCTCTCTTTCTCTTCGTTTCCTCTTCCTTTCTTCTTTCCTCTGTTTTTCTTCTTCTTCTTCTTCTATTTCCTTTTTCTTTCTTTTCTTTTCATATATATATATATATATATATATATATATATATATATATATATATATATATAATATAATCAAACTGGATAAAACATCTCCAATTAATATTTTGTCGTCTTACACCAATTGATCAATTATTAGAGTTACCTTAAAATACTCTCTTGAACTAATAAATATCAATCTGTCTCTTTAATAAAATAATTGATCTCTTCAGAGTTCACCAGTTGCTCTATTGCTCCCAATTGATATTACTTAAAGTACTTAGAGAATTCCATTAATCCAATTATCCAAAGATAGAGTACTCAAAAGCTCATCTGACCTCAACTGATATCCAATTGAGCATTCAAATAATATGGGGTACTACATAACATTAAAGGAATAACATATATGAGGGTCCTGAGGTTCGAACCCATGAAAACTTGAGGTTATCACAACGGTTGACTGCTTAACCATTATTATATACAAATAATTTTTAATAAAAAAATAATAATATTATGATAGCGCCTTAGTTTAGAGATGTCACAACGGTGTAGGGAATAAGCGTGGTGACCATGACGTTGTTGTTTACGCGTTTTGTAGTAGTGGTGATGATAACTACACGAACAAAGATGAAGATGGATGCTAGCTTCGTTAGGGTTTTCCAACAGAGAGAGCTCAAGTGAAGTCAAAATGAAATAAACTGAGTTAAAATGAAACGTTGTACATTCATTAATATTTTTATCAAAATGTCATACCATAAATCCATGTCACCTAAAGAAGCCCAGCTGGACTTATACCCTAGTAAAAACTAACGGAAATACACATATTTAACAGAAAAGATGGCATTGGCTAACAGACTTACAATTAAAGGACCTGAAAGTAATATTTATTACATAAGGGGTCAAACTGAAAACTGAAATTAAATTAAGAGACAAAAAAATGCATTAAGACTTAGAATTAAGTTGGAATATTTTAAAATAAACATTTTTCTCCATACTAGCAATCTCAAGCGTTGTAACTTAAGATGTCGATTGGATTGAAATGAAGTTTTAACGTTTCTTTATTGGACCGCCATCTCTAATAGGTAATTTAATTGTAAAATGGAGTATTTATACAAGTTATATATCTCCTTTAATATAAATATTAAAAGACTCATTTAATAATTAGAATTAAATATGTTAAGTGTCTTCACAAAATTCTATCATTCAATTTTAGCTGTTATAATTTATTTTGAAACAATGATTTTTTTAAAAATTTTCGTTTATACTTTTGGTTCCTTGCTATCTAATTCATTAAAAAAAAAAAAACTGACGTGACATGTCATATTTTGTTTGACTAAAAAATACGTTTGATTGAGGGGTTACAATGCCACTTCTCATAAGGTTTGAGTTTAAGAAGTTTAATTCAAATTTTGCAAATCTACCACTAACAATTACTATGATTTTCGATCATAAATTGCATCATTTGTAACTTAAGATGGTTAGATTTTGGGGTAAGGAATCTATAATCTAACTATTAAAAACTTACTTTGTTGACTAACCATACTAACCTTCTATTAAACTCCCCATTAAACTAGAATAAAAGGGTAATTAGGACTTTAACCAGTTTTGCTTCACTAATAGTCATTTCATATTTAATGTTGCTGAGGTGTCACTCCACTAATTTTTGCACGGCTAATGAAATTGTTTTGAGTTAGAAAAGATAAAAATGAAATGTGAAAGGTTGCTCATCATTGTTCTTCCGCCACATTCATTGGGAAGATGGAAAGCTAAAGTCACACATTGAAACTTCCACTCCTCCATTAAGTTTGTTCATTGAAAACCCTAAATATTAACCTAATGGGTTTCAGATTAGTCTCACCAAATCCTTTCAAATTCAGCCTATCATTCTACTCCCTTCATCCATTCATCATCCATCATCCCGTTTCAACGTGAACGTCTTCTCTGTCTCTGATTTTTTCGTTTTCTTTGTTGCAACCCATTGTTATTGTTGCGCTAACCATTTCTGGGTTTCAATTTTTCAGTTTTTGAAGCAACAATGACAAGACCCATAGAAGATGTGAGGGACATAGACGATTCCAAAGATTTGTGGAAGATTGTTGTTCGTTGTAGACATATCTGGACCGATTACAATGTAGACATTCTCTTCTCCGCCAGCCATATCGCAAAAGGAAAACGCTCTGTAAGTAAACACACTCCTTCGATTTTTGTTTTTTTTTCCAGTTCCCAATTTTCAATTTGCAAAATCAAGCTCTATGATTTGATGTTCCCAATTTTTAATTTATTCCTTCTTCTCCTCTATACAAAAATTCTGACTGTTGTTGTCGCGTCGGTGTTGGCAGCGTCAGAATCTTAATGTTGCGAAATTACGGCTCTGATGTTGTTGTTGTTACATAATCAATGTGCGAAATTATTGGCGTTGAATCAATTTTCGCAGTTTCATGAAAGTGCTGAGGAATTGTTGCTGTAGATGCAGGTTACGAATGGATGGTGCGACATCGCTTCTAATTGTTTTTGTTATTTCTATCATACCAAATATAGTGTCGCAATTTATCTCTAATTAGTTCATTTTTGGGCACTTACGAAATTGTTGGAGCAAGGGAAGAGGTAAATACAGTGAAAGATTCAAGTATATATCAGTCCAGTTCTGATTTTCTTATTGTTTCTTTCTTCCGTTTTAGCCAGGCTATGTTACTTTGGCTGTAGGAGTTCAATGGATATTTCGCTCGATGCAAGGGTCGGTTTCTCCTGTGTTATGCAATTGTGATATTCTTCTTATGTTGTTGACATGTGCAGTTGGAATTAGAACTAATCAGTAATCAAATCTTATTATCCATAATTTGATTTTGCTATTGTTGGAATGCTTGATGACTCTATAATGGTTTCATTTTCTTTTCGATTTCCATTTTTTTGTTATATATGGTCCTTAAGTTCATGGTTCTAAGTACACTTCCCTTTCAACTTCCTCTTTAAAGTTAGCATTCTCTTCAGCTAACTATATCCATTCATAATATGATGGCATCTCAGATCCCTTACATATATAAGTTAACAACTATAACTGATAGAGCTTCGACGATGTCCAGGTTTTATTCTTTTTCTTTCATTTTTGTGGTTTTTGTCAAATTTTGATTTAGATTATGCAATTTGAATAATTTGAGTTGATTTAGGATTTTTCTGTTTAGAAATGAATTTTTGAAAAAAGCTTCAAAAACAACACTGAGATATTATTCAAAGGTGAGTTTGAAACTTTAAGAGATTATTCTTCAATTTAACTATTATGAGGTTATGACATTTATATTTGTTTGTAAATAGTTGTTGTTGGTGTTTCGTGCAATTCACCTAATCAACATTGCTAAATGTTGATGTTTATCTTAGATTGTCCGGCCTATATCCTAAAATCTGGACATCTTACTTAACTTCATTTTTGTTTTTGTTTTTCTCATGTACAAGGAGAACACACTCACAAATTAATCAAATGGTTCGGGAATTTCAGAAAACGTCATACAGGTTCCGATGGCTGTGTTGGTAATTTGAAAGACACTTCATTGTTGTACTCCTTTAAATTTGTGATTTTTTCTCAATTAAACCAATACAAGATGTGATATAAATTTTGGAATCCTTTTAAAGTAAATGAACGTAAACCTTGGATTTCCTTGCTTTAGAAAATGTAAGAGTATATAAACTGAATGAAAATGATATTTTATCGTTGGTTTTGAAAGGGAAAATATAACTTGAGATTTCATATTTGTCCATAAGGTACCCTTGATTTCAGTTGCTCTAACATTGGAGTGCCAATGTCAAACTCATCCACAGTTCCACCACCAACATTCGATGAAAATGGTAAGAATCTATATAGAATCTATAAAAATGGTATATAGATGTTACATTACATGATTTATTTATGCATTTTAAGATAGGCTATAAATATTTTCAATGTGATGTTAATGTTCAGGTAGCTCAGTTCTAAGACAAAGCTCCCAGTGGCTGCTCATGCTGTTGATTATAATTATAGCAAATGTGCAGATGAAGTAGGTAGCAGCACACTTGATGCATGGTTATGGTATTAGCTATTTATATGGTTATTTTTGGTTCAACACCAGATGTTCCAAAACCTTTTGCTTTCATGTGTGTTTTTTTCCTTACAAACATATTTAGTTTATCAACATTCCATTGCATTTTTTCATGTTTCAGATTTTTTCGCTACATGTTTATACTTTTTGTAGTGCACCAAATGGCATTAGGTCTTTTCGGGATGATGGCTTCTATTGCACGAGATATGGTTCTTGCCAATTCATTTGGCTCAGCTGCACTGCTGACTATACTTTTGCTTGGAGGATTTATTGTACCTAAAGGTAGGCACATACGCACATAATTATAAATAGGAAAAAATTTACATGTCGATATAATTATTTTTTATAAACAGTAATAAGTTACCATCATTTTTTATAAATGGAAATAAGTTATAAATATTTAAATAAACGGGAAAAATTTAACTATTGATAAAATTATTTATATAAACGGGAATAAATTACAAATACTTTTTATAAATTGACACACAACTCAATGCGCTTATAAACGAGAAAAAATCTACATGTTGATACACGGGTAGATGTGAACGTATCTATGAGATACCGGCTGTAGACTGATCATTTTAATGTCCATATTTTATATCCATGTTTTGCTATTGTTTTATATAATTGAAGTTATAAACGGTAGTACGATTTTTTTATAATTACGGATCAATACTTAAAAGTTGGTGCATAATATTAGTAGATATTTGAAGCTATGTGAGTACTTATGGATTGCAAAATAAGTTACTAATAATTTTATAAATGGACACACGTTTACAAGAAACTTATAAACGGAAAAAAATTTACATGTCGATACAATTACTTTTTATAAACAGGAATAAGTTACAATCATTTTCTATAAACGGGAATCAGTTATAAATATTTTTATAAACGGGAAAAATTCAACTATTGATAAAATTATTTTTATAAACAAGAATAAATTATAAATACTTTTTTATATATTGACACACGGGTTCAACGCACTTATAAGTGAGAAATAGTCTACATGTTGATACACTGGTAGATGTGGACGTATCTATGAGATATCAGTTGTAGACTGGTTATTTAAATGCCAATCTTTTTATTTTTTATATATTAAATCTATTAGATGCCAACTATAGACTGATCATTTAATTTTTTTTATTTCATACATTGAATTAAGTTTGATATATTTACTTATGCTATTGTAGGAATGAAAAATTCTATGAAAAACTTATTATTGTTACAACGATGAAGTACGATGTTCAAGTCAAATATTGTGTATTGAATGATATTACTATATATTTTTTAATACCATATGTAGGAAGTCTTAATTTTGTATTTGATAATTTATACGTAATATTGTTGTTGGATTTATTAACCTATTAAATTGGTTATGTTCTAAAAAAAATTAGAATCTGAAAAAAAATATTGCACGATTTATAAGTCATTTTTCGCAACGTAGAAATTATTATTTTTCATTAGTTTTTATTTTTTTAAGTTATACTATTTTGTAGGGGTGTTCGCGGTGCGGTTTGGTTCGGTTTTGAGCATAAAAATCATCCTAAATGCATGCGGTTCGGTTTGGTTCGATTGATTTTTAAAAATTCATCCAAACCAAACTAATGCGGTTATAATCGGTTTGGTGGTTGCGGTTTATAGACTTCTTGATTATGAAATTATAAAACTAAGAAACTAATCATATAATTTCCTAAACAGAATTTTAATTTTAATATAATATTATAAATTGGAAATATTATATTCATCCAAATGAAAAATAGTACTTTAATTTTAATATAATATTATAAATTGGAAATATTAATATGGAAAATAGTACTTTAGTTATTAATATGTAAATATAATATTAGAAATTAGGAAGTTAAGGTTAATATGCGGTTCGGTTCGGATCGGTTCGGTTGTGTGGAACAAAAACCGCAAACCGAACTGAACTGCGCGGTTCATTAAAAATATCATCCAAAATCATCCAAACCAAATGCGGTTTTTTATGGTTTTCGGTTTGGATTGGTTCGATTTGCGGTTTTGCTTTTGGATTGGTTCGGATACGATCACCCCTACTATTTTGTAATGTTTATGTAAAATTTTCAGTGGATTAATAAACTTATTATATTAGCTTTACTATTAAAGTTTTAGAGACGGCAAAGATTTAACGATTGACAAGTGTTTTTCACAACGTATAGCCACCTATTAGATTGGTTACGCTATAAAAATTTTAAAATCTTAAAAAAATTACATAATTGACAAGTGATATTTGCAACGTAGTGTCTGAATACAGACAAGACCCGTGCGATAGTACGGGTAACCCGCTAGTAAGTGAATAAAATAATTCTATTAACATTAGCTTCTCAACAGTCGCTTACCACTGCTTCTTTAAATGCATATATCTGTTTTGCCAAAGTAACAGATTTAACAACAGTGAGCAGTGAAGAAGAAATGTATAACAAGTGAGAAAAATTAATGTACTATAGAAAGAGTTGGTATTTGTATAGCTTTATTATGAGCAATAAACTTAAAAAAAAAAATAAGATCATTAGATTGATACCAATCAGTCTACACTCCATAAAGAAATATTACTAGCTTCTCTTTTTATTTGGTATTATTGTTAATGGTTGGTAGAAATGAATGAATGCCTTTTCTTCCTATCTTCAATGACCCAATCCTAACATATATTGAAAGTCATATATCAATGTATGAATCATAAAAGAATGTTTTTTTCTTTTTGACGGTCAAGACCTATGAAACACGGACACGTCAAAAATGACTCCGACACTGACACGGCGACACTGATAATAATTTAAAAAATTGAACAAATTAGACGTAATCATACGTGTCAGTGCAGGTGTCCAACACAAACACGGACACGGACACGCCTTTTTTCAGAAGTGTCGGTGCTACACAGGTGTGGTGACGGTAGTTTGGTGTCTTTTCAGCGTAGCTTATGGTATGGAGATAACAGTCAATAAATTGGGTACTGTACTTGATATGAGAGTGTGGTCAGAAGGGAACTGAAGCTTGAACATCCAACTGTGAAATGAAGATCTGGACGAGAACTCTCAACAAAAACTTGGAGAGCCGATGTCTTTTCTTTCTGAAGTCGAACCAGTTTCCTCTACAACAGACTGTTTTGAGTGGAATGAGGAGACTGCAGGCTAGTTTTTGGTAAACTCTTGTTACAATATTTTGTTGTCTAGTTTCACAAGTATTGCTTTGGACGAAGAGCTAACTTATGTTCCGAATGTTTTGTGGAAAGTTAAGGTTCTGCCCAAAATTATTTGCCTCGGTTGGAGAGTTCTTCTCAACAGAATCGCTACAAAGAATCAGTTAGTGAAGAGAGGAGTGACGCTTAGAAACGATGAAACGTCCTGCATTTTGTGTTTCATTGAGAATGAAAATCTTAACCATATTATGTTTTATTGTGCGGTTATATTTGGAGCAGCGAGGTTTGGCTTGGTGTGTATTTTTCCGTGGATATAGTTTCAGAGGACATTAACACCAAAAATAGTTTCTGTAATCATGCAGCCAAGTTAAAGAAATTTGTCTCAGAAGGCTTTGAAGTTCTGGTTTGGTTAGCACTGCGTGAAGTATTTGCTTAGCTAGAAATAGCATTTTATTTCAGGGGAAATTTTGTAATGTTGATGATATTATCTAGTCAATCAAGTTTTTAGTTTAGAGTTGGGCTTCTAGAGAGAATCCTAATTGTGTTCACACTGATTTACTTCTCCGTTAGTCTATTGTCGGTGTCGTTGATCTGTTACCGCTTGGCTGGCTTGTGGTATTAGAGAAATAATGGTGTTTTTCTTATTGATCAAATAGTGAATGATTACATGAACTTATAGCTGATTACATGAGAGAATTATAATAGAATATTCTCCAACAGCTATATCAGGAAGGCCTAAATAGGAAAGAAAATAAGGCTAGAAAAAGGAAAGAAATAATAAGTAATTAAATCCTGAGGCTAGCAAATAAGAATGAGGCTAGCAAATAAGAAAGAAATATCAAGTAATTAATTCCTAATAGCCCCCCTTTAAGCTAGAGAATGTATGTTTAACAGTCCCAGCTTAGCAAAAATAGCAGAAAATGGTTGGGGTTCCAGCGGTTTGGTGAACAAGTCTGCCAGTTGATTGTTAGAAGTGATTGGAAGTAAATGAAAAAGGCCGGCTTGAAGTTGTTGACGGACAACGTGACAATCAATATCGATATGTTTGGTTCGCTCATGGAATGTTGGACTCATAGCAATATGTCGAGCAAAGTTGCTGTCACAATATAAAAGAGCCGGTTTTGTGAATGGGATGTGTAGGTCTTGAAGTAAGTATGTAAGCCATTGAAGTTCACAAGTGGTAGAAGCTAGAGCTCTGTATTCAGCTTCAGAGGAGGAACGAGAAACCATTGTTTGCTTCTTTGAGCGCCAGGAAATTAATGAAGAACCCATGAAAATGCAGAAACCGGTGGTGGATCTACGAGACACAGGGCAAGTTGCCCAATCTGAATCACTGAAGGCCTTGAGATGAATCGGTGAATCAGAAGAGAAATATAAACCATGTCCAGGAGCATTTTTAATGTAACGAACAATTCTAAGAACAGCTTCGTAGTGATTTGTGGTTGGATTTTGCATAAATTAACTTAAATGTTGAACGGAAAAACTGATGTCGGGGCGAGTATTTGTCAAGTAGAGAAGACGACCAATGAGACATCGAAAGGCAGTTGGATCATGAGGAGGAGAAGTAGTATCGTAGAGAGGTTTTGTGTCTTTCATCATTGGAGTGGTAAAGGTTTGGTTGCAAGCATCCCTGTATCAGCAAGAATATCTAATGCATATTTGCGTTGGCTTAAGTGAATTCCTTTGTTGGTGCGAGAAACTTCAAGGCCAAGAAAATATTTGAGATTACCTAAATCTTTGATGCGGAAAGTAGAATGAAGAAAACTTTTAACGTGATTTATTTATGTTAAATCATTTCCGGTGAGGACAATGTCGTCTACGTAAACTAGGAGAGCAGTGAAAGTGTTGAGAGATGACTTGATGAATAATGAGTGATTATATTCTAAATGATGATAGGCGAGACTAATAAGAGCGGAAGACAATTTGTTGAACCATTGCCTACTAGCTTGACGAAGACCGTAAAGGGATTTGTTGAGACGACACACTTGATTAGGAGAGGTAGGAATTAGACCGGGTGGCAACTCCATGCACACTTCTTCATGTAAATCACCATGAAGGAATGCGTTGTCCACATCCAATTGTTGAACGATCTATTTTTCACTGGCTGCAATAGAAAGTAAAAGACGAATAGTAGTTAGTTTAGCAACAGGGGAAAAGTATCAAGAAAATCTACCCCTTCTTGTTAAGTGTAGCCTTTGGCTACAAGACGGGCTTTGTAGCATTCTATAGTGCCATCAACTTTGTGTTTAATACGGTACACCCATATGCAACCAATAACAACCTTGTCTTTGGGTAATGTGGTGAGGGACCAAGTATTGTTAGTTGCAAGTGCTT
Source organism: Lathyrus tuberosus (assembly GCA_022829125.1). Taxonomy (NCBI): domain Eukaryota; kingdom Viridiplantae; phylum Streptophyta; class Magnoliopsida; order Fabales; family Fabaceae; genus Lathyrus; species Lathyrus tuberosus. The sequence goes on from JALAZF010000272.1 coordinate 1,141,049, forward strand.
GAAGTTCATTGTTCATGGCATCAACCCATTGTTGGCATTTGATGGCTTGTTTATAGGTTTGTGGTTCAATAGCATTGGTAATTGAAAGTGTGTAATGAAGATGGGATGGTGATAATTTGTGATAAGATAATACCGAATGCAAAGGATATAGTAAGTTAGTGGTAGAGGAGGGAGGTGGAAGTTTAGCATTGCAATGAAAGTCTTTGAGATAGCCAGGCTTTTGTAGTTCTAGTTGATCTTCTTAGGTTGGTGGTGTCAAAAGATGGATGTGGATTGGGTGGAGGAACAATGGAGGATGAAGAGTCACATGTCAAGTTTGCGGCTGGAGTTGATGGAGTGGAGATAGGTTGTGTTGATGTTGGTTGGATATGAGGTCGTGATCTGTCATACTTTGTAGAGTCAGCAGGAGGGTCATCAAATAGAAAAATGGAATAATCATGATCTGCAAAGTCAATACTAAGATAAGAATCTGTAATTTCAGCATAGGGAAAAGTAGATTCATAAAAAATAGCATTGCGAGAAATGAATATTTCTCTAGTAGAGAGGTCAAAAACAACATAACCTTTGGTACCAACTTTGAAACCTAGGAAGATACATTTTTTAGCTCGTGGATCGAGTTTGGTGCGATGTTGTCCTAAGGTAGAAACATAGCATAGCGAACCGAAAACTTTGAGGTCAAGAAAAGTAGGAGGTTTATTATAAAGTAATTCAAAAGGAGACTTATTTTGCAAAATAGGACTAGGCAATCTATTGATCAGATAAACGGCATGAAGAACAACATAAGACCAAAAACATTTGGGAAGTTTGGCGTGAAAAAGAAGATTCCTAGTGACGTTAAGTATGTGGCCATGCTTCCTTTCAACAATAGAATTTTGTTGAGAAGTAGCAACACAAAGGTTTGGTGTAGGATGCCAAATTTATCATAAAATTCTTTATAGAGAAATTCTGATCCATTGTCCGACCTAATTGATTTGACAGATTTGTTAAAGTGAGTTTTGACAAAAATAACAAAATTTTGCAATAGGCTTCTTGTTTCAGACTTAGCAGTCATTAAAAAAATCCAAGTATGCCTAGTATGATCATCAACGATAGTTAAGAAATACTTATGGCCATGTAAAGATGGAATAGAGAGTGGTCCCCAAATGTCAACATGTAATAAATCAAAGGCGTGTAAAGTAACAGAAGAGCTTAAAGGAAAAGGTAATTTGCATTGTTTAGCATAATGACACGAGTCACAAATTCTTTTATTATCATATTTGATATAAGGAAAAACAGTGCACACTTGTTCAAGGACCTTATTTGAGGGATGTCCCAAACGAAAATGCCAAGTATCAAAAGATGAAATAATATTTTTAACAGTAAAATCATGAAAAATATATGAAGCTTTGGGCAAAGGATCTTTAATATAGTAAAGTCCATTATGAAGTCTAGCAAGACCAATCATCTTCAAACTTGTAGCTTCTTGAATATTGCAAACAGATTCATGAAAGGTTAACTTGCAATTAGAATTGAAAATAATAAGATGAACAGAGACAATATTCAATTTGAATATAGGTAAATAAAGAACATTATATAATTTAAAAAAAAGGAGAGAATTCGATTGTGCCAGAAAAATTTGCTACAACAATCGATCCATCGGGTAAAGAAACATTAATAGGATTGATTCTACGAAAAAAAGTAAAGTATTTCTTGGAATGGGTAACATGATCAGTTGCCCCACTATCAAAAATCCAATAATCTTTTGCAGAATCAATTATACCTGGTTCAGTGGATGCATTTTGATGATTCATCGATGAATGGAGTGGAGCGGTGTGTGTAGTATTGACATTGTGAGCAGATACTGTAGTAGATTTGGAAGAATTTGGTAACAAGGAGAGAAGCTGTTGAATTATCTCAGCACTTAGTTATGGATTGGATGAATCATTTGCAGCAACATTTGAAGAAGTTGGAAAAGAACCGTCATTAGAGGAAGTGGTGTTATTGACAGTCGATTGAGTTTTTGGCTGGTACCCAGGTGGAAATCCGTGTTTGAAGTAGCAAGTGTCAATGGTATGGCCGAGACGTGTGCAAAAGGTGCATTGTTTGGGTGGACCACGACCGCCAGACGAACTTCGACCTCGGCCATGTCCTCTATTGTTGTAACCGCGACTTTGAAAACGATTACCATTATCAGAGGCATTGTAAAGAATTTTTGAACTTTGAATAGCAATATTTGCAGGACTTTATTCTTGTTGAAGAACCAAAGAAAAAACTTTGTTAATGGAAGGCAGTGGATCCATTAGAAGAATTTGAGAATGAACTGTGTTATAATTGTCACTTAATCCTTTTAAGAAACAAATAACCAATTCGGAATCACGTTGTTGTATGATGATCTTGAAAGCAGCACAATTGCAAGGTGTGTGACAGGTGCAAGAAGGAAGGGGACGAAGATCTTTAAGATCTTCCCAAGAAGTTTTCATAAAATTTAAAAATTCTGAAATTGATCATTCACCTTGTTTTGTGGAGTGAATTTCTTGCAAAAGATCAGAGAAGCGGAAGTGATTTCCTTTGGTGAATCATTCTTTCAATTCTTCCCAAAGAACCTTAGCATTTTCGACGTAAGCGACACTCTGAGCAATCGAAGGTGTGAGAGATCGAGTTATCCACGAGATAACAAGGCTATTACACCGCTCTCAGGCATCAAAAAGAGAATCATGTTCTAGTAAAGGGGGTAACTTTCCATTGATGAATTGTAGTTTGTTCTTGGCAAGGAGGGCTCGCTTCATTCCACGACTCCAAGTATGGTAGTTGTTGTTGTTTAATTGTGGAGAGACTAAAACCAATCCTGGATTTTCACCAGGATGAATGTAATAAGGTGATGAGTGTGATCGGGAGGGATTTTTGATGTGATGAATAGTGGAATCATTGTTTTCATCAGAGGAAGATTAAGAAATTTCTTCTTCGGCCATTGGGGAAGGTGAAAAAGAAGCGTGTTTGTTATGATATCACTGATACCATATTAGAGAAATAATGGTGTTTTTCTTATTGATCAAATAGTGAATGATTACATGAGCTTATAGCTGATTACATGAGAGAATTATAACAGAATATTCTCTAACGGCGATATCAGGAAGGCCTAAACAGGAAAGAAAATATGGCTAGAAAAAGGAAAAAATAATAAGTAATTAAATCCTGAGGCTAGCAAATAAGAAAAAATATCAAGTAATTAATTCCTAATATGTGGTTGTCTTTGTGTGGGTTTTGAGTACCCTTTGTACTCACTAATAAAATTTCATTTCTTATAAAAAACTATTTTTAGCTATATAAGCATATTGAAATTCAGTTAAGCCAGAGACCGTTGGGGAGTTAGGGAGAGTCGGGAGTACCAATGAAACTAATGCTCCAAAACCACAAGAGATGGAGACGTCACATCTCAACCTAAAATCTTAAGGTGTTAGGTAAATGAGTCGTCTCACAAGTGTGAGTCACCCACATCCTATAATAGGATCTAACTAGATCCAAATACCGCTCCCCCACAAAGGCAAACCACAACTCTGATACCACTGTTGTGAGTCCGGGAGAATCAGGAGCACTAATGAGACTAATGCTTCAAGACCACAAGAGAGAGACACTACATCTAAACTCAAAACCTTAAGGTGTTAGGTAAATGAGTCATCTCTCTTATAAAATCCAACATTTCACCCATTCATAAGAAATGTGGGACTTTAACCACTCACACTTGCATCCAACAGGGACCAATGTTGGACCAGATGTTTGGGACAACATGTACAACCGGTTTATGACAGATAACCGATTTTGGGGACAAATGTCCGACACGATGTATGAGATATTGTATACAAGAATATAAAAACAAGAATATTGTATACAAGAATATAAAAATAAGTTACACAACCAAGTTATGACATATTAACTTATACAAGATGATGATGCAAAAAAGCAATAAGGATACATTAATCCAATCTTCTATAGAATTAGTACAAACTGTCTTAGATGAACAAGTCACTTGTTCAATGCCCATCTTCTTAATTCTACCCTCAATGTCTTTCTATTTAGGACTCCCCCTAAATATGAGAAACCCCTCCCACTTTCTCTCAAACACTAATCCTAAGTGATCAACATCAATAAACACAATGATGAATGTTAAATACAACTCAACTAAACAAATCATCTATTATGTTTTTTGAATAAAGCAATAACGTGGTGTACAATTAACACAAATACTTTGTTCTCAAGCTTATATAATTAGTATCTTTGAACAAAGTTTTACAAATTGTAAGTTCCTGGATTGGCTGGAATTTTGGTAAAATAACAAGGTGTTCAATGCTGATGTCATGGTGTTGATGTTGCAGCATTGAGTCTTAGTACTGGGCTGTACTAAGTTGTGAAGGTTAACTATGTTTGATGTCATGGGCTTGATGTCATAACATTGCACTTAACACTGGGCTGTGTTAAGGTTGCTAGTTGCTGAAGTGGATGTCTGATGTCACATAGGTGATGTTGTAACATCAGACCTGCAGAACTGAAGCTAATGACAGCATGGGCTTGTTGTTATTAGGGTCGCGTATTAGCTGGAATTGTGGAGAGTGTTGACTCGTTGGATGAGAATATCTTGGGCTAGATATTTTCTGTTACATGGGAGATTTGATTGCAGGTTTGTTGGAGAATTAAAAGGTGGAAGATTTAAAAAGATTTTGGGGATAAAATCTGTTTTAAAAGATTCAGTTTTTAATTAACAAATCTGATCAAATATTGTGACAAATCCAATCCAAATTCAAGGAGCTATATAAAGCGCACAAGACCAAGGAAGAAGGTACAGAAAACAGATTGAAGATCAAGAGCTGGAGGCTTAGAGTCTAGGGTTTGTTTAGAGTACTTGTAATCACACTATTCTAGGGTGAATAGGTGTTGAATTTTCTGTCCTCTCTAGAAGTTGTGAAGCAATAGAGAGTTGTTGATTGATCGAAGCTAGGAAGCAAGATCAAGGGATCTCAAAGAGGTTGTTCTTTGAGTGTTTTAGGGGATTGAGTAGTGTTCTCATATCTAAGTGGTTTCTTAGGTAGAAAGTCACTAGTAGAGTATAAGTTTAGGAGATTGTCAACTGGTGTGTTGAGTCTGTAAATTATATCTACAAGTAGTGAATTTCATCCCTGGCTTGGTAGCCCCCAGACGTAGGTAGTTAGACCGAACTGGGTGAACAATTCCTTGTGTTTTCCTGTTGCTTATTCTGTCCATTATTGCAGAGTGTGTTGTTGTGACATCGCACCTTAACATCACACGTCTGGTACCAGAATTTCAATTGGTATCAGAGCAGGCATCCAGTCTGTCTCTGGGTGAGATCTAGGGAAGTTACTTTCTGGTGAAAGATGGACAAAGAGGTTGGAGGATTTGTCAACAGACCCCCTATATTGGATGGCTCAAACTATGAGTATTGGAAGCCTAGAATGACTACCTTTTTAAAGTCATTAGACAGCAGAGCTTGGAAGGCTGTCATTAAAGAGTGGAAAGCTCCTGTTGTGTGTGAAAAAGATGATGCTGGCAAGGATAAAGAAGGCACCTCAAAGCCTAAGCCTGAAGAAGAATGGACCAAGGAAGAAGATGAGCTTGCCCTTGGGAATTCAAAAGCCCTAAATGCTATCTTCAATGGGGTTGACAAGAACATATTCAGGCTGATCAACTCATGTGAAACTGCTAAGGCTGCTTGGGATATTTTGAAGGCTACTCATGAAGGCACATCTAGAGTTAAGATGTCTAGACTTCAGCTTCTAACATCTAAGTTTGAAAACTTGAAGATGAAGGAAGATGAGACTATTCATGACTTCCACATGAGTGTTCTTGAGCTGTCAAATTCATCCAGTGCTCTTGGTGAGAAGATGACAGAAGAGAAGCTGGTGAGAAAGATTCTTAGGTCCCTCCCTAAGAAGTATAAGATGAAGGTAACAGCCATTGAAGAATCTCAAGACATCAGCAAGATGAGAGTTGATGAGCTTATTGGATCTCTTCAAACATTTGAACTTGGACTGAATGAGGAAGAACCAGAAAAGAAGCCTAAGAGTATAGCTTTAGTCTCCACTCCTGCAGCAGCTAAAGATGATGAGTCCCAGGAGGATCTGCCTCAGGCTATAGTTATGTTAGGAAGACAGTTCAATAAAGTGTTCAAGAAGATGAACTATAGACCTAGTGTCAAGAACATCTCTTCTGACATCAGCAAGTCAAAAGAGAAAGATGAAGAGAAGATTGCACAAGATAAAGGAGTTCAGTGCTTTGAATGTGAAGGGTATGGACATGTCAAGAAAGAGTGTCCCACATTCTTGAAGAAGCAGAATAAAGGCTTGACAATTTCCTGGTCTGACACTGATAGCGAAGATGAAAGTGAGTCAGCAAAGCATGTTACAGCTTTGACAGGAATTGTTGAATCTGATGATGATAGTGATGGAGAAGTCACCTATGATGAGCTAGCTTCAACCTACAGAGAGCTGTGTTTTAAGAGTGCTGAAGTCTGTCAAGAAAACAAGTGCCACAAGCAACAGATAGCTCAGCTTGAGGATGATAAAGCTGAATTGGAGAAAGAAGTCATATGTGTCAAAGCTCATCTTGAGCATATGACTAAAACTGTTAGAATGTTGAACAGTGGTACAACCACTCTTGACAAGATACTCCAATCAGAAAAAGTTGTTGGAGACAAAGCTGGGATAGGATATGTGGCCGAAGACAAAGGTACCTCAGAAGCAAGTACTTCAGGTCTAAAGAAGGAAGAGTCACAAACTGTGCCTCAACATCATCCAAAGAGGCAGAATCTTACTCCCAAGGAAGCTGATGTTTCACAACCTAAGAAGATTGAGAAGAAGACTGGTCATAATCAGAAGAGAAAGCAGCCACAAGGAGCAAGCCAGAATATGCCCCCCCAATATCATAGGAGCATGGAAGCTGCAAGGGTCAAGCAGACCAGGTCACATCCGATGTCTCAACATCAGGAACACTGGTATGGACCTGGCCTCAACAATGCTGTGTCGTATAATTATGGAAGAAGAAAGCCTCATCACCATGGGAGACAGCCTAGAAGACAGCATCCTCAGTTTAAACAGCACGTGTCTCATCAGGTGTCTCAACATCAGGGGTATGGTTACACTAATGCTGTGTCTCATTATGGAAGGAGAAAGTCCCACCATCATGGGAGACAATCCAGGAAAAAGCATTCTCAGCTTCCTTATGGATACCAGCATAATAGAAGGCAGGCAAGCAATGTTAGGAGAAGACCACATTATGGATGGCAACCTATGCAGTCTCATCAAGGCAGAAGATTCAGAGAAGAAAGGGTGAGATGCTTTTATTGTGGAAGGCTTGGACATATGCAATACTCTTGCTACAAGCTGCATGGATACCCTCAGACACAGAACAGATGGAGAGAATACAGGCCCAAAGTCGTTAAACAATTGGTACAGAATGAGAAGATGGAGTGCTTATTGGCTCACCTGGCTGACAAAGAAGCTAAAGAAGAAACATGGTATTTTGACAGTGGGTGTTCCAAACACATGTCTGGATGTAGATCCATGTTTGCTGAATGTAGACCGTGTCCTTCTCTTGAAGTGGTGTTTGGTAAAGGGAATAACGGAGTTGTAGAAGGTATTGGAAAAGTAAGAGGACCTGGACTTGACAATGTCTATCTTGTCAATGGTTTGAATGCTAATCTGATAAGCATCAGCCAATTATGTGATGAAGGTTACTTAGTCAGCTACACCAAAGACAAATGTGTTGTAACGAATGAGAAGGGTGAGGCTGTAATGACTGGTGCAAGATCCAAAGACAATTGTTATCAGTGGATTCCTCAAACTGAAAGCCAACCTGGTGATGATAAAGAAGATATCAAGTGTCGACATCAGAATGATGAAGGTTCCCTCAAGTTGATGAAGGTCAGAAGAAAAGATGATCTGAAATTAGTCAAGGGCAAATGTTACACATCAGTCCTCACCATTGATGGAAGGATTAAAGGTTCTCAGGAGCTGAATAGAGCAACATCTCTCGAGAGGAAAGATGCTGATGTCTTGACATCTGAACAAATCATCAGAATCTCGCATCAATGTAGTGGTCTGACTGTGAGTAAGTCTAAAAGGCTAGAGATTGAAGAACTCACTGAAGTTATGGGAGATACCAGTGGTAACTATAAAAAATTCTATCATCAAGATCTGAAGAAGATCGATGTCTCAGAAGAAAACCTCCCCTGGATGAATAGCTCTGTGTCGAAAGATACAGATGTCAGAGCAGATGCTGAAACATCTCAAGACAAGAAGAGTATTTCTAGCCTCAAGAAGGATGATGAGCAAAGTGCAAAAATGATTCAGAATAGACTAGAGTCTAAGACTGATCCCAATATGAAAATTGACATGCAGAGGACCTCTGATATTGGCTCTATCAGATCCTGGATTAAAATGTCAAGAATAAATACACATCCTCTAGGATGGAATCATGCTGGTCAAAAGATACAAACTGATCTTGGAAGACTAAGAAGAAGAAAGAGGGGCAAAATCAGTTCTCAGATCTAAGAAGAAGAACAGTCGTAGATCAGTGTTATGTGGAAAGAACTCATGCTATCAACTCTTGTGGAAGAAACGACTGTTGGGCAATCACCATGTCAAGAAAGATGTTACAACATTGCAGAATATTACTCATCAATGGGATGATGAGCAGGTTGATAGAAAAGATCTGGTTAAATACTCAGATTATTTGGTAAATAAAGATAAATTAGATTATGAGTTCATGTATGCTAACCAATTTGAGAGCTTAAAATTGGGGAGCGTATTACTTCAAAATTAATTGAAAGATGTTTTATGGTGCAGTTGGCCTATAAGATAATGGTTATTCAACTGCAGATAGTATGGTACATAAAATAGTCTGTTCAATTTTTTAGTGTAGTATCTCTAAGAAACTCATCTTGGTGCTCTGGTTCTGTTTAATGCAGTACAAATTTCAGCAGTTTAGAAAAGTACTGTAAAGTGTTTGGCATGGCAACTGAAAAATCTAAAAATAGGATTTTTATTCAATAGTTGAAAATACAAGATTAGACTACATCCTCATGTCAATCTCCTGCATCCAGAAAAGCCTTCCAATCTGCATCCCATTCATCTTCTGAAGGCTGTTGTTGAGCAGAATGGTTCTTACCAGGCTTCATAGTGGTCACTGAAGTTCTGCCAGTTTTTGTTGCTCCTGTAGAAGGACCTGATGTCGTCTGAGATTTGATCTTCTTCTTCAAAGGGTCTGGTTGTGTATCCTCATGCTTGAGGTTCTTGGTTGGTTCTTTGGAGCTTGATTGACTCATGCTTTATTGGTGTGTTGTGCTGAGCATAGGAGAAAGAGTGGTTTTATAATGGTTTGTTCAAATGCTTGGGTTGTATCGCCTGACCAGTCAAGGGGTTGGAAGTTGTTTTTGACTATGTCATTAATAATGTCAGAACATTGTGCTTGGAGACTACATAGGTCTTGTTGCTACTGACAGTGGGACCAGTATTATGTCACCTTGTAGGGCATTTGATTTGGGATAGTTGTCTAATTATGGCTAAAAAGGGGGAGAGTTAATAAATGCCATAAAGAGAAGAGTAGTAAAAGATTAAGGTGTCTAGTTGAAAAGTGGAAAGTGTGTTGATGCAGCTGTGGAGGGGGAGTATAGACAGCATAGTTGTGGAGCTGCTAGTGAAGAATTCATAGCAATTGGAGAGTGCAGCAAAGCAGACATCAAGGGGGAGATGTGTTGCACATTGTGAGCTACTGAACAGTTGTGATGCTGGTTTAAGTTTTTGAGGGGGAGCACCAATTGGCTGTTGTCAATAATGAAGATGGTTCTGCAGCAGATCAAGTAATGAAGACTATATGAAGATTGTCAAACTGCTGCAAGTTAAAGTTTCAAAATATTGAAGATATTCCGCTGCTGAAGTCTCTGAAGATGCAGAGATTGTTTTAGCCAAAATTAGCCAAAGGGGGAGATTGTAAGTTCCTGGATTGGCTGGAATTTTGGTAAAACAACAAGGTGTTCAATGCTGATGTCATGGTGTTGATGTTGCAACATTGAGTCTTAGTACTGGGCTGTACTAAGTTGTGAAGGTTAACTATGTTTGATGTCATGGGCTTGATGTCATAACATTGCACTTAACACTGGGCTGTGTTAAGGTTGCTAGTTGCTGAAGTGGATGTCTGATGTCACATAGGTGATGTTGTAACATCAGACCTGCAGAACTGAAGCTAATGACAGCATGGGCTTGTTGTTATTAGGGTCGCGTATTAGCTGGAATTGTGAAGAGTGTTGACTCGTTGGATGAGAATATCTTGGGCTAGATATTTTCTGTTACATGGGAGATTTGATTGCAGGTTTGTTGGAGAATTAAAAGGTGGAAGATTTAAAAAGATTTTGGGGATAAAATCTGTTTTAAAAGATTCAGTTTTTAATTAACAAATCTGATCAAATATTGTGACAAATCCAATCCAAATTCAAGGAGCTATATAAAGCGCACAAGACCAAGGAAGAAGGTACAGAAAACAGATTGAAGATCAAGAGCTGGAGGCTTAGAGTCTAGGGTTTGTTTAGAGTACTTGTAATCACACTATTCTAGGGTGAATAGGTGTTGAATTTTTTGTCCTCTCTAGAAGCTGTGAAGCAATAGAGAGTTGTTGATTGATCGAAGCTAGGAAGCAAGATCAAGGGATCTCAAAGAGGTTGTTCTTTGAGTGTTTTAGGGGATTGAGTAGTGTTCTCATATCTAAGTGGTTTCTTAGGTAGAAAGTCACTAGTAGAGTATAAGTTTAGGAGATTGTCAACTGGTGTGTTGAGTCTGTAAATTATATCTACAAGTAGTGAATTTCATCCCTGGCTTGGTAGCCCCCAGATGTAGGTAGTTAGACCGAACTGGGTGAACAATTCCTTGTGTTTTCCTGTTGCTTATTCTGTCCATTATTGCAGAGTGTGTTGTTGTGACATCGCACCTTAACATCACACGTCTGGTACCAGAATTTCACAAATCAACAAAGAAATCAAACTCTATGCCTTAAGATATAAATTCAGTCGCTATAATGGTACACAACAATAACTCAAACAAATACTAAAAAATAGAAACCCCAACACAAAGAGTCTTCAAAATGTGCACCCCTTCAAACACGAGGTTTGATTCTTCTTATATAGAAATACAATTATGGGCTTTTCCCTTGGGCATTAGCAAATATGATTTCGTCCAGAAAATATAAGAGAATATGTTTTGATTTGTTCCTTAACAACCTCCAAACGATATGATTTATTTTGATTCAAATTCAAATTTAAATCTCAATTTAAATTGAATTGATCTCAGCCAATCTTTAACAAACAAATCCACATAAATGCATTGCTAAAATATAGAAAGAAATCTTATTTGAATAAATCAGAAATTTCGCACCTAACAACATACATCATGGCCTGCTAACCAGAGCCAGATGTTACACTGCATACATGCTAGAACACAGTGTTCCACATGTTGCACCAAAACATCAAAAATATCTCTCTTCATATAAATCTTCTTTGTAGAATAAATCTTATATTAAATAAATTTGAACCAAAACTTCCTTCAATGAAAATTCAACCAAATCTTCTTTGACTAAATCAAATCCAAATCTTTTAATTAAATCATATCATCCATATTCATGGTTTAATAAAATTCGTTCCCTGACTTGGATTAACAAACATCTTCCAAAAGTAAACTTTTATGTCTTATGAAGAAATTAATACCACAACAAATCTAAAGGAAATCTAAAGATAATTAGAACCCAATCCTTACACCAAGATGTCACACAACATGTGCTAAACATCTTGCTCAACAAGTTGCTTACAATCAAATATTTCTGGTTGACACTTTACCAGAAACTTAGACTGAACAAATCTTCTTAGAAACAAACACAATCACACTCATCCATTCTTTGTGTCAAGAAATCACCCTTTTCACAAGCTTGCTCAAAACCATTTTCTGCATCTTTTAAGAGCAGCCCTTATACTTACCACTTCCATCCATTCCAACACCTCAAAAACCATCCATAAATCACCCTTCAACTGTCCAGACCTTGTATTTTCAGTTGTAACTCCATGTCTTGAAGTTTTAGTTTTGGTTGTTTTTGCATTTCTTACAAGAGGGAATCCACTTTCTGTTCCCCTGGTTTTTTCTTGGTGTCTAAGCATCCCATCAATATCTTTGAAGCATATTGGAGGTGTCCAGGGCTTGATCTCCATTCTGTAACATCTTTTGGAGGTTTTGCGAAGTTGACTACAAGAGGCAAGTTCTTTTTCAAACTACTACTCTTTGAAATATGATGATTTTTGATGTACACTGAGCATGGATAGCTTAAATATGATGTTTAGGATATGTTTGATCCATTAAATTTGCTCAGCATGACTGCATTTTTTTCTGCAACTGTCATATTTCGCTATGCGACACGTAGCGACCTCCAAGCGAGCGCTTCGCCACCTCTCGCTTCTTCCGCTTCAAGCGAAGACTGAACATTTTTGGTTCTGTTTTGGTTCTGTGTCTACTCACCTCTCCTCGCGTCGCGACCGTCGCTATGCGACACGTAGCGACCTTCAAGTGAAGCCCTTCACTCCCTCTTGCTTCTTTCGCTTCAAGCGAAGCGTGACCATTTTTTGTTCTTTTTTGGTTATGTTTCTAATCGCCTCTCCTCGCGTCGCGACCGTCGCTATGCGATACGTAGCGACCTTCAAGCGAAGCCCTTCGCTACCTCTCGCTTCTTCCGCTTCAAGTGAAGTTCAATCATTTTGATTCTGTTTGTTTCTGTAAATCTCGATGCACTTCGCATAGCGACTGCTCGCGTAGCGAAGCATTGGGTTGCAACGCGAAGGTGTCCATTTTTTGTTTTTTTTTCTTTTTGTTCAACTAGTTTCCTTCATGCCTAAGGTACTTAACATCCTCCCTTTCTTAAAAGTGGACTCCAACTTTAACTTAGGTGATATTTTATCCTTGATACAAGATTAGGTCTAAGATACTCCCCTTTGTAGGTCATCACCTACTTGCTAAGATGTTAGACTTATCTCATGAGCCCTAAAAGTATTTACCTTATGAATGATCTTTGTGTGTTGACAATGTTACTTGTATATCTCTTAAAGTGTTTACTTGCTTTGAATGTCATTACATTCACTATCCTTATTCATGTGTTATATCCATGTATTTTGCTATGTGAATATCTTTGTTTGACTTCATTAAGTTACCCCTCCCTCAAGTGAGACTAGCTTGTTAGCTCCTCTCCTTAACCCTCGTTATTCCCCTCATTCCAAAGGAAAGTCTCTCTATTGACCTCAAAGTCATAGATGGCTCATTATACCATCTTGGCCTCTTTAGAGCCATCTTATCAACCCTTGACCTCAAAGTCATAGGTAGCCCCTTTAACCCTTGACCTCATAGTCATAGGTAACCATCTCCCCTTGACCTCATAGTCATAGGTAACCATCTCACCTTTGACCTCAAAGTCATAGGTAACCGTCCCTCTTGACCTCATAGTTATAGATAGTTCCCTTGACCTCATTGTCATAGGTAGTTTACCATCTTGGCCTCATAGCCATCTTCTATCCTTGACCTCAAAGTCATAGGAAACCATCTTGGCCTCCTAGTCATCTTCAACTCTTGACCTCAAAGTCATAGGATACTTTCTTTTCCTCTTGGCCTCACAGCCATTCAACCCCATCATAACTTAGAATTAGAGAGTTCTTTAACTCTATATGAGTGTTATACTCATTCCCCTTGGAGCTTTGGCCATAGTCAATGGTTCCTCACCCTTAGTGAGGTGAACTACGGTTGCTCTGATTCTTTAGTCAGGATACGTAGGCACAAGATGCGACGTCTTGGCGAGCATACTTAGTGTATATACCCTTAGGTCTTTACCTTTAGCACCTTGGTCTTTACCATAGGTCTTTACCTTTAGCCTTAGCATAGATCCCTTAGCAAGCAAACATAACATAACACGAACATGAACAAGAGGTTCCTGTAGAGTACTACAAATACTTAGGGTGCTAATACCTTCCCTTAGTATAACCAACCCCCGATCCCCGATCTCTTAGCTGTGTCTTCACATAGCGCAATTAGGGTTTCCTTCGATCTTTACCCTTTCCTTTGGATAAATCAAAGCTCGGTGATGCATTTCAAAGATGTGTGATTCAAGTTATTTAATAGCTTGATATCCGATTCTCACCGCAACAGAAATGGCAACTTCACTGGGGAAATATATTTGAGGGTTAAGCCCACCTTGTTGTATTTATGTTATTTATGTTTTGCTTGCTTGCTTGTACATATATGTATACATCTATTTGGGTTCTTCTGTTTGGCAGGGTGCTACTTTTGAGTGGTGAGATAAGTCCTAACCCGGACTTGAGAGCACATATATGATAGGATTGTGGTGTAATCAATAGTCGGCTGTTGGGAGTCATCCTAACAAGTTTGGCATATGATGACCACGCTCAGTTGAGGCCCCTTTGGGATTATTGATGTCTGATGTGAGTAGTCGTATTGATGTCACTCTTTCTGACCTGGGAGTCCGTGAGGACCGTAGTTACCTTTACCCCCACTTGGCCTTTTTAGGACGTAGTGCGATGGCTATGAGGGAGTAGTCCCAAATAGTTGATACGCGATACTACACTCAGACGAGTTTATCTTAAGAATATTATTAACCAGCGTGAGTAGTCACGTAGGCCGATAATATCTGAAAGATTTATCCATGACTCTGAGAACTTTTTAAAACCCTGTTCTTCAGTTGATAAACCCATAGTACACACCTTTTGGGATGGGTAAACCATGGCTCTACCCGTGTGATCCCTAAACCTAGGCCTTATGTGCTTTGTTGTGTGTACATATGTCTCTGTTTATATGTGCTTGTGTGTTTGGTGCATTGCATACATCTCATTGCATCCATTGTTAGTTTTAAGGAACTCAGTCATCTTTTCCTTTGTAAATCATAGGTATCATGGATATTGAGAAAAGAAACACTAAGAAGTACAATTTCAAGAATCCCAATTTGGTAGAACTGAAGAAGCTAGCAGCCTTGGTATCTTGCCCTGAAGACTTCATAAAGCTTTATGGAAGACTGATTGGTATTCTCAGAACCAAGATGGAAGATGGTGTTCTCGATACGTTGGTGCAGTTCTATGACCCTCTTTACCATTGCTTCACATTTCCTGACTACCAACTTTTCCCAACGTTAGAAGAGTATTCTTATTGGTTTGGTCTACCTGTAAAGGAGCAAGAGCCTTTCAGTGGTCAAGAGAAGACTCCTTCACCAAAGGAGATTGTTGATTCTATCCATTTGGAAATGTCTGAAGTCAAACCTCACCTCACCTCCAAGAATGGGATCAAGGGTCTACCTTCCAAATTCTTGTTTGATAAAGCCTTATACCTGGCTAAGATGAACAATATGGATGCCTTTGAAGCAATCTTTGCACTCCTTGTCTATGGTCTGGTCTTGTTTGCCAATGTTGTGGAGTTTGTTGAAATCAACGCCATTCGGATCTTCTTAAGTGGAAACCCTGTACCCACGTTGCTTGGTGATACTTATCACTCTATCCATCACAGGACTCTCCAAGGAAAGGGCATTATTTCATGTTGTGCACCTTTGCTCTATAAGTGGGTTGTGACGCATTTGCCTCGAACCTTACGATTCAAGGATAATCTTGACAAGCTTCGTTGGTCTCAGAGACTCATATCTCTCACCCACAATGATATCTTTTGGTATGATTCAGCTTACGACAAAGGAGTCATCATTGACAGTTGTGGCCCATTCCCCAACGTGACACTCCTTGGTATCCGAGGTGGGATTAGCTACAACTCCGTCCTTGCTAGACGCCAGTTTGGATTCCCAATGAAAGAGAAGCCTAAAAGCATCCATTTGTCCGGTTTCTTTTATCTCAATGAGGAGGCCAGTGCAGAAACCAAATATAGAGTTTTGCATGCTTAGGAAAAGCTCCACAAAAAAACTAAGAATGATCTAGGAAAAAGAAACTGTGTGGCCTTGGAACTATTCCTTCAGTGGGTTCGATCTCGAGCTCGTGACCTTAAGATGCCGTATCTCCTCGAGAGACCTCCATAGTTTACTGTTGTATCTCCCTTTATCATTCGTATTGAGCGCATAGAGGAGTATCAGGAAACTCTGGCAAGGATGAAGCTTGAAAGAGACACGTGGGAAGGGAAGTACCATACCGTCTGTGCTGAACAGGTGGAGCTGAAGAAACAGATGAAAGAGAAGGATGACCTGATTGGCTTGAGAGACGTGTGACTGATAGATATGTGGCGCAAGAGAATTAATTTTTTTCTAGCATGAAACCCACTTCTAGTACTCATGAGTATGCAAGCATCCCTCCGACGTCTGGCGCTTGGAAAGGGATTGTCGATAAGTTGATTCTGGAGAATGACAAGCTAAAGAGACAGAAGAGGATGCGTGGAGTATAGCCTCTCTAGATAAGGTTGCTTTTTAGGCATAGCTGTTGTCTTTATCTCTTTGTATTTTGAGCTTCTTTGAAATGTACTTTGAAAGTGTAACTTTTCTCAATATTTAATGAAGTGAAGCTTATTTTGAAAATTGTCTCTCTTGAGTTCCTTAAAACCAACTGCATTTTGCATTTGCATTTGCATCCCATGCGCATGTCATCACATTCGCATCTCATTCGCATTTCTCAGCTTTGAGTCTCTTCTTCTTCTATCTCTAAAGGATACCTATCCCGCATTCCAGACAAATGACAGCGATGAACGAGATGTTGAAAAATCAGGAAGCCTTGAAAGAGGAAGTCAGAATCCTCAAAAGTCAGATGAGTTGGGTCTTGCAAGCCTTGCAAAACTTGATGAGGAAGAAAGGGCACGTCCACCCTGCTGCGCCCAGAGAATTTGTCAATTCATCGTCTCCTGTGGTTCTTCCATGCCAGGGGCACGCGCTTGGAGAAACCTCGTATCAATCATCTGCTATGAAGAAAATATGCCACACAATGATTCAGTAATCGGCTATAGAATACGCCAATACAGTGAATTTATTCCTAGAAAACTACTAAACATTATAGAGGACAACAGAACAATAGGAGGTTCAAGTTGATCAAAACAAATGGGGTTCATAAGGAGTACTACAATACTATTTCATAATGTAATGAAGAGGTTTAATTCAATTGTACTTCTGACAAATGTAAAGGAAAGAATATTATGGGACTTCCTAATTACAAATAGCAGGAATGATATTAGCTAATATCACCTTATCATCTTTCACTAATTCCAAAAGTTGAGGAGTTTTCTTCAAATTGAGATCAGCTAATAGTTGAATCTAATGTTGCCACATAATGGAAAAACACAATACATTGTAAGTTAAAAAGTCTTTCCAATGAATAATAAAAATCAGAAAGGTGTCAATCCCTCCTCTTAGCCTTATACTATGCAAGTTAAAAGGGAGTAGATTTCAGTAGCATACCTTGATTATTTGTGAAATCAAACTAAGTATCAAATAAGGCTACAAATAAACAAGAAAATGTTCAGTAGCATTTCTAAAAACAAAAACACAGTTGCAATCTTAAAAGTTGTGTAGAATTAAATTACCTTCAAGTAGCAGTTGTCTTCTAAAAACAAAGACAATGCTGCATTTGTCTTCTAAAACATCGACAAGCTTACACCTGTGTAAAAATATTATGATAAAAACAAATGCAAATAGCTAACTGACTAATCATCTATAAATTATATAGAGCCTGTAAAATTATAGAAAAAGTCATACAATTAACAACCACTAACATTTGTCATTTCAAAAAGTCATACAACCTTCCTAATATTGTAAAGTTGATTAAAAATACAAAATAAAGTAGTCATAGCTACAACAAAAACAACCCCTAATAACTCGGAATACATTCAAGATCAGGTCCCAAAAAAAATACACAAAAAGTAATCACATCCGAGATTAATTCATTTTACTAAGAGTACAAGATCAATCTTCATCTAATGACTGATCCACTAAATCGTCATCATAATGATGAGGATGTGATCCAATGGTTGAAGCGTCAAATTTCTTCATAAACTCCTTCCAAGCATTCATCTCTTTCTCTCTCTCCATCCTCTGTGCAGTATCAGTAGCAGCTTTTACAGCCCCGGTAGCAGCTCGAATAACTTCGTTAGCCTCTTGTAATCAAGCAGTTGCTGCCTCAGCAATTTGTTCAGCTCTAATTCTAGACGCTCTTTCAGCTTCTAATGAAATCCCAAACATAGAGAGTTGAGGAGTTTGAGATTTTTGGGTAAAATTGTTTGATCCACATTTTAGATTAATAGCTAAATCTGCCGCGCCATAAACCCGACCACGGTTACGACCTCGAGCAGCCTCTGTCCATAGCTGATTTACACGCTCTCCATCTAACAATTGAACATCATCTCCATTTCCTTCTTCAGTTGGCTGAAGTTCTGCATCAAATTTCTCTTTAAAAGTCTTCTGTACAATAGAAAAAGTAGATAACATGTTAAAGTTGTGTGACAGAAAGTTGTGTTAAAGTTGGAGATACATGAAGATAAAATAAAGCAAAAAGCTATGAAAGCAAAATTTTTGAATGAGAAAATGAGATGTGAGTTGCAATAGATTCCGAGATGTTACATCAAATTATATTAAGATATGCATGTTTAGTTTCTATGAAAAGCACCCAATAATGAACAAGTCACTCCTTGTATTCTAAAAAGCTTGAATTCACATAAACATCTCATCAGTGAGCAATATAATGCATCTTTCTTGTATCTTTTCTCTTTACTATTGTGCTAAGCAGTAAATGAAAAATAAGGAAACAATATGCAAACTACAGAAAACATGAAAGACATGAAATTAACTGCAATAAGGGATATTGATGCAGTTATAGTAATGGATAAACTAAGAAAGTTTTGTCATGCAGATATTGATACAGTAACATTTGCGAGAACTTACGTAAGTAGATGCAGCACGATTGTCAACCCATTCACCATTTTTCCACTTGTGTGTTTTTAAAAATAACTCATCGGGACGCAGATCCGTTTGACGTTCACGTGACTACAAATAATCAAATAATCAAATAACCAATACAAAATACGAGTAAAATTGTCGTGATATAAAGAATCTTCATAATAATAATTATTTGTTAGGATTTTATTACTTACAAGTTCAAGTGCAACATCAATATGAGCCTTACGGCCTGTTGTGTGGACTGCTCCGCCTCTTGCAGAAGCTCGATTGGTCTTGTTTTGAGAAGATAGAGCCAAGAACTCGTCCTTTTTCCAATAAGCTTGAAGTTCAACCCAAGCATCATTACCAATCCATGAAGGTCCGATTTCCTTTTTCCCTCGCCTTCCGCAACATGTCGTTTAAGCGTTTTCTTCCTTTTTTTTTAAATGTGTTATAGACAAATGCATGATCGCAAGGATCCCACAAAACCTTCTCCTAAAAATAATTAAAATCACATAATTAATATTTAATAACTGATCAGTTACTTGTTTAAATATAGTTTGATCAACTTAAGTGACAAAAGTCAGTAAAAACTTACTCCTAACAACTTAAACCAATCAACTTTCGTATCAGGATCGAGTGCAGACCAATGATGTATATGTTTATAAAATTTTTTGCGTATTGCATAATTAATTGTACCTGCAACTTCTTTGGCAGGAACCAACATGAAAAATATTGAAAGATTCAACTAAATAATGCTCACTAACTCAATATTATTGAGAGATTCATGATGCATACTATAAAATCCTAGCAAGTGAACATTTCTAATAAGACTCACTAGCTCAATAAGAAATATTTGTAGCTCACACGTGATGCAACTTGTGTGTATAAAAAAACAACAGTAAATATAAAGTTGAATGTGTTATATAATTCAGCGAGAAAGTTGGCATACGAATATGTCAATTCTAATTAGTTATTGCACTAGATGTAACTGTAAGTTAGTATGGGGTTCTAGTTATTTTGGTTTGGTTGTATTATTTAGTGCCTAATGATTAGCCTAAAATAGGTTGGTGATTTGACTAAGCTACATGATGTCATCATAGATTTATCCCAGACAACTAATTACCATGATGCTACTATCATTGATCATTAATAGTTAGGCATCACAATCTAGCTTTATGGAAATACCCAAATAGGGTGTTATCCACTAGTTTTATTATTTACTCCTTTCATGACTTCACACCAGCACCGCATATAACTAAACCCCATTGTGCAACCAAACTTTGAGTGGTATAATTATTAAATTCCCTGCAGTATCTGTTTTACTGCATATTTCTAATTTTGCAGGTTGAGACATATTTTATTTTCATAATTGAACTTAGGAAGAAGTATTAGTCATACGATAATGGTTTAGTCAAGGTTTGGTCTTAAGGCTACTAAATTGAACTATGACAGAGCATGTAACTTCATTTATTTTATCTATGTTATACTTATTCTTCTACATAACAATTCTATCTTGGGAAGTTTAACTTCTTCCGAGTGTTAGTTAAATTTAAGACTACATTGCTAAGATCTTAATTGCAAACAAACATGTTATAAATGTTAAAACTACTAAATTAATGTCCTTTTTGTAAAGAATTTCTTAGTTGCTACTAGTTTTTTCTTCTATAAATGTTTTGTGCAGATTTTGAATACTATATCACAAAAATTGAGATTTGGAATACTAGCAATCAAATCACATTACATGAGTTGAGAATATATATGACTTACCCAGTACCATATAGTTTTACAATAACTTTCCCACTCTCATCAATTGTTGGCACAAGAGGGGTAACATTTTCTTGACCCACTACCTCATCCTCATCATCATCCACATCTTCCTCCTCATCATCCTCATCTACCAAATTTTGAGTGCTAGCCATTGTTTGAAGGTTTATACTTTGAGGGCCAACCATTGCTTGATGGTTTAAAGTCGGAGTAGGCATAAACCTAAATTCCTTAGAGGTAGTGGCATGAACAGGTGCAGGTGTTGGTACTACAATTGGAGCTGGTGTTGGCACCGATGATGCAGCCTACACGGATGATGCTTTCTGAGTAGGTGTTGGCACGGACGATGCAGCCTGCACGGACGATGTTTTCTGAGTAGGTGTTGGTAGGGACGATGCAGCCTGCACAGACGATGCTGCCTGTGGTGTTGGCACCGACGATGCAGTCTGCACGAATGATGCTGCATGAGCTGGTGTTGACGCCAACAATACAGCCTGCACATATGATGTTGTCTGGGCTGGTGTGGGTGCCGACAATGTTGTATGAGCTGGTACTACTTTATGACCAGGTGTCTTAACGGTAGGCTTCTTGTTAATTATGCGATTTCGTTGTTCTTGAAGTTTTCCTGGTGCTAATACCTTAGCTTTTCCACCTCTTTTAGTCACCTGTTTTCATAAAAAATAAAAGGATTAGTCAGACTCACACTTTTTTAGTCATCTGTTACGCACTGTTATTCTGATCTATCATATTGTTTTTCAGCAGCAGCATTAACAAATCAATATAAATAAAACATTTTTGTATCAATTACTAACAGTCCAGTTAGGTTCCAAATTAACATATAGTTCACCAAATCATTGATTCAGTTTGGTAAAATTTTAAATAAACTGTAAAGATTCAACAAAAGCAAAGTATAGTTAGGGTCAAGACTAGGGATGACTAACCTTGATAAATAGTTGTCTTTGCAAAATCCCAGATGATATATTGTTTCACTAGTCTTTATTCTTTGATATATATCTACAATAGCAAGAATTAAGACACATAAGTAATATTAGAATGAGAGAAAACTGAAATATGTGAGAAAATAATAGCCTGCGCAATGACAACCACCGAAAATGAAAACACGAAAACAAATCATTTCAACTAATTAAGAGCCACATTTGTGACAACACTACATCATAAACAAAACATACATGGTATATCCTCGTGACTATATTTCTCATCAATAAAGAGCATTCCACTATCATACGCATTTGTTTCATATAAATTCTAGTTTCTATCACACTTCTTATCCAACAAAGAAAGCCTTTCAAAATAAATATTTTTATAAAACCTAAACCATACAAAACCAAACAAGAACACTTCATCCCATTGAATTAAAGACTTAACCGTAACAATTTTTCTTAAAATTTAAGAATTATACAACCACTCACATGGCAAAAACAAAAACAAAAAACTTACCATTTGTTATTCCTGCTTATCAAAACCATTGTAATTATTAATGACACGCTTCAAACCCTACTTTGCAGCTACAACATAAATATTGAAAAACCAATTTCAATTTCATTCTACTCGAGAAAATACTATAAAAAAACATCATAAACAAAACATACAGGTTAGCTAAGGTTGTTGAAAACCTACATTCAGGAAAACCAACTTTAAACATTCGATAAACTTGCAAAGGATACTTTAAACATATTTGGAAACAACAATCATTTGTTCATGGTTTCAAACGTAAATAAGACTTTAAACATATTTGGAAACAACAATCAACTTGCAAAGAAAAGTTGCTTCCTGCATCCACAAAGCCGAGAGTTTTTGAAAACTCAAAACCTATCACTATCTCATACATATGAACTAGAACTCCATGGAAATGAAAATGGATTCTTCGAAATAGAGGCATTACCTTTGATGAACAAAAAACCCTTGAACTCCATAGAAAGAGCTTGAAACGAAAATAGATTCTTCAATTGATTCACGAATTAGGGATTCGGGGATTCACGGTTTAGAGAAAAGGTGATTCACGATTTAGTAAAAAAAGGGAGAGATTATGGGGAAAGAGATTAGGGCTCTGTATTGTTGTGAAATGAAAGGGAGGGAAAGTGAAATACAACGAGGGAAAAGGAAATAGTGAAATGAGGGAAAATAAAAATTAACAAAACTATATTTAAATATGAAAACATATTAACAAAAAATTTCAACCAAATCGTTATGTTGTAGTGGTTAGTGATACAATGTAACGTATTGGGCTACCAAGAGTCACAAGTTTGATCCTCCACTCGCCCAACATTTCTATCATTTTTACAAAAAGTTGTTGTGTAATATTTTTTCCAAAATAACAAATTCCCTAGAGTCGGTCAAGCGTACACTATATAATAAATAAAATATTTTAAAATATAAAGAATCTAAATAAATAAAAAAAAGCATATGCTATTAAAAAGAGTTGGCCAAGCAGACTCTAGAAGATAAATAAAATATTTTAAAATGTTATATATAGACACTAAATAAATAAATAAACAAAAAAGCATTTTTTTATAAATAGAGTCGGTTAGGCCGACTCTAAATAATTGATTTAAATTTAAAAAAATGAATTTAAGAAGTATATGACTTAATAGAATCAGCCACACCGACTCTAAGTAATAATTAAAAATAATGCTAATAACTAAAGTCGGTTAGGCCGACTCTAAATAAATAAATTAAACATTATTTAAAATAATAGCACATTTAGAGTCGCTATGGCCGACGCTAAATAAAATAAATAATTAGTTAGAAAATGTACCTAAATAGAGTCCGTTAACGTCGGTTTAACCGACACTAATAGCGTCAGTGTCGGGGTCCGACTCTAAACTAGGAGGCTAAAATGGCATAATCTAGTAGTGACAACTTGTCTTTTCTTCATTAAAATCAATCAAAACAAACCCTTTTATTATTTGTACCCCGAACTACGAGGTTTTGATCCTTTATTGGTACGTAGGAACAAGACTTTATGTCTTTCCTAATCAAAAACAATAAAAATCACTTCATTTCTCATCTACCAATTTTTTTTTCAACAAACGCTTTTAACCAAGCACAAATATTTCAAGAGGTTCCTGTAGAGTATTACATATGCTTAGGGTGCTAGTTCCTGTCATACCCCAAATTTTGACCACCAAGATTTCCCATCATTGTGAAGATCATTACCACAATATGGATGTACCATCATGCCTTATCAATCTCTTCAAGACTTGTTGAGCATCCACCACAATCAAGAATTAGGGTTTTGAGCCCTCCCAGAACATTTAGACAAGAGATCAATCAAGAAATGACATGATCTTCAAATTGTCTAACCTCTTAAAACATCCACAAAGGATCAAGAGGAATCTCACATAAAAAATCAAGCACAAAGTTGTGGCCTTCCAAGTGGAAGGAACCTTGAAACACCCGATATCGCTAAATTAGGGTTTTGGACGATCGGGACCTCCAGAGTGATATTTTCACAAGAGGATGAGCCAAGACTTCAACATGTGGCTCAATATGCTCAAAAAAACCCTAGGGATCCATTTGCAAAGTTAAATTATCCTCAGAGGGTGTATTCCTCAAAAGTCGGGAATTAGGGTTTTTACGCGTCGAACCGCTCCGGAGCCAAAAGTCAAAACATGACTTTTTTGGCAAAAATGATCCTTATGACTAATGTCATTTGAACAAGAATTGATCAAGAAACTAAGATAACTTGTAAAAGGGGTAATCTTGAAAAATTGAAATTTTTTATAAGTTACCAAATTTGAATGATTTTGGTGCCAACTTCCAAGGACCATAACTTCTGATCTAGGAAGCCATTTTAAGTGGTCCAAATCCTGATTTGTAGATCTTCCTACACTCTACAAAAGCTTCAACTACCTCAAACCCTAATTCTTCATGGATTTTAAGTTATGGAGTGATCAAAATGACAAAAATGAAGAAAATGACACTTTTTCAACACAGTGAAAATTTGCCTAAGTTAGCAGCTTTGGGCACCAATGTTCATGAGGATTTTTGAATGGGATCCAAATAGTTTCAAGACAAACTATGATCATACATGGATAGTACCATATGGGGGCTCTTTAAAAAGTACAAGAGCCTCCCATAACTCAACTTGAGCAAGGAGATATGACTCCCTCAAAATCACCATTTCCAACTGTCTTGTACAAGGCAGAATTTGGCATTTTTGGTCGATTTAGCAAAATCAGACAAATTCAAGCCTTGTCATCCATTTGGACACCTCAGAGGATAACATCAAAGAGAAATGATCTGATCCACAAGCCTCCCAAGTCCAAGAATCTACATTAGGCTTGTCATCCCTAAAAAGGCTAAAAAGTTCCAAGACTCCAATTTTGTCTCAATGTATTCAATGGATGCATCAAGCTGGCATGAACTGAGGCAAACTTAACTGAATGAGTCAAGCCTTATCATTGCAACAGAAGACCATAGGCCTGTGCCTTAACCTCAAGTCAATGACTAGAGGAGACTTAAGATTCCATTTGATCACCATTGGCCACAGACCTGCTGCAGTTGCCACTCACTATTGCTTGCAAAACAAACTTGCTCTACTATAAATATAGCTCATTTGTGATCAGTTTGAGTACACCAAAGCACCCAAACTGATGCTTTACTTAAATTCTCTCTTTCACTCCAATTTTTCCTTCTAACTCAAGTCACTATCGGGTTTTGAGTTAGAGACCAATGCAATTCAAACCAATGGTTCACACTCCTCATAAACATCATATGTGAGCTGATCAAACACGTGAAACACATCTGGAACCTCAAATTCACAAAATCACCAGCCAGTTGCTCTTGTTCTTGACAGAGTTGCAGCTGAGGTGCCATATCAAGTTCCAACTCATTTCAATCCAATCTAAGCATTCAAACACACTCCTTGGCACCTAAGGAAGTTGTCCAGATCATTGGAACACTTCTGTAACACCTCTACCATTGAAGTCAAATTCTTCTTGCAAAGGTAAGCATCACAACTTGAACTCTTTAAATCATGCATTGCTTTGATGTCCATTGATCATGGACATCTCATACATATCATATGTGTTGTGTTTGAACCAATTTGCCATGTTATTATTGCCTGTTTGATGAGATAGAATAGAACATGCAAATCTAGGCCTATTTTGAAACCACTATCGGGTTTTAAAAAAGGGACATCTTTAGAAAAATCTAAAAGCACCATTGGATTCCTCATGAAATTCTAGGCAAGATGCACCTAAATTTTGTCCAAATCCATGGGGAAATGAGGAAGTTAGGGCCTTCATGCAAGAGGAAAAAACCAGGCCTTGCCTTGGGCAAAGGCCAGGTCATGGTGCCTTGGCCAGGCCTAAAACCAAGGCCCCCATATATGTTGATGGGGTGGTTTTGATACACGGATGTATCACCACCCCAGTGGTAGCACGCATGTGTGTTTGGCTGGGAGGTCATGGGTTCAAGGCCCACCCAGACCATTTTGCCATTTTGCCATATTTTGCTATTTTTCACATATTTTATGGTTTTTGTTAATTAATTCCAAAATTAATTTCTCTCTCAATTTTAATTATTTTTTATTGCTTCTTTTTTTGAAAATTTACAAAAATGTTACAATATTTTATCCCAAAAAAAATTCACAAAAATATTATTTATTTCATGTATTTGGAATTTTTCTAAAGAATTATATTTTTATTTGTTTTTAGGCATTTACAAATATTTATTTCTCTTGATTTTGCAAATTCAAATGATTTTCCAATCCTTCTATGAATGAAACTTGATTTTTCAAACATTAATCCAAGGTATCAACTTGTTTTTCACACATGTTTTGATAATTTTGATCATTTTAATTGAATTTTATTCAATTAAAATACTTTCTTAAATCAAATTAGGGTTTTGATTATTTTCACCCTCACAAATCATTTTACAAACACACTTTGGGCCTCTAATAGAGTGTAAGTCCCAACCCTTTTTGTAGATAAACCTTTTTGGGCCTCAGATATGGTATAAGTCCCGATACGTTAAAAATCTCGGCGCGATCGGCAATTTTCAAACAAATTTCAACTGGGCATTCCCTTGTGTTATAAGTCCCATTATTCTTTCTTTTAAAACTTTTTGGGCCTCTTGAAATAGTGTAAGACCCATCCCTTGTAAATATAAAACCTTTTTGGGCCTCAGTTATTGTATAAGTCCCACAGTGTTTTCTAAAAACCGCGGAGCGATCGTCGCCTTCTAAAAATCATTTTGGGCCTCTCCTTGAGTTGTAAGCCCCATCTCTTGCACAAAAATAACTTTGGGCCTCTCTTTGAGTTGTAAGACCCATCCCTTTGTAAATAAACAGTTCTTTGGGCCCCTCGTTGAGTTGTAAGCCCCAATCTCTGTAAAACAACTTCCCTTTTTGATTTAGGTTCAAATTCATAGTTGTTATCAAAACTTTCTTTAATTTCTTGAACAACTAACCATACACCTATTACAATGGAAGCTTGCTCACCTGTAAGTTTTTAAACAGCTTTCTTTTAAATACTTGCACATATATACATATTTGTTTGTGCTGGAAACTTGTTCACCTGTAAGTCCTCCTACCATTTTTTACATACAGTATATATTTAATCTGTATATATATGCTTGTATATTATCTACTTAGAGTTTTCCCCGACAATTAGGTCTAGAATTAGATAAAGCCAGTGGTCGCTCTTTTCAACACAGTCAATACTAGTTCCCCATAGGATTTTCAGATACATTCTTGCCTCCTCTTGGGCTTATACAATATGGAACAAAGAGAAAGGCATTATTCTTAGTGAAACTTTTCTCAAATTGTCACTATTAGAAATCTGTCAAAGAAATTCAGTTCCCTAGAGAGGAATTATTCTCGGTGAAACCTCTCTTGAATTTCTTCAAACCCTAGAACTGTTCACTAAAGGAATTATTCTCGGTGAAACCTTTCTTGAACTTTTCTTAGGTTTGGACCCACGGGCTTCCTAAAAGCATTCCCAACCTCCTCTTGGGCTTTGTACAAGGACCCTCAGGCCTCTTAAAGGTTCTCATGCCTCCTCTTGGGCTTAGTACAAGGACTCGAAGACCTCTTACAGGTATAGGACATAACCTAGTCATCCTTTCTTAGAGTAGTCTTTCTAAAGAGTCAAACCTCAGACCAATGTTATAGTTGATTCTCATCCCTTAAAGCACCTTCCTCCTCTTGGGCATCATACAAAGATAAACCCTTTCGTACCAGTAGACTTGGATAGTCTCATTTCCTCTTGGATCTCAAAGACATTCTCAAGTTCCTTATAAACATCGGAGAAACCCTGATCATCTCCAACTGAGTTTAAACCTCCATAGGTTTTATAACTCTTCACTCTTAAAATCCCCCAGCTAGGGTCATCTTATCATCAATACAACACTAGCAAAAATCAAAACCTCAAGGCATCTGATATTTTAACTCTTCTTTCCCCAGCGAGAGTAAATTCCCCACTTTGGACCTGCCTCTGGATCTCAATAATCCTCAGTAGAAGATAGCCTCCTCTTAGGCTTTGTATAAGAAATTCCCAATCAACCTCCTCTTTAGGCTTTGTATAATGATTCTTTCTTTTTCCCTCAGCTTTTCAGCCTCCTCTTAGGCTTTGTATAATGATTTTCCCCAGCAAAATCAACCTCAATCTTGGGCTTTGTACAAGACAGATAAAAACACTCTCTTGTTGAGTCAAAACATTCTTTTGTTGAGTCAAAGCATTCTCTTGTTGAGTCAAAAACACTCTCTTGTTGAGTTAAAACACTCTCTTGTTGAGTCAATTTTCTTTCAATCACCAATCAACACTCTCTTGTTGAGTCAAAAACACTCTCTTGTTGAGTAAAAAACACTCTCTTGTTGAGTCAAAAGCACTCTTTTGTTGAGTCAATCACCTGAAATATCCTCAGCACTCTTTTGTTGAGTCAATCTCCTTTTTTAGCCTCAATCTTGGGCTTTGTACAAGACACATATAAACTTTCTCCAGCAAAGTCAAATCCTTCTAATCTCCTTTTAAGCTCTGTATAAATATCTCCCCAGCGGAATCAATTCCTCTCAACCTTCTTTTAGGCTTTGTGAATTAATCTCCCTAAATAGAGTCAGTTTCTTTTTAGCCTCAATCTTGGGCTTCGTACAAGACCCCCATACTCTCCAACAGAGTCAGTTTTATTTTTAGCCTCAGTCTTGGGTTTTGTACAAGATAGATAGAAATTTCTCTTCCCCCATAGTCAATGCAACTCTCTTTTAGCCTCAATCTTGGGCTTTGTACAAGACAGATAAAAAAACCTTCCTCAGTGGAGTCAATGTCTAGCCTCCTCTTAGGCTTTGTATAATGATATCCCCAAAAGAGTCAGTCTCTTTTTCAGCCTCAATCTTGGGCTTTGTACAAGACATATATAAAACTCCCTAGTAGAGTCAACATTTTTTAGCTTCAACCTTGGGATTTGATCAAGGCACATAAAAATAAAATCCCCTCAGATGAAATCCAAAACCTCTCTGTAGGAAGACATTTCTCTGTACATCACACTTAAAAAAAACAATCAAACAAACCTTAAATCCCAGATAACTGCTATAAGTGGCACACTTGTTGATTCAAATATCCAAGCTGTAGTCCATCTTTTATCCTGGTCAATCCCCATCTTTCATATAATTGTTGTAAGCGGCAAGCCTCTGGATTACAAACATCCAAGCTATTGTCCCTATATTAGCATGAAAGATTCCTAAGGAAAAATGACATTGCTCTACACTGAGTTAAAGTTTTCTCCTTCAGGGCAAATCCCTCATAAAGGAAATAATGGCATTGTTTGATTCTCACATCCCAGTTATGTAACACCCCGATTTAACTTAATTATTTTTCGTGATTAAATTGAATAATGTTGTGTATGTTATGTATTGGTGTGTTTTTGGGTTTGAGGTTGGGTTACCCTTAGGATGGGGTAGTGCATTTAGAATTTTAAAGGATAAGGTATCGGAGGAAAGAGTTAGTCGGCTAATGTTATTATTTTAAGTTATGGAGGAATATTGTTATTATTATTTAATTGGTGAAATAATAATAATAATAATAATAATATTTAAATAATAATAATAATAATAATAATAATATTTGGACAATAATAATAAAAATATAAATAGGAAAAGGGATGAGAAGAGGAAAAGTTAGTACGTGTTTGGAAGAGAAAGAGCAGAGCAGAGCTAGGTCAGAGAAAGAGGCTCCATTGTTGAGGGAAGAATTCAAAAAATTTAAGGTAAAGGTGGGGCTCTCTAATCTCTTAAGGTTGCATATTATTTGTACGAGGGTAGATAAAATATTAGGATCTCCCTGTTATATTGTTTGTGAGAATTTGGGAATTGGGATCGTGTATGTCAGAGGGTCTGATTAGAAGGATAAAAGGAAGAATTGATTGAATTAGTTGTGAATCCGTGCATATAGTTGTGTATATGAATTGTTATGGTTGTATATGTATGATTTGGGTCTGTTTGTGTGCAAAATTGGGGAAAATTAGGACTGGGATGGTGATGATATCGCTACAGTAGAAGTACAGATTCGCGATGTTCGCAAACCGAACAAAACATTTGTTGGGCGAAGGTTCACCCCAGATTCGCAAAGCGAATGGGGCAGCGAATGAAGCAGTAGCTGAGAAAGTCGGAAAGGTGTGGAAGGGGAGTTTGCCCCAGGTTTCGCAAAGCAAACTCTTGGCGAAGCCAGTTCGCTAGGCGAACCTCTAGCGAACGAGAGTTCGCTGTGCGAACTCGCAGCTAATGGCGGCAGTGCTGAATTTTCTGCTGCACGAACAGAATTTTCTGAAACTTCGGAAAATCATAACTTTTAGTCTGTAGGTCCGTTTTAGTCGCCGTTCGAAGTGTTGGGAAGCTGGTTTCATATACTTTTCGTTAAAACTAATTTCAAAACTAGAATTCCAACCCTTTGACGCATTATTTTGGATTTTATGTATGTTGTTGGGTGTTGTAAGTGGAGATGATGGATTCGTTGATGTGTATGCGTGTAGCTGTTGTTGTATGTTGTTGTTGGCAGGTATAGACTACTTGTTGTATCGTGGCATTATGATGTATTGACGTGTTGATGGTAATATGCATGTAATTGTTGTTGAATTTGTCGTGTCGATGTTGTTGTTGTGTGATGTAGTTGCATGCATGACATGTTGCATAAGTGTGGGATAAGCCGTGTACCCAAGTGGGGTGTGAGCGTCTTATCCGGATTCTTTAAAATAGAATCGTGTCGATGTGGTTATTGTTGTTGAGGTAAACGTGTGCCCATGTGGGGTGTGAGCGATTACGGGGGATCGTGTGCCCATGTGGGGTGTGACCGATCACGAATGTCGTGTGCCCATGTGGGGTGTGAGCGACTATCATAACGTCCGGACGGGGATTGTGACCATGAAACAGGGGTTGAATTGGTACCATATCCATTGAGTCGAGTCGTAGGTCTCACTGCATTGTATTATGTATGTTGATTATCTATTGTGTTAGAAATGCTAGTTGTGTTGATGTTGTGATGATAGGGTAGATTGCATAATGTTTTTATGTTTTCATACTTATACTATGCATTTCTTATATTGATTTGAGAATCTCACCCGTTCTGTTTGAATGTTACCTCCACGTGGGTAACGTGCAGATAAGCAAGAGTAGTTCGGAGGTGGAGATAGCGAAGACGAGGTCTTCTCTTTTGTGCGTTATCGAGTCGCGTCTGCTCTGATTGTAACACTGGGTTGTCGGAACGCTTAGAGTCTTTTATTGTGTTATGTGTGATTACTATTTTATTTTGAAAATGTTTATGTGTGATTAAACATGGTATAATTTTCGATGAGATTCCACTGCTGTGTGCATGCTTAATATTATGTTTTAATTATAAAATGGATGTGTGGTATATCGTATGCATGAAAAGTTAAGTAGTGAAAGTAGCATCCTAAATCCATGTATGTTATTTTACTCTGATATTTTATTAATATATGTCGCGGGGTTTAGGGTGTTACATAGTGGTATCAGAGCCTGGTTGGTTCGTCCGACCTAGTCGTCGAGTCGTTGTCGTGTGATAGTTGTATAGTGTTGGTGTCGGTTCCTTAACCATTGTGTTTTGTTGTTGGTGTGTAACAGATTTAGAATGGCTGGAAGGAACGATGCTGCAATTGCTGCTGCTTTGGGTTGTTGCTCAAGCAGTACAGAACCCGCCGCATGCTAACGAGAATGACGAGTTTCGGAAGAACAGACCGCCTACCTTTAAGGGAAGATATGATACGGATGGAGCGCAGGATTGGCTCAAGGAGATTGAGAGAATCTTCCGGGTTATGGAATGTCCTGAAGCACAGAAGGTGCGGTTAGGTACTCATATGCTGGCTGAGGAGGCTGATGATTGGTGGGTTAGTACTCGTCAAGTGTTGGGAGTAGCAGGAGAGGCAATCACTTGGATTGTGTTTAGTATGGAATTCTTAAGGAAGTATTTTCCTGAGGATGTCCGAGGAAAGAAGGAGATTGAGTTTTTGGAACTGAAGCAGGGTAACATGACGGTTATGGGGTATGCTTCCAAATTCTCAGATTTGGCTAAGTTTTATCCTCACTACAGTGCGGAAACCGCTGAGTTCTCAAAGTGTGTTAAGTTTGAGAATGGTTTGAGGCCTAAGATCAAACAGGCGATTAGGTATCAGCGGATTAGAAGGTTTCTGGGATTGGTGGATTGTTACAGGATATTTGAGGAAGACAGCAAAGCTCGATCGACTCACTATAAGGGGATGGCCGAGAGAAGAGGAAAACAACCGGTGAATCGTGGAAAGCCTTATGCAGCTCCAGCTGAGAAAGGTAAACATAAACATGCTGATGGAAAGAAGCCAAGTGGGGGAGGTGCCTCTGCTCCTCTTAAGTGTTACAGGTGTGGTGAGTTGGGTCATCGTGTCAGTGAGTGCACGAGTGATGTGAAGAAATGCTTTAAGTATGGGAAGGCAGGACATCTGATTGCTGATTGTAAAGTTAATGTGGTGACTTGTTATAACTGTGGAGAACATGGCCATATTAGTACTCGATGTCAGAAACCAAAGCAAGCTTCGACTGGAGGAAAGGTGTTCGCTTTGACAGGGACTCATACTTCCAGTGATGACAGACTGATCCGAGGTACATGTTATATTAATAATATGTCTTTAATTGCTATTATTGATACTGGTGCTACTCACTCTTTTATTGTTGCTGATTGTGTAAGAAGGCTAGGCCTTGTTGTTTCTCCTATGAAGGGAGAGATGGTTATCGAAACTCCTGCGAAGGGATCGGTGACCACTTCTTTAGTCTATTTGAATTGTCCATTATCAATCTTTGGTAAGGACTTTGGTGTGGATCTGATTTGTCTACCGTTGGGGGGTCTCGATGTGATTTTAGGTATGAACTGGTTGGAGTTCAATCATGTTTATATTAACTGTTTTAATAAGTCAGTTCGATTTCTTACTCCTGAGGAAAAGGGAGAAGATGGTTTTCTGTCTGCTAGAGAGTTGAAAGAGCTTTTAGAAGAAGATGCTCAGGTGCTTGCATTGTTTGCATCCTTGTCAGTGGAGAGTAAGTTAGTGATTAATGAATTGAAAGTGGTGCGTGAATTTCCTGAAGTGTTTCCAGATGACATTGCTGATGTGCCACCAGAGAGAGAAGTAGAGTTTGTTATTGATCTTGTCCCTGGTACCAGACCTATTTCTATGGCACCATACAGGATGTCGGCATCAGAATTGTCAGAGCTGAAGAAGCAACTGGAAGACTTGTTAGAGAAGAAATTTGTGAGACCAAGTGTATCGCCTTGGGGAGCTCCAGTGTTGTTGGTAAAGAAAAAGGATGGTAGTATGAGGTTGTGTATCGATTACAGACAGCTGAATAAAATAACGATTAAGAATAAGTATCCACTCCCAAGAATAGATGAATTGATGGATCAATTAGTGGGTGCACGTGTGTTTAGCAAGATTGACTTGAGGTCGGGCTATCATCAGATACGGGTAAGAGACGAGGATATTCAGAAGATGGCTTTTAGGACTCGCTATAGACATTATGAGTATGTGGTGATGCCGTTCGGAGTTACTAATGCACCTGGCGTATTCATGAAGTATATGAATCGTATATTTCATGATTACTTGGATCAATTTGTAGTTGTCTTTATTGAAGATATCTTAATCTATTCTAAGACAGAAGAGGAACATGCTGAACATTTGCGAGTTGTGCTGCAAGTGTTGAAAGAGAAGAAGCTCTATGCTAAGTTGTCTAAGTGTAAATTCTGGTTAAGAGAGGTAAGTTTTATTGGTCATGTTATTTTAGGTGATGGTATTGCTGTAGATCCGTCCAAGGTAGACGCAGTTCTACAATGGGAGACTCCGAAGTCAGTGACCGAGATTAGAAGTTTCTTGGGTTTGGCTGGTTATTACCGAAGATTCATTGAGGGATTTTCGAAGTTGGCACTTTCGTTGACTCAGTTGACGTGCAAGGGTAGAGCATTTGTGTGGGATGTTCATTGTTAGAAGAGTTTCATTGAGCTGAAGAAGAGATTGACTACAGCTCCAGTTTTGATTCTACCCGAACCGAATGAGCCGTTTGTGGTGTACTGTGATGCTTCTTTGATGGGTTTGGGAGGTGTGTTAATGCAGAATGATAAGGTTGTGACATATGCTTCGCGACAGTTAAGGGTACATGAGAGGAATTATATGACTCATGATTTGGAGCTAGCAGCAATGGTATTCGTATTGAAGATTTGGAGACATTATCTCTATGGTTCTAGATTTGAAGTGTATAGTGATCATAAGAGCTTGAGGTATCTGTTTAATAAGAAAGAATTGAATATGAGGGAAAGAAGATGGTTAGAATTCTTGAAGGATTATGATTTTGGTTTGAACTATCACCCCGGTAAAGCTAATGTCGTGGCTGATGCTTTGAGTCGAAAATCTTTGCATATGCCTGCTATGATGGTTAAAGAATTGGAATTGATTGAACAGTTCCGAGATATGAGTTTGGTTTGCGAACAGACACCACATAGTGTGATGTTGGGTATGCTGACGATCAACAATGAATTTCTTAATAATATCAGGGAAAGTCAGAAGTTGGACGTGAAATTGGTGGATTTGATGATTAGAGATGACCAGGCGGAAGGTAATGAGTACAAAGTGGATGAACAAGGTGTGTTGAGATTTCGTGACAGGATTTGCATTCCTGATAATCCTGAGTTGAAAAGAATGATTTTAGAAGAGGGTCATCGGAGTAGTTTGAGTATCCATCCAGGAGCTACGAAGATGTATCAAGACTTGAAGAAGATATTTTGGTGGTCTGGATTGAAACGTGATGTGGATCAGTTTGTGTATGCTTGTTTGACTTACCAGAAGTCGAAAGTGGAACATCAGAAACCTGCTGGTATGATGCAACCATTAGATATTCCAGAGTGGAATTGGGACTGTATTTCTATGGATTTCGTGACCGGATTGCCTAATACGCCGAGAGGGCATGATTCCATTTGGGTAGTAGTGGATAGACTGACGAAGTCGGCACATTTCATTCCGATTAATATCAATTTTCCTTTGCAAAAGCTGGCAGAAATTTATATTCAGGTAATTGTGAAGTTGCATGGAATTCCATTGAGTATTGTGTCGGATCGAGATCGAAGGTTCACTTCCAGATTTTGGGAGATTTGCAAGAAGCTTTGGGATCGAAGCTGAGATTGAGTTCGGCCTATCATCCGCAGACGGATGGGTAGACGAAGAGAACTATATAATCCTTGGAAGATTTGTTGAAGGCTTGTGTGCTCGAACAAGGAGGTACTTGGGATAGTCATTTGTCGTTGATCGAGTTCACTTATAATAACAA
Organism: Lathyrus tuberosus; assembly: GCA_022829125.1. Classification (NCBI taxonomy): domain Eukaryota; kingdom Viridiplantae; phylum Streptophyta; class Magnoliopsida; order Fabales; family Fabaceae; genus Lathyrus; species Lathyrus tuberosus. Next base: position 1,176,540 of record JALAZF010000272.1, read on the forward strand.
TTATCATTCTAGTATTGAGATGGTGCCTTTTGAAGCGTTGTATGGTCGGAGATGTCGGACGCCGTTGTGTTGGCATGAATTTGGTGAAAGTGTAGTGCTTGGACCTGAGATTGTCCAGCAAACTACCGAAACGGTTAAATTGATTCGAGAAAAGATGAAAGCTTCGCAGAGTAAGCAAAAGAGTTATCATGATAATAGAAGGAAAGATCTTGAGTTTCAAGGAGGAGACCATGTGTTCTTGAGAGTCACTCCAGTTACCGGTGTTGGCCGTGTGTTGAAGTCGAGGAAGCTCACTCCTCAGTTTATTGGTCCGTATCAGATATTTGCAAGAGTTGGACCTGTTGCCTACAGAGTGGCGTTGCCACCCAATTTGTCAAATTTGCATGATATGTTCCATGTTTCACAACTTCGGAAGTATGTTCCGGATCCGTCGCATGTGATTCCGATGGATAATGTGGAAGAAAGAGATAACCTTACGGTTGAAGCCTTACCAATGCGGATTAAAGACCGCGAAGTAAAGCAACTAAGGGGTAAGGTGATCGCTCTTGTGAAGGTAGTTTGGGGAGGCGCTGCTGGGGGAAATATGACGTGGGAGTTGGAGAGCAGGATGCGAGAGTCGTATCCGGAGTTGTTCGCATGAGGTAAATTTCCGAGGACGGAAATATTCTAAGTGGAGGAGAGTTGTAACACCCCGATTTAATTTAATTATTTTTCGTGGTTAAATTGAATAATGTTGTGTATGTTGTTTATTGGTGTGTTTTGGGGTTTGAGGTTGGGTTACCCTTAGGATAGGGTAGTGCCCTTAGAATTTTAAAGGATAAGGTATCGGAGGAAAGAGTTAGTCGGCTAATGTTATTATTTTAAGTTATGGAGTAGTATTGTTATTATTATTTAATTGGTGAAATAATAATAATAATAATAATAATAATAATAATAATAATATTAATAATAATAATAATTAAATAATAAAAATAATAATATTTGGACAATAATAATAAAAATATAAATAGGAAAAGGGATGAGAAGAGGAAAAGTTAGTAAATGTCTGGAAGAGAAAGAGCAGAGCAGAGCTAGGTCAGAGAAAAAGGCTCCATTGTTGAGGGAAGAATTCAAGAATTTTAAGGTAAGGGTGGGGCTCTCAAATCTCTTAAGGGTGCATATTATTTGTACGAGGGTAGATAAAATATTAGGATCTCCCTGTTGTGTTGTTTGTGAGAATTTGGGAATTGGGATCGTGTATGTCAGAGGGTCTGATTAGAAGGATAAAAGAAAGAATTGATTGAATTAGTTGTGAATCTGTGCATATAGTTGTGTATATGAATTGCTATGGTTGTATATGTATGATTTGGGTCTGTTTGTGGGCAAAATTGGGGAAAATTGGGACTGGGATGGTGATGATATCGCTACTGCAGAAGTCCAGATTCGCGATGTTCGCAAAGCGAACAAAACATTCGCTGGGCAAAGGTTCGCCCCAGATTCGCAAAGCGAATGTGGTAGCGAATGAAGCAGTAGCTGAGAAAGTCGAAAAGGTGTGGAAGGGGAGTTCGCCCCAGGTTTCGCAAAGCGAACTCCTGGCAAAGCCACTTTGCTAGGCGAACCTCTAGAAAATGAGAGTTCACTGGTCGAACTCGCAGTGAATGGTGGCAGTGCTGAATTTTCTGCTGCACGGACCGAATTTTTTGAAACTTCGGAAAATCAGAACTTTTAGTCCGTAGGTTCGTTTTAGTCGTCGTTCGAAGCGTTTGGAAGCTGGTTTCATATAATTTTCGTTAAAACTAATTTAAAAACCAGAATTCCAATCCTTTGATGCGTTAAATTGGATTTTGTGTATGTTGTTGGGTGTTGTAAGTGGAGATGATGGATTCGTTGATGTGTATGTGTGTAGTTGTTGTTGTATGTTGTTGTTGGCAGGTATAGACTGCTTGTTGTATCGTGGCATTATGATGTATTGACGTGTTGATGGTCATACGCATGTAATTGTTGTTGAATTTGTCATATCAATGTTGTTGTTGTGTGATGTAGTTGCATGCATGACATGTTGCATAAGTGTGGGATAAGCCATGTGCCCAAGTGGGGTGTGAGAGTCTTATCCGAATTCTTTAAAATAGAATCGTGTCGATGTGGTTATTGTTGTTGAGGTAATCATGTGCCCATGTGGGGTGTGAGCGATTACGGGGGATCGTGTGCCCATGTGGGGTGTGAGCGATCACGAATGTCGTGTGCCCATGAGGGATATGAGCGACTATCATGACGTCCCGACTGGGATTGTGACCATGAAACAGGGGTCAAATTGGTACCACATGCATTTAGTCGAGTCGTAGGTCTCACTGCATTGCATTATGTATGTTGATTATCTGTTGTGTTAGAAATGCTAGTTGTGTTGATGTTGTGATGATAGGGTAGATTGCATAATGTTTTTATGTTTTCATACTTATACTATGCATTTCTTATATTGATTTGAAAATCTCACCCCTTCTGTTTGAATGTTACCTCCACGTGGGTAACGTGCAGATAAGCAAGAGTAGTTTGGAGGTGGAGCTAGCGAAGACGAGGTCTTCTCTTTTGTGCGTTATCGAGTCGCATCTGATCTAATTGTAACACTGGGTTGTCAGAATGCTTAGAGTCTTTTATTGTGTTATGTGTGATTACTATTTTATTTTGAAAATGTTTATGTGTGATTAAACATGGTATAATTTTCGATGAGATTCCGCTGCTGTGTGCATGCTTAATATTATGTTTTAATTATAAAATGGACGCGTGGTATATCGTATGCATGAAAAGTTGAGTAGTGAAAGTAGAATCCTAAATCCATGTATGTTATTTTACTCTGATATTTTATTAATATATGTCGCGGGGGTTTAGGGTGTTAAAGTTAAAGTAATTCTCCTTTATAAGCAATCACCCAACAGTTGTGATAAACAGACGAGATATCTCCCTTTAGAGATGACAAATTATCTCTCAGTAAAACCTTTTAGCTTCAATCTTGGGCTTTGAACAAGACACAAATAAACCTTTTAGCTTCAATCTTGGGCTTTAAACAAGACACAAATACTCCCTTTAGCTTCAATCTTGGGCTTTGAACAAGACACCAAATATTCCTTTCCTCCCATAAAATAGGAGGGAACTACGATTGCTCTGATTTCCCTGTTTACCTTTAACGGGAATACATAGGCATAAAATTGTGAAATCTTAGCGAGAACACCAAATCAAAACTTTAGGTCCAGTTCCTTCACACATCAATCAAAAACTTTAGGTTTCATACCTTACCAAAAACATCGGAACAAACCCGAAATCAACAAAAACTCTCTCTCTCAACACTCCCAATGGAGAAAATTTCCCAATAGAAAAGCAAACACCAGTAAGTAGAAAACAGTAAATAGAAATAATATAATTGCTAACGATCTGTGGATAACCACATATAGGATGGGTAATTGACAACTCCCCATTGTATAACCTGCAAGGTTAGTTTAAGACAGCTTCCCTTTTCTTTCCAACTTCACAGGATAAATAAGAAATTAGAAAGTAGCACCCAATCCCAACCATTGCGGTGAGGAAACCCATGGCGATAAGGTGGTCGCGTCACCGACAAAAATCACACGCTATAGGAAAATGGTGACTCTGCTGGGGAACATTTTATCTGTCTAGGACTAGGATTAGAATTCCAAAAAGGTATAGGTTGTTAGCAATCATACTACATACTATATATATATATATATATATATATATATATATACTGTTTTTCCTACTTGATATCCGTGTTTATTTTTCTGTCAATGGGAATGCGAGTGATGTCGCATCTGGAAAGTTTGAGAGAAACCTAAGATAAGGGGTGGCAAAGACGGGGAATCTTGTAGGGAGTGAATCCCGAATAAGCGAGCCTGTTAGACCACCAAATCAGGTGAGGGCTCGTAGGATTCAACCTGCTGAACACGATCGTTGTGAAAGCAGAGTTTTCCAAATGTGGCGCCTATGAACCTAAGGATTTAGTAGTCTTTAACCTTATGACCACTTGGTAGTGTGGTGGCTATCGCGAATAGTTGTCACGTGATACTACACTCAAATGAGATTACCCTAGGATGCTACAGTTCGCTCGGGTGAACCAGCTTGCTGTTGATATCCCTAGGGGGTCAATGATTTTGGGAACCTTAGGATCTATTCTACAAGTACAAAAATTGACCAGAATACAACCTTTGGGAATGGGTAGAGCCATAACTCCATGCTCGTGACGTTGAACCGTCTGACCCATGTTTTTCCAATGTTTTTGTGTGTTGCATTAATGCATTCATCTAAAAAACTTTTAAACAACGAAAAAAATCTCTTCTCTTCTTATCTCTCCTTTTTTCAAATTAAACTAAAACAATAATTGCAAATACCAGAGAGATTGCGTTATGGATTTCGGTAGAAGGAAGACGCACAAGTACACTTTCAAGGCTCCAAAGCTAGAGTATTTAAGGGGGTTGGCAAGGATGATTACCAACTCTGATGCTTTCAGAGCTAAAGGAATCCTGTCGACGCTCATTCAATTCTACGATCCAGTCTATCACTGCTTCACATTTCTGGATTACCAACTCGCACCAACGTTAGAAGAGTACTCTCATCTGACTGATCTACCTATCACCGATCGAGCTCCTTTTCCTGGACTAGAAGAAATTCCAAAGGTTCAGGTCATTACAAGAGCCATTTGTTTGGACGAGTCAGAGGTTAGGAGTCATATGACCACCAAAAGAGGAATCCAGGGTTTACCAGCTAAATTCCTGGTAGAGAAAGCTCTGTACTTTGCCAGTATAGGAAACATATCTGCTTTCAAAAATATCTTTGTTCTGCTCACGTACGGGTTATTCCTCTTTCCCAACATAGACAACTTCGTTGATACCAATTCGGTTAAGATATTTCTGATTGGAAACCCCGTACCAACCCTGCTCGCAGACGCTTATCATTCTGTACACTTAAGGAACCTGTACAGGGGAGGAATGATCACATGTTGTATACCCTTACTTTACAAATGGTTCATTTCCCATTTACCCAAGTCTGCTACTTTTTGAGATCACAAGAGTACTCTACGTTGGTCGCAAAGGATTATGTCTCTTACCAACTCTGACATAGATTGGTATGATAGGATTTATGAGGGAATGGAGGTCATCGACAGTTGTGGAAATTTCTCCAACATACCCCTCAATGGAACTAAAGGAGGAATAAACTATCATCTAATTTTAGTTCACCGTCAACTCGGATACCCGATGAAGCATATCCCGCATAATGTTCATCTGGAAGGTCTTTTCTTCAAGGAGGGAGAAAATGACAGGGCACTAAAGAAAGAAATAGTGCATGCCTGACCACATGTTCACAAGAAAGGAAGATAGTCTCTAGGTAGGCCTAATTGTACCTCCATGGAGTCCTATCTCCACTGGGTGCAAACTAGAGCCCTCAAGCTGAGGATGCCTTACCCTCGCCAAGAAGTTTTTCCGTTAAAGGAATCTGTACTTTATTTCATGTCTGACATGGAAAAACTCCAAGTAACTCTCAACAAAGTTCAACGAGAGAAGAGCTCTTGGAAAAACAAGTACCGAATCCTCAGTGTAGAATGTACCAAGATTCAGGAACCAATAAAGGAAAAGGATGCTCTGATTAAGATATTAGAGCAGCATGCTGTAGAGAATCAAGAAGACCGGAGAATTTTGCTCGCTCCTTTCACTTGGAAAAGGACTGACAACCCGACAACGGCTAAAGAGCCCCGGTCAAAGAAAAGGAAAGTACCAGAACCAACATTTGAGCTTTCTTCAGAGAGGACTCAGGATCCATAAACTTAGCATTTTCCTTACAGCACTTTGTAAAATACTGTATTTCCCTTTCTGTAATCTTTTGAATTCAATAAAAAGGGAATCCCCCACTGTATGATATTTGCAATCTATTTGTTGAAGTTTTTTTATTAAAGCTAAAAAATATATAACTTTGCATATCATTCATCATTCTCACATAACGCGTCTTCTTATCTTCGAATCTCACGTTTACATCACGATTCTAGAGTCAAACTGTCTCACTCATACAATACTCGGGCCAATCGACAAAAGAAAATGGACAATCTCGAGGAAGAGAACAGAGAGCTAAGAGAAGAAATCGACGCTCTGAAGGAAAGTTAGGAAAAACTTCACAATGACATGCAATCCCTGGCAGCAGCCCAGGAGCAGCGTCAACAAAAGACTGTAATCTCAGAGATTACATCTACGCCTATAAGGGAGACGCAAGAGAATCATCCTCGGTACAACATGTCTAAGGGTCGACCCTGGGGCATGCCTCTCAACTTCATCCCTGGAGGATACATTCCGCCGGTCACTGAAGACCAAGAAACTACAGCAGGAACCGCTGGGCCTGAAGGTTATAAACTTTAGGAAAGCGAAGACGCAAGGTTTATGACAGCAACACCTGAAGGTTACAAACTTCAGGACACTGAAGCTCCAAGAGTCACCGGTATAATGACCATACCACAACCAGTGGTACACACTGTAAGTTCTTGGATTGGCTGGAATTTTAGTAAAACAAAGGCTGTTCAATGTTTGATGTCATATGGGTGATGTCACAACATTGAGTCTTAACACTAGGTTGTGTTAAGTGTGAAGTTGGATGTCTGATGTCACAAGCGATGTTGTGACATTAGATCTGCAGAATTAATAACATCAGGTTTAGTGATGTTGTTAGGGTTTGCGTTTTAGCTGGAATTGTGGAGAGCATGTAGTCTCATTGGATGTGAATATCTTGGGTTAGATATTCTCTGTTGCATAGAGATTTGATGTAGGTTTGTAGGAGATTTAAAAGGTGAAGATTTAAAAAGATTTTGGGAGATAAAATCTGTTTTGAAGATTCAGTTTTAAATAACAAATCAGATCAAATATTGCAAGGAGTCCAAGCCCAATTCAGGTGGCTATATAAAGCGCATAAATCAAAGGAAGAAAACAACGAAGAAAGAGAGCTAAAGACTGAGAGTCATTTGTGTCTTCGTGTAAGTGTTGTAAACCATTCTAGTGTGAATTGGTGTTACTGTTTTGAGTTGTTCTTGATCAAAGTTGTGAAGCAGAATCAAGTAGTGTTCTTCAAAGTGTGTGATCTTTGAAGTCTTTTAGGGATTGAGTAGTGTTCTCATATCTAAGTGGTCTCTTAGGTAGAAGTTCATTAGTAGAGATTAAGTTTAGGAGATTGTCAACTAGGTTGTTGAGTCTGTAAATTAATTCTACAAGTAGTGAATTTCATCCCTGGCTTGGTAGCCCCCAGACGTAGGTAGTTAGACCGAACTGGGTAAACAACTCTTGGTGTGTTTTTCTATTTAATTTTGTCCATTGTATAGAGTGTGTTGTTGTAACATCGTGTGTGACATCACACATATCTGGTACAAGAATTTCAATTGGTATCAGAGCAGGCATCCTGTCTGTCTCTGGGTGAGATATAGGGAAGTTACTTTCTGGTGTAAAGATGGACAAAGAAGTTGGAGGATTTGTCAACAGACCCCCTATATTGGATGGTTCCAATTATGATTATTAGAAGCCAAGGATGACCACCTTCTTGAAATCCTTGGACAACAGGGCTTGGAAGGCCACTATTAAAGAATGGAAAGCACCTGTTGTGTGTGAGAAAGATGATGTTGGGAAAGATAAAGAAGGCACCTAAAAGCTGAAACCTGAAGAAGAATGGACCAAGGAAGAAGATGAGCTTGCCCTTGGAAATTCAAATGCCCTAAATGCTATCTTTAATGGAGTTGACAAGAACATATTCAGGTTGATCAACTCATGTGAAGCTGCTAAGGTTGCATGGGATATTTTGAAGACTACTCATGAAGGTACATCTAGAGTTAAGATGTCAAGACTTCAACTTCTAACATCTAAGTTTGAAAGCCTGAAGATGAGACTATTCATGACTTCCACATGAGTGCTCTTGAGCTGGCCAATGCATCTAGTGCTCTTGGAGAGAAAATGTCAGAAGAAAAGCTTGTAAGGAAGATTCTTAGGTCACTCCCTAAGAGGTACAAGATGAAGGTGACTGTCATTGAAGAAGCACAAGACATCAGCCAGATGAGGGTTGATGAGCTCATTGGATCTCTGCAAACATTTGAGCTTGGGTTAAATGAAGAAGAACCTGAAATTAAGCCAAAAAGTATAGCCTTGACTTCAAATGCTCAAGAAGAGAAAGGGAAGAATACTGAATCCCATGAGGATTTATCTCAGGCCATAGCTATGTTGGGAAGGCAGTTCAACAAGGTGTTTAAGAGGATGAACAATAACTCCAGGCCTAATGTCAAGAACATCTCTTCTGACATCAGCAAGTCAATAGAGAAGGATGAAGAGAAGACTGCCCAAGATAAAAGAGTTCAGTGCTTTGAATGTGAAGGGTATGGACATGTCAAGAAAGAGTGTCCCACATTCTTGAAGAAGCAGAAGAAGGGCATAACAGTTTCCTGGTCTGACTCTGATAGTGAAAGTGAAAGTGAGTCAGCAAAGCATGTCAGAGCTTTGACAGGAACTGTTGTCTCTGATGATGATTCTAGTGATGGGGAAATAACTTTTGAGGAGTTAGCTTCTACTTATCAAGAGCTTTCTCTGAAGAGTGCTGAAATCTGTCAAGAAAACAAGAGTCAAAAGAAACAGATTGCTCAACTTGAGACTGCTAAAGCTGATTTGGAAAATGAAGTCTCATTGGTCAAAGCTCATCTTGATCATATGACTAAATCTGTTAGGATGCTGAATAGTGGTACAGACACACTTGATAAGATCCTTTAGACAGAGAAGGTTGTTGGAGATAAGACAGGCCTAGGATTTGTGGTTGAGGAAATGGTTTCTGCTGAAGCAAGCACTTCAGGAACCAAAAAGGAGATGTCTCAACCAATGTCTCAACATCACAAAAAGAGACAGAATCCTAAACCTAAGCAGGTTGCTAATCCACAATCTCAGAATGTTGGGAAGATGCATGCTCATGGTCCTCATCAAGGGAAGGTTCAAGGAGCCAAGCAATATATGCCTCCTTAGTACCATAGAAGCATGCAGGTTGCAAGGTTCAAACAGAACATGTTCCATCAGATGTCTCAACATCAAGGAAACATGTATGGATATAATAATGTTGTGCCTCATTATTATGGAAGGAGAAAGCCACATCACCATAGGAAACATCCTAAAAGACAGCCTAAAAGACAACAGCCTTACCATAGAAGACCGTCAAACTATGGAAGAAGAAGACAACATTATGGGTGGCAGCCACAACAGTATCATCATCAAGGTGGCAGAAGGTTTAACAACTTCAGAGAAGAGAGAGTAAGGTGCTTCTATTGTGGAAGATTTGGTCATATGCAGTTTTCTTGCTTTAAACTGCATGGATATCCCAAATCTGTTCCTCAACCTGGACAGAAGGAGAACAGGACTAAGGGTGCTAAACAATGGGTGCCTAAAGCTAAGGTTACATGTTTATTGGCTCACACCTCAGATGGACATTTTGCATAGGATGCATGGTACTTTGACAGTGGATGTTCAAAGCACATGACTGGATCCAAGGAGCATTTGGTGGAGTTCAGTCCTTGCCATTCAAATGATGTTATTTTTGGCAATGGAGAAAAAGGGGTAGTAGAAGGAGTTGGAAAAGTGAAGAATCATGATGGTCTTACTCTTGATAATGTGCTCCTTGTCCAAGGGTTGAGTGCTAATTTAATTAGCATAAGTCAGCTGTGTGATGAAAGGTGTAAGGCCAGCTACACGAAAGATGAGTGTGTGGTGACAAATGAGCAGAATGAGGTAGTGATGAAGGGAATAAGATCCAGAGATAATTTATATCAATGGGTACCTCAAGTGGACAGCTTATCTAGTGATGTTAAGGTTGATGTTGTAACATCAGATTGTGACAACAAGTGTGAAAGTCTGCTGAAAGGTCAATTAGGGTTAATTACTCTTAATGTGAATCCTTTTAAATTTTTAAAAGGAAAGTTAATTTGGAGGGTGAAACTCATTGATTGGTCTTTAAGGGATACACAAATTCAGGCGCCATACCTTAGACCCTCATTCCCTACTGTAGCAATATCACGCTTCATCAAAACTCATATCTCCCAACTGTTCATCTCCTTCAACAAGAAGAATCATCTGTCTCTGAACCTTTACTGCTTCAAGGGAATCATGTCAAAACAAATGTCTTCTCCATCAAAGAAATCTATTTCTCAAAGCTCTTCGTGGGAAAAAGTTAGGGTTTCTTCAGACGAAGGTTCTGCAGGTGATACTATGAACATAGAGCCTATTTCCATGATGCTCCCATAGTCAGGTAAATCTAGACCTTCTAAACGTGTTTCAAAAAGGGCTGCGACTACCTTTAGAGATAATGAAACAAAGAAGCTTGTTACTAGTGTTCTATTTAGTGATAAAACATCACCTAGGTCATCCACTTATCAAACTGTTGAAGAAAAGTTTGATGTAGACAAAAGAATGGGTAATCTAGCTACCAACATCTTGGACAAAGGTATACCTATGAAAGGAATTTCTGTACCTTTGAATCAGATGCCTGCAGAAATGGTAGACATGCAAGGAGTTGATTCAGAACTTCATAGACTTGTTATGTCTGTTATTGAAGATTCTGAAGTGGGAGTGGAAGAAGATGATGTGCATAAGGAAGCTAATGTTAAGGCAGATGTTAGAACATCACCTGTAGAAGCTACTCCTGGTGAAGAAAAGAATAAGGATGTGATCAATGTGGCTGATTTATCTGATGATGAAGTCATTGGAAATGCTGTTCCAAGTAATGGTAAGAGACTGAAGACAAGGAAAGGAAAGACTGTTGAATCCTCTCCAAAGAAGTTTTCTGAAGGCGAGAAGAAAACTGCTGGTGTTGGACCTACAAAACCTTGGAGCAAGGTTGCTATCTCCTCCAAAAAGAGGAAGATACGGAAAGATTCTGATTCTGACTTTGATGTTGAGGATGATGTTCAAGACATCACACCTATCAGGAAAACAATTTTGAAGAGAATCTCTGACAAAGTCCCTGAAGTACCAGTTGACAACATTTCCATTCATTATGCCAGCTGTGCATCAATGTGGAAATTTGTATATCAGAGAAGACTAGCCCTAGAGAGGGAGCTTGGGAAAAAAGTTTTAGAGATGAAGGATATTATGGAGCTGATTAATGAGGCTGGGTTGGTGAAGACTGTGACCAAATTTCCTAAGTGCTATGAGGGTCTTGTCAAAGAATTTGTTGTCAACATTTCTGGAAAAATTGCTGATAATGAAATATGCAAGGAGATTACTGCTGGGTAGGTGAAGGTTTGGCCATTGGAAGGGAAGCTGAAGGCTAGCAAACTCAGCATCAAGTATGCCATTCTACATAGGATTGGTGCAGCTAACTGGGTGCCAACCAACCACAAAACAACAATAGCTGTTGGTCTTGGAAAGTTTATCTATGCTGTTGGAAAGAAGATGAAATTTGATTTTGGAAACTACATTTTTAACCAAGTGGTAAAACATGCTGAAACCAATGCTGTCAAGTTACCTATAACATTTCCCTCTTTGGTTTGTGGAATCATTTTGGACCAACAACCCGAGACTTTAACAAGCTCAGATATAGCTTGCAAAAGGGCGTCAGTCTTGCTGTTTACTGGACATCATGTTCCAGATATTGTTGTGACATCAGAGGAGGGTTGTAACAGGAAGAGTACAAAGGCTGAACTGCTTGAAGAATTGAAGACCATGTGCAAAGACCTTGATGCAGTCATCAGTACCAGTCTGGTCAGAAAAGAAAAACTTGAAAAGCTGATCCAGCAGTTAGAATAAGATAACGGTGATGAAGAATATGATGAATCTGATAAGGATAATGCTGATTGCTCAGAAGAAGATGATGGAGATGGATCAAGTGGAGACTAGTTTATTTGCTTCTAAGTAGTTTTAGTTTTATTTCTGCTGTTTTTGTTTCTGCACTGTTGTGCTTGGTTTGTAATTTGAATATTGTGCAAGTATATGCACCTGTTTTGTTCTATGATTTGTTATATCTTTTTGCTGACTTTAGACTGATAATGAGAGCTAATCTAGGACTAACTGTAGGGAGTAGGACTTACATGTTGAGGTTTGTCTTATTGTGGCTAAAAAGGGGGAGAAGTATCCTAAAGTGATGTGATGCAGAAGTGCATAAATTAAGGGGGAGTAATTGCTGACCTGCTGAACAGCTGTTATGCTGGTTCTTGTTTTCAGGGGGAGCACCATTGTTGATTGTTGAATATTGTAGCTGTTGAAGATGGTGCTGCAGCAGAGTTTTGTGTGAAGTGAAGTCTTTATGTATTGAAGATGCTGCTGCTTGAAGATTCAAAAAATATTCAAGTTTATTCCGCTGCTGAAGTCTCTGAAGGTGCAGAGATTGTTTTAGCCAAAATTAGCCAAAGGGGGAGATTGTAAGTTCTTGGATTGGATGGAATTTTGGTAAAACAAAGGCTGTTCAATGTTTGATGTCACAACATTGAGTCTTAACACTGGGTTGTGTTAAGTGTGAAATCGGATGTCTGATGTCACAAGCAATGTTGTGACATTAGATCTGCAGAATTAATAACATCAGGTTTAGTGATGTTGTTAGGGTTTGCATTTTAGCTGGAATTGTGGAGAGCAAGTAGTCTCATTGGATGCGAATATCTTGGGTTAGATATTCTCTGTTGCATAGAGATTTGATGCAGGTTTCTAGGAGATTTAAAAGGTGAAGATTTAAAAAGATTTTGGGAGATAAAATCTATTTTGAAGATTCAATTTTAAATAACAAATCAGATCAAATATTACAAGGAGTCCAAGACCAATTCAGGTGGCTATATAAAGCGCATAAATCAAAGGAAGAAAACAACGAAGAAAGAGAGCTAAAGACTGAGAGTCGTTTGTGTCTTCGTGTAAGTTTTGTAAACCATTCTAGTGTGAATTGGTGTTACTGTTTTGAGTTGTTCTTGATCAAAGTTGTGAAGCAGAATCAAGTAGTGTTCTTCAAAGTGTGTGATCTTTGAAGTCTTTTAGGGATTGAGTAGTGTTCTCATATCTAAGTGGTCTCTTAGGTAGAAGTTCATTAGTAAAGATTAAGTTTAGGAGATTGTCAACTGGGTTGTTGAGTCTGTAAATTAATTCTACAAGTAGTGAATTTCATCCCTGGCTTGGTAGCCCCCAGACGTAGGTAGTTAGACCGAACTGGATAAACAACTCTTGGTGTGTTTTTCTGTTATATTTTGTCCATTGTGCAGAGTGTGTTGTTGTAACATCGTGTGTGACATCACACATATCTGGTACTATAATTTTAATTGGTATCAGAGCAGGCATCCTGTCTGTCTCTGGGTGAGATCTAAGGAAGTTACTTTCTGGTGTAAACAGTACCAGATAGGGATCAGCTCAGAGCAATGTCACAGAAGGACAAAGAAACTTTCAAAGAGTATGCTCAGAGATGCCGTGAAATTGCCGCCCAGATTTGTCCCCCTCTTGAGGAAAAAGAGATGACAAAGATCTTTTTGAAAACCTTAAGCTCATTCTACTACGACCGAATGGTCGCCAGTGCGCCCAGTGGTTTTACTGAAATGGTAAACATGGGAGTCTGCCTTGAGGAAGCAGTTCGAGAAGGATGATTAGTCAAAGGTGCAAAACCATCAAGCAGTACCAAAAGATACGGTAGTGCTTTCTAAAAGAAAAAAGAGCAAGATATTGGTAATATCTCTCTCGAAAAGAAAAGGATAAGGTATCAACCAGTAGTAGCAGTAGCTCCCGCTATCAACCCTGCGCTGGCTCCGACTTATCAACCTCAGGTTGCTCAGAGCCAACCATGTCAACAACAGTACCAACAAAGGACACAACAACCTCTTCAGCAGGCTCGTCCACAGCACAACAACAACAACCATATGGCACGACCATCAAGGTTCGACCCTATACCGATGTTGTACGCAGAACTATTTCCACTTCTACTGGCCAAGGGGCACGTCCAAACCAGGTCTCCTCTTACAGTATCAGAAAATCCGCCTTTTTGGTTCCAAGCGGATCAAACTTGCCCATACCATCAAGGAGGATCGGGGCACAACATTGAGAAATGTATCAGTTTCAAGTCTGATGTACAGAAGCTTGTCAGGAATGGGGTCCTATCTTTCAAAGATACTAATCCAAATGTTCAGACGAACCCGTTGCCGCAACATGAAAAGACTGCAGTAAATTTGATAGAAGAAGAATTTAGCCGCAGTTATCAAATTCACGATGCACTCCTATTAGGAACTAATCTGGCCAGGATGCATTGTAAATAGAGCGGGTACGGTCATGTACCACCTCACAATTACACCAGTGTGATATCTGCTCAAAGAATAATCGGGGTGTTCCGTAGTGCAATCAGCTCTACAAGAACAGATGAATCTGGGATGGATTCAATATCACCGAATCCTTGAAGTCAACATGGCTCATATAAATCCCAATATTATTCAGAACCACGACATCCATGCGATGAACGTCAACTTAGTGGCAATGTACTCAAGGAAAAGTCAATATCATGATCTGCCACTGCATGATTACAACTCCTGTCCGATCTGCTCAACAAACAATCAGGGATGCTTTTTGTACAAGAGGCCCTCCAACGTCAGATGGATCTTGGATGGATTCAAGGTTACCGCGATAGAAGTCACTATCAAGTCAATATGATTCAGAGCTTTGACATACGCTTGATGACTACTAGTCTGGTAGAACTACATGCTAAGCAAGTCAGGCTCGACTTTCTGGCTTCACATGATTATCAAGACTGTGAACAATGCCGTGAAGAAAATCAAGGGTGTACACTCATCCAAAGAACACTTCAACACTTGATGTACCACTGGTGACTTCCAATCTATTTGGATGAAGTTACACAGCAGATCAGTATGACCGATGGAAATCCTAGTATGCATCAAATTCAGGATGTCCGCTCGATGGAAATAGATCTAGTAAATTTGCACTGCATATAAAGCGGGCGTGGCCGAGTGCCACTCCACAACTACGAGTGCGGTAGAGTTTGTTCAGAGAACAACCAAGGATGCTACCTCGTACGAGCAGATCTACAAAGACAGTTGGATCACAAAGAAATTCGACCATGTTCGAGTGCTGAGTCGACCAACGGGATACCAGACTATTTCCTTGATCAAAGCAAAGACGTTGTCGTAATCTCCAATCATAGGGAGACCAAAGAAGTTTGTGCCATAATCCACCTACTCGATGAATCAAGAATTCCTCTGGACAGTAGACAAGTTCCCAACCAGGAACCGATTGAAGTTGCCTACAACGGTCGAAAAAATGAGAAAGCTCCTGTGGTTATCTACTTGCCAGGTCCAATACTGTACGAATCAGACAAGGCTATCCCTTACAAGTACGGTGCAACAACCATCAAAAATGGAAAGGAAACTCCATTACCCTCCGTCGTAAACATCGCCGACATCAGTCGAGTCACACGGAGTGGCCGAATTTTCAACAGAGGAGTGGGAGAACCCACCAAAGAAAAGGAACCTCTAACAGAAGTTCCTAGTGAACCAGATAGTCAACTTACAAAGAACAACGATGAGATGCTGAAGCTCATCCAAAGGAGTGACTACAACATTGTAGAACAACTGTTGCAAACCCCATCTAAAATCTCTATGCTATCTCTTCTACTTAGTTCTGAGGTTCACAGGGAAGCTCTGCAGAAAGTCTTGGACGAAGCTTTCGTAGAACAAGATGTGACAGTAAAACAGTTTCACAACATCATTTCCAACATCACTTCCTGCAACAATTTAGGATTTAGTGATGAAGAACTGCCAGAAGAAGGCAAAAATATAACACGACGCTTAACATTACAGTCAACTGCCAAGACGATGCTCTAGCCAGCGTACTGGTAGACACATGATCAGCTCTGAATGTTATGCCAAAATCAACTCTGATATGACTATCATTTCAAGGATCTCCGATGAGAGGAAGTGAGGTCATCGTCAAAGCCTTTGAAGGATCCAGAAAAATAGTTATCGGCGAAGTTGATCTTCCCATAACCATCGGACCTCACACTTTCCAAGTCACTTTCCAAGTCATGGACATCCGGGCAGCCTACAGCTGTTTATTAGGAAGACCTTGGATACACAAGGCTGGGGCAGTCACTTCGACACTTCACCATAAGCTGAAGTTCATCAAGAATGATAAGCTAGTCACAGTCTGTGGAGAGCAGGCCTTAATCGTAAGCAACTTATCATCATTCTCCTATGTAGAACCTGAGGAGGTTGTTGGAACTCAGTTTCAAGCACTGTCAATGAACGATGAGAATCGACCAGAAAAAGGGACGTCGATTTCCTTATACAAAGATGCTCTCAAAGTGATCGAGAGTAACGACACAAAAGGATGGGAACAGCTCATAATCCCTACGGATAACAAGATAAAGAAAAGTCTTAGTTTCTCCTCAGCCTGTACCCAGACTGCCAAGAAAGATGAAAGTGTTCATCCCATTTAAGACTTCTTCCACAACGGAGGCTTCCTCCATCCAGTGTCTCAAGAAGTACACACCATCGATGAAATCTACTCCTCCGATATAGATGAGGAATGGAAATCGTATCTCAACGACAACAGTTATATGTCTCAGGAAGAAGCGCATATGCCATTCTGTTTTCCCATGCAGGTCCCGAGATATATACCAAGATCAGACATTCAAATGACCTATGGAGATTGTGATCCTGAAGGATGTCGTACTCCACCCGATTCATTAGAGGAAGACAGTCTAATGAAAGACAACTGTGATTATGATTCCTTGGATAACTTGCCTATCTGGAAGCCGTACATAGAGGACTTGGGGAAAAAGAGTCAGCCAAATGATGCCTATCAGCTGAGTAATATTGAAAGAAACACCCATGTCCCCACCGACTCATGGGATCATTACTCGGGACATTTCGAAGATATCCAGCACAACGATGAATCTGCAAAGACCGCAGGACAAGAATTCATCAACTATGCTTTTCCTGAGGTCAACGTCATTGAGAAGGAGACTTCTCTAATCCCATAGAAGTATGGGACACCTTAGGACAGCCGAGTGGCAAGTACGACTTCCTAGTCAAGTACTCCGCTCCTGAAAGCTCTTGTATCAGGCTCGAAGACATCCAGCCAACTGGATGGGGAGATCCGTCTGAGAGTGAAAACACTATGCAAGATTTAGCTGAAGAATCTTCCTATGACAACTTTGCATGGGAAGAAGACTCCAATGATCTTGCTCTGCCCGAAATCAGCGTCATTTCTGAAGACCAATCAAGAGGGTAGGTACCCAAATTTGCGATTCATCGAGGAGTTCGCCGCCAATGGGTTATTGTCGATGTCCCGAAAGTCGTCCATAAGTCTAAGTAATTGCCATCTTTGTTTAAACCTTTCACCCTGCCCAGGTGAAATGGATGTTTTTATAGGGCTCACCTTTCTGTAAAAATTCCCTCTTTGCTTTGCCCAAAGCGACAGAGTTTTGTTTTATAGGGCTGTATTTCAAGAATCGACAAATCATAAATAAAATAACGTTGTTCTATCGTTCCGCATTTATTGTTGTTTTCTCTTTTCGTTTTTTTTTCTTCAGAAAATGGTAATCCTAAAACAGCTCAAAACAAAATAAAAACAAGCGTTTTAAAAAAAAATACACTGTACACACTATTGCATTCTCTCTATCTATTATATAAAACGAATCATCACGTCTTGTAGATTGCTTGTTTTAAACCCCGTTGAAACACACGATCAAATGCCTTCTCCCAACTTTGAATTCTCGGTATTTGGAGCTGAAGAAGAAGAGTACGCAGAAATTCCAGAAGAAATCTCATGACTACTCAGGCAAGAGGAAAGGTCCATTGAGCCTCACAAAGAGCCGTTGGAAATGGTCAATTTGGGGTCAGAGGAAGAAAAGAAGAAAGTCAAGATTGGGGCACTGCTCAGTCCAGCTGTCAAAGAAAGTTTGATAGAACTTGTCAAAGAGTTTCCCGATGTATTTGTTTGGTTCTATCAGGATATGCCAGGGTTGGATACCGGCATCGTGGAACATCATCTACCGTTGAAATCAGAATGTCCACCGATGAAACAAAAGTTGAGACGGACTCACCCGGACATGACCATCAAAATCAAAGAGGAAGTGCAGAAGCAGATCAATGCGGGTTTCCTCGCCACCTCGGAATATCCTCAATGGTTAGCCAACATAGTGCCAGTTTCGAAAAAGGACGGAAAAGTCAGAATGTGTGTAGACTACAGGGATCTGAACAAAGCAAGTCCAAAGGACGATTTCCCCTTACTGCACATAGACATGTTGGTTGACAGTACCGCAAAGTTCAAAGTCTTCTCCTTCATGGAAGATATGGAGAAAACTTCATTCATCACCTCATGGGGAACCTTTTGCTACAAGGTAATGCCATTCGGTTTGAAGAATGCTGGGGCAACCTATCAAAGTGCCATGACTACTCTGTTTCATGACATGTTGCACAAAGAAATCGAAGTGTATGTCGATGATATGATTGCCATATCTAAAATAGAAGAGGAGCATGTGACCCACCTGTCAAAACTATTTGAGCGTCTGAGGAAATATAAACTCCGCTTGAATCCCAACAAATGCACATTCGATGTCCACTCAGGAAAACTTTTACGGTTCATCGTCAGCCAAAAGGGAATTGAGGTTGATCCAGACAAGGTCAAGGCCATTCAAGAAATGCCTTCGCCAAAGACTAAAAAACAAGTCAGAGGATTTTTGGGACGTCTGAATTACATCTCAAGGTTTATATCCCTCATGACCGCGACATGCACGCAAATCTTCAAACTACTCAGAAAGAATCACGACTGTGTATGGACAGAAGATTGTCAAAAATCCTTCGACGGTATCAAAGAGTATCTGTCGAATCCACCTATTTTGTCTCCTCCAGTGGAGGGATGACCACTGATCATATACCTAACAGTCTTGGAAGACTCCATGGGTTGTGTACTTGGTCAACAAGACGAAACCAAAAGAAAAGAGTCTTCCATTTACTACTTAAGCAATAAATTCACCGATTGTGAGAGTCGGTACACCATGCTTGAGAAAACTTGCTATGCTTTAGCTTGGGCAGCCAAACGTCTTTGCCAGTACATGATTCGTCACACTACTTGGTTAATCTCTGAGATGGATCCAATCAAATACGTTTTTGAAAAACCTGCTCTCACGGGAAGGATCGCCCGTTGGCAGATGTTGTTATCAGAATATGACATTGAGTACCATGCTCAAAAAGCCGTCAAAGGGAGTATTTTAGCCGATCATTTGGCTCATCAACTGATTGATGATCAGGGATCAGCCGATTTTGACTTCCCAGACGAAGATGTCATGTACTTGAAAATGAAAGATTGCGATGAACCTCTACCCAGTGAAGGGCCAAAACCAGGTTCCCAGTGGGGACTAATTTTTGACGGGGCTGTCAACGTCTATGGAAACGGAATTGGGGCAATCATCATAACACCTCAGGGTACTCACATTCCTTTCACTGCCTGACTAACTTTCAAATGTACAAACATCGAGGCCGAATACTAAGCTTGTATCATGGGTCTCGAAGAAGCGATTGACTTGAGAATCAAGAACTTGGATGTGTATGGAGACTCAGCCCTGGTTATCAATCAGATCAAAGGAGATTGGAACACATACCAATCAGGACTGATTCCTTACAAAGATTACGCGAGAAGGTTGTTACCATTATTCAACAGAATCGAGTTTCATCATATCCCTCGTGAAGAAAATCATATGGATGATGCACTAGCCACTCTCTCTTCCATGATTACTATTAATCATTGGAATGACGTACCGAAGATTGACATAATGCGCCTTGAGAGGCCCACATACATCTTCACGATCGAAGCAGTCATAGACGACAAAACTTGGTATCACGATATCAAATGCTTCCTTCAGAAACAAGGGTACCCACCTGGGGCATCAAGAAAAGACAGGAAAACCCTCAAAAGACTGGCAGGCAACTTCTTCCTGAGTGGTGATACACTCTATAAGAGAAAATTTGACATGGTCTTGCTCAGATGCATAGACAGATCAGAAGCAAACCTGGTGATGAAAGAGATTCACGAAGGATCCTTTGGCACTCATGCCAACGGACACACAATGGCGAGAAAAATTCTAAGAGCAGGATACTACTGGATGACCATGGAATCCGATTGCTACAAGAATATGAGAAAGTGTCACAAGTGTCAGATATACTCAGACAAAATCCATGTACTGCCAACGCATCTTAAAGTTCTTTCTTCTCCATGGCCTTTTTATATATGAGGAATTGACATGATTGAACCCAAGGCTTCGAACGGACATCGATTCATCCTGGTAGCCATTGACTACTTCACCAAGTGGGTCGAAGCAGCTTCATACGCCAATGTAACCCGACAAGTGGTAGTCCGTTTTATCAAAAACAATCTCATCTGCCGTTATCGTGTTTTGAGCCAGATCATTACAGATAATAGATCTAACTTGAACAATAAGATGATGAAAGAGTTGTGTGCTGAGTTCAAGATCGAACACCATAACTCATCTCCTTACCGGCCTAAGATGAACGGAGCGGTAGTAGTGGCTAACAAGAACATCAAGAAAATATTTCAAAAGATGGTTGTAACCTACAAAGACTGGCACGAGATGCTACCATTTGCTCTTCACGGTTATCGCACATCTGTCTACACTTCAACATGGGCAACCACTTTCTCTCTAGTATATGGCATGGAGGCAGTGCTCCCCATAGAAGTAGAGATCCCATCAATTCAGGTATTGATGGAAATAGTCAAAGTCGACACGATGAACTCAATCTGATCGAAGAAAAGCGAATAACGGCTCTGTGGCATAGTCAGTTGTATCAACAAAGAATGAAGAAAGCATTCGACAAAAAGGTCTGACCTCGTATCTTCAGGAAAGGAGACCTCGTGCTCAAAAAGATACAATCATTTCTCACTGATTCATGGGGCAAATGGACTCTGAATTATGACGGCCCCTACGTGGTCAAGAAAGCCTTTTCAGGCGGCGCCTTGAGACTCGCAACCATGGATGGAGAGGAATTTTCCTACCCCACGAATGTTGACGTAGTCAAGAAATACTTCGCCTAAATAAAAAAATAAAAAAACGTCTCGGTGGATTGAAATCCCGAAAGAGCGGTCCAGGAAAAAGTTAGAGACATAACCAAAAAAATCATCCCGATGGATTGGAAACCTCAAAAGACAATCCAGGCCAAAGTTAGGGATTCATGGCAAGTAGCTACGCCCGACAAGGTTAAATCCCCAGCAGTAATGCCATCCATCAGGAAAACTTCCAGTCAAGGTCATCTTCGATAGAAGCTCAGGATGTCCAGAATTCAAAGTTGGTAGAAGGATAACGGTCGTTATGTTTCAATGTAGCCCTTTTCCCTTAAATTACCATTTTCTAAACTTTGTAAATACTCTATGGGATCATGCATTTGGCTGATTTCCATTCTATCAATAAAATTTGAGCCCTAGTGCTTTTCTTTGCAATTCTCATTTGTTTTAGCTTTACAGAATGACATTTTAACATGATCAACGATTCTTGAAATAAAACAAAAGTTAATTTACTTGTCAAATTTTTTTCTGCTTTTAAAATAGAGATGACAATTCCTTTTGACTTTAAACGCGAAAGGAACATCGAGGATTTCTCTGAAAGCGATTGAACCTCAAAGTGCAGAATTAAAGTATTCCTTCTAAACCAGTACGTCTGATTGAAAGATCAGCTGTGTCAAATGCGAATGTTCCATCTGACATCCCCGATAGAGTTCTTACCTCCTAAGTCCGACCCACGATTCTTTCTCCCCCCATAGGGATTAGTTCTCTTAAGCAAGGCGGGATTGCTATCTTGAACCATTGGTACTTCTTCATCCCCCGTAGTGGCCGAGTATCCAGTCGTGTTCATGCACTAGTCTGTATGTCGCGTCAGTTTTGTCAGCATAAACATACATACATCATGCATACTTGATTCACATTCATATTCATATTGCATTACTATCACTCTAGTCGGTCTTGTTCCCAAGTGCCATACCCCAAATTTTGACCACTAAGATTTCCCATCATTGTGAAAATCATCATCACAATATGGATGTACTTACATGCCTCATCAAGGTCCTCGAGGATTGTTAGGCATTCTCTACTACCAGAGATTAGGGTCTCAAGCCCTCTCAGAAATTTAGACAAAAGATCAATCAAGAAAGGACATGATATTCAACTTTTCTAAACCTCTTCAACACCTAAAAAGGATCAAGAGGACACCCACATCAAGAATCAAGCACAGGGCTGCAGCAGTTCAAGTGGATTAAGCCTCAAGATCACCAATGTCACCAAATTAGGGTTTTGGTCGACCAGAACCTCCAGATGGAAATTTTCCTCTGGGCATGAGCCAATACTTCAAAACATAACTTAAGATACTCCAAGGGACCTCATGGACCCAATCATCAAGTCAATTTAGCCTCAGCGGATGCATTCATCAAAAATCAGGAATTAGGGTTTCTTGACCTAATTCACCCCCAAATTGATTTCTGGGACAAAACAGGAGCCAAGACCTCAAGACATGATTTGAGGGTCTCCAATAAACCACATTGATCCATTTGCAACAATGGATTGATCCAAGAAGCTTGACTCACAAGTTTCCTTTTCATCTGGACCACGATTAGGGTTTCGCGGGAAAAGGCAACTGTACCTTTGACTTTTGACCAGGACATGCTCCCAAACCTTGGGACATGATTCAACACACCCTATAACACCTATGGAATACACCCATTAGGTTTTATTTATGTCAAGTACTTGATTTCACAAAGGATCGCACAGTTTGGAATTCATCTGATAAAAAGTCAACTGTGCACAAAATCAAGTTTGACTTTTTGGGATTTTTCACAATTATGGTTCTTTGACCCCAAAATAATGATAATGTGTGATTTGAATCATCATTTATCAAGAAAAATCAAAGAAAGTGGGATAACTTGTAAAAGGGGTAACCATACAAACTTAGAATTTTTCTAAGTTATGAAATAAAGTGGCTAGGGTACCAACTTCCAAGGATCATAACTTGAGATCCAAGCAACCATTTTGAGTGATCCAAAGATGAATTTGTAGCTCTCATGGCATACTTTAAAAGTGTCAACTATAACTCATTCCAATTCCTCATGGATCTTAAGCTATGGAGTGATCAAAATGGCTGAAAACACAAAAATGACTGTTTTCCAACACTTAGTGAAATTTTCAATAAGTCAGAATCTGCCTTATTTTTTCCCAAAAGTAGAGGCATTTTTCATTATAATTCAAGTTGGATCAAAACCAAGTTGAACATCATGATAAAATAGGATACATCAGCTTTCCAAATTGTCCAAGAACTCCATCAAATTCCATTTGAGCAATGAGATACAACCCTTGAAACATGGCTTCATGAACTATTTTGTTTCAAGACAGATTTGGCAGAATTTGCAAGATTGGCTCGATTTGCCAAATTCTGATAACTCCAAGCCTTGTCATCA